>OZ034976.1:11740831-12340831 GCA_964030785.1 Siderastrea siderea | reverse complement strand
AGTGACTTAATCTTGGCGCTAATACAGAGAATAAGTCAGCCATTTGTCGCTAGAAGCACGTCTTCGATAGGGCTTAAAACCGTGGCATTTACGTCATCTGGGGTCGCAATATTTACAGCACGAATGAGGTATCTGAACATTCGAATCGATTAAGATGCAACTTTGTGGAATCTTTGAAATCAAAGAGGTAAGAACCAACAGACGTTTTTCTCTCATACAAAGTCTGTAAATAACACGGCCATTTTTGCGCCTGCGTGTCCAAAATTCTTCGCCATGATTATGCAAATTAGGTATCTAATTAATTTAGCTACACTGGTCGAATCATTTAACCACAATTTCGTTTTCTTCTCAATAATTTCGGCGGCCATTTTCAAGCTTACCTGTTTAACTGTTTCATGGCAGAACTATGATGCAGTAAAAGATCGTAGAAACACGTCATTACGCACGCTGTTTATTCAGTTACTTGTCCTTTTATTTTCCAATTTCATCAGTTTAAGTCAGCCACAGTAACGACACAAGCACAGTAATTTCCAAAACAGATTTTCATCGGCAAATTTACTCCTCAGTCGTCTATAGCTTTTACGGCTCTCGATTAACTGATTCGTTCTGTTTATTACATCGGAATTTTGTTGGACTGAACAGTTAAAAGAGCACCAGGCCCACGAATAGCCAGCTGGGTATCCTGTCAGTGTCTAAATGAGGGGTTACGGAAGGGACTTTTGTACAGATGAAGTAGTAATTTGTTTTCTAACATGTTCTCTGAAAAACGTCTTTCGTGCATTATTCACCTTGTTATCAGATACTGGAAGTAGCGATGAGCTCTAATTCTTTAAGTCTGCTTGTGCTGCTGTAAATTGCGCACATTATCTGTGCAAGCATATGCAAAGCGGGCATACATGTAGCATCAATGAGCATACTCTCTAGCGATCTAACTATGCACCTTCTTCTTTCCGTAAAACACGGCATGGTGCCGCATCTAGTACATGGTGCATGCAATGCACCTGTTGTTGTTTGCCACACTGAACTACGCGAGTTACATAAAGTACTGAGTAAACATCCCGTCTGCATTCCAGTTTGTTAGCCGATACCGACTTCAAACACCGTCTGGAACCAGTCACCGTCTGCGGTATGAAGTAGCACAATCCGTTAAGAGTACAACTCGCCCGATAGTTTGTCAACTTTAAGCATTTTTGTCTCATCTAGGTGCAAACCAAGGACACGTGCCTCGTTGCAATTCTAGGATATAAAATATCATTTTTTACTTCTTAAGTGTTCCAACAGAAGTGTCCTTTATCGATGGGTTGATCTAGCTATCCCAGATGAGGACATCAAACTCCTCGGGGGGGGGGGGGGGGGGGGGGTTCAGAGGTTTTTGGGCTAAAGGCGGTAAAATTTTTAATGCTATTCCATTGAAGTGTTCCTCCCCAACTATATATAACTTTCGTGATCCCCTCCCCCATGTCTTCCCCCCCTCCCCCCATATTCACCTTTCGACGTGTATATTTAGGTGTTTTTACCGTTCATATACAGGTAGTATTTATATGATGTGATTACAGTGTAAAAAAAGAAAAACAACACAAAAATTAACACCAGGAAAGCCGACAAAGGGACTACGTCTGTTTTCATGAGCCTAGGTGACAAGAAAAACGGGGGGCAAATTCAAGAGACACCCATAATCCCGCAAAGTACGACAATCTTAACGATTAATTACAGTACTTAACAATGAACACCACATTGACGAAATGACTAAAAAATGGCTTTGTCAAACACCAAAGCCACCTCGAATTCCAATATTTTCGCTACCCTTACGAAAATCCACAAACCGACTCCGGTCGGGAGACCTATAATTTCGGGAGTTTCAGGGCCAACAGAGCTTGCATTTGTTGACAAACTACTCCAGCCGATAGCAAAACAACAGAAGTCATTTCTCAAAGATACAGTCAACTGACTTCATTTATTTCATTGAGAGGACTAAAGTTCCAGAGAACACATTCCTAGCATCAGTGGACGTAACGAGCTTTTATACTAATATTCCACAAGAGGAGGGAATTCAAATAGTATGCAAGGCATACATACGACTCTTTCTATAAAGACAAACGTTTACTTTACTTGCACAAGCGCTCAGGCTAATATTACAGAAAACTCGTTCCAGTTGTGTGGTATATTACCTACAAACACATGGAACCGCCATGGGCACTAAAATGGCGGTCGTGTTTGCCCATATATTTTATATGGGCAAAGTCGAAACAGAAATCCTTAGCCAAAGCGCATTCAAACCTCTCGTTTGGAAACGACATATCGACGTCATTTTCTCCCTCTGGGACACCAACAGGGAGGTTTTAACTCAGTTCATTGATCAACCAAATAACGATCATCCTACTATCAAGTTCACGGCTGAAATTTCTGATACAAAAACTATTTTTCTGGACACCAGCGTTTACAAAGGCCAAAGATTCATATATGGATCAGTGCTTGACATACGCACCACTACAAGCCCACTGAAAAATGTCAGTACACACATTTCTCCTCGTGTTACCCACCAGGGCCCCGTTGCTCAGAGCAGGGTTAAGCTAACCCAGGATTAGTGTTAATTTTTAATCCAGTCTTATAGCTAAGCGATGAGGATTCCTGTTAATCCTTTCTGCCTTCGTTTTGCCTTTGGTTGCTTTCAAACGGCTACTTAAAATATGCTGGGAAAACGCTTTTCAACACGAGAAACGGGAAACCTAAAAACTTTTAATCCTGGCTTAGCCTTGACCGGCTTTCGAACAACCGGGCCCAGGAGTTAAGAAAGATTTCTTCAAAGCAGAGGCCTTAAGACTGCTAATAACAAATTCTTCTAAAACAGTGTTTGAGGACTGAAAAATCAAACACTTCAATACTTTAAAAGCCTTATTAACTCTGTGTTATTCCCAATGACCACTATTCTGATCCAGGTTAATTTTGTACTAAAAAAAACTGCTGAAATAACACGCTTTTTTATTTGAACAAAAAACAAGAGCTAAACTTGTTGTTTCCTCAGCAGTCCGTATGTTGTTTTGATTCTTCTCGTCAGTAATTCTCAAGTGTTTGTTAGTATTACCGACTTCGTTTATGACCCACAGAGAAACGCCTTCCAAGACAAACACATCTGTAACTCAAAGCGATTCCATCGTGAAACAAACGAATAACCGTTCATTTTGCCACATCTGTAATTCTTTATTATTCAAGCTCAGAAGGAATTCACATTGAATTGCTAAATATGTTTTGTACGCCCTCAAGGACATGTATGCCAAATTTGGTGCTTTTACACGATTTGTCACGATTTTCGTAAATTTCGACGCTAACTGACTGGACTAATATGCCTGAAAGAGGTTACAATAGGCTGGCTGTACCACATTTCCCATAGTGGTTGCTCAATATAATATGTAGATTTAGCGAAGCCTAAAAGCGGAGCTCCAATTTTTTTTCAATATGGTTATTAATTTCTAAAACGCTCTTATTGAATACAAGAAGGGCATTAGCCCCCGCCGTTGTTCTCCGGCTCCCTTACCTGAAGGTGCAAAATATATTACAGTCATTCGCTCAAGATACGAGCCCTAGCCTGTGAAGCGAAAGACGCGACGAGCATTTGTTTGGCCAAGGAAAAAACAAGAGGTCCCAGGTAAGTGACCGCGAAAAATAAGAAGAACACGAAAGAAAAACTGTAGGGCCCCGAATGAGACTCTGTGTTCCGCTGGCAGAGACGTTTCCACTGCAACTTTTAGGATACATAGCGTTTAAAAGCAGATTGAATTGAGTTCCTATGTCTACTTTTGAACAAAGGAAATTTAATTTTTTTTATATATTTCAGAAGACGAAGGTTATGTTTTAATGGTCTGACTTTATTATTGCTGTTAAATTCAACTTTCTTATCGGTCGTGAAAGCCGTAAGTAAAACAAAAAAGGCAAAAATTTTTTGTTCCTTGGCATGGAATCGATCTCGGGTCATTTGCTTCAAGAGCGATTGCACTTCTTCTGAGCCACGGTGACATCAATGGCTACCGTCGGGTTAATTTTTATATTTATATCTTTTCACGTGACAAAAGCGACTCCATAGACATAAACACGGGACAGAAAAAACCGGTAGGCACTAGCTCTGCTATGATTAACGTCGGGACTGTGCCCAGATGCTGCGAATTCAAGCGATATGTACTTCGGCTCCCTGTGGTGCGTACGGACGGTCGCACGGTCACATGACTTATTACGTCACTACCAAAATTTCTTAGCTTGATATATGACCATTTTTTTCTTAACAGGAGCAATAGTAATAGTAATCTTTCTTTCACTGATAAAAATACATATCAAGTGTTACATCAGTATAAAAATAGTAAAAAAGGAAGTTATCTAAGAATACGGAGGGAAAATATATAGTACATATAAATTAATTATTAACCGCTAAATTGTAATTAAAACTAAGTCTATTAATAAAGGAGTTTTTAAAACGCTCTGTCTTACAAATTGGAAATGTAGACTCGACTTTTCTAAGCTTAAGCGTAGCCGGATTAGTCCTGGGAAGCGATTGAAATTAAGGATGACATTCTCTCTCACATAATTCCTTAAAGATACATTTATCAGACTTTTCTAACCGCTCCAAAATAGAGATGGGAGAGGACTTGTATCTACGTTTGTAGCAACGATCCAGAAAACATTGCACAGTGGTAAGTTCGGGGGCAGATGATCCATACACTGATATACCATACGTAAGCTTAGGCAAAACTATGGTACTGAATAATTTGTCCAACTCTTCTTGACTATGTCCTTCCTTCCTGAGAGTTCTTAAAATGTACAGGCATTTATTAGCAGCGATCAACTTATTCTTAACGGGGATAGAAAACCTGCAATTTTCTTGAAATGTAAACCCTAAAATCGATAATTCTGGATGTTGTATGATATTCTGTTCTTTATCTAGTACCTCATGGTAACCTTTCTTTCGAATGACCAACTCTTTGCATTTGGAAAAATTGCATTTCATATAATTTGTATTAGTCCAGTCTGTAAAACTGTCTACCACACTCGCTGCGGTGTTTACATCACCATTCTTCCAAACAGGGATAATTAGAGTGGAATCATCGGCATACTTAAACAGGGAACAGTTGGATTCCGGATCTAATTCCAGATCGTTAAGGAATATATTGAATAACTAAGGCCCGCTATCGCTTCCTTGTGTGGTAACGTTGTTAACGCTAATCCAGTCACAGTCTTACCCATGGTGCTCCGCAGGCGCACCATACATAAGGTCATCATACTCTGAAGGAAGTAATGTCCAATCCCTTCGACGAAGATTCAAACGGAGAGGACGTGCCACTGATGAATCTTGCTACGGGAGTGGTTATGCCAGAAGAGATGTCGAAGCAGCTTCTTGATGCCGAAAGTCTAGGAGCAGCGAAGATGAAGTCATTTGTGAGCAAGCGTTTAAATACCACTGAAGTTGGGTTTTGGGAGCCGATGGAAAAGATGAACATCAAAACATTTGCAAGTTTGTCGAAGAAAGCAAAGGTGAAGTCCGTGGATGAGAAGCTTCGGACTGTGAGCGCAGACGGGAACTTGTTCGGACGGCTTTTGATAGCTTCACGATCAAGAGATATCGACTTAAGGGAAGTGTTGAAGTACGAGCTCGACTCTGTTCCTTGTGCGCTGGCTCATCCAGATGGATCATTAAGGAAAACCACTAAGAGTGTGTTCTTGGGTATACTCGAGGAACAAGTACAAGCACTACCCAGACTCCAGGCAGAAGATGGAATGTCAACTGCGTATGTCATAGATGGAATGGCGGTGGTGCAGATGATGAAGAGTGCAGGTTCGGCTCTATTTGGAGAGCTCGCTAGCAAGTACTTCCAGGTGATCACCGCACATCTTGGAAATAATGGCTGCAATCGTGTGGATGTGGTTTTCGATCGCTATGACAAGGAAGACTCAATCAAGGAAGCAGAGCGTGCCAGGAGGGGATCATCGTTAAGCTACGAGGTACGAATATCGGGCCCATCCACGCCAGTCCCCAAGAAATGGCAAAACTTCATCTCTAACCCCGTGAACAAGGGCAACCTAAAGGTGTTTCTTAGCAGCGCATGGAAAGACATGGCAAAGGCGAAGCTTGCGGCAGACCAGAAATTGGTGCTGGCAGGGTGTTTCATGAACAGTGACGACACGCTCGCTATCACACGAAATGAAGAGAATCCTTTGATTCACCTATCATCAGATCACGAAGAGGCTGACACAAGAATGGTTTTGCACGCCAGTGACTGCACACAAGACCACCAAAGGATTGTGGTGCAGTCCCCCGATACCGATGTTGCAGTTCTCTGTGTTTATGCATGTAACCTGATCCACGCCCAGCAGTTATGGTTCCGTACAAGGTTCGTTAAGGACAAGGTTCGTTTCCTACCTGTGCATCGTCTAGCAGAGAAGCTCGGAGAAGATCTTTGCAGTCTGCTTCCCTCTTTCCGTGCGCTAACGGGATGTGACTCTATCAGTGCTCTTTACCAGATTGGCAAGCGGAAGGCCTGGAAAGCTCTAGCACATACCAAGGATGGGTATGGAGATCTGGCGGGTTTGGGCGAGAACGTGCCACCACTTGAAAGTGTAGCAAGAACAGCTGAAGCTTTCATAAGTTCCCTGTATGCTGCCCCAACAAGAGCTGGTACAACAGCAGATGATGTAAGGTGTGCTAATGTAGTCAGTTTATTAATTCTATATAAAAAGTAAAAATGAAAAATATTTGGGGACAAAAACAATACCACCATCAAAAATACTTTTGTGTTACCTAGGTACTGGGTGTTCTGCCAGCGGAAGCAGAAAAACGATGGGCTGCCTCCTACCCCTGACAGTCTCCAGCTACACATCCAGCGTGTCAACTACCAGGCGATGAGTTGGAAGCGATGTCTCCAAGCCTTCCAGCAACTACCACAGCCGGTGGGGAATGGCTGGGAGAGGGAAGATGACGGCTGCCTGAAGCCCGTTCTGATGACCAAGGATGCTGCGCCAAAGGGCTTAGCAGAGCTCACTGTCTGCAAATGTATGAAGACAGCTTGCAAGTCGGCTTCGTGCGTTTGTAGAGTCAATGAGTTGTCGTGCGCAGAGGCTTGTGGTTGCATGATCAGTGATTGTGAAAATCCTCACATTGGTATGGAGGAGTTACAGTGTCTGAGTGATGACGAGGATTAGATTGCTAAATGGGTATATCGCCTTTCAAGTGAAACGTGGACGGAAATGTCAGCCTGTAAAACATGATGGCTATTAGTCTTGCTGGTTCACTTACTTTGTTATGAAAAACCAGGCTTAATCGTACGAGTTCCTATTGTTTTTTTCACTCAAATAAAGGCAGTTGTAACAAATCCATAGCATGTGTGGTTTCTTCAGTTCTGTTTTCAGCAAATCTCATGATGCTGATCAAAAGATCACTGGAGAATACTTTGATTCTGTACATGAACTCATTTAGAAATGTTAAGGGTGTCATTTAGCACTCTCTAAGACGGATAAAAACACCCTAATTTGATATTTATAGACACTGTCGTTTCTAATTGTTCATTTGACAAACGTTTCTGCTCGAAATTCTTGAAAAGAGGGCCTTTGTTTAAAAAACACGTCTCTCAGCAACCGTTGCCATGGAAAGTAGAATCGCTGAAAGAAAGTGTTATAAAATGAGATAACTTATAAAGTTACGTGATTTGACAAAGTTTCATCCTAAGCCGATGTTTGGTTTTTGAGATTTGATTTTTCAAAGGTTTTTATCCCTACCAATAGGGAAAATAGGGTTTTGAAGCAATTACGGCAACTTTCATGGCTCATTACAGGACAACGGAATGTTTCGGTCTGCAAATGTTTTTGTATCTTATTGATACGATTCTCTAGAATTAGAAATGGCAGTTTTTAGCACATTTCAAACGTATCAGTAATGTTTATTGGCTGCAGAAGTCACAACATACGTTATTATTCACATGAGACCCGTTGAACAGAGTTTCCTGGGAAACCGTTACCATGACAATGCAGATCACGCACAAAATTCATTCGAGAGTGTAGCTTTTAAGAATTAAGTCAAGTTGGCCAGATGCTAACCCATTTTCTTGATTTAGTGAAGAGATATGATCTTTTTAATTTTTCCACCTATACAAAAGTGCTGGAAATTGATGCTTCAAAATACCCCCCACCCCTCTCAAAAATCGCAGCGTACCAAGTCACTGACCCCACAATTCGAATAAATGACGGTCCAATCAGTAATCTGTGGGTATCTGGCTATCAGAATCCGTGGTCAAACCTTTTGTGTGGTGGGGGTAATAGTTAATATTACGCACTCTGCTGAGAAAAGTAAAAAACATTCATGTTGACAAGAACTTTGCTCATAAATATTTTGACATTAACCTGAGGTTTATCTTTTGCGTAATAAATTGTTGACGTGACACACATGGTGACCTGGGATCTAGTAAACTTGTCGCGGTGCCTCGTAATACTGTCACGCTCAATGCGATGAGCGTAACTTTGTTTTCTTGTATTTCTTGACTCAAAGAAATCTTTACCTTCTTTTTCTGTATTTTCCCTAGTCTATTATGTTATCCTTTAAGAAGACGTGTAAAAAAGGTTCAAGAGACAATGATATTCGAAGAGTTTATGAAAACACATCGGCGAAAACGCGTCAGAGCAATCTGCATAAGGTAATTCTTAGAACTAATTTTAATTTAAGCCAGAAAATGTACGTTTTACCAACTAAACTAAAAACTGAAGTGAAAAAAAGATCGTGGAAAAGAAAATCTCGTAAGAATCCAGGATAGTTTAAATTTATCAGTCGAGGATGCTACTGTTGTTGTCAGGCCACCTCCTCCAACTTTGACTGAGTGGCATGAATGATTTTGGCGCTCATACATCGCAGTTTTAAATGCCCCAAAATTTTATTCATATTTTAGTGGTACTTACGTCACTGATTCACCAGAAAGTCATGTACGATGAAGTGTTTTTCGCTTCTGAAGATAGTAACGGTCATTAAGTTTGTAACGGTCATTAAACTTCTCAGAATTTTCTGTTTAGATATTACTACATTCTTGACTAATAACTACAAAAGGTAAAGGAAGGATCATTGGATTCGCAAATACCAAAATTTTAATCCAGCTTTTTTGAAATTTTTCATACGAGGCCAGCTAAATAGGAGATTTTTAGCCCATCCGAGGCCCCTGGCAGGGCTAAAGTCCTGCTTGGAGTAATTTATAAATCCAAAGCACCTTGAACTAAAATAGTTTGCCAAGGTCTTTATTGCGATAAAGTTTAGGCGATCTCGATTTTTCTATCTTGCATGACTATAGTTGGTATTTTGGAAAAGTTGCTCTTAAATATGTCCTCAAATCTTGTAAATTTGGTCAAGCTAATAAAAAAAGTGAACTTACTGTTTGAAACTGTTGTACGGGGGAAATAAAAATCATCGGTGCAAAGACGAACAGGAAGAGGATAAAACTAGCCATCGTTTGCGAGTGGTCTCGGTTTAAACTCCAGTAAAGCTTGAAAAGTGACCGTGCGGAGAGAAAGAAGCCAACTTTGACTGAAATCCTCGCACGATTTATATTTTACACCCCTGTCAAGATTTTTTGTCGGGAAACAATTATTTTAAGCACAAATTCTGTTAAACTGATATCAAAAAGCTCTCGTACAATGAATTCTTTTTCAGCAGAAAATAAAAGTTGTTCTCTCTGGTACATTTTCAAGTATGAAAATATTGTTCTTTTAGAGTTTTAGTCGCCTTAATGAAAATCGAGCAAAAGTGGAACTACCGTAAAGTAATGTACGTCTTTCCGAATTTGTAGCATCTATCTTGGTTTTTTTTTCCAATTTGTGGAAAGCAAGAAACAACCTTCTGCCTTGATATATTGTTGTTTTTTTTTATCCAGATAATCTTCAGTATCTTAATGTTACCTTGCCGAGAAGCTGCAACTGAATTGCACGAAATTATACACACAAACAAACTCAATACCTTCTTATTAGTAGGCAAATTCCTTTAGAAACCCGAGTATCTCGGACCATAAGATACGGCAAATAAAAAGCTCTACGTTTACACTAGGCCTAAGAATTCCCAGCCTGAGACCTGGTTTCATTTCGTCCACGTTTTTCGTAAGAGCTCAAATACAGGTTTAAATAACAAGGAAATTCAGTAAAAAGTAATGGCAATTGCAAAGTCTAATTGAGCACCATGCTTCCTCTATACGTCTTTCTCCGTTTTGATTTTCTGGTCATGTTTGAAATGTGACTTAAGAGCGCTTGTCTGTAAAAATCAAACATAACGCGGCAAGGGTGGAAAATTCGATTTCTTTCATATTATAATGTTAGATAGGTTAGGGTATAACTAAAATCACTGGATACTTTTTTTGGCAAAACATCCTTTTATTACAAAGAAAAATGCAAATAACGAACTTCCGTTAAAATCGCCATTTGAAGCAGTAAATTATGACATCAATTTGAGGCGTTCGCGTGCAAAAACAATTCGCTCTGTCGTCTTTTAAACACTCAATTTTACTTTTGCAATTTCTCAAGAGCTTCAAAACTGATTTTGGTAGAAACTGCGTTGTTCTTTGTGTTTGAAATAATTTAATTTTGAAAGAATACATTTCTCATCGGGAAAAGTACTTCGTGAATTAAATTATTTTTCACCATGTGCTAAACCTTCAAATCGATTCAGCTTCTGGCTGTTGAATTAAGAAAAGATGTTCTCAGGATTGCTGCAAAAATTTCTTTGGGCAAATGATTGAGAGCGACGCGAGAGCTTTTCAAAGTTCGTTAAAATGCAGGTTGTTTGACCCTTCTTGGCAACATTCCATTCGCGAGTCACGCACATATTTTAATGTGTTTCGACCCATATGAGATCGAAAACGTCAAACAGAAAAACAGTTCGAAATGCTCTTACCTCATTTGCTGTAGAGGACAGGTCCAGAGGCCATTTCCGAGTGATTCTCTTGCCGTTCGACGTATTTTGGTCCTGTTGATGCCATCCAATGAACACCGCCAACTGGGTCAGTGTGTTGTAAACGGTCGAACAGCTCAACAACAACCTTTCTTCCAAAACGTTCGACATCTTTCTACACTGTGACATCTTACTCAACGGTTCAGTTGATTTAATACGAGTGTTGCTCAGTTTTCAGTGCACAAAAGCATTTTCAGATTTGAGTGCTAAATTGGGACCAAACGTGGATGGCACCGCGTGCGTATTTGGCTTGTCACGCAATGCGTATCAAAGGCATTTTAGGGGGTAGGGGAAGGGCAAAACCTTTGAGGTGAAGTAAAATAACATACAGTGTTAATTGCAGGGATTATTTGTGGTTTTAATGGCGTTGTGTGTTTTTCTTACTTATTACCAGTGTTGGTACAACCATTAAAAATTGTATTTGCTACCCTAGTAGTTTGAAACGCAATTCCAACCGTTGTACAAGCTTACAGACATGGTTACAGGTGAGTGGTGCAACAGAAGTGGCGCTATTATTAACTAGACCCAACTTTAATACGGGGAAACCTATAACTACAAGGGGCTCCCTTTTGTTAATTGACGAGCGGGTATTCTACCTATGATCATTGGTGTCAGTCTGCTCGTTCTCAGCTGGCACAGGACCGGTACAAGGCACAGTTATATCAGAAGTGAAAGTCAGCTCGCTGTTAAAGGGTTGGATGGAGTTTTGGACAGGAAGGGTTCTCTCTTCATAACAAATGGGTGCAATCGAAGTTTTTAACTGTGCTCTCTTGTCAGCTATTTGACTTAGTCTACATTAGTGTGTCCTGACTAATGAGTGGGGCTTCTAACAGCAAGCCAGTGCTGTTTGAAGACTGTGAAATATGGCACGTAACCATGGTAACAAAAAATGAGGTTCTGTTCCTGAATTTCTGTTTACGAATCTTACTGAGACAGGTTCTCAGTGAGCGAGATCTCTCACAGCAGCCAGCATACTTATCATAATGGATATGAGGATATCATAACAGAAATACGTCAAGCATCTTGCCCTTAAACGTCTGTTACCTCTTTCACGTTCTACATACACCTTAATGAGGACGAAGAGAAGAGTGAGGCTTCCATCGATAACCTGGCTAATATTCGGATAGACCACAAGCGAATATAAAACTCACCTGATCCAACTTTTACAAGCGAACCAGTCCCGCGTAAGATAATTTCAGATCCCTTTTTCCCCAGTCCTCTTTCACTTTTTGGCCACTCGCCTTTTCCTTACCGTGACCCGGGACCCGGCCCCTTGTGCTGCAGCTTTCCAAGTTTTGCACGATGGCTGGGACATATCGTCATTGTATTTAAGCGTTCGTTGTAAGAACTGACTTGTAGCTTGTGGTATCAGGCCCGCACCAAGGCTGAAATAAATGCTGCGAGCAAATTGGCCTAGTCAAAGCCTCCCCCCCCCCCCCTTCAAAATACACACTCATGCACATAGATACTAACTCTGTTCACAATACCACAGTTTGTGTCGATTTCGTCAAAAACGACACCTTTTTGGGGACATCCTTCGTTGACAATTTGCCAAAAAGTTGCTTCCTGTTTGCTTTTTCGCCGACAAAGTTGTTGGCAACATCCACCAGATTTATAGCATCAGTTTTAAAAAAGTACCCTTAAAGTTACAAGGCTTGTTAAAATTGAAACATTTCGACAGCCAAACTACGAATTTCGGACCTGTTTTACCTAACTCTCGTAAACGTTTACGTAACTTTTATCACTCGATTGGTGAGATAAAAATAGTTTTGTTCGTTAGACTTGTTTAAAACAACATGATGAGCTTAAAGCTTGCAGCAAATACACAGCAGTCGCTTAGCTATTAAAGGCATTAAGGTCCTTCACAGTAAAGCTATACTGCCAGGGTCAAGGTGATAAGGGTGAAGAAAGACATTGGTAAGGAATCTGGGTGACTGAAATGTGCGGTGGGCTAGTAGATTTTTGAAGCCCACATGCCCGGTGGCTAGTGACTCAAAAGGAACTTTAAGCATCAGCATTTAAGACTATTCGTTGCACGTTTTAATTCGTTTTAATTATATATTTTTTGGCTCATTTATTGTAATGTTTTTTCAACTTCCAAAACTTCTGGGGACTCAAGCCCCCCCCCCCCCTCCCCCTTCTACGGACCTGGGTATTCTTGGTGCATGAAAGTAAGGGAACAATTGTTTTCAAGCTTTTGATTCGTCTGATGTTGGAACCACAAACTCCGACAACAAGAAAATGGAACCAACAACAACCGTCTTCTGTGTAACGAAGCAATTCATGTATCTAAATATGTATGATTTGTGAAAACAGAAAGTCCGAGGTCCCCCCTCTAAGCCAAAACAATAAGCACAAACTAGTTAGTCACATCGCAATTTCCCTGATAAAAACGATTTTAATGTTTTGGACTCGACGTTTTGAAGAGGTTCTTAACTTAAGCTAGTACACGTACCCTTTTTAGCCAATTTTCGTGTTCGAACATTGTTATTTGCATGCCTACAACTCACGCGAGGGGTGACTACTTTTTCTGCATTCTGGCACGGGAGGTTGAGGTGCCTAAATGTAGCACTAATTTTGTTTCGTATTTTTGTTCCATTACTAGTTCCCCCCATTTCTCGAACCCTGAGCCGTTTAAAAAGAATCAGAGCAGATTTTGCCCTTCCCCTACCCTCTAGTAAAATGTCCATTCCGATGATTTGCATTGCGTGACGCGGCTCTAGGTAGAACTCTGGCCACGTTAGCGGCGACATGTGGTGATAAAAACCTTTTTGTGTATTGCCAACTAAGCAACACTGACCAGCAACTGAACCGTTGAGTAAGATGTCACAGTGTAGAAAGATGTCGAACGTTTTGGAAGAAAGGTTGTTGTTGAGCTGTTCGACCGTTTACAACACACTGACCCAGTTGGCGGTGTTCATTGGATGGCATCAACAGGACCAAAATACGTCGAACGGCAAGAGAATCACTCGGAAATGGCCTCTGGACCTGTCCTCTACAGCAAATGAGGTAAGAGCATTTCGAACTGTTTTTCTGTTTGACGTTTTCGATCTCATATGGGTCGAAACACATTAAAATATGTGCGTGACTCGCGAATGGAATGTTGCCAAGAAGGGTCAAACAACCTGCATTTTAACGAACTTTGAAAAGCTCTCGCGTCGCTCTCAATCATTTGCCCAAAGAAATTTTTGCAGCAATCCTGAGAACATCTTTTCTTAATTCAACAGCCAGAAGCTGAATCGATTTGAAGGTTTAGCACATGGTGAAAAATAATTTAATTCACGAAGTACTTTTCCTGATGAGAAATGTATACTTTCAAAATTAAATTATTTCAAACACAAAGAACAACGCAGTTTCTACCAAAATCAGTTTTGAAGCTCTTGAGAGATTGCAAAAGTAAAATTGAGTGTTTAAAAGAAGACAGAGGGATTTGTTTTTGCACGCGAACGCCTCAAATTGATGTCATAATTTACTGCTTCAAATGGCGATTTTAACGGAAGTTCGTTATTTGCATTTTTCTTTGAAATAAAAGGATATTTTGCCAAAAAAAGTATCCAGTGATTTTAGTTATACCCTAACCTATCTAACATTAAAATATGAAAGAAAGCGAATCTTCCACCCTTGCCGCGGAATTTTGATTTTGTCTGATTTTTACAGACAGGCGCTCTTAAATACTTCAATTCGTAACAGCGTTCTCAGGCTCAACACTTCCTAAATTAAAAACGTTCAGGTCCATCCTCTACCTTAACTCTTAAATAATTCTTTCTTGTTTAAGTTCAAGGGAATGAAGGTAGATGGAGTGACCTTTGGAACTTGTTAGCAGTCTTTCTGGAACTACTATAAGACAATATCTACTTCAATATCGATTTTATTTTTATACAAAGAGACAAAAATAAAAGGAAAAAACCGTTGCCACAGGTAAGGTTATTTATAGAGGCATGATGTTCACGTGATAATCCGTTGGTATTGTCGGTATCAGGTGGAGTGGGAACGCGATCTCTTGTCCCATGCATCGTTCTTTTCCTTGCAGGCAAAGCAATTAGATTCCCAGTCTCTCTTACGAAGGGGTTTCACTGCTTTTGCAGCTTTTCAGGAATCGTTGTTTCTCGGTGTCAATTATCGCCCAACTTAGGTTTATAGCGTTAATCAGATTAATTTTATGCCGGGGTTATTAAAATGTTCAGTCCA
The DNA here is from genome assembly GCA_964030785.1 of Siderastrea siderea. Lineage (NCBI taxonomy): Eukaryota > Metazoa > Cnidaria > Anthozoa > Scleractinia > Rhizangiidae > Siderastrea > Siderastrea siderea. Next base: position 12,325,689 of record OZ034976.1, on the reverse strand, counting down.
GCTTCAATGAAGCCACATCCGTGGCCAATTTTATCAAACAGGCTTGTTCAGCTTTTTGTTGCGAAGCAGTGCTCGCGTTCGGTTATGTAATTGTGTTATTTATTCATAAACATAATATTTCTTGCAAGTTTAGTTGTCGTTAAATAGGAATTGCTATCACACAACCTGATATACTTCGGGTACTGATTTACCAAAATGTACTCATTATTGTAGAATATATATTTTGAATATTTTTTCTTGATCAGTTTCAGTTACAACACTTGAACAAGAAAAAAGTGACACAAAGTACCCTACTTAAACTTGATATTTCCCATCCACATGTTCTTAAAAGTGCAATTCACCCAATACGCTGTACATGTCTTTGAGACACGTGCGGGTTTCGGTGGACATGTTTGAATGACATCAAATGCAATAGCCTATATTTGGCTAAAGTATACACAGATATTTTTCCATGGACGTTATCTAACCTTGAAGGTCAACAATTTCCTCCTCCTCTCAAAGAAAGGCACATATAATATCTGGAGACAAATATCTGTGCATATGTTCGTGTCAAATGAAGATTATTAGGGTCTGCTCATGCGCATTACGGTGCAAAGCTGTTTTGCCCGGAACACCTTTCTGCTCGTGCCACTTTTGCTCTTTTTCGAATGCAATCACAACAGTTTTCAAGAGTCACTGGAGACCGGTTAGCCATTTCTCTTTGCCACGAAAAGAGCTGTAAATCAACGATGACAACTAGCGTGGGTAATCTTATTGACGGCAATAAATAAAAGAATGAAGGGGTTAGTTTCTAAGAGACACTCTGTTGCTGCGTCGTTGGGGAAGTGAAATACAAAAATTCAGAGCGGATCCATCGCTCTGACAAAGGGCTAACGCTCCTGACAAATCCCAAGAAATAAGAGGAACGGGTAAAAAGATCGAAACTAGAGGGCAGGTGAAGTAAGCAAGCCAACGTTGGGTTAGAGAGAAAAGCAGAATATTCTCCTACCTATGCCACGTGATCGTACGACATCTAAATACTCTAGAGATTTAATGATTCCAAGTTATTGTACCACGAAACACTTTCCACAAACATTGTATCAAGATTAGAAGTTTTCAAATGAATACCACTTATCGATCTTTATATAGATGAGGTTGAATCAAGTTATACTGTACTATTGATTTTGTTTTGTAAATTTTAATGCCATTCAGTTGCAGCTTATCGACAAGATAGCATTAAGATATTGTTTATTGTGTCTACTCACCAAAAGACTTTGGTCCAACTTTTTCTTAACGCAACGGAAACTCAAGAGGAACAATATTTTAACAATTGAAAATATTTCCGAGAGAATATCTCTTGGCCTTTGCTGACATAGCACTCATTGTACGTGAAGTTGTAATATCAGTGTTTTAGATTTCTGCTTAAATTTCTTCCCCAGCAAAATATCGTGATAGGGTGTAAATATAAACCGTGTGAGAATCCAGTAAAAGCTGACTGCTTTCTCTGCACATGTGTCATTTTTTCAAGCTTCTGCCGAGTTGAGACCAGGACTTGAAAGACCCACTCGCAAGCGATGGCTCGTTTTATGCTGTTCCTGTTCGTCGTCGCATCCATGATTTTCATTTCTTGCGCTGAGAAGTTTCAAAAAGTAAGTTCACTTTTTGCTTAATCATACCTACAAGATTTGAAGCCAGATTTAAAGCACTTGTCGAAAAAAAATTCTTCCGTCTGATTTCATTTCACTTCATTTTTGTTTTTCGTTTTGGAGCTACTTCTCTCCGGTTTTGATGGGATGAACCAAACAAATACTAACCAACCACTTACTAAATGGATTTTATTGTCGTGAAATTTCTCTCGCAAAGTCAAACTCTAACAGTTTTTCTCAGTCGATGTCTTAACTCTAGTTACTTAAAGTAAATTGTCATTTTAATCAAACCAATGAAATCATTGACAGGTAATTTCGAGCCTGACTGTTAGGGTTGGTTTTCAACAATCAATAACATGAAGCAGAGGATTTTTTGGTTATTAGATAAACCAGTTTGAAATGGAAGGACAAACAGTCTAAACTATTCGCACCTATCATTTCAACCTTTTTAGAACGTTGGTCACAATGCCAAGTGAAAATCATTTCAGAATCAACTCATTAATAAATGTATAAAGATTAGGCCTTTTTCGTGTCAGTAGAGTAGATGGTGGAATGGAGTGGAGTAGAGTGGAGGGGAGTGGAGTGGAGTAGAGTGGAGGGGAGTGGAGTAGAGTGGAGTGGAGTGGAGTAGAGTGGAGGGGAGTGGAGTGGAGTAGAGTGGAGGGGAGTGGAGTGGATAGAGTGGAGTGGAGTGGAGTAGAGTGGAGGGGAGTGGAGTGGATAGAGTGGAGGGGAGTGGAGTAGAGTGGAGGGGAGTGGAGTGGATAGAGTGGAGGGGAGTGGAGTGGATAGAGTGGAGGGGAGTGGAGTAGAGTGGAGGGGAGTGGAGTGGATAGAGTGGAGTGGAGTGGATAGAGTGGAGGGGAGTGGAGTGGAGTGGAGTAGAGTGGAGGGGAGTGGAGTGGATAGAGTGGAGGGGAGTGGAGTAGAGTGGAGGGGAGTGGAGTGGATAGAGTGGAGGGGAGTGGAGTAGAGTGGAGGGGAGTGGAGTGGATAGAGTGGAGTGGAGTGGATAGAGTGGAGGGGAGTGGAGGGGAGTGGAGTAGAGTGGAGGGGAGTGGAGTGGATAGAGTGGAGGGGAGTGGAGTGGAGTAGAGTGGAGGGGAGTGGAGTAGAGTGGAGTGGAGTAGAGTGGAGGGGAGTGGAGTGGAGTAGAGTGGAGGGGAGTGGAGTGGAGTAGAGTGGAGGGGAGTGGAGTGGAGTAGAGTGGAGGGGAGTGGAGTAGAGTGGAGGGGAGTGGAGTGGAGTAGAGTGGAGGGGAGTGGAGTAGAGTGGAGGGGAGTGGAGTGGATAGAGTGGAGGGGAGTGGAGGGGAGTGGAGTAGAGTGGAGGGGAGTGGAGTGGATAGAGTGGAGGGGAGTGGAGTGGAGTAGAGTGGAGGGGAGTGGAGTAGAGTGGAGTGGAGTAGAGTGGAGGGGAGTGGAGTGGAGTAGAGTGGAGGGGAGTGGAGTAGAGTGGAGGGGAGTGGAGTGGAGTAGAGTGGAGGGGAGTGGAGTGGATAGAGTGGAGTGGAGTGGAGTAGAGTGGAGGGGAGTGGAGTAGAGTGGAGTGGAGTAGAGTGGAGGGGAGTGGAGTGGAGTAGAGTGGAGGGGAGTGGAGTAGAGTGGAGGGGAGTGGAGTGGAGTAGAGTGCAGGGGAGTGGAGTGGATAGAGTGGAGTAGAGAATACAATAGTATTCCTTTTTATTTTCTAGAAATCACGCAAAGTAAAGTTTTAGGTACCAGCTGTCAAACAGTTGGCTTGTAACCATATTTTGTAACTGTTAAAGTGTAAATTGGTGAAATTTTGACTTCTTTACCATTGGCAATTAATAATTGCCTGGAATTCTTTACACTGCGCAGCGTTCTTTGCCAGACTCTTCACTGGGGACATCAAAATTAGACGAGGGAGATCAGAACGACTGGAAACAAATGAATGATGAAGAAGATTTGGACCAGTATAAACGAGAAGACTTGGATGATGCAGAAGATCCCAAATTGGCTAACCTGCCAGGAGAAGGTGAACAAAGCGTTACACTTGTCAAATCGAGAGATAGTTAGTCGTTGTGCTTTGTAGCGCCAGGCTTATAACGAGAAAGCAATATTCTTTCTTTTAGATGGAAAATCTTGGCTACGTAAAGTGTCACAATCTTAAGAGCATTCTTGAGCATTGTACGGAATATTTCTGTGTCCCATCAAAATTCATCTTATGAGTTTCAAATAACGCCTCAAGCTTTCCATTTTTAACGGTCGCCTTTATACTGGCTCTTTTGATAATTTGTCTTTTTCTTTCTTTCTTTTCTTCCTTTGCATCAAAGTCCACGAGTTTTCTACCAGGAAGAAATAATGGCCGTTTACCCTGAATGCAATACTCTGTCAAGACTGCAATTCGTAACAACACTTTTTTTTTTCTAGTCAAAGGATATAGGGACGACTGGGTAATCAAAGAAGCTCCTGCTGAGGACGCTGACCCGGCTAAAAATCCAGCAGAAGGTAAGCAAAACAAAGGCGTGACATAACGATGTAAAGAACATCCATAGTCACTGTAAAGCATTTTCAAATAACTTAGTTGACTTAAACATGAATTCTGTCATACAAGAGAGATGAAGGGCTATGTTCCTGACTGGCTCAGAGCTCTCTTAAGAATTAAACCCTTTAAAACGGTCTGTTATACTTACCACGAAGTCCCATTGTGTGTTTTGGCAGTAACTTTCTTTCGTTGTTGTCTCATGAGCTGGTTTAATACAGCCTCAGCTGTGAGGCTCCACCAACTCCTGTCTTAAAAAGCTCGCCCAAGTTGGGGCACTAACAGCAGAATGCTTGCTAACTAGGTTTTAAACCCTTCCTTTTTTTCTTTTCTTTTTTTTTTCACAGTTTCTTCTTGACACACATCTTCTCCAAATTATATCAAACCTCAACTCTTGTCCCAAATATCTTATCTCCCGTGCAATAACTGTCTTTATAATATGACTAATGTGGCATTTCTTATCTGAACAATCATTTTGTTACTTTTCAGGTTCTGAACTTAACAAGAGAGCAGTGTGCCGCAGACGAAGATTCATTTGTCGTAGACGCTGCTATAGGATTTGTAGTAGGGGGCGGTGTTATATTAGGTGCATAGTCTACGGCTGCCGATGGGTTTGTGTTCAATATGGATAAAGCTTGCTCAAGTTTGTTGCATTTACCCAACCAAGTGGCAATATAACAGGACGACCCCTGCGTATGATGTAATGCAATTTTATAGGTCCCTCAGATACAATTTAAGATAAAAATTAGTTTGCGCTTTTCCTGTGAGCCATTGATACAAGTAACATGCTAGTAGACGTGGCTATAAGCATTTCAATGTAAGCGTCATTTAAATAAGGAGAAATAAAGCCACTCTGTCTGCAATGCACTTGAAGTCTGTTTGTATAATTTTGTTTGCCAAGCTTTTTCTTTTGTTCTACCTCGAGGCTCTACTGAATTATTGATCATTGAATTTTGTGATTTGGTTCGTTAAGGACGGTGTATACAAGGGTATTTTTCGGCGGTTTTTGATTATGTTGGAAAGCAAATCTTATCAAGGACTGTTGGAATCCAGCAACGAATTATAACTTTTAAACGGGTACACGAATAAACACCAATCTCCTGACTTTTCCTTAAAATTATCACAGAAAATTTTCCTGTGTCGATGACATGTCTATGATGATTGACGTTTCCAAAGCAACCGTCTAGTCAGGAGTGTATTTTGACTATTTTCTGGTTTTTTTTTTCGGCCTTTTTTTCAGTTTTTCCCCTTCGTTTGCAAGAAGAAGATAATCCTTTACTATTTTGGGCTTGTTTTGGTCAAGTATGTTTATTAGAACAAATTCATATATTTTTCGATGTCGTCATCGTCAACTGTATGACTGCAAGCTCGGGATTCAAGATGGTGGCCCCAAACTTCAAATGGCTGGTTGGTGACGTCATTTTGACGCCATGACACGTCATAATTGACACATTACCAACCCAATCTATTAAGCTAATGACGTGCTAAAAACGTGCCAGTCCCATAACAAAGGCGTTAATACTTTTCGAGATCTGTGGGGTGGGGGGTGGGGGAGGGGGGCACTTAGTGTCCTGCCCTCTTCCCGGCTCAGGAACTCAAAAGAACTCAAGCAAAATGGGGATAACGCGCCCAGTTGCTTATGACACATTTAATTTGTGTGACATGTACAGGCCACACGAACCAAAACAACTAAATTTGCCCATGCTGCGCACTATTTGCGATCATTTTGACCTGGAAATATACCACATCAAAGGGCGAAAGAAGGCACCCTATCTTTTCTTAGTGGAAGACCTTATTAAGACATGCAACTGTTGCGTGGGCGGTCTCCTTTGAATTTTTATTTTGTGTAGAAATCAGTCAAAAGCCTGAAAACCTGCAAAACTTTCCTCCCTCTCCCCACTTCTTCTAAAAAGGAAAAAGGTGGGGAAATTTCGGAAGAGTTATTAATCGGGCGAGTGTAGGAAACAAATATTCGAAAATAGCAATGTTTGGAATTGTTAGACAAAACAAACAAAAAAAAAGCAACTTTATGAAAATAATTCCCAGTTATTACAGTAAAGTTAATATTACGCACTCTGCTGAGTAAAGTACAAAACACTCATGTTGACAAGAACTTAATTTGCTCATAAATATTTTGACATTAACCTGAGACCTGCTTGATTTTATCTTGTATGTAATAAATTGTTGACGTGACACACATGGCAACCTGGGTCTAATAAACTTGTCACGGTGCCTCGCAATGATGTCACGCTGGATTCAACTGAAATCAAAGAAATCAAATGTGAGTCGTCAGCCAGGTAATGCATGTTTTACCAGCAAAACTAAAAACTGAAGTTAAAAAAAAAAAGTCGTAGAGAAGACAATCTCGCAAAATTCCAGCTTAGTTTAAATTAATCGGTCGACGATGCGACTGTTGTTGTCAGGCCACCTCCTCCAATTTTGGCCGGGTGGCGTGAATGATTTTGACGTTCATACGTCGCAGTTTTAAAGGCCCCAAAGTTTTATTCATATTTTAGTAGTACTTAAGTTACTGTTTTATAAGTATGTTAAGTTGAGTTCGAAAGCCATGTACCATGCAATGTTTTTCGCTTCTGATGTTACCAATATTGACATTTTTAAGAACGCCGTTTGTAACGGTAATTCTAAAAGCTTCTCAATATTTAATTCAAGAAACAACACAACACTTTCTAGTTTGAAACAAGACATCTTTCGGCATACTTGATGCTAACTTCAGTTGAATGAAAATGCTGAAACAACGCTATATATATGATCAGTAATTACAATTGTTAATGAAAATATAAGCAAGAATAACAACAACGAAAAACAGTGATTATGTGAAAACTAAACATACCGTTTTAAATTAACGTGTTTGACCTGTTGATTTAACGTAGGCTTGTCCCGGTGGATATGAGAAAATTATTTGATCTTGAGTTGAAAGCTGGTAGCGGGATAGTCTATAATACTGAAACAATTGGTCGAACATAAATTGCGGCAACTTTCAGATTGTTGTAAGTGTTTGTATACGCGAGAGGCCCTATCCGTAGCTAAGTGCTCACGTACGCGCGTGGAAATCAAAGTGACGGGTGGTTTCACCGACGTAACAAGCGTTACAGCCTGCACATGAAAATTTGTAAACCACACAAGAACGGAGACTACTAGGGATAGGGTCTTTCGCGCTAAACAAACTTCCGACTTTGAAAGAAGAGAATATTAACTTGATATCAAGATATTGCAGTAGCGTTTTATAAGGTGGCGAATGCGTTTCTAAGTGACTCTAGAATAATGGACTATGTAAGGTAACTTGAAATAAAAAGTTGAGAACTTGTCAGGAACACAACCTGCAGAACAAACCTTGCTTTCCGCCCTGGTTACATATTGATTTATAGCCCTTTGAATGAGATGGGTGGGGAAAAGGCTCTTCTTGTGAATTTGAGTGAGGTACTTAATATCTTTATGAAAACCAACCCAGGTGTCATTATTTTTGTAGGTTCTGTCAACAAGTATCCTAATGAGATCAAGTTTGTAGGAAAAGTTGCAAAAGATAAAGGAAGGAGCATTGGGTTCGCGAATGCCAAAACTTTGCCCCGGCATCTTTGAAATTTTTCATACAAGGCCAACTAAATGGGAGATTTTGAGCCCATCAAAGGAACTAAAACAGTTTGCCAAGGTCTTTATTGTGATAAAGTATGGGCGATGTCGATTTTTCTATCTTGCATGACTATAGCTGGTATTTACGGAAAGTTGCTCTTCAGTAGATTTGGTTAAGCCAAAAGTGAACTTACTGTTTGAAACTTAGTTGCGTGGGAAATAAAACTCATCGATGCAACCCTGTTGATTAAAGTTTCTTATTTTGATTTTCTTAAACAGCAGTCTCCTTGTACTCATTTATACAATTGCGTAGAGAAAGACAGTGAGGAGCAGAGCTTTTTGTTAAAGGAACTAACAAGATGGCCGACTTCAGGGTCAATCGATCAGTTTCTTGATCAAAAATTCGATCGTGACGTGCTTTCTACAATACTCAAGGTCTCAACAGGGGGGGGAGGGGTCTTTGGAGCTCTGGAGACCTGAATTTTTTCCCTGGAGCCCGGAGCCTGAAGCCTCTTTCTACCTGGAGCCCGAGCAAACATGATGATTCTTGCTAAATGCAGCCCTAGACTAAAGCGATGGTGCCCTAGAGCTCCAATTTTGCTGTCTTGGAGCCCTGGAGCCCCGTAATTTTTAGCCCGGAGCCCTGGAGCCCTAAACACCTTTAGGACCCTCAAGACTACTGCCTCTCTACACCTGCTGTGTATAATTTTGTCAATTTTCAAGACATTTTACCCAAGTTTTTACAGAAGAGGCATTATAAAATGCACTGCAATGGGATAACCGCTCCGAAACATATAATTAAGTATAAGCAGGAAATTAAACAACAAACAGAGAAATAAACGTAAATGCACTACAACTGTTTCATTTTTACTGTTTGCAATGCAATGTGAAAGTAGTTTAAGGTAAAATCGCACACCAGCCACCAGGGGAGCGTAACCAGGTTTCTGTAGCATAAAGCAACTGAAAGTATTGCTGCTCTCCCCCTGCATGCGATGGACTAGCCTCCCATGCAGGGGAGGAGTAGCAATACTCTCAGTTGCTTTATGCCACAGAAACCCGGTTAAGCTCCCCTGGTGGCTGGTGTGCGACTTTACCTTAACCAGGTTTCTGGAGCGTAAAGCAACTGAGAGTATTGATTTTCCACCCTGCATGGGAGGTTAGTCCATCGCTGGGTTACCCCCAGCAGTATGTCGCCGGTATCCATTTATACACATTGGGTGAAGAGAGACAATGTGGGGTAAAGTTTCTTTTCTAAGGAAACAACACAATGGCAGAGGTCAGGCCTCGAACCACCGACTGTCATGATTAGATCTGAAGTCCAACGCGCTAATCACTACGCCACAGGGCCCCCACAGTGTAATATAGAGCATCATTTATTTCCCATTTGTATATGTAATAGGACTACATGCTGTCCAATTTAGAAATAATTGGGTGAAAAAAAATTCCGAGGATAGCCAAAATTTGGCTGTCAGAGGAATTTTTTTACTTATTAATTATATAGCTAGTCAGTTAATCCAGCACTGTCAGCAAAACTGTTATCGTTGAAGAAAGGCAGACTGAAATGTTGAGAATTTTTTATTTCCAAAATATTTAAAATGGAATGCCACAATCACATAGAATAACAATATAGTGAAAAAGAGAATACTGTAAATTTCAAAGGTGTAAAATATCGAAGAACGTTTTTAATTACAATAATATGATTTTCAAACTATTCATGTAGAGTAAAACATAGTGTATAGAAATAACACATACAATAAGGATGGGGAAAATAGGAAAAAATTGCAATAATCAGCAATAATTAAATTTCAAAGGTGTAAAAATTTTTGTTCTTTTTTTTTTACTCAGTTCCAAATATCTTATACTGAATGTTGTCATGTGAAGAATAAAATGTAGTGAGCACTAAAAACACTACATTAAAGAGGGTGAAATTGCAATAAAAAGAAAATTCTATTAAATCCAAAGGTGTAAAAAATTATAGCTTTTGTACAGTCGACAATAGCTAGTCCTCATCTTAGTCTGAAAGTACAGATGCTCTGATCGTTTTCCATGAACGTTGAGGCTCTGTACATGTGCTTTGGTATAAGATGGCATTGGTATATCTGATGGACCAGATAACCCAGGAAACCCACCATAGAAATTCACTGTACCTGTAAAGTTGTTGATAGTGCTGTAGTTGTTGCTGGAAGTACTAGCTTGAAGAGGTAGTCTCTCTTTAATGGGGCTGCTGTTAGTTTGTTTTTGAACATCACTTATTTGCTTGCATCCACTGATTATATTTGACAGTTCCCTTGCCTGATTCTCATCATCCCCTTCGTATGAGTTTAGGCTGAGGGCATCAATGATTTTGTCTCTTGGGATACCAGCATTCTTTAGTTTCTCTACACATGTTTTTCTGCTCGAATGGTTGGTAATTTTCTTACCAGTGGCAGCAGTTAAACCAGACTTGACAGCCATGTCTTTCATAAGCTGTCCAATTTTGTGTTCACCCATTCGCTGTCTGCTAAACCATACTTGGCTCTTTGGTTTTGAAATAGTCGTCAGGTAGAATGGGCCACTGCCCTTCATTTCTGGTGGACGTCTAGCTAGCATTTCTTCGAAAAGCATTACAGGGCATCTCTCGCCCCCAGTCGCAAACATTTTGGGTTGGACAGCCCTGTGAGCGATCCTGAGCCCTCCTTGTCTCGTTTTGGTAGGTCCTTCTTTAAAAGTTACGTATTTGACAGCACTATCAGGAGTGGTTATGATGTTGAAATCTTCCACCATCATTTTTTTTATTTTATTTTTTTTATTTTATTTTTTTTTATTTTTATTTTTAAATAATAATATACAATACAGTGATATTATTTACAGTAGAATTACTTAATACATTACATACGTCGCTAAAATAAGAATACATACATAAAAATTAAAGAAAGACAAAAAGGGAGTGTTTACCACACAGTATTCTTCTTATGACTAACAGTAAGAGTAGTGGGGAGGGCTGGAGAACAGCGTTGATAACTGCTCAAAATAGCTTTTCAATTTGATATTTAAAAGTGAGTTTCCTAATATACTCTTTCGTGTTTATTTCTTTTTTGAGTAGTTTTTGTGTATATAGATAGTATTTGGCAAACAGGAGTGTATAATTAAATTTCCTTAACAATTTAAACGAGCCTTGAGAGCAATTGCTTGATTTTTTCCCGAACAGTATTTCTACGGGGCTTGGCGAGAAGGTGGTGTCATTTTCTTTGTTAAACCACTTGATAACCTCCGAATAGAACTGAATTGACCAGCGGCAATTTAAGAAAGTGTGACTTATTGAGTCAGGTTCTTGACAAAATAAACAAAACATGTCGTCTTCTATACCGAAGAAAAAAAGCTCTTTTTTGGTCACCATATTTGTTCAAGAAGTGGTTAGGGATCACCTTCCAGGATTCGTCGCATGATTGCTCATTTTTTAAGTCTTGAGATCCATGCTAGTTTAAGTGGTTTGACCATAACCTCAATACTGGGTGCACGCAGACCTCCATTCTTATAGTCAAGGGCCATTACTTTACGTTTTATTTTATCTTGCTTTTTTTTCCAAATAAACCTAAAGATAAGAGAGTTAATATCTTTGATACATTCAGGGGGTGTGTCAAGAATCGAAATGGAATACACCAGTTGTGAAATTCCAAGACTTTTAGATATAAGACTTCTGCCGAATAAAGTGAGACTCCTGGACTGCCAAAGATCGAGAATAGTGCTTAACTTGTCGATTTTCGCTTTAAAATTCTTTCTCTCGTTTTGTTTTTGATGGTAAGATATAAATATTCCTAACGCTCTAATTGGATCTTTTGGCCACTGGAATTCAAAAGGCTCATCTTGGATGTCTCTCCATGGCCCCAGCCACTAAGCTTTAGTTTTAGTTGGGTTCAGTCTCAGACCGGAAACGTCACCGAAGTCATTTAGTACTTCAATCGCTCTTTGAACCGATTTACAGGAACTGCATAGTAGTGAGGTGTCGTCGGCGAACTGGCTTATTTTGATTTCTTTTTTGAAGATTCGAATCCCCTCTATTTCTTTGTCTTGTCTTATTTTGCATGCTAATATTTCCACCGACAAAATAAATAAATAAGGAGACAGGGGACAACCTTGCCTCACTCCTCTTGACAGTTTAAAGGAATTGGTGCAAAATCCGTTGTTTAAAACAGAGCTCTCCGGATTAGTGTAAAAAGTAGAGATCCATCGTTGGATACTCTCACCGAAGTTAAAAAGAGCGAGCGTCTTCTGGATGAATTCCCATTCAATGGTGTCGAATGCCTTACGGAAATCTAATTGGAGGAGTATCCCAGGGATGTTCTGGGTTTCTGTTTGCTCTAAGATGTCGTTAAGCAGTCTAACATTTTGACCGATGTATCTTCCTTTTATAAATCCAGTTTGATCTGGATTGATGAGAAGTGTCAGTACTTTTTCTATTCTTTTAGCTATGGCTTTTGACGCGATTTTATAGTCCAAATTTAATAGAGTAATCGGCCTCCAATTTGCGAGATTAAGTAAATTCGAGTCTTCTTTTGGTATAAGAGTGATGGTACCTCTACGCTGGGAGATTGACATTTCAACCGTTTTATATGCTGCATTGTAGCAATTGATTAAGTCTTCGCCCAATAAATCAAAGAAACAATTGTAAAATTCCCAGGTAAAACCATCCTCTCCTGGCGATTTTCCGCTAGAAAACGACTTCAGAACTTCTTTGCATTCATCCATGGTAATTTCACCCTCTAGCTCCTCTTTGTCTAAATCTCGTAGCTTAGGTAATTCTAAGTTTCGAACGAAATTTTCGAACCGATTGTCATCAATATTCCCTTTGGATGTGTACAGTTTTTCATAAAAATGTTCAATTTCCTTCAATACTTCATCCTCCTTACATGAAGGTTTCCCGTCCGAAAGTTCTAATTCTGATATCTTTTTTCTGATGTAATTTCTCTTTTCCAAATTGAAGAAATACTTGGTTGGTTTTTCACCTTTTTCGGTCCATCTTGCTTTTGAGCGCAGTATTAAACCGTTCGCTTTTCTCTCATAGAAGAGTTGAAGTTTTTGTTTTAAGATTTCCTTTTCGGTTAGTGCATTGTTCGTAAGCGCTGAATCGGTGCTATCGGCAATCTGTTTGTCTAGCTCTTCTAGACGGATTTGAAGGTCTGATTCGCTTTTGCGTTGCTTTTTAGCATTGTTCTTCGAGTAAGCAATGGTAAGGCCTCTTATTTCCATTTTAATGAGCTCCCAGCATAATCTTTTATCTTCCAGTTCTCGGTATTTTTCATCTATAATAGGATAATTTTCTTTTATCAGTTTTACGTATTCTTCATCTTCAACAAGCGAATTATTGAACTTCCATAGTCCGGGTCCTCGCTTCACTCCCAGAGGTTTTAAAATGAGTTTTATTGCTTTGTGATCCGGCGCATTAGAAGCCTTGGTTTCAATGTTCAAAACCCAATTGGTCAAGGGTCGTGTGACTAGGAAAAAGTCTATTCTTGAACTTACTTTCAACGCTTTTGATTCATAGGAAAAACACGGTTTGCGCGGGTATTGTTTCCTAAAGACATCGATTAGTTCTAATTCTTCCATCATTGAAATTAGGCTGTCCCTATAGGTAGATGCTTTCCATGGGATGCCGCCTCTTTTGTCTAGTGATTGTAGTGTGACATTCCAGTCCCCACCTATAATGAGATTCTCTACATCCGTGTTATACATTAAATATTCATTCAGGTTATGCAAAAACACTTGTTGTTGTTGTGAATCGTTCGGAGCATAGACATTGCACAGCGAAAAATTAACTTTTTCAAGGGTTAGATTGATTGAAACAATCCTTCCCTCTTGATCTTTGCTGGACTTTTCGATTGGTGACGCTAAGCTGAGTGAAGGGTTTATGCACCCCACTCGCTTTTCCAAATTTTTTCATCGTTTGGCTCGGAATAAATTTCCTGCAGAAAATAAAACTGACAGTTTTGGTCTTTAAGATAACTAAAGATACTCCTTCTTTTTATCTGATTCCTAAGCCCTCTAACGTTTAACGTCAGTACAGAGCAATTATCCTGTGCAACTTGGAAGGCGTAAATACATTGTTATTACTCTGAGCTGAGTGATCCGAGGAATACATTGTGGGTAGACAGAAACATTCAGAAAATAAGTTGGTACAAAAAACATCGCTAAATAACATAAAATATGCAAACCTAAAACACCTACACATAAACACAAATACATTTACGTACATTATCTTCGAGGAGGTTGGAAGTCCAGGGAATACCCAGCGACTTCGTTTGGCTGTATGGAATCTTTCGCCGTTCGGCGATGGAAAAGGGAAAAACAAAACATACCTTGGTTGGCACGGATTTCAATCAACTACTGGTTTAAATTCGGCCGGAATAGAGTTAATGTCATACATTTGGTTGTCAATAAACAGGCTTCGGTTGATGACTTTAGCTTCTCGTCCCTTTTCCTTTGCGACAAACATAGCTTTAATTAAAGATCTTCTTTCCTCTTGTATTGCCCGAGCATAATCTTTGGTGAAATAGGCGTTTTCATACCTTTCGGATCTTTTTAGCCGATTTTTGACTGATAGAACTTGTTCTGTGTGTTCTCGGCTAACAAATCTAGCGATTATCGGTCGTGGGCGCGGTGGCGTAGAGTTGTCTTGATCAGTTTGGGACGCTGTTTTACCGACACGGTGTACTGCATGAAACTTGATATTTTCGGTGCTTAACTTTAGCTCATTCTCTATTATATCATAAACTATGTCCCAACAATTTTCCTCTCTTGCTTCTGGAATGTTCATGATTCTCAGATTTTCTCTTCTGGTGTAGTTCTCTAAAGCGATAAGTTTTTCTTGGGTCTCTTTGAGTGATGGTCGCATTTGATTATTGTCAGCACGAATTTGCTCTATCTCCGCTTGGAGTTCTTGGATGGTCGATGTATGCTTGTCTAGCATGTCCTGGTGAGATCTTTTTGAATCTTTATTCGTTTTCGCCTCCTGCTGGACGTCTTCGATCTCTGCCCACGCGTGCTCGAGGGATTTTTCGATCTCCTTGATATTGACTTTGACACGATCAATTTGTACTTTGAACTCGCACCTTAGTTCGGACATTTGAGAGTGCATTTGTGAGAAATTGTCTTCCATTCTTGATTCTATGGAGGTTAGTTTGTCCATGATGATCCTCAAGGATACTTGGTCTTCGGAATCCTTGCCCGAACTCATTTCTGATTTTTCTTGGCTCTTTAGTCTATTTCTCTTCGGAGACGGGTTTTCTAGACAACTCGGCGAGCGAACCTGCCGTTTCGACATCAAAAAGTTAGAATAACGCACACGGTATTTTCCACATTAAGCTCTTGTTAATTCCGTTTTCGACGACGCTTTTTTTTCGAATGTCGCAGCCTATCTGGGCTTCCCCGGAGCGAAAATTTACGCAGCTCGTACAACGCGTCTGTCGGCCATCATCGAATAGTGCTCTTGCCTCCCTCGAAGGCCAAAGTGTTCAGTGACATTTTTAAAGCTTACATTGACTTATGCTTGAGCAGAATGTTTACCAAGCTGACCTGACTGCCAGAGGAATTCTTCGTCAGCTTCACTTAAAGCATGAGAGGCATTTTTTCGCTTTCCGTAGCCCCTCACTCTTAATTCTCTTGCTTTCGCCTCAAGTTGTTGCCTGGAGTTTGCAAATTCACGATGGCGCGAAATACTGTAGTTTCGGCCACAGTTTTTCAAATGGCGGTCCAACGAGCACTGCATGACAGCCAGGCTTTCTGGTTCGTATTCGTCACCGTCTTTTTTTCGAATTTCAGAAAAAAACGGCAAAGAATTGCATCTAGCTCTTGGCGAGGGATATCTTCTGTCTCGCTTCGTTACGCTGCACTCTCCACTCGTTGAAAACCTTGAGCCAAGTTCTTGTACTCTTTGAGGTGTTTTGGTTTTGGTTTGTGCTTCTAAGGTTAGCAAGCTCCTCTTCTGGCAACGTAGGAAATCTCTCATTTGCGTTACTATTGCTTAAAAGATTATGAGAAATGGAAAAAATTGGCAAATTTTCACTGAATCTCGCCATTGTCAACTAACAATGCGACAAGACGTCCCGTTTGCAGTGCTGACGCTATATATAGCTATGCTTTGTGTTGATTGGCTGGTTTCTCTCACTATTGTTTTTCTTGGATTTGATTGGCTCAGACAAACTGTCCTATTTTTGTTAAATTGGACAGCTTGTGTATTTTAACTGAAAGTCCTGACTTAAAAGTATTCAAAATTAATCCTTAATTGGACAGTCCTCAGAAATTAATGGATAATACTTGGGTTGACAACATTGGAATAACTAACCAGCTATATAATTGAGCTTAAAAAAGTATGTATTGCGTGACACCTTAATTGACATAAATTAGTATTAATTATTTCGGAAAAATGAAGTGAAACTAACAACATCTTCTCAAAACCCATTTAATAGTCTTAAAACGGCGTATTGCATGGCCAAATCGGTTAAAAGGCCTACGAATATTCCCCTTTTAACGAAACGCATCAAAAAGGCTATTTTGGGGGCAGTCACCAAAGGTTTTTAAAAATATTAATTGATAGAGATTGGCTCTGTGAAATTTTTAGCGATGTAGGTAGATCTAAATTAATTCTTAAGCTTTTGAGTATTAAAGAAGTGTTGCAATATTGTATATAGTTGCGATTGCTCTTCTTCTCTATAGCAGCATGGTGTCAAGACACCAATGGTGCAATTCGTATCGGCTTGAGTGAGAGCATTCACCCCCGGGGGAGGTGGGGGTGGAGGTTCTCAATAAAGTTTCGTACGTGGACGGTCCGCCCCGAAGTTCAAACCCTGCCCTTAAATATACCAATTTGATCAAAATTGTACCCCGTTCATATGCCTAGAGCAAAATTGAACCTTTTTTATACCTGAAAAATAAGCTATAAACAGTAGATGATTGTGGTCTAATGCCCTAAACAAGCTTTCGTATATTTCTTAAGTTGTGATTTCTGCTAACATTTGTAACCCTATTGAGTACTCAGCTTTAGCTGCTATCTCTTTTAGTTTAAAGTGTATACTGGCACTCTTTAAAACACTAGAACAAACAATGTTTCCACCTTTCGTATACTGGAAGCGCTAAAGAGGCACCCTTTTAGGGCGGAGCCTCTCCCATATAGCCCACTATAGGGAGCACCACCAGGGAACATTCATCGGTTACAAAGTGAATGTTACCATGAGGGATTAAGAAATAATCGTATTTTTTCCTTGTTGAATTACGGATTCACAAGGCTCGTGTAGCCATCAGTTGTAGTAAGAATCCTTACACTCATTCACACCACTACCTATTAGCAATAAAATTATTTTCACGTTTTTAACGTGTCACTAGAAATCTCGGGCTGTACCAGCACGGCCAAAGTACAGACCATTACTGGTCGCATGATATTTTGTAACACTAATCATAACTGAGTAATTTCTTGAAAGCATTATTATCAACCACGAAAACATCAGCGCTCTCAGGTTTAATTTATGCAAACAATGTCAAATTCTCTTGAATAACGGTCACTTCAGTCTAGTGGCATGTCATCCATATTAACCTTTTTGGTCGCTGCCTTCGGTTCTGGACTGAAAGTTGATATTTCGGACTTCACAGGGAATTCAATATCTTTGTCAATACACCTGCTGGTACGAAATGGTGCAAATCGAAATGATCTTCAGCAGCAGGATCAAACGTTCTTGTGACTATAGCTTCTTCATTTCCTGGTGCAAAGTCATCTTGCGTTAGGAAGTGCTTACACATTTCAACAAAAGCCCGAATTCCATCAAGCATACGGCGTCTTATGTTTGGTTCAGTGCAGAGCCATACCTTCCAAAAGGCCATGCCCCAGTAGAGGTCATTGAGGAAACTCTTCAACTGGAATGTTACCTTTCCTTTTAATTTCTCAATTAACCAAGGACCTTTACAAAGGATCCAGAATTTCCATTGGCCTTCTCCTTCCCGCATCGTTGAAAACGATATCGGTCAACTCTTTGCTGACAGAAATGAAAATATTTTTCACGTCTCCTTACTGGTAACTTGTAATTGAACTACCGCCATGATGAGTCGCTTCCTTTTCCTTGCTTTGTACGCTAGTACGGCCTTTGGAGGGAGTTTCCATTTCTCCATATGCATGTCCCTTTCGACTTCCTGCTTTTGCAAAATTGACAGACGAAGTAAGCTTGCTACTTGGAGCCCATTCCTCCTTTCTCACTTGACCCGTATTTTCGGCGTCGAGGTTCTTAATCAGCTTCTTAGCAAATTTCACCGGATTTTCCATAATCTGAAAAACCTTCGTGGCCAATGATTCCAGAATCTCGGGCTTTTCAACGTAATCAGCACAAAACGGGTTGTATGATCTTACAAAGTAACGAGGCAAATGTTTCTTTCTGAAAGCTTCTAAAAGCTTCTTTAGGCACCGATAACACTCGCGCTGGATGTCGCTCATCTCTTGGCTTAACAGGTATTCTGCATGAGAAAAGGAAATTCTGAAGTCACAATCTGGGTTGCCACCGTTCTTTGGGGGCTTTACCGCAAAGTAGCACCCCTCCTGAACAACCCACCAGGCCATGTAAGGCGAAGGCCATTTACGCTCTCTTGTGATCCAAGACCGTGCAACTTTGGGCCATCCCCGTGATCTGAAGGCAGGGACATAATAGATACCGCCTGCAAACTGAAGTAGGCACTGGGTATTGTCGGTGTCTTTTCGTCTCGTTTCCTCTGATGGATCTTCCTTTCGTTCGTACTCCCACAACATCATTTTCAAATGTTTTGCCCACAAATTAGGTGAACATATATAGCAAATTCTTGCAGAAATTGTTTTTTTGCTCGCTCCATCTTCGAGTATAGATATTTCCTCCCTTTCCTAGAGACTTGATGATGATGACATTTACTTCCTAATTTTTGAAGTCTCCTATGGTCTTTGCCATGTTATGAAAACAAAATATACCCAAAAGAGGCAAGTTTAGAATTATATATACACATTAAAATTGAAAAATTTATAGTGATCCAATTTTTCATTTTTTTGGGGGAGAAGTAGAGTGTAGCATGATAAATTTTGCATCAACTGAAAAACTCGGAAAAAGAAATTCCGAGTTCCAGATGGGATTTGAACCCACGACCCTCCGTGATCTAGTCGGATGCTCTACCACTGAACTACTGGAGACTCTATGGTGAGCAAGGGTGAAATGTGGGTCTTTACCTTTTTTGCAGAACCGCATCACGCAGTCACATAGTCAAATCAGGACAAGCACACAGGACTCATAACTGCATCGCGCAGTCACATTAAAGCATACCTGAGATGCAACCATCCAACCGCCAAGTGAGTCTTTCTGTAGAAGTATAGCAGTTATGAGTCCTGTGTGCTTGTCCTGATTTGACTATGTGACTGCGTGATGCGGTTCTAGTCAAGACCCTCATTTCACCCTTGCTCACCATAGAGTCTCCAGTAGCTCAGTGGTAGAGCATCCGACTAGATCATGGAGGGTCGTGGGTTCAAATCCCATCTGGAACTCGGAATTTCTTTTTCCGAGTTTTTCAGTTGATGCAAAATTTATCATGCTATATTTCTACAGAAAGACTCACTTGGCGGTTAGAGGTAGAGTGCTCGGAGAATTACCCCAATAACAACTTTTGCAGATCTGAAGTGAATACAACAAGTCACACCTATTTTGTTGTCAAAATGGAATGTTTTTAGGTGTAATAGTCTTGGACTGTTTTCTATATATGGAAATTTGCATTGTTCCAGGAGCTTTGAGTACTTCGCTTTGGAGAATGTTTTCTCAGAAGGATCGAAAAATCATCCCGGCCAATCAATTGAAAGATTCGTTTATTGAATGATCGATTGCCTGATTGATTCATTGATTTTGGCCGAATGAAGGGTTTCTTTTTTAATGGCCCAGTAGGCCTTTAGGGGTTAGGTTGAAGTATTAACTCTTTTGATAAAGGTTTTGTCAGGTCAAATTATATTTATTTATACTGCACTTTGCACTTAGTCTAGCAGATAGGTGAAATTATTCTGCACTTTATGATAAAAGCATGAAACTTGTCACACTAATACTGGGTATGGTAGGGAACGTTTTAAAGATTAGAGGCAATCCGGATAGGAGCTGTGGCAGCTGGGAAGGGGGGGGGGGGGGATTTTTCAACATGGCCGCCGTTCAGACTATAAAGACTGTTATTGGAAAAATAAAGCAAAATTAATTTCATACAGTGTTGAATTGTCATTTTTGTTATGTCTGCATGTTTAACTTCCCATCAAAACAAGACATTAACATTTTTCGGTCTGATTTAACTGAATTCAGGAGATCGTTTTATTTTAGGTCAAATTATGCAAATTAGGTATCTAATTAATTTAGCTACACTGGTCGAATCATTTAACCACAATTTCGTTTTCTCCTCAATAATTTCGGCGGCCATTTTCAAGCTTACCTGTTTAACTGTTTCATGGCAGAACTATGATGCAGTAAAAGACCGTAGAAACACGTCATTACGCACGCTGTTTATTCAGTTACTTGTCCTTTTATTTTCCAATTTCATCAGTTTAATTCAGCCACAGTAACGACACAAACACAGTAATTTCCAAATCAGATTTTCATTGGCAAATTTACTCCTTCGTCTATAGCTTTTACGGCTCTCGATTAACTGATTCGTTCTGTTAATTACATCGGAATTTTGTTGGACTGAACAGTTAAAAGAGCACCAGGCCCACGAATAGCCAGATGGGTATCCTATCAGTGTCTAAATGAGGGGTTACGGAAGGGACTTTTGTACAGATGAAGAAGTAATTTGTTTTCTAACATGTTCTCTGAAAAACGTCTTTCGTGCATTATTCACCTTGTTATCAGATAGTGGAAGTAGCGATCTAACTATGCACCTTCTTCTTTCCGTAAAACATGGCCTGGTGCCGCATCTAGTACATGGCGCATGCAATGCACCTGTTGTTGTTTGACACACTGAACTACGCGAGTTACATAAAGTACCGAGTAAACATCCCGTCTGCATTCCAGTTTGTTAGCCGATACCGACTTCAAACACCGTCTGGAACCAGTCACCGTCTGCGGTATGAAGTAGCACAACCCGTCAAGAGTACAACTCGCTCGATAGTTTGTCAACTTTAAGCATTTTTATCTCATCTAGGTGCAAACCAAGGACACGTGCCTCGTTGCAATTCTAGGATATAAAATATCATTTTTTACTTCTTAAGTGTTCCAACAGAAGTGTCCGTTAACGATGGGTTGATCTAGCTATCCCAGGCGAGGAGGTCAAACTCCTCAGGAGGGGGGGGGGGGGGGGGGGTTCGGAGGATTTTGGGCTAAAGGCGGTAAAATTTTTAATGCCATTCCATTGAATTGTTCCTCCCCAGCTATATATAACTTTCGTGATCCCCCCCCATGTCTTCCCCCCCTCCCCCCATATTCACCCTTCGACGTGTATATTTAGTGTTTTTACCGTTTATATACAGGTAGTATTTATATGATGTGCTTACAGTGTAAAAAAAGAAAAGAAACACAAAGATTAACACCAGGAAAGCCGACAAAGGGACTACATCTGTTTTCATGAGCCTAGGTGACAAGAAAAACGGGGGGCAAATTCAAGAGACACCCATAATCCCGCAAAGTACGACAATCTTAACGATTAATTACAGTACTTAACAATGAACACCACATTGACGAAATGACTAAAAAATGGCTTTGTCAAACACCAAACCCACCTCGAATTCCAATATTTTCGCTACCCTTACGAAAATCCACAAACCGACTCCGGTCGGGAGACCTATAATTTCGGGAGTTTCAGGGCCAACAGAGCTTGCATTTGTTGACAAACTACTCCAGCCGATAGCAAAACAACAGAAGTCATTTCTCAAAGATACAGTGAACTGACTTCATTTATTTCATTGAGAGGACTAAAGTTCCAGAGAACACATTCCTAGCATCAGTGGACGTAAAGAGCTTTTATACTAGTATTCCACAAGAGGAGGGAATTCAAATAGTATGCAAGGCATACATACGACTCTTTCTATAAAGACAAACGTTTACTTTACTTGCACAAGCGCTCAGGCTAATATTACAGAAAACTCGTTCCAGTTGTGTGGTATATTACCTACAAACACATGGAACCGCCATGGGCACTAAAATGGCGGTCGCATTTGCCCATATATTTTATATGGGCAAAGTCGAAACAGAAATCCTTAGCCAAAGCGCATTCAAACCTCTCGTTTGGAAACGACATATCGACGTCATTTTCTCCCTCTGGGACACCAACAGGGAGGTTTTAACTCAGTTCATTGATCAAGCAAATAACGATCATCCTACTATCAAGTTCACGTTTGAAATTTCTGATACAAAAACTATTTTTCTGGACACCAGCGTTTACAAAGGCCAAAGATTCATATATGGATCAGCGCTTGACATACGCACCACTGCAGGCCCACTGAAAAATGTCAGTACACACATTTCTCCTCGTGTTACCCACCAGGGCCCCGTTGCTCAACGCAGGGTTAAGCTAACCCAGGATTAGTGTCAATTTTTAATCCAGTCTTATAGCTAAGCGATGAGGATTCCTGTTAATCCTTTCTGCCTTCGTTTTGCCTTTGGTTGCTTTCAAACGGCTACTTAAAATATGCTGGGAAAAAGCTTTTCAACACGAGAAACGGGAAACCTAAAAACTTTTAATCCTGGGTTAGCCTTGACCGGCTTTCGAACAACCGGGCCCAGGAGTTAAGAAAGATTTCTTCAAAGCAGAGGCCTTAAGACTGCTAATAACAAATTCTTCTAAAACAGTGTTTGAGGACTGAAAAATCAAACACTTCCAATCATATCTTGCTGAGAGAGGAAAATATTTTGAAAATAGAAAGCAGACCCTTCAACCAAGACCTAAAACAAACAAAAAAAATCTTGCCTTCTGTAACGCAATACCACTCAGCAGTACTAAACTTTTCAAAACAAATATTCACGATCATGAAACACTTGTATTTAATAGAAAAACAATCACTGCTCAAAGAAATATAATTCAAAGAACCTCCTCTAATAGCATACAAAAGGGGTAGGTCTCTTAAAGATATACTCGTGAGATCAAAACTATGAGAATGGCTAATACACGTGCGCGAGAGTCGTGCAGGCCTCTCAACTTATTTTTAGCGTTGTTGAATCGGATGATGAGGCTCAAGAGGCAAACGAAGCAGTTGCATTGGATTTAGTATAGAGCTGAGACGGGGAGCCCATTACTGGAGAGGCGATAAATGCTTTATGTTAAAACCAACACGCTATTTCATAATGTTCCAGTTATTAGGGGTTATGGTTCATGCACCATTCAGAATTCAGCTGTCATGTGCAAAGATGAATGATTAGCTAAGGCATAAGCACGTTATAAAAAGAAAACTATAAAGACTGTTAACACAAAACGTTCTCGATCCTGTCTCGATATAAATTGAAAGGGCACACTCGCCAGTATGATAGACTTCCGTTTTTTAAATAAAGTTGTGTTAGAACAAATTGAGACTGCAAACGCTATCATCTCCCAGTAGAACGAGCACAATTGTTTTGTATCCTCTCAAACTGGCATTGTCCAAGCAGATCTGAGTGGTCCCCACTCTGAATCCTTCCAAAATTTTCAATGATCCCCCCTCCCTTTTGGGTTCTCAATTACGATTGATCCCCCCTTCTGTTCTCCAAAAAATCAAGTGATCCCCCCGGGATTCTTCCGAGCCACGGTGACATCAGTGGCTACTGTCGGGTTAATTTTTATATTTATATCTTTTCACGTGACGAAAGCGACTCCATAGACATAAACAAGCGACAGAAAAAACCGGTAGGCACTAGCTCTGCTATGTTTAACGTCGGGACTGTGCCCAGATGCTGCTAATTCAAGCGATATGTACTTCGACTCCCTGTGGTGCGGACGGACGGACGCACGGTCACATGACTATTACGTCACTACCAAAATTTCTTAGCTTGATATATGACCATTTTTTTCTTAATAGTAGTAATAGTAATAGTAATCTTTCTTTCACTGATAAAAATACATATCAAGTGTTACATCAGTATGAAAATAGTAAAAAAGAAAGTTATCTAAGAATACGGAGGGAAAATATATAGTACATATAAATTAATTATTAACCGCTAAATTGTAATTAAAACTAAGTCATTAATAAAGGAGTTTTTAAAACGCTCTGTCTTACAAATTGGAAATGTAGGCTCGACTTTTCTAAGCTTAAGCGTAGCCGGATTAGTCCTGGGAAGCGATTGAAATAATAGCCTGCGTAGCAAGCGTTTCCGTAGGGCTTTCCGTCCGTTGGAGGCGTTTTTCGCTTTTTGGCTGAGCAAAAATTGGGGCGAGCGCAACACTGATGGAAGCAGCGGGGAGGGGGAGGGGAGGTGAGAAAAGGAAACGCTTGCCCGCAAACCCCATGATTTTGAAAAACGCCCCTTTGACACTTTCGCAGTTGGATAAATTCACAGTGTGACAGCTGGAGATCACCGCAGGATACAAATTTACTTCCATCAAAATCAAAACAAACTCTATACGATCGCTTCAGGATGTGTCGTAATTTCAAAGTTAAATTTGGAACTTTATCTCAGCCTGGAAAATCGGGTTTAGTTTCTTCGGAAAACCGTTTCAAAGCGTCGCAAAGAAAGGACTCTTATGGAACAATTCTCGCTGATCTTTGCAGAGCGGTTGGAGTGAAAGTTGTTCAAAACTTGGAGCTATTTCCGGACCGTATGCCTGTGCAATTCTTGTGCTCGAAAAATTCGAAATTTAGGGGCATTATTCGAAGTTATTCGGAGTGCGATAGGTAGCGAGTCTGCTGTTTCCCAAACTCCGTCAAAACAGTCTATCCATTTGCGTATTACCACCATTTTCACTACTACGCGACTTTTCTTTTCAAAATACTTCTGAGCACTTTGCAATACGCTTCCGTCAATCATACCTTATAATTATGGGAAGTGTGTGATGTTACCGCAATTGAATTGAGCTCGAAGGAATACAGATGGCGCCAAATTATCCCGTAAATTTGCGCTGGCGAGTCTTATATTGACTAGTAAGAGGCTTTAGAGTCGTTGATGTTGCAAGAATACTTCACGTTTGGCAGTGACTTATAAATAATACCGTTTGGCACGGTATTTCTCGCCTTGTGAGAAATACGGCAAAACAAAATCTTCTTATGGCGGATTTAAAGCATGTTAAAGGCAAAGCGAGGGCACCCCTCCCAATTCTCCCCCGACCACCCACCCCCACGATCGCGCTTCGCGCTCGAATTCCCCTTCTCCCTTCCCCTCCGAACGCTGGCCACGCAGGCTAGTCACAGCGTTAACATTCGCGTAGAACAATAAACGTTATAAAGCGCTTATGCTTTGTTTTTCATTCCATTCCTCGGGTGATAGGTGACTAGAATTAGCAGTGTTTCTTGCAACTGAAACAATCCAACAAGTCATACGTACGTTTCTTCAGCTTTCTTCTTGTCAAACCCATTTTCTTCACGAATCGGTTGATCGCACGCCGATCATGATTCTATCCACTCCTGAATTTCGTCCTCGTACACTTCGGGATACTGCCAGATTTATACTCGTGGTGAATAACATGTCGTTTGCTATTTTCAGGTCACAAAAGCTAGAATTATTACTTCACACTTCGGTTTCGCTTATTCACGAGTTCAAACGTACGCTTACCATCGACCGCATAGGATAATCCACCGAGCGGGTATTTAATTCTTAAGAAATGTCGAACTTTCTTTACAAATATCTGCCAAACGAGAAGTATTCTTGAAACATCAACGACTCTAAAGCCTCTTGCTAGTCAATAAATGACTCGCCAGCGCAAATTTACGGGATAATTTGGCGCCATCCTTATTCCTTCGCTCAATAAAATGCGGTAACATCATACACTTCCCATATAAGGTATGATTGACGGAAGCGTATTGCAAAGTGTTCAATTATTAATTTTCAATTAATTTAATAAACTTATATAGCGCTATAATTTATAAAAATATTCTAATGCGCTTTACATGATATTCATAATTTAAGTAAAAATAGGATTAACTAAAAATTTACATGGATTTCATCTAAAAATTTTTTTCAAGATAACTATATAATATGTTTGTACGCTTGCGTAAAAAGAAAACTTTTCAAGTTAGTTTTAAATGTATCTACATTTACTGAATTTCTGACTGCCAGTGGCAGACTGTTCCAGACCCTTGGTCCGGCGACGGCAAAAGCCCGGTCGCCAAATGTTTTGCACTTAGTCCATGGGACCAAGAGGAGGTGTTGATCGTCGCTACGCATTGCGTAGCGACCTGGAGGTTTGATGTGTAATAAATCAGTTATGTAAGACGGGGAGTAGCCATTGAGCGCTTTGTAAACTATCAACGCTATCTTG
This sequence comes from Siderastrea siderea, assembly GCA_964030785.1. Lineage (NCBI taxonomy): Eukaryota > Metazoa > Cnidaria > Anthozoa > Scleractinia > Rhizangiidae > Siderastrea > Siderastrea siderea. The sequence continues at coordinate 12,299,596 of OZ034976.1, read as the reverse complement.
AATTTGATCCGGGAGGCAATAGGAAGCCAGTGGAGATGGAACAACGTTGGGGTGATGTGAGAATACCGTGGAAGAAGGCAGGTGATGCGAGCTGCGGCATTAAGGACACGCTGTAAACGGCTGAGTTGGTACTGCGATACGCCGTAAAGCAGTGAGTTGCAATAGTCCACGTGAGACGTGACAAATGCATGAACGAGCGTATTGGTGGCATCTACCGACAGGAATTTCCTTATTTGCCTGATCTTGTAGAGTCCGAAGAAGGCCTTGCTGCAGACCTTCCCAACATGAGCATCCATTGACATATTCTTGTCGAACCACTCCCCAAGATTGCGAACAGACGAGGTTGACACAATTTCGGAAGCGCCAACTTTTATAGAGTCAACTTTTATTTTGGCGAGCTGCTGTCGTGACCCGATGATCAAAAATTCTGTCTTGCTGTCGTTTAGTTTCATCATGTTGTGGCACATCCAAGCACGGACATCGACAATGCATTCTTCCATAGCTCGAATGGCTTGGTCTTGAGAGATTGAAGACGTGGGACGAAACGAAAGTTCAGCTGTGTTTTGAAAAGAAAAGTCGCGTAGTAGTGAAAATGGTGGTAAAACGGCTGCTCCAAACTCTATCAGGCAAAAGTCCTTGTCGCAAGAATGTTCGTGTACATTCCTCCGTGTCGGAAAAAGCTTGCCACAAGTCTTTGAGATCTGCTGTCGGATCAGGACAAAAATGATCTTGAGAGGAACTTTAGGTAAAAATAGTTATAGTGAGAAGAATTCCCCGATATCGAGAACCAGTTCGTTGTGTTTATGCGGGTCACGCTCAAATGAACATACCTGATTTGATTGACGGATCTATCACTTGGCAATCAACACTACCATGCCGCACCAATCAGGAAACTCCCGGTTCGTGGACGAACGGGTTTTTCAAAATCGTGGGGTTTGCGGGCAAGCGTTTCCTTCTCTCCTTTCCCCTCCCCCGCCACGCACTTTTTTTGCGCCCGCCCAAATTTTCCCGCGGCCAAAAAAGTGAAAAGTGCATTGAACGTGCGGAAAGCCTTACCGAAACGCTTGCTACGCAGGCTATTGAAATAAAGGATGACATTCTCTCTCACATAATTTCTTAAAGATACATTTATCAGACTTTTCTAACCACTCCAAAATAGAGATGGGAGAGGACGTGTATCTACGTTTGTAGCAACGATCCAGAAAACATTGCACAGTGGTAAGTTCCGGGGGAGATGATCCATACACTGATATACCATACGTAAGCTTAGGCAAAACTATGGTACTGAATAATTTGTCCAACTCTTCTTGACTATATCCTTCCTTCCTTAGAGTTCTTAAAATATACAGGCATTTATTAGCAGCGATCAACTTATTCTTAACGGGGATAGAAAACCTGCAATTTTCTTGAAACGTAAACCCTAAAATCGATAATTCTGGATCTTGTATGATATTCTGTTCTTTATCTAGTACCTCATGGTAACCTTTCTTTCGATGACCAACTCTTTGCATTTGGAAAAATTGCATTTCATACAATTCGTATTGGTCCAGTCTGTAAAACTGTCTACCACACTCGCTGCGGTGTTTACATCACCATTCTTCCAAACAGGGATAATTAGAGTGGAATCATCGGCTTACTTAAATAGGGAACAGTTGGATTCCGGATCTAATTCCAGATCGTTAAGGAATATATTGAAAAACTAAGGCCCGCTATCGCTTCCTTGTGTGGTAACGTTGTTAACGCTAATCCAGTCACAGTCTTACCCATGGTGCTCCGCGGGCGCGGCTTGGCTGCGCGGAGCTCTGCTATTAACGTTCTGGTTTGACAGTACTTAAAGATCCTAAGGTAGATAGCTAGTTAGGAATAACGACTTAACTGCAGGACAAAACCCTGCAGAATTAATATTTTACATCGTGGCACGTAAGCATAATCGTTAACTCTTAGATTGTAAGCAGGACGAGGATGGCGTACAGAGAGAATCCATCTTCCAGAAGTACATGGTGGTTCTTCTGTAGATATTAAGTTCGAACATGGTGCTAACAGAAAAGAGGATCAAAAGACAGATGGAGTGATCTCCCCAACCACACTGAAAGATACATTCAGGGCAGGATGGTCAAAGAACTAGAACCAGGTTCTCACTCTCAACCAACACAAACCAGAGTCCTCAATTTTTTTTAGTCTATGCAAACAATGACAAATAGGCAGGATTAACGGTCAGGCTAACAGAATGCCACCGATATCAACCTTTTCTTACTGAGCTGCTTTCGACTGCGTTCTGTTGACATCCTGAGGATAAACTGAGTACTGAGGGCAACCACGTATTGTATGGCTTAAATTTGCGGTAGGCAGACCATAGCATTTTCCTAATTAGAGTTGTCTTTCATCACATCAATAATTATTTACACATGCAAATTTCAACCACAATTAAAATAAATCTCATGAAGCATGAATCATCCAAATGGAAATTCTAGCTACGCTCGAAAAGCCGATCGACGCTCTTTTAATTCACGCAAAAGCCGCTGTAATGATTCAATTTAGCGCTATTGAAGACATTGACTTGAAATAGACAAGCGAATGCTACTCTGTCTATGCGAACCCTTGTGGCTTTTAACAACTTAAAAGTTGTTGAGTTTCAGTTTCTGTCACGAGGTGATTGTTCATTTAAGTGCTTTTTCACATTCCAGTGTTTGTGTCGGAAAAAGAAATAAGTTCCCCGTCCCTAATAAGCGCCCCCTCCCTCGTAAGCTCCCTCCCTTGAGCTGCCTAATGGAAACTAGTGCCCGGGGCACTAAATCGAATCGTATAGTGTCAACAGTGTCATCTAATAAGTATGCGGTCTGGGGCCGAGGTCGCAACAGATCCTTCGAATTATCTCCATCCCCACGCCAGCTGGTATACGTAGACCAAAGTCCAAAGGGTTTTCAGCGGTGGAATCAAATATCATTCTTGTGACTACAGCTTCTTCATTTCCTGGTGCAAAGTCGTGTTGCTTCAACATGTACTTCCACATTGCAGCTACACTTTGGATCCCATCAAACATACGGCGCCTTATGTTCTCCTCAGTGTTTAAGCAAACCTTGTGGTAGACTATGAACCAGAATGCGTCAAACATTTCAGGGAAATCTTCAACTTGAATGTTGGTTTTCCTTTCAATTTCTTTTAGATCTTCCACTAAGGACCTTTCCAGAGTGTCGAGGTCTTCGAAGTTATCATGGTTGAAACCAATATCGATCAATTCTTTGATGCTGGCAAGGAAAATGTCCTTCAGTTCATCATATCGATAACCTGTAATTAGATATTTGCTGGGACCCTGGGCTGTTTTCGTCTGCTCACTTTTGAAATCCCTACCTTTAGCTTCAGCGTCCGTAAATGGTTCATTTTCGAATGGTTCTCTCAGGGAACGTCTAGCAGACGGAGTCAGCTCACCGCTGGCGACCCATTTCTCTGTTTTAGCTTGAGTTGTATCTTCTGAGCCTTGACTCTTAAACATCTCTTTGGCACTTTTTTGTGGATGTTTCATGATCTGCTCAACTTTCCCAGCTAAAGATACCAAAATCTCGGGGTCTTCAATGTAATCAACACTGAAAAGGTTGTATGATCTCACAAAGAAATGTCGCAAATCCTTCTTTTTCAGCGCTTCAAAAAGGTTCCCGAGTAGCTTCATCATACACTCGGCTCTGTTGCTTTCAGTCCACATCTCAACACCAGTTTCTTCAATCGTTTGTAGAAGAATGTTCTTCAGATGAAATGACACCAAACCTTTTGGCTCAGTAGAAAGATAGGCCCTATGATATTTCTTCAGGCAGCGGTAACACTCTCGCTGGATGTCGTTCATCTCCTGGCTTAACAGGTATTCTGCATGAGAAAAGGAGATTCTGAAGTCGCAATCTGGATTGCCACCGTCTTTTGGAGATTTAACTACCAAGTGGAACCCCTCCTGAACAACTCTGTCGACGATGTCAGGCGAAGGCCATTTACGCTTCCTTCCGATCCATTCCTGTGCAACCTTGGGCCATCCTCGAGATCTAAAGGCAGGGACACAGTCGATTCCGCCCTCTCGGAGGTAAAGCTGTGCGCTCTCGCTTTGGTTGAATTTTGATTGTTTTGATAATTCTCCTGGTTGTTTCGGTTACTGTGTTATGATCAGATAAATGTCCAGACGATAGTTTTGGTATTTGCTTTAAAAGTTCTGGATTGTCTGTACGAGTTTTCGCCATCGGTTCTAACTGTGATAAGCAATGCGCTTGTCCTTTTTTCTCATTTTGGTTTTTTCTGGAGACTTCTTTCTGTTTCCCATCGCTCTCGTCGTCCAACTGACCACTTATTTCACTTATTTCATGCTCGCAAAAATTAAGGGTAGCAGCCGGACTGGCCCTGCTGTCCTTCAAATAAAAAGAAGTTAATGGAAAAGTGGATGAAAACATTCCTTTTGCCATTAGCTGAAGTTAACTAGGAAAGACGTGGGCGATACGCCCATAAATCGCAGGATGGAAATTCTTCAAGGCTGATGCGGCCACGTACTCAGTGTCTTCCACAAGGCAGGACTGTAACACGGGAGGATCGGCGCCTTTGATTCTGACGTGCAGTGGATTCTCGGGTAGATATTCGATTAATTTCTCTTGAATTATCAAATTATCTGAAGTTGGAAAGATCATGACATCCACATCACCGGCATTATCGGATTCTTGGCAATTTAAATATTCCACCGCGCTTCCATATGGCCGAAACATGATGCGATTCTCACACCTTTTGCTTATGAGCTCCGAGAATGCGCGCATCATGTTCCAGAAATATTCCCACCAATTTTGAGATTCCTCTCTTTCCTTCCCTAGGAACTCTAGAATAAAGTTTAGTTCTTGGCTTTTCACATCTCGTCCCGTTGCAGCCATCTTTACAAAGTGTATAACGCTTAGAATGTTATGTACGCAATTCAAGTGGAAAATTTGTAGGAATTTGAGATTTCAGTTTCAGAGGGTATGTTTAGAAATTTGTCGAATGCTAGACAAGGTCATCCTAGCTTAGAATAGCTTACAAAATAAAAGTTGAAACGACTGCGAAAGGTTGTACAATAAATTTCGTTTTGTGAGATTATATTTGGATTGTTATCAAATTTCCGTCCAATCAAAAGTGCTTCTTGTTCAGTACTGCAGTTGTTTTCTGCAGTGCAATTTCAAAAAGGTAGGCTTCGAAATCGCAAATTACAGGCAACTTATGAGGAAATATATAAAGACTTGTAGGAAATGAGTTATTTGCTTTTTCCTTTGTTAAGTTAGTTGGTTATCTATCGCTCTGGAAAAAGTTCGGTTAACCATTTACACCAAAAATGAGGAGATTTTTGGTGAGCGTCATTTCTTTCGGTTGGTGTGCTGTTTTAAAAATAACCTTCCATTATTCATCGGTGTTGCCAACCGGCTTTTTCTGCAAATGGTAAACACCCAGCGTTTTAATTTTGAAGTGTTATTAGTTGGAAAATATCATTGTCACTTTTTATCTTTGCCGAGTCTGAAAAATGTGAGTGAACATCACATATAATATACAAAATAGATCCCTTTAATCGAGCAGGTTCACCGCATCTTATTCCATAATAGTGGTTGCATGGTCACTATATACAAGTTTGGCAGTACATAGGATCCTTTTTTACACTCACCGTCTGCTGTATTTCAATGTGGTAATGAACAAGCTGTAGTCTCTGGATAGTAATTCTCGACTACACGAAACCGACGCCATTATTTTCTAGTTTAAGTAAGCAATCTCAAATTCTTCTGAGTAAAGATAAGTCTAATACTGTCATCACCATGGCTGAACTAGGCTTGGCTTTGGACTGTTAAGCAACCTGAGGATAAACTGAGCTCTTGACCCTGCTGTTATAATGCGGTTAGATTTTAAACAAAAGAAGCAAGCATTCTTCTAATTATGGCTTCAAGTCAAACAGAGAGACGTGCGTCCAAACTATGACGGAGCTGGCACGTTTTGTCTTATACTTACTGAAAGAAGGGCTTTTCCTGGGGATTTGTCATTACGGTTTCGGAGACTATACCAGGACTGTTATTGAAAACACAGCCAATCGGTTAATTTATTCATCATCGTCATCAGTTCACTTCATTTTCTTAATGTGGGCAAATTTTTAAAACCAAATCCCGTGGCAAACATATCAGAGCCGATTGCTTTCCAGTGAGAGTACTAAGACAATCGCTTTCTTGAACTGAACTAGATGAAACAAAAATGTTTTTGACTTGATTCAGAAACATTTCCTTGCTTCCAAGACGCAAAATTTGCTTCCGCAACACATGTTTCTCGCGGCTAAACTGGTAAACATTTGCGTCTGCAACAATGTTTCCGCAACAATATTTCCTAGTTTAGCCAGGCCTTAAGGTGATTCCATCCAAAAAGAAGTTGTTGAAACTTTGCACGGTTATTAATCAATTACATTTAGTGCATTAAAAGAATAAAATAAAAAGAGGGAGTCCCCGAGTCTGATTTCACGCTACAGGGCTGTAGTATATAGGTATTTTGCTGTCTTTCGACAGCAATCATAACAAACCTATCCTTGTACCAGAGACACCTATTACTTCAACAACATTATTATTAGTAATAAAATATAAGCATTATTCTGATGATGAAAGAACAATGTTACAGTAAATCGTCTTGAAATTGCCCTAAAAATGAAATAATATGCAAATCGAGCGTCTGCACACTTCCAATGATTGCATGAAACGACTAAAATCAGTTGTAATATTGAATGAACCAGAATCTTTCAAAATTGAATGACGAAAAATTCTTCAAATTTGAATATATCATGTTAAGTCGTATTTTCCTTAAATAAATGGAATAAAAATGAGGGGTCTCCAAGTTCGTTTGGGAGAAAACGACCATTTATCTCTTTGAACAGCTCAGCTTTCATAGAAAACCTATCAAGTTCCGAACGTGCGCGCGCAAAAATGATGCGCAGAAAGGATGCACAATGCAATTGAATGGAATCACCTAAAACCTTTTGGAGAATAAGGTTAAGAAGCACAAAAAAGGAAAAAAAAACGAACAGAAAATCTTTCTGGGGAGTATTGTTGCAGTCGTTCTCGGAGCTTTCCAAATCGTCTGGAAACCTTATTTGGAAGCACGGCTGAAGAGCTAAAGTGCTTCGAACCCTATGATGTCAGAGATGTGGAATTAATGATCTTTCCAGATTCAGACAGTTCTTTGATCCACGACAAACTGATTGAATATTTACCTGATATTCCTCTGCACGTTAGAATAAAAGCATGTGAACATCCTCTACTATAATCCTTTCATCGGGAAGGCACAAGGTACGTGGCCACTTCAGTATTGAAGAATTTCCACCCTATAATGTGTAAGAACTTAGGCGACTTGTTTGCTTCAGCATGTCAGCTAATGTTGCGGAAAGAGATTTCCTCTTTTTATTTCAAGAACAACAAAACCAGTCCAGCTCTAACCATCGTATGCTTGGCCCACTCGTCGGCTTCTATTTCTGAATGGTTGGAGAAGCTAGAAGAGTCGCAAAATGCATATGTGGCTAATTTGGACGCTGCTGACAGGGAAATTCTAAATTAATGAGGTCATACAATCTGTTTTGTGTTGATTACATCGAAGATCCGGAGATTCTAGAATGTTTGACCAGGAAGGTGGGCACATCATGAAAATCCGATAAGGTTTGCCATGGAGTTATTGAGAACCAATAGACTTGGGAGGTACAAGGGAAGCGAAATAGGAGGAAGTGCAAGCAATTCAAGCTGCATTGCAAGCAGCGAACGAACTCTTCCTGGAAAGCCTGCAGTAGAAAAAAGACATGAGGAAATTGAAGAAATGTTGTCCACTAACGTGAAAAAGAAACGATACAAGCTCCTGCTTAAGGCCAACAGCAGCTTACTATGAAAGCAATTTACTTACCGGTTATCGCTACCACGACGTGAAAAAAATACTTCTCACCAAAAGCAAAGAGTTGATCTATATGCAGTGGCTTTTACTGACGCTGGCTGTAGTCTTGAAGCTCTCCACCCTCAAGAAATTTCCCTAGTGGACGATATAAGCACCCGAGCATATATTTTTTGCTGGTTTCTTCTGGCAAAGCTAGAACCCAAGGCTCTTGGGGGCATTTATAAATTTGTCGCCCCTCGCTATGCTGCTCCTGGCAGCAAGTTTATATATTTCGAAGATTGGAACTTTATTGCTAGGCAGAACACAGAACGTCACCATAATTGCGCATACCCTGGGTGCCATACGTAGGCTTGCGTTCTCTATTAGGACCCGCGCAAAGCCACTCGTTGCGCCGGCCTTTGGCCGGATGTCGGACGTTGGCTCGTTTGCTTGGCCTCCGGTCGAATTTGCCCAACGCTAGCAAGGAAAAACCCTCTAGGCCCGGTTGTTCGAAAGCCGATTAACGCTACTAGTCTACGATTAAAAGTCAACCGTGGTTTTCATCTCGCTCTTTGAAAATGTTTGCAAAAGTTAATTTTACGCTAAAGGCAAATGAAACGCTAACAGGAGTCCATGACGCTAATTCAAATATTTTGGAAGTTCTTAATTGATTAGTAATCAAACTGGAATCATGGGTTAGCTTAATCATGCTTTGAACAACTGGACCCTCGTACCCAGGGTAAGGTATTTGGCACACCGTTGAAATATATAACAGCGGCCATCGCGGAAATCTGGTTACTTGAAGATGTTCCTGTCAAATCAAAATTATTTGCTGAAATTGAAAACGAAAGCCAGTCCCGATTATCCCAATATTTTAGGACATTGATGACGTCACGAATCTATTGTTCACCGTTAAAATGGCGGCCATTTTTCGAATATCCCGGGCAACAATGAAATCCTTTGTCTGTAGTCACGCATGAGCGTCTATCCGGGACTTTTGGTTACAAAACATTGCGGGGAGTCTTCAGTGGCCATTTTGGATGCGAACTGAGAAGATCTGAGGCAGTGTTTTAGCGAATTTTCGTGGAAGAAACGTTACGATGCAGGGCCATTTTGTCTCGTGATTTCAAGGTAGGTGAATAATTTTCGTTTTTTACTCGAGTCACGTATTTTTTGTGAAGCTCGCAGTATTTTTGCCGTTTCTTATGTCGATAAAATTTCACCATGCCAAAGTCGCAGCATGGTAGACAAGCTAGATTCTCGGTAGACTTTTCCAGAAGTCAAGGCATTGATTTTATCCAAAACCGCTGTTCCATGACACTCGAGAGTAACTTGATTGAACTGTGTTGTTTTGACCAGTTTTCGCTTTCTTGCTGACGAGAATGGGCTTTTTATGTAATATGTTGTTTTCTTTAGCACTGAAGTATAATTAAGACTTATTCTGCCCTTGATTATGCAGAAAACTATGCACACATAAATTACTCATGAAAGCAGTTGTGGTCAACACTGATTAAATCTGCCATTTGTTTCAGATCCTGCATTCAGCCAAGAGGCAATTTCAAGGATGAAAATACTGTACTATTTGTTTCCTCAGAATATTCATCTTTTAGTAACCAAAATTACAATCAAGAGAAGGTGATTGTCACGTTAGTGTACTCTAAATTCTTTATCTCAGAACTGTAACAACAAATGTAGAAAGAATATACTACAAGTAGTCCCTAATTTCTTCTGGGGATAGTCAAATGGGTAACCCTGCGAATGAGCAAGAAAAATAGATCCCAGGCATGATTGCACGCTTACTCGCGTGTTTCACTCATCCAACTATCCATGAGAGATATAAGGAGCTTATTGTAATCTAACAAGAACTACAAGATAACAAACAAAAGCAAAGACTTGTATTCACAATTCAAAACTTCTGGGTGCCTTATTTCTGGCTTGGGAACCTAACATTTCACTGCCTCTGAGCTTTGTATACTTGGCATTTTTCTTGGGAACCAGCCCTGAAAGTGTAAGTTTTCAGGCCAATTTACAGTTGGCTTGCTATCTTCTTGTGTCATTTCTGCTTTTAATGTTTTTTTGGGACTCTAGAGAATCCTCCTCAAGACCTGCTCATGTTTGTTTGAGTCTGTCACGGATGACGTGGTAAAATCTGCGAAATGCTGGAATAAGAAAACTTGACTCTTTTTTTTGTGCTTGTATTTAGATGGCTATTAAAATTGAAGTGTTATGCATCAGTTAGTTTCAGCAGTGCCCATTCCTCCCCCCCCCCCCGGGCACTAGTCAGGCATTTCATTACATTCGAATCCCGGGGGCTGAGTATTAGCCAAACCCAGAGTGTACCCTGGAGCACCTGACATTCTTGTGTTTTCAACCTAACTTGCTGGTGATTAGTTAGGTATAATTTTCCTTCTTTTTTAAAGGGGCATAGTCACGAGGATTTCGCAGATTTCTGGTGAAAACTATGCAAAAATTAGCGGTAGCTAACTTTATCCATGCCCAATTGTGCTTGAACATTTAAAGGAACATATTAATTTCATTAAGAGAAAACAAACCATAACCATTTAATATCGATTTAATGTCAACACACTGAAAGAATTTGAAAAGTTTAGCCTAATTTTTAGCCAATGACGTCACGTTAGTGACGTCATATGGCTACTGTCAGAGCCTAAAAATCAACGATATACGTGAGACGTCTGTCTTACGATTTGTGAGGCTGGGGGGATATTCTGTGAGACGATGGGTGGGGGTGTCCAACAGGAGACTGAAACTCTTACCTTATCAGCGGTACATTAACCCATACAGCTTATACTATAGGAGTACGTCCCCCGAGCTTTGAAGTGTTTTGCATTCGCAAGTGTGGATCTACTTCGAATGCCTGTTTTGTGTACGTGAGGTCTGGCAGGATTTTATTCGCGTTGTAGTCCTGTGTTTACTTAACTGAAGTACAAATTTCCACAGCAGCAAATACAAGACGGACTTGCCAATTTGAGATGTTGTATGAACAGAACGTGGAAATTAACGTTACTTCGATCCCTAATTAACAGTGAAAGAGACAGTATTTAAAGCCCAAGTTAATAACGATAGTGAAAAGACTAGAGTAAAACAGCATAAAATTTTTCGGGATTATCTCTCGGTAACAGCGAATCTAAAATTTGCAGTGTCATTTTTGAGTGCGTGTTATAAAACATGAACCCATTTAAAACTAAATCGGATATTGCGTGGCTTGTTGCTAGCTATTCGTAAAACTGAAAAACGAATGAAACTAGTATTAAAATCCAAGTCACAGTGGTGATCAAGGAATTAGAGGATGGATGTAGTAAAATCTTTACAAGCTACTAAACGTTATTTCGGGGTTATTCATAGCTCAAAGTGTAAAGCGTATGTTGAGCAAATTTGCATAGTTGACGGCTGTAATTTCAGTCGTAGGAATGTAACGCAACACTTAAAACATCTCGAACCGACCGAAACAGTACCGAAAGATTAACAACAACAGATATGTGACAAAGCATTCTAATAGAGACCTGTTGGATCTACTAGAAAGCGAGCTGAATTTGAACATTTTCGACTGTTCGAAGGCAAAGCAAACGAAATTTATTCGGCTGTAGGTTGAGACTCAAAATAAACACGTGCGCTGAAAATAACTTTGTACCGTGGGAAAGTTACAAATGTAAACATACTTTGGTCGATTTGTGAAGCAAAAAGACGAAAATTATTATAGCCGACTTGATTACAAAGCAAGCAACTTCAATCAACAGGGGAAATAAATATAGTTGCAAAACTATTTCAGTCGTGTTTACAAACGCTAGTTCAAACCGATTTCGAACGAAAATATTGTGGATACAAGAAACGCCGTTTGATGGCAGACTCCTGTTTTGACAATACAATGTACTAAGAACGTAAGTGGTTGACTGAAACGTCTGAAACCTTACAAATTAAACAAAGTAAAGCGAGTCGCGTGTTACGTAAATCACGCAGAGCGTCAAAACGGCACCCTTTAGAAAGTTGACCGTTTATGAGCACTGAAAAGTATTGGATATTCGCCGGTAGAAGTAAGAAATTAAAAGGACTTACCGGAGATGTAAAGTCCCATAGGTTGTCAGGATAAATTTCACCATATTGTGAAAAAAAACGTCATTGGCTCTGCGCGCATTGCGTGCCTATGTTTTCAAATTGCAATTCATTTCCATCTATGCCATGCGTAGCAACAGACGACAGAAAAAAGTTTCAGTCTTTGGTAACAAAACAAGACCATTATTTGTGGGCGTTCATTGATGTGAGGACATATTTTTTATTTTTAAAGTGAACTAAAAATAGCATGACTATGCCCCTTTAATGTACCCTGGTGCATTTGAACATCTTTTTTTGTATACACCATGCGTTTGAGTTAGCTTGGGAGGACATGGACCCTACTGAAATTGACTGATGCATGTTGCTACCATCATTAACATCAACAAGACATTGAGTTCTTTTTTTCTATTTTATACAGACAAACTTGCTAAAAAATAAAACTAATTTGGGTCAAGTAAAATTATTTGTTCGAGTGTTTTATTGGGGTGGATTATCAGATGCAGTCTTAAACCTCATTTGGCCCCCTATACACGTTTCCGTCCAGTACCACTGGTATTGGCTTGTCTGCTAACAATTTTCTTACTGGCTCTGGCATATTCCCGTCGCCAGAAACTGTTGAACTCGTGTTGAGACGTTTGCGAGATCTTGGTTTACCAACTATTGCAGAAACTTACTGGTGGATAAAAGGTTGAAAATACTGTACAGGGTGGAAAAATAAAGAAAGTAGATTTTCAAGACTGCATTTGTTTTGTACACTTCATTTAAATTTCAAAGAAAACTGTGACAAAACCTCTTAACCTCTTGGTACATTTTTCTTATTCATTCTTATTCACTATTCACTCTTATACATTTTTTTAACCTGCGATCAGGCTCTATTTTCGTTTCGCTCGGTGAAACATTCCGGCGGGAAGGGCGAAACGAAAAATAGAGCCTGATACAATTCTTCTACGGAACGTCTGCCGCCCACTTTTTTGATTGATTGACATTCAACAAAACGGCCAATCAAAATTTGTTTCGCTTGCATGCTCCTCGGTATGCAAATTTCCCATATGTGTATGTAATAGCATTCGCAAAAAGTCCTCAAATGTCGGCAAAAATAAGAAAATCACAGGCTACGATAAATCTTGGCACAGCGTTCAAATTTACAACTTGAAGGTACGCGCTCCGGTATTGTACATAGTTGCTCTGTCTGAGCTGAAACTGAATGAAAATTCAGAACACGACGAGGTTGTCATGTACCAAAATATGCTGCATGTTTGAATCCTTTCTCATTTCAGGTGGTATCCGGAAATATTCTCTACGCATTTGTCACCGATTTTCTGCGTAAAATACCTTGGGAAATTAAGAGAAATACCTTCAGTTTCACTCTTTAGAAAAAAGATATCAATAAAACCGTTTATAAACAAACGAGTGTTTTGTAATTTAATTTAGTTCCAGAAGTGATAAATATTTGAGATTACCAGCGAATTTCATCTCTAAACAGCAGCGAATTTTAAAGCGAAGAACATTTATTATAAGCCTAGTCAGATCCTTTGATATCAATGTCAGAGATCATTAAAACGACATTATTAACACTGAATGAATAAACTGAAAGTCTTTATTACTTACGTAAAAATAAATACAGCATCTCGGTGAGTGCGGCTCTCACTAAACATCAGCTTATCGTTAAGTTTACGGAATTATCGGTTGACTTGTTGATCACTCTTGGCGAAAGGTACTTGCTGTTCGTTTTGTTTCGTAAAACGCGGAAACAACCACTACTCTGCTTATATTTTCAATACTAGCTGAAAGCCTTCAAATGAAAACTTGGAGACACGATGCGATAAAACAGGATACATACTTCATTGTTGCTGTACTTCTCTGCTCCGAGTGAGAGACAGCTTGCGTCAAACCGGACGCCATTCTTAGGAGAGAAAGAAATGATGACAATTCTCCTAGAACGACGAGAATATCTTTGAGCGACACGTTTACCTCGGCAGACTTGTTCCTTGTCCATGGCGGTCGGATTGAAAATTGTGAGCAAGTCTCGTAGACAATTTACTTCCGTTGACAGCTCTATTGTTAAAGGGCCAATCAGATTGCGAGATTCCCGCGGCCAAAATTTGGCCGCGGACACGAACTCTTGTGAGAGATTGTATCAGGCCCTATTTTAGCGAGCGACCCACGTAAGAGAATATGAGAGCGATGCTAAAATTCGGCCTGATCGCAGGTTAACATTTTTTCAAAATACAACACAAATAACCCACTCTCCAGTTGATTGAATTTGATGTTAAATTAATCTGAAACTATTGTACATGCACACCAAAAGATCTATTAAAATCAACCAAGAATAAAACTGATGAAGGAATCTTCCCCCTGTCAACCCTGACCCTTTCTGCATCATTCACTGCATATAGTTTAAATCTATAGTAGTACTTGGACAAGAAGGAATACAGTTTTCTTTGAGTTAACTTAAAATGTATTTAAAATGATACGAGGTTGCAATATGCAAACATGGATGTCCTGTCGATTTTAACCCACAAATCGCTCGATAGAAGAAGCATTTATTTGAACATCTAAGTCGATCCTGTGCTTCAGAAAAATAACGATCCAATAGAATAGGGTGACAATAGAGAGCAGAGATGCTTACCAATTCTATGGTCTCTCTCCAAAGAAAGATAAAAAGTAGTTCGATAAACCATCGTTGCTCGCAGTTCCAAATTTTGCGTTCGTTGCGCTTTCTTCTGTCTGAGGACAAACTACATTATCCAAGGAGTTTTGTCTGTGATATTGAATGCAAAAACAACGGTTCTCTTCATGGCAGAACTTTAATTCAATTCGAGCACTCTCGTGATGTTTATACCTTCCGAAGAAACGTATTACAAAGCTTACAAAGCTCTCGCGGCTCTCGCTTCGTCCGCCATCTTGAATTTTTATGGTTTGTTTTGAAACGCGATACTCGAATCACACCCTGCATTCTCATTGGTTGAAACGCGAACCACGCCCGTCCTAAAATATTGGGATAAGGATAATTATATCCAGTGGTGGAAAGTATGATTGAAACGAACTACTCAGAGAATGTTCGAAGTGAGTTGATTTGAATGCCACTTTTGATTCAAGTTTCAATTGTACGAAGCGAAACGATAAAACTGTTTTGTCTCTGTTGTGACTCTGTGATTAAGCCTTTTTTGAGGCATGTTGGCTAGAGATTTATAACATCATGTGCATGCATGTATAAACAGCTTCTCGGCTTCACGAGGTTTGATGAAGCATGAAGCCACTTATTTCTAGTATAATGTTTACAAGTTCGTTAGGAAGTGTAAGTGCATTTGGATACAGTACCTGATTGGTTAAAGTGCTACTATGATCTAAAATTCACCTTCTCTTTTCTGTTAAGTTTTCGAAAGTATGTCTGTTAAGTAATCACCATTCCAAAATTTACGCTCAAATTCCAAAGGGAACTACGATTATTTTAGCCGTAATTTTCGGGTTACCTTTGCCGCCATTACTTAATTCAAAAATGTCCGTGAAGAGTTGGGTCGAGTTGGTTCGAGAGCACCGTGACGTCATGTTATCATCCCATTTCTATCAAACATGGCCGCTTGACTTGGCTGAAGGCCGATCTCGCATAAACAAAGCTATATCTTTATGTTGAAGTGGTTGTAGAGCACGATTTCAGGATAAAGCTCTCTACACACACACGAGAAGATATCAGCTGCTTAGCTGTTTTCCCAATGGGGAAAGAAACAGTCTCAAAAACCGGAATTTCGATGCACAAATCGTTTGCTGGTAAGAACTCATCATTCCGATTAGATATGTCTGCATGAACTGATTTGTCTCTCAACTTCAGGAGAATTTCAGACGCCGTCAGTACGGGCAACATTTATTTGAGGACCAGTCTTCGAGGTTAATTTAAAAAATTGATAAGAACGTTTCAAAAACAATTCCGGCCAATTATTTGTTTACACTTCGATGTCCTTTTTTCACTCCTTCCTCGGAATGTGGTGAAGTCGTCGCTCTATATTACTGTGATCGTGATCACTTTTTGCCCTATATCGCTGAGATCACGTCTTCGGCTCTTTAGTTTCTAAAGTTTTATTTCAAGCTGACAAAGTGAATGAAAAATTTCATGTCAGGTTAAGAGTAAGCTATAGGGAAGATGGAGATAGAGAGAGAGGGTACCTTGATAAGTTCTAAATTGTCATTTTGATCTAGCTGAGAAAGTAATCTTTCACCAAATGTAAATGCCATGTAATTTATTAAAGTACCATAATAAAAACAGAACTTATCCTTGGCTATTTGTTCATAATAATTTGTGCTTGTTGTGTCACTGGACATGCTAAAATGAATATTTCAAGGTTTTAAGCCTTGGCACTCTTATTGCACTTATTCAAATACAACAATGCTGTACATACTAGATTTAGAACAAGGTAAATATATATAGGATGATATGTATTGTCCTTGAAACAGAATAATGAATTTTTTTACCATTGGGCTACTTTTTAATGTAGTCAAAGCTCTCCTTGCGACCACTCTGGTAAGCAACTGGCTCTAGTTACAACCATGATTGTTAAACCCTGTTTGATTTGTCTCAAAGTCTGTAATCAAAAGCTCTCGTAAGCAACCGCTCCCGTAAGTTACTGCGACGACTTCTGTGAAATACCGACTGGTCTTTTCCGTTGTTCTTAAGTTCACATAAGCGACCACTCAGTCAACGCTTCAATAAAAGAATTCACCTCTATGTCAAATCTAGAGTAACACACAACAAAAGCGCTAATGGCTTGTTGGCCTGTACTTTTGCACGCCTCTTCTGTGATAGGCAATAATAAATAATTTAATATTATGACTACAATACTGTTAATAACCATTAACAAAACCCAAGCTTTGTGCTTAAAGCTCTGGTAAGCAACCACCCTTTATAATGTTTGTCTTATCACGTGGTCGCTTTCAAAAGCCCATTCTCATAAGCTTTCAGCTCCAGTTGTGACCACTTTTCTGAATTCCCAAGGCAGTCACTTATGAGAGCTTCGACTGTATTAAAGCCAGCAAAACAAAGGGAACTGGTGCTCTGCCCCTCATCAAAACATTACTAATTAAAAGCACCTAAATATACAGGTTGATGGGTTTCTCACATCATTTTCTGCTGATAAGGTCACATGAAATGCCCATTTACAGTGTGACCAATGCTACCAGGGCCATGAGTTCAATCAAGGTGTCTTGTTTGTCTAACACAGTTGTTATGCAATACTGTTAAAATGGAGGAGCTGAGGTCCCTGACTAGTTTGTACACAGTGAAAACTAATCAAATGGGACAGCAGCAGCTTAGCTTGTGAGCTTTCACAGATTGTCTCTGCAAGCCCTACCATTAGAAGTGAAAACACTAAACAACACTTCAGTGCCAGGCTTAGTGGACACTACTGAGACCCTCACCTCAGGCATTCCGTTGAGAAAGTGGGAGAAGCAAACACCAAAGTATTAGGCTGGGAGAGCAGAATTTCAACATCTGAAGTTGGAATGTTGTACAAGTCAGAAGGGACTACTGAGCTTTTTTATATTAATGATGGGTCCCTAATGATTTATTGTAAGTAAATGTCTGTACATTATTAAAATTGTGAGACACCCACTTAGCCATGTATGCCAACCAGGTAAGTTGCCACTTTGTTACTAGTGCAGTCTTCCTATTGAATCCTTTTCAAGCACAAGTCATGTACAGTATTTGGTTGTGAATTTTAATTACCCTTAAGTCTGTTGTGACCTCTTGTATTAAACCAATCAACTGTGTGTGAACTTGCTGGTGTGTGAAGCTATCCTGGTGATATTAGAGTGAACTGGAAAATACTGAAAAAAAACTGTTTAAGAAACCATAACTCTTTTCCTCAAAGCACAGGAATCTATCAGGTGTAACAACAAATAGCAAGTAACATAGTCAAATATACAACTGGCAATCTGGTTTAAAGTAAAAATCATATTAAAAATTCTGACAGCATACCCATCCCTGATATAGATTTATGTTTAATTATGTACTTCAAGGTTCAGCATCCTAATGCAAACTCTCATGTGAGTTTGGGAGAACTCAAGACTACACTGTAACACTGATTGATTACAACAGCTCTTACAGACTCACTCGTGTTAATTTGCATCTGGATGTGTACATGTACATGTGAACAGTTTTTTCATTTGGGTTTTTACTTTGTGGTTTGGTCTGGTAGTAAATACACAAGAATGCTGATATCTTGGAAACAGGTTGACAAAACATTTTATTTTAACATGCTATAGCATGGAACTGACCTACAGTATTCTCCACTTATTGTATAAATAGTTGGATATTTACCAGGCATAACCAAAAAAAATACACAATTGAACACACACTTAAATATTATACAGCCTTGCAACAAAATTATTAAATTGTGATCAGCTGTAAGCTGAAGTTAATTGCAATGATTTTACTTTACTCATTGAAGAAATAGTCAACAAATTCTTGCATAACTTTTCTGTAAAATCTGACCGATAACAGTGAGCAATACAGAGAAATTACAGAGCTCTATATGCTGGGTAAAACTGTAAAGTCATAACAATTTTACACGAGCTCTGATTTTTGGCCAATAAGCTTATTACGAAAGTCAGGGAATTGAGATACTGCGAGCAAATTTTAACGCAGAAAAAAGACATAACAGTAGAAGAAAAGTGAAGAAAACTAAATGCAGTTATGCCTACTAAGTACTGACGTCTACTTCGCCGGCAAATTCAGTTCCTGTTCTTCTTCAAGAGCCATGTTTTCTTCGTACGCCGTGGCTTCTTCCAGGTTGCGACTGGCTCTAAATCTTCATATTACGCGATGAAATTAGCCCCACTGTCTTCTATATCACTGCTGCTCGCGTTAAAACTCAATTCGGAGCCGTCTTCCGAAGAAATGGACGAAGAACTTGAGCGAAATGACATCGCAAACTTGTATTTTGTGAGTTTGAGACTGCAGATCGCCACAGCTAAAATATTTTGATGATAACATGACGTCATGTGACGTCACAAGGAGAAAGCCGCTGAAAGAAATTTGTAGGCTCAAGTAGTTGTTGTTTCGGTAATGGCGGACCTAATTTACACACTTTTCGGCGGGTTTTTGAAGGGGACTGTTTTGTCAGGTTGGTCAGAATTACATTTTTTCCGGAAGTTTTAGGTCTGAACATTAACTTCGGGCCCAAAAATCGCGTTTAAAAGAATGTAGATTTTCGTCGCAGTAGCACTTTAAGATATATTTCACTGATTTGTCAATCAGTCAGAATCACAGTTCAGATCTAAGTACTACCTCGGCTTGGTTAAAATAAATTTGAGTCAATTGGGAACCAATCAGATAGAAAGCGTAGATCTGAGCAATGCCTCTGACTGGCCAAAATAAATTTGAATCAATTGTAAAATATAACAAGCGCAGATCGTATCTGACTCAGTAGTGCCTTTGATTGGTGAAAGTAATTGCCCAGGACTAAAATATTTACGTCGTTTCCTTCCTGTTGCATTCTTGTCATGCAACGTAAAATAACTGCTTTTGAATGCCTAGAGGTCAGGGGGTCAATTATTGTTGCTCTCTTGATCTTATTTATTTAAGAGGTGTCTCTTGCTGTTGATTATATTGTCCTTTGTCCGACAACGAGCAACTCTTACTTCTATTCGCTTTTGTTACTGCCGCCTCGTCCCCATGCCTCTGCCGCACGTTGTCTCTTATTTCAATCAACTTTAGCCTTCTTTCGATGTGCCCCTTAAGGTGTCTGAACACAGGTTGCGCCCGCTCTACGATTTGTACTGCTGACGTGAATAAGCACGCGAACAAAGCTTAAAAAAAAACATGGCACCTGTAGTCATGAGCCATCATTTTATTTTGTCTGAATGAAGAATGCCCAAGCGTTTTTTTTTTCTTCTCAACAATCAAACAGTTAGTTATGTGTGAAAAACGTTTGTTTTTCAATGTATCAAAGGTAATAATATTGGAAATAACCTGTCTTTCTGGGATTGTTTGTATGGATCGAGCAAGATCGGGAACCCTGTCAAATGCAAAGCATGCTCAGTTAACCAGAAAATTCTAAATGCACGATCAGTGCAATGCACTGATTTCTATAAAGGAACCGCTTGTTAGAAATTCATGAAATTTGATAGAATAATATTTCAGAACACGCGTAACTCGCCTGCAAGCAAAAATTGAAATCTGACAGAGGACATGTTCACGTTAAAATGCAAAACACAAAATATTAGATCTCTCTGTCAAAATTTTACGAGACCAGTGTCAATAGGCCAGTATTTTTCTGAGTTTTCTAGAGACAAATGATGGAAAAATTCTAACGACTGGATTTTCTGAAAATAAATCAAACCCATTATTTAATGCTGGTTTATTACCAGCTGTGTTGCCATGGCAACGGTACCTTGTCCAATAAAACATACCAAAATATAATGTCCTTTAGTCGAACTTGCATCTTGCCAATTTTGGCCACCCAACTGCCTGTGGTTTGAAAATAACGGTGAATAACGCATAGCTATTTTCAAACCACTGGCAGTTGGGCGGCCAAAATTTTCAAGATGCAAGTTCGACTAAAGAAGAAAACTGTGTTCGGCCACCTTAACTTCATTGTGCTAACAGTTAGACTTAAAGCTGATTGTATAAAATTGTATTAATATGGTGACTGTGCAAAGTTCAGATCTGGGTAGTTCATGTCAATAGCATGGAATTTTTGCGGACGTTTATCAAAAGATATTACGCCTTGTGGCTCCTCAGAGAGGGCGCTAATTTGTCTTTGCGAAAACGCTGTGAAAGCCACACCACCCCTTTAGCATCTTTTTGGAAGACAATAATAACAAGACAAAGAGACTAAACTCGCGAAATTCTGAGTCTGTTTCTTTATTGGTAATTGTTTACATTGCAGTATAATTAAAAATCGCATTCAGTTCTAATTGGTTTGATTAATCTGACAAGGAGGTCCTGTTAGCATCGAGGATAAATTGCTCGTAATATTGGAAATGGGTACTAGTACTTTTGCTCCTATTATTACCTTGATTTCGATGCTCATGACGTGCGCCCCATACGTACGTACACCGGAAGACGATCTGCACCGTCAAATGAGGCATACACCTGAAGGCTGAAAGTGATGTTTTTTTCAATTGTTTTTTGAAGTATTATGACTCTTGAGAAAGTTTGATAATAATCTCGCTTCCGACAAATTAAGGTAAACTAGGGTTCTACCGGAGACCGAAACATACGTTCGCCTCAGGCGAATTAAATTATGCCTTTGAAATACTTTTCAATCGGTATTTATTCAATAAAGTAAGTCGGGTCGGTTTATTGATCGAACTGTAAAGCTTAGTACCAGGGATGTCATAGAAATGGACTGGACTTTCAGATGTTCCCGTAGCCACTCCGTGCTCATGTTCTACGCTGCCATACTGTTACTATGAGCTATTTCTTTACGAGATCCGTTGTTAGACTGGCCTATCTATTTATAAGCTTAAATAAGTTTTGCTTGTGGTGTAGATCCTTAATTACACTTACACATATCCATTACCTCATATCAATACAAATTTTGCTTTCACTCACTGGAGTGAGTAATCTTCAAACAGAAAATGTTGAAAATAGCTTACCTCAGTCCCCTAGGGGAAACACTTCATATTAAAATACATAATAGCGTTTTCAGTATGTAGAACTTCTACTTTACACTTTTATATTTTATGTTGTGACACAAAGCTAATCCTAAAATCTAGATGACAATGCTGAATTTTTATCAGTTAACTGAGTGTGAATTCCTCTTGACAAACTGTCTCTTCAATCTAGTGGAATGTCTCTAATATCAATTTTTGGTGGCTTAGCTGGTCTCGACTCCAATTTGTAGTAAACCCTGCGAATTAGCTCCTTTCCAGCGCCAACTGGCATAATGTGACTCAAATCGAAAGGATTTTCAACAGTAGGATCAAGCATTCTTATCATCACAGCTGCTTGATTGCCTGGTGCAAAGGCGTCGTGCTTCAACATATACTTGTACGTTTTAACTACACCCCTGATGCCAAGAAGCACACGGCGCCTCACACTCGGCTCATTACTAAACCAGACCTTGCAATAGACCAGGTACCAGGCGCTGTCAAACATTTTAGGGAACATTTCGGCTCTCACGTTGTAAATCCTCCCAATTTCTCTGAGATCTTCTACCAAGGACATTTCCACGGCGTCGAGAGTTTCTATCGGCCTGTTACTTTGAGCCTCTTCGAAAGCTATGTCGGTCAACTCTTTGCTGATGGCAAGAAAAGTATCTTTCAGCTCTTTGTATGGATAACTTGTAATTGCACTATTTCCTGGATGAATCGCTTCCGTCTTCTCCCTCTGTTTGAAAATTGTTTCTTTTAATTGCCCATGTACTAGCTTCTTTTCTTCAGGTTTGGCAGGTTCGGCAGAATGAGTTAGCTTACTGCCTGCTGGAACGGTTTCCTCCTTTTCAACTCGTCGTGTATCTTCGACATCTTGGTTCTGAATCAAAACCTTTGCAAAATGCGCAGGATTTTCGATGATTTGCTTGACTTTTCCGGCCAGTGTTTGGAGAATCTCAGAATTTTCAATGTAATCAATGCAAAACAGGTTGTATGACCTTACAAAGTAATGTGGCAAGTGTCTCCCTCTGAGAGCTTTTAAAAGGTTCGCAAGAAGCTTCATTATGCATTCGGCTCTGTTGTTTTCGGTCCACATCTCGACACCAGTTTCCTCAATCGTTTGCAAGAAAATGTTCTTCAGATGAAATGACACCAAACCCTTTGGTTCAGTAGAAAGATAAGCTCGATGATATTTCTTCAGGCAGCGGTAACATTCTCGCTGGATGTCGTTCATCTCTTGACTTAACAGGTATTCTGCATGAGAAAAGGAGATTCTGAAGTCGCAATCTGGGTTGCCTCCCTGCTTCGGGCACTTTACCACCAAGTGGAACCCTTCCTGAGTAACCCTGTCTACCATGTCAGGCGAAGGCCATTTACGCTCTCTATTGATCCATTCTCCTGCAACCTTGGGCCATCCTCGTGATCTTAAGGCAGGGACATAATCAATTCCACTTGTTACGTGACTTTGAAAATGAGCTTTCTCCGTGTCGTTGCATTTGCTTCTCTCTGAGGGATTTCTCTTTGTTTCAGTTACGTCACCCGACGGGTGGTCCAAGCAGCAATTACGTGTGACTCTTCTTTTCTCTGCATCCGTTTTATCCTCTTTACAGTAATTATTTGATGTATCTTTTGAGTTCCTCCCTTTGTTATTTGTTGATTGTTGCTCCTCTGCTTTTGACTCATGCTGCTTCTCGCTGGCCTCTCTTCTCTGTTCGACCCCGCACCTGACATTATCGTTGCTTATTTCTGTTACTTGATTGGACATCCCTTTTTGAGATAATACTTTTTCAGGAATATCCGGGACGTCCCTTGTTGTTGACTGGCTGAAAATAGTTTCCAACTCTGCGGCACAGGTTTTATTTCCATTAACATTTTGTGGAATGACGGATGACGCATCTTTCAACGGTAACTTGAGCTCCTTTGAGAAGTGCTCCTTCTTTCTTTCGTTCTTTGGCGCTACACTTTCGGCACTTTGCTGATCGTTTTTATGCACAGTTTCTTCCGCTGAACAATGTTCCATTGTTCCTAATTCGTTTTCACTTGTTGATAGACTCTGGATATCGCCAAGTCGGGATTTGATTTTGTCACTCCAGCAAATCTTTTCAAAAAGAGCAGCATACCTGATTTGAGGAGCAACCTCAGCACCATGTTCTCTCCAGGACATTTCTAAATCTTTTGCAAGATTATAAATGTCGTTTGCAACCTCTGTGTAAGCCCTGGCAAAGTCACTTTTCTGGCTGTATATAGGTAATGGGCGAACCACTCCCATGACGTTGGATCCAAATTAACCAAATTCTGGGGCTCTTTCAGCATCTCCATGTGTTCTAGGGTAGTATCACACGACTGGACAATTTCAACGGTTACAGCCGGACTGTTCGTGTTGTTCTTCAAATGGTAAGTGGCAGGGAAAAGAGGGGAAGACTCCTTACGTGACAATAGCTGAGTTGTATGTACCTGATATTCTCCAAAACGATGCAGTGAGCTACCATAAATCAAAGGATGGAAATTCTTTAACGCTGAAGTGGCCACGTACCCAGTGTCTTCCACAAGGCAGGATTGTAACACGGGATGATCAGCTCCTTTGATTCTGACGTGCAGTGGATGGTCTGGTAAATATTCGATTATTTCATCGTAGATTATCAAATTGTCGGAATTCGGAGAGATCACGATGTCTAAATCTCCAACATCATCGGGCTCCAGGCACTTTAAATCTTCAGCTGCGCTTCCATATGGTCCCAATATTATGGAGTTTTCAGACGTTTTGTCCAAAAAACCTGAGAGTTGCCGTAAAGCAAAGAACACGACATTTTCGGTGTATTCCTTTAATTCTTCGCCCATGTTTCCTCGCCCTCCAAGAGACTTAAAAATGGAATTTAATTCCTCGGTTTTCAGATCTTCTCGTATCGCCATAGCCATATTACAAAATGGAAATCTTCCTTCTCTGCAATCTGTTTAGAATCCCATCTACAAGTTGAAAGTTTGAAATTTATAGGATTAGTTGAAGCTTCAGTCGTCACGACTACTTTTGGATTGTTAATAAAATGACCACCAAAAATGCTTATGCGTGCTAGCTGACCTGCACGTCAACGTGCGCATGTGCGGCACGCAAAATTACGAAATCACAAACGGAGAGGAAGTTAGTCTGTTGCTTTTCATTTTCTTTCGCCGCTGCCTTCTCGTTTTCTCCTTAGCAGCTCTTTCAGAGGCTCTGTTCGATAGTTATCGGACACTTCACCAGGAAGTGTGAAATTCTTTTTTCCAGGAGTACTTATTAGAAAATAAAAGTTGCAGATATTTTTTGTTTCGAAATCGATTGCAGTAACAAGTTGAAAATATCTTCTACTCATTTAAAGTGGGATTTTCCGAGTAATCTGCTATTTTGGTTTCAGTGACTGTGTTTAGAGTATTTCTGTCGAATCCTTAGCCAGTCATGCATGAAACGAATGACACATAGTTACAAGCAAACGTTATTTCAGTTGAGATCAGCAACCTAAGCTGCATGAATGGATGAGCTCCACGCAAAATAAAGCGTATATAGACAGTGCAATAAACTCCTATTAATTAACGTTACTTCACTGTAAGTAAATTTATTGTCTTACTCCGATGAGATCCCCTATCCTACTGCTCATGCTTTACTTTAACTGTCAAAAAAGTGTTTTGTTGACTAATAAATTGGCTTTTAATTTAAAGCCAAAACCTTCTCAATGTGAAGCTCAGTTATCTTATTAGTGAATCACTCACTTACTCACTTATCCTCGTCGCATGAGGCACAAGTTTTAACCGGGAGCGACCTGATTGATATGCATATAGTCTCAGGAAAACGAAGCGTTGCATTCCTAGAAAATTACTTGCAGGTAACCCGCGCGTAAAATTTCATTCTGTCATGGGTAAGCAGTTGACGAAAGAACAACCTGAAAAAATTCAGGATTGAACGGGATTGGAACCCATGACGTCTACGATACTGGTGCAGCGCTCTGATTAACTGAGCTATCATTTACCAGCTCCGAGCTTGCTTGATAGCTCAACTGGTTAGAGCGCTGCACCAGTATCGCAAAGGTCATGGGTTCCAATCCCGTTCAATCCTGAATTTTTTCAGGTTGTTTTTTTATCGAATGCTTAAGTTGATATCTGTAACTGGGAGGTTATCATCATTTCTTATTTCATCCGCAGATCATATAAACATTATTATTTCATATATTCACTCTCATTTCAGTTTTAGCGCCATCCGTGTTACCCAAGCACAACCCATAATTTCTTGATTCTGTTTGATGAAGGGCTGACGCTCGAAACGCCAGCCTTCAATTTCTCTATGAAGGCCAATTTACCTTGTCAACTCAGCTGACAAAAGCAAATTTTTGTGTTTCACTTTCCTACCGACGAAAAACCACAGTTTCTTTACAAAATTAACTCCTTGTTTGATCGAATATTTACCAGACCATCCACAGTTATGTCAGAATCAAAGGAGTCGATCATCCTGTATTGCATTCCTGCCTTGTGGAGAACTCTGAGTACAAGGCCACTTCATCCTTTAAAATTATTCTGCAATTCGTAGCCGAGGTGTTCCCCGTGGCCTTTAGCGAGCTATCGTCCCAAGAAAAGCTTTGTTCCATTCATCTACCTGTCACTTATCAGGTAAAGAACAACGAAACCACCTCAGTTTTGACCGTTGATCTTTTCTCTAAGTTGTTTGAATCTGTCACCGAAAAGATGGAGACAGGCTGAAAGATGTGCAACATTTGCGGAGCTGAAAGGGAAATTCTGAATTTTCGTATCGTACTGGCAACCTTACCCGGAAGATTTCCCTTGTTCGGCCAAATTGTTGTAATGAAAAACTTCAACCCCAAATATCACGACATCGAAAGTCGATTACAGAACAATAGCAAAAAAAGAACAGAATTTTTTTTTTTGGGGGGGGGGGGGGGGTTGATGCAGCCATGCATATTTATCACCCCTCTATGACATTAGTAAATTGTTGCGAAGTCGAAGGTGTAAGTAACAAAGAAAACTGCTACCTAAGAATCTTTCAATCTTCAGCTCCCAAAACTGGGCCACACGTAACGATAAGAACTTGTGTGGGCGATCATGGGTCTCCTGTCACCTCGGGCCATTTATTAGCAAGTAAACCGCTGGAAAGTTCCTGCCAAACAGTCGAGAAATTGAAGGCTACACCCGCATTTGATCGCGATACAGCCATTTCTCTCTTCATGGAGAATATAACAGTCGATCATTTTCACATTTTTTCAGTTATCCGTTGAGGGCCCGCTCTTCCTGACGATTTGTTAGTACAAATTAATTTGTGTGTAGTAAATACCGCCCAGTAGGGCTAAAAGGAAGCCAGCGTGCAGTTATAACACCCGTTTAACCCTTTTCAGTATCTCACTACACCGATGGCAAAGGTGAAGACTGAAGGGGATAGATCAGAGGGCCCTTGACCGAAAGAGACTGAGCTCGCATCTGGTTAGCTGTCATACGGGGGCCTAGGGTTAGCTCTTATGTATTGCATAATCAATCTTTAAAATATCACGGTCCCTCGCGGTTGTCCCTGGTACTGTCGAGGTTTAGGGTTAGGGTGCTAGCTCCTGCATCTATCAGTGCTGGGTTCGAATCCCGGACTTGCCATTATAGGATTTTTTATCAAATAAAAAACTTACTACAGACGTAAATCTCGTTCGAGAGATGAAATTTCGTTCTAAGGGCCTTTCGACGGATTTTATTGAGTGCTGACCAAGAAGTGTCCTCTAATCTATCCCATCAAGTGCTTACCAATGGCAAAAGGTCATACTGAATTTGCTTTCATTATCAGCAATTGTTGAAGCAAACTGAATGTAAATGAATGTGAATGTATCGGCAAACTGCCGATTTCATTGTATCGGAGACCGGCAGATCGCTGTTCTTCTTGTGAAATCTTCAATCATACAAGCTCAACAAATGAAACCCTTTCCTCTGTCTAAAGCAGATTTGTATTGTTTTTGTAATGGTGCCAGTAACAAAACCTTGCAAAATGTAGCTAGATATGTGAGATGAGGGTCGTTTTTGAGAACTTTTAAAATAAATTGCAAGTAGCAGTTTTGAGGAAAAAGCGCAACACTCTTCAATTTTGACATGTTTCGACAGTGTCAACTGCAATCGTAAGGTTATTGCAAATAGTGCATGGGGAGCAGGGATAGCGCAGTGGTGAGAGCACTCGCCTCCCACCAATGTGGCCCGGGTTCGACTCCCGGTCCCGGTGTCATATGTGGGTTGAGTTTGTTGTTAGTTCTCGTCCTTGCTCCGACAGGTTTTTCTCCAGGTACTCCAGTTTTCTCCTCTCCTCAAAAACCAACATCTCCAAATTCCAATTCGATCTTCAGTCTCCCTGATTAGCGGTGCACTTGTGCACGGCTATAAGATTGAGACTTTAACAAAGTTAAGAAAGACGGTGAATATTAAGCTCAGAGAAGAAATAAGAAAAGATGGAATATTCAACATGTTGCGAGCATGGGACAAAGGAAAAATCTGAGACTCGTGGCGAGCATAGGTCATACTGATGATGACCTATGCTCGCCACAAGTCTCCCAGTAGCTCAGTGGTTAAAGCGTCCGACCGGTGTACGGAAGGTCATAGGTCCGATTCCCGTCGGGGACTCAGATTTTTCCTTTGTCCCACGCTCGCGACATGTTGAATATTCCATCTTTTCTTATTTAATAAAGTTATTCGATTTGATTTAGCCTTTTTGATTATCACGTCAATGTCAGAATTTACTGATAAGACTTAAAAATTACAAAGTCTACGGTCAGCATGCATGGAAGTTAATCTAGTAAATCTAAGACTGTAAGACTGGTTATCTTTGCAATATTGCTTTTTTACAAAAAAACGCAGATTTAATTGTTCTATTGGCTTACGGAAATACGGAACTAGTACCTTAATTCACTAGAGTCTGCCAACTCTGAAATATCCGTTTAGTATTTTGACGTTTTAATTCGGACACATACTCAGCTATCAGTTACAAAAACAACTGTCTTTCGCAATAAGCTAAATTAAATTAAATTAATTACCTGTTAAATTCTAGGTCGTTTCAAGGTCTGAGAAAACCAAATGCAAGGCTGATCAGGCAGCCAAAAAGGGTACTTTTATTGCCCAATATTTCGGTGAGACAAAACTCACCTTTATCAGGGGCTGCAAAAAGCAAAGTTAAAATGGAAAATTACCATTTTTAGCTGTTCGATCAGCCTTGCATTTGGTTTTATGTTTTATTCATTATTGCTGATCCTGATCTACACAAAGATCCGGCTTCACCTCGCTGCTGTTTGTCCAAGTGGCTGCATCACTTAAGAGTTACCTGCTTGAAGGTTCCATTGATACCCTTTTACCGGCCATGCAGGACAAGGTAAAGGGATATTCGTTGCCGGTCTTCATTAAGGCCCGTCATAATTTTAAAACGATTTCTATGTTCAATGTCGTTTTATTTACTTACTAATGTGCTTTTTGGCAGAACTCGTAATATGGCCCAGAATACTCGCCAGGTTTAATGGCGTTCTGTAAGGGGTCATTTTTGGTTTCAATCTCGTTTGTGTTTTGGTTTTATGGACCAGTGACGGTGATTACATGAAACAAATGCCCATAGTGAGCTCCAACGCTGGTGGGTAGGATGTCTGCTCATTTCAATCATCATTATTATTTTTTTAATTATGGATAATTATGTATGATCAATCCATAGACTTAATTTATTATAATATATTTTGCTTTATTTTACCTTTTTTTCCCCTGGGGGTAAGGGTCGGGCGAGGGATTACAGGTCCCGATGTGCTTGGGACATTTGAACAGCCGGTTTGTCTCCATCGAGAGGAGGCGCGCTCAAGTAGCGGATAGAGAGTCAAAAGTTTGACCGGGCTTTCCCCTTTGCATCGAAGAGCCGATGGTTAAAAGCTTGTGTCAGGTTGTTTCCTTAGACAAGAAACGACATTGCTACATTGTCTCTCTACGCAGGTGTACAAATGGGCACCGTTACAAACATGCCGAGGGTAGTGCGATGGACTTCTAACCCATTCTGGGGGGGGGGGGGGGGAGGGAGGGGTATTAATATGTCCAGTTGGTCCCTTGCTGCTCATGTGCGAATGTACTGTACGCTGGCAACTTTGCCATAGTAAACAGCATAGAACAATTGCCAAATAAAAAAGACATAAAAAGTAAGATATTTATAAAAACAAAACTCGGGAGCGGTCAAGGGCGGAAAACCAAGTTGTCAAATGGCCGCAAAGTCACCGATAGCTTACAACCTGAGTTGTTTTGACTTCGAATTTAAAATGGGCCAAAATAGTAGCACTACAGATCGTCAGCGTAAGCGGGACTTTGCTCGGAATTAAATGATTTTCTATACGTTCTGTCGTTTAGTTTATCAAAGATCAAGTTTCAGTTCATAGAAAGTGGATTTTTTGGTATAAAGATAATGAATTTTCTTTCTAGTAAATGCAGCTGCATACTAATTAATAACTTTCATGTTACTGACTATATCGACACTGAATCCCTTTTTTTAATTCGAAGGAGACGTTTCTCACGTGGAAGACTTTCTCAAACGTCCTTCGCTTCTCATTTCCGGTTCCGGTGGTAGGCCCGCACGCAAAGGTCGAGCTCCCGCTCCCTTGCGCTCGGTTTTTTGGGGTTTCACGCTTCCGAAATCGCGCTTCCAAAAAAAAAAAAAAACTCTGAGCTCGATTTGTGGCAAGTCTACTCACGTGGGTGCTAGCGCGTTTAATGCACCAACTGGACAAAACGAAGAGCAAGAGGCGTCCAACACAAAATACAGGAGGCCAGAACATCAAATGGTAAAATTTTGCCAGCATTTTTGGCAGTTTATTTGTAACAGTTACGTTTGTGCAACAAAAACTGGAAATTTGTAACAGCTATCAGGTCTATAAGTCGAATAAATTTAAGGTAAACTGAAATTTATAAATTTCCTTATATACCTGTTTAAAAAGGAAGCGACAAATTACACTGTATGTTTTGCTATGGGGTATAAGTTATTTTCATGAGCAATTTTGGGTGCGTGAAGCACGAAATGTCTATTTTAATTTTATTCTGCAAGACGTGATCTATTAATCCAGTAGCCGTTAGCCAAATTAATTAGTTCAATACTTTTTTAGGACCCTTTCGCATCTTGTTTCAGATGAGTCAGACCCAAGAAACGACCTACACGAGGCTTATAGTCACGTTAAGACCATTTTGTTTTTCATTGGTTACCCACGTAGTCGTCATAGCCTTGTTGGTTCCTTGTTGGACGCTCACCCGCACCTGGTTGTTTCAGACGAGACGTAGGCATTTCGAAGATGGCGGCTAAATCCCAAGCAATGGGCAAACGGCTCGATATACGTGTTTTATGATACTCTATTCAAGAGGTCACATCTAGCTACTATTCAGGGAAGGAGGTCTCGTGTGTTTAAAGGAAGTGTTGTGAATAAGACGTCTTCTTATAGCTATGCTGTGCCAAATCAATGGCAAGGAAACTACGATAGGTACATTGAGGTAAGAAACAGCAAATGTTGGCAACGATGACAGTAAGGAATGATAAGACACCTGCACAAAAAAACAATGTTTATGGTAATGATAATGATAATGATGATGATGATGATGATGATGATGATGATGATGAAAGGATAAATATGATAATAAGATTGCGAACAAAGATATTTGTATAAGTAGGAAGGGGCTAGACCATTGAAAATCTCAGATTAAGTGAACAATAAAATTTTAAAACAGCCAATGGATGTTTCAGTATCGGGGCTGCGTAGTCGTGTCTCCCTGTTACCACTAGGCGATGGAGCTACACACAGTTCTGGACCGTTGAAGATTTTGGATCAAATTCTTCGGGTGACAGTTTAATATCCAATAAGGACAAGATTAAGCTTTTAGTTATTGGCTTTCAACGCCGCCCTAAATCTCAGTTGAATCCTTTCACCTTTGGATATGAAAATGTGTTCAGTGCTGGTGCTGCTTGTAAAACTGGAGTTATTATCACAGACAATAAGATTAGTTTTGAGAAACGGGTAACGTACGTCCATTTGCCATTCGCCTTTTCTTTGCAAAATTAAGCTTAACTTTACGATTATGGCGTGACTGAAACACTTTTATGTGATGGGTATTCATAAACTTCATACCTCAATTACCAAGGTAGTTGTTTCGAATCAGTGCTGACACCTCTATCATCTGGAGAGAGTGGTCAATTTTCTATACCGCAGCGACTAATACGCAAGCTCTTACTCACATACTCAGGTGTTCGTCAGTGGGAGAGAACTCATGGCCTAAGCTGCACTCGAGTGCTACGTCGAGCATGTAAGAAAATTTGGACTAGCCAGCAGACTATGAGTTCAGGGTGTGAGGGGAAAATAGTAGAAACTCATAGGGAATCATAGGCTGATGCACTTGTGTACTTTTATTAGTGCTGGTTAATTAAAAACGCAAGAAAAATACAAAACGTCAACTATTCTGCTACTTCTACAGTATTCCTTGTAAAGGCTACACTCTGTGGGTCGTATGACTACAGCCAATCTAACGTGCGGCTTTTGCAATCGAAATTGTGTAGCTAGGAGCAAATCAACCTTAGATTGCAATGGGAGTGATCCGTGTTCGGAGGTGCCTCGGTCAGACTGTTAACTGAACCTGGTTTCCGATAGCCTCCCATGAAGTCGTTTTTAGGGGAGTCATATTACCCTCCTCCCCACGGGGAGGAGTGTAATACGACTCCCCTAAAAACGACTGCACGGGAGACTAGGTTTCCGATGGTATGTTTCATTTAGCGAACTAAGATCTTCTCCCTCGTACCCCACATTCTTTCACAATGCAAGCAAACATGAATTGATCTTCTTTTCAGAGTTTGGCTCCACGTAACAAGGAAATCTAAGAAATCTGAATAAACTAAAAGAAACACATTCGTACTGCGTTGACAGAACTGAATAACGCACTGCCCACCATAGTCTTCAGCACACTTTTGTCACTTGTTTTTCTTTTACAAATAGAACGAAAGTCTGCTTAACTTAGGAAGAATGTAAACATGGCCGTCTAAAATTGCAACGTAAAGCCTTAACAGCACAACGCCGAACTTTAAATATGGCTGTTATTTGCCAGTTTGAAAAGCCTGCGTTTTGCACCGCTGACCTTTTTGTCTGCCGACCTTTATTCAGCTCTGCCAACAATTGAGTTATCCTACTACATTAACCTACCATTCCAGAAAAAATCGTGGACACTAAGTGTGCTAGAATGGTTGGGATTGTTTTGGTACTTTATAAGAAGACGTCTACTGTATGCCGCTGTTTATCTCAATCCTCGTTGTTCTCAATCCATTTATTTGAGTTTACGTGATTTGCAATTGGGGGGGGGGGGGAGGGGGGTGGGGAGGTAGGTGTTCTTAAGTAAAAATAAAGAGAAACAAAATTGTAACACCAATGCGTTTTCCGGAGTTATGAAGATTAATTTTGCATTTAGCTTTCAAAATCAGTTAGTGTTAATCCTCCGTTGATGAACATATTAACCGCATAATAGTTTTTTCCAAAGTGAAATGTAATCGTGAGTATTGTAAAGGCGAGCCATAAGGGACAAATTTGAGCTGGAGTGCTTAGAATATCCAGCTCTTACTCTCGCATCAGAACGAATGAAAAGTGATGTTAGGGGTACCCAAATTCCTTAAAGCAGCAAAATTTATATTTGATGTAACTCCTTTGTTCCTTTTTTCTAGCATGTTATTGTCCTTGTAAATGATTTATTCGGCTTCGAACCAGTTCCTAGAGAATGACATAGGAGTGTTATCTTAAAAACACTGGAACGAGTTACTTACTTTAAGAAACCGTTACCACTGGCTGGTTTACAGAATCATGACTCTATTTGTTTTGTCTTTCCTACTTACCCAAACAATCCCAAAACCCCTCAAGCACCCGATTTTCTGGAACGTTCTGTATTAAACACAATCTACTGTTGCTAAGTAGCCTTGGTGACGGTGATCTGTCCCATGTGACGTCGGTTGGAGAAGTTGTTATTGCGCGTGCTCATGTAGCAGTATTCCCCAGGCTTCGTGATGCGGAAACACGGCGGGTTGCAGGAGGCAGGTGCGTTGTCAAGTTGAGCTTGCAGGTTGTTACCGCTGTAACATCCTTTATTGAGGTGAAGATTCAACTTGCTGGCGTCGAACTCATTCACGTGATCAACCACTTCAAGAGGCAAGCTGGAACAGGCTGCGGGTTTGAGAGAACTGCATCCTTCCTTTACCCAGCACACGTTTGTGCGATCCGTACCTGAAATAGAAACGGATGTACTAGACTTTGACTCGTATGTTCACTAGCGAGCTCATCAGATTTTGTTATTGATTAAAGAGGAGCAGGAGAAAGCTGAGCTCATTTTCTCACGACTCTTTCCCGATCAGTGTCTGCGGGATAGTTTGTGCCTTTTCATCCGTCAATATTGATGTCCTTATATCAATGTCAATCATGACATGCAGCCGTTAAGATAATTTACAACACAAGTTAACCGTAGGCCTCCGGCAAGGAGTGACAATCAGAGGTTGGTTTCCATATGATCGCCACGACCGCTGCGATCGCTGGAAAAAACGCTCAGCAATCGTTGCGATCATATGGAAACCAACCATAAACTAGCAAAAAACTGAGATGTTAGACTAACGTCCCTTCCCATAACAGATCACAACATCCCGCTCGCATTTCTTTCTGCACTCTCAACCAAATAAACAACAACCAGTCATAAAACTATCATCTCTTTTGCAATGTTACTTACGCGCCCTTCCTTGTCCATCGTTGTTTTGATTATTGTTTGAACCTGAAAAAAAGTCATTAAACGTAATGTCAGCGTACCGAAGGGGAAGGGTTTAATGTTGGGTTTAATTCTTTCTTAGTCTCGCATTTTTTCTTCGTACTCCCATGGAGCGTGGCAAAATCATTGTGGGCAGGGTCCCAACGGTTATTGGAGTTTTGCAGACCCAAAATATTTCCCGTCGAGTCCGGAGCCTGAAGCCTTTCTTTAGTTGGGTTCCGTACAAAAATGATATTTCTGACCAAATCAGAACCCTGGAGTGAAGCGAGCTAGGAAGCCATCGAGCCCCCATTTTTTCAGTAGTGGAGCCCTGGAGCCCTGCATAATTTAGACCAGAGCCCTGGAACCCCAAACTTCTTTGAGAGCTGCTTATTACGTGAACAAGTGCCACATTGAACATCGTTCTGGTCTTTTTTTGTTCTCGAAATCTCCCCTCAGGTTTAAGATATCCTCTGCAATTCAACTTTTTTGAAGCCAAACTAGCTCAAAACTACCCTCTATGTCTAGTGGAAATCTATACCCTAGCTGAAAGAAAAAGTTCAAGTGTGGCTCCTCACCGGTATATGAAATCTTTTCGAGAGTCGATAAGGTTGACCGCCTTTGCGAGTAGGCACTGGGTGCATTTTTTAGATTAATAAGCTTTGTAGAGCTGTGTATATAAAGCAAATATCAAATTTAAGAATTCCAGTTAGCAGCAGGCTTGGCTTATCAGTTAACCGTCTACAATTCAATGCTACCGAAGACAATCCAGCTAGTTTTGTAAAGCAGGGTTCCCGGATTATCTCCGATCCGCCGCTCTTGCATTAGACCACACTTGCCTCGATTGTTATATTTTGCGTGAATCACGTTTGAATTTGTCATAGAAAGTAAGCAGGATTTATTTTGCTCCCGGTAAAAGTGTATGTATGTATGTATGTAACAGCTAAAACGACAAAATTACAAGACATATAGCTCCCAATAACATTAACAAACTAACAAAATGCAAACAAAGTCCCGGACTTACCCGACCAGACGAAGCAGATTACATCCATTGTTGTAACTGAAATACGCTCAGGCGTAAAGCGATATTCCATGGCAGGGTAAGCTTGTACAATATTGCCTCTCTTTCCCATTCCCCCGATGTAGTAAATGTTGGAATTCTGGTATTTCTTTGGAAGATGATTCCGTGGCTTGAGAATAATCACGTGACTTCTGTCCTGGAATGTCCGGCCTAGCTGAGCGGTGTTCAAAGCCAGTTGAAGATCGATTTTACCATCAGTAGCCTTCGTTTTTGGATTATTCTTAACCCTGCGAAGGCAAATGACTTTTGTTTGTGTTTTCGATAAAAAGGAACTGTTTTTGAAGAAGAGGGATAGTTGCAATACATCAGTACACTCTTCTGGAGGAACCCGGCGTTAAATGTGCCTTGCAATTTTAGCCGAGGATGAAATTAAGGGGGCAATGTACGTAGATGCCTTTTTTCCCTAACGTGTTAGCCTTTTTTCTTATATTAATAATCTCCACGAGATTTCATTCAATCCAAGCTCCCATAAATCTGAGAGAATTTTTTTTGCGATCTTTTAAAGTAAACGTAAAGAAAAAGAAGGGAGAGGAGAATTAATGAATTTTAAGAAAATTGAAAATTGTTAAGAATTAAAGGTGAGTTAAACTTAAAATGTTAAGTTAATTATTAATAGATGGACGCCAAAACGGTCCACAAACAATTCCCTTTGCGTGGGGGTGGACTGTCTGGGTGTGTGTACAAAAATTTAATCCCTCTTTTATTTATTTCTGAAATCTTATCCTATTTCCTAAAAACTCACATATATTGCCCCCTTAAACATTCAGCATATTTGTAAATGACAGCTAGTGTTCATTGATGACCGATCTCCCCCCACAGAATGAATGAATCCCATGAATGAATGTGATCAGAACTACCTCCCCTACTCTTCACCACACTTGAACGTTCTAAAGATGTGGTAGAAAAGAGGTTTTCCAGATTTTATTCTTCCAAATGTTTCGTTGTGCAGTTGTCGGTCGAACTAGTTATGGACTTCTTTGATGAATGCACGCATAAGGCAGAGATATCGTACACAACAAGAATGTCCATAATCCTTGTTTGCTGCTACAATGCACAAATTGTGAATTTGTTATACCTTGTGGAAAGAGGAGTGAATGAGAATGGCTCTTCAGTCCTGGTTTCGGTTAAATGTCCTATCAAGCTCCTGTCTGCATGAAGCACCTCTCTCTAATAATACCCTTTCCTCTTTGGGCATCGGATTGAGTAATAACCTTGAGCTTTCTCTATTACAACCCCCTCCTTCCCATTTTACGTTTACCTAATGTAACCTGAATCCTAGATAAGCGGGGCGAGGGGGGGTAAGGAAGGGAGGTATTTTTGGTATCCATAAAAATGACTTACTTTCCATTATCTTTGGCAGTAAATTCTCGTGGGGCGTCATCTGTGGTAATGTTGTACCTGGCCAGAAATGTAAATAATAATGATAAGATTAATATAAATTATAGCCGGAGAAAACCCACAGCTAAGGTTTTTCCTGGTGACGCAAGCACAAGGTGGGGGTGCGGTGGTGCAGCAGTTAGACAGATCTGAAGGTCGGTGGTTCGAGGTTCAGTCCCTGCCATCGTGTTGTTTCCTTAGACAAGAAACTTTACCCCACATTGTCTCTCTCCACCCAGGCGTATAAAATGAGTACTGGCGACATACGGCTGGGGGTAGCCCTGCGATAGACGACTCTCAGTTGCATTGCTTCATGCTACAGAAACCGGGTAAGCTCTGGCCGTGTGGGACTCCTTGCGCATGCCTTGTGTGCGACTTAACCCTTTTTTTCTTCCTGAGCATAAGCATGGTTAGATTCTAATTTACTCCCCGCTCAACCGAATGTAAAACATTTATCATGTAATAAGCAACCATTATTGGGGTGTGTCAACACGAGCCGTATGCGACCCTCTTTATTATGTCTTACAATCAACCTATATGGTAATAACGTCTACAAGCATAATACAAAGAAACTATCAAGCAAATCAGAACAGTCTCAACACAAGCTCGTATAACAATGTTATAAATATACCAATACTTATAATATTTTGTAAATAAAAAGAGCCCTTAGTCACTGGGTATTTAATTTTGATTGCGAAGGGACGTACGTATGACTCGAATGAATATAAATAACGGCAACACACTATATATACCAACGCTCCAGCTAATGAACCAGTTGTAACATAACACCCCAGAGGGTTACGTAACCCATACTAAATACATGCAGAAGCACCACAATCCACTGTCTCAGAACACCAGAAAACACAAGCACAAAGATCACATTGTGCTTACACGCACTTCACAGAGTTTGTATGGATTGTATCGACTTTTTGCTTGAACTTTGGTTGCGCTTGCGCATGTTTGTGTCGGGAAAAGGTTAACTGAGTGAAAATTATTCAAAAGAACGGTCAACTCGGGTCCACGAATAAGAAAAAAGTTTAAATTTTTTTAACAAGTGTAGATAAGGGCGGCCAGTGAAACGCAAAAAAAGGATATACTTTAAATCCATTACTTATTTAATGGTAAGCCAACAAAGTTTTCTCTACTAAGTAGAACTTTCATGATAATTTAAACACACCATTTCAGGTTAATTAAATATGATAGCGAAATGTTAATCAAGGACTTCGCCCACCTGAATGATCATACTCACCGACTTATGGTATAACTCCCGGGTTACGTACAGTGCATAATAAGAACGATAACGCATTTTAATTTTAAAACAATACTCTGATAATTATCATATTAATGATAATAATCATATTGTTATCATAACCGCGCGATATTTTGCCAGTAACACGGAATATGAGGGGTGTGTCTAAGGCTTATTATTTTTGTAACTGTTATATTGACTCGTAACGCAAAACTCATTTCATCATTTGACGACCTAAAAGAGAACAATGTTGGCTCACCTTAAACGTAGCACGCATCGTTGAGTCGTGTTGGTAGGAAAACAAGGAACTTTCCACTTGTAAGAAGAAAACTTTCCTTCCATGTTCATTCCATTGTGATTAACGACAGTCGAAGGAGCGTAGATCACATCGGGTGGTTCTTGCACAACAACATATTGCTCCTTCTCCTCTGCTCCTTGTGACAGCAAATGTGGCTCGTATGGAAGGCCTTTAACGAACTTAAAACCACCCTTACCGCTACAACTGTCTAGGAATCCGCCGCTCTTCTCGATGTAGTTTGTGATGAATCTTGTCCAGGTCCCCCCAGCCGCCTTGCAGGAATTAGCTGTTATGTATTTTGCGACGCATTTGGAGGCAAGAACATTATGATAGTTTAAAGGGCAGTCTGGGTTACCTGATAGTTTACTCGGCATGATACACAAATCTGAAAAACGAAGTAACAGAGAAGAAGTTACGGACAAAAAAATAAATAAATAAATAACAAACGCAAAGTACACATTCCCTCCTGCAAGGAATACACCATGTTCGTGCTTTATGGAACTTTAAGCTAATTTTAAGGGAAGGATGTGATTGAGCGAGCCAAGGTAGCTCATCAAAGTTGGCACTTGGACTCTTTTTCTGTAGCATAAAGCAATTAGGGGCATTACTACAGCTACTTCCCCTGGGATGGGATGCTCAGAGTCCATAGCGGGTTTCTCCCTCCAGCAGTCTGTTACTGCGTGATACCCTTGCGGTGCTCTCCTAGCCATGCCATCTGTAACCATTATAGGGAGCTTATAAACAAGCACGACGACGACGGCATAGAGAACGACACAAAATCAAAAGATTAGATCGGACAAAAAAAAAACAAAAAACAAAAAAACACTCTCCACGTGTGTTATACAGTCTGGTACAGTGGAACCCTATAACTGATAACGAACCCCTGTATAACGAACGATATTTTTCAGCCCAGTAATACTAAAATAGCTTAAAATGTGTGGAAAAGAACCCTGATGTAACGAAACTAGTCCCTTGGCATTTTGTTATATATCTGGGTTCCACTTTACATTTCTTCGCCGTCCTCTGAAACGACGACGTGAAATGACCAAATTCAAATTTCTTTTTAAACTTGAACGCCATCCTTGCCAATTTCGTCCCCGAATAATTTGGTCGCAGTTAAGGTGGCTCGCAATAGTTTCTAGTAATTTTTAGCGCTTAAAGTAAACTTGGTTGACCAATACTATAAACCTTTATCAGTTGATGCTACAGTGTTATTATGGTATGAAATAAATGCCCAGCCAATGTTGAACAAGTCATGGTCTTTTTCGTGATGTAACTGGTTACCATAGTAACAGTATAACCTGTTAAAGACACCCTTAGTTTCGGCTTTAAGCACTTATATCTCAAAAACGCGCTCGGTGAAGCCCATTTTTATTATCAAATTGCATATTTTCGGGATTTTAAGATGGCTCTGAACCCCTTCTTTGCAAAAAGTTGTATTACGGTAAAGTAAAAAAGGAGGCTACAAGAGAGGCACATTTTACGTTTCCGAAGAAGCTCGATACTTACATTTGTGGCCATAATCATGACGTTTAACGTATTTCTTCATGTAATTCAGGGTCTTTTGATCGCTGACCATGATGGCAATGTCTTTCCATGGGGTGGGGCCCCAGTAAGGATAGTAGTCGCGCTCCTCGGGCACCTCCAAGCCCCTTCTTGTTCCTGCAGTGTTCTGGCGTGTGTAGATGGCTCGATCGCTTCGAAGTTTTTGATCAGCAGTGAACAAACCTAAATATGAACAAAGCGTTGCTTTACTTCAAATTGATGCTCCCGTTCAGAGCTTATCAGGGGGTCTTTCGATTTTTAAAGCGCCCATAGAGTAGTTATGTTTTAAGCGGGGCAAAAGACGGTGGCCTAAGTTGTTAACTGGAAAAATCCTAACAGCTAATCTCTCCTTTTCCGTCCCCAATACAAGAGGCAGAAATTGTAAAGAAATCACAGTTTACTTTTCAAAAACTGTCTCACCTTTGTTTCTTTCTCTGCGGTAATATGCTTGATAGTAACTGGCAGGCTCATGAAGTCCACGCTCTTTCTTAACGTACCGATATTCCGGGTGTCTGTCTGAAAAATCCTGAGTGTTTAGTGATTGTCCGTTACGGATCGTATGATACTCGAATTCTCGATTGACATCAGCATTTTCCGGCAGCTTGCCATTGGGGTACTTCTCTTCGGGAAATTCCTGGCACATGTACTGTAAAATGACTT
The DNA here is from genome assembly GCA_964030785.1 of Siderastrea siderea. NCBI lineage: Eukaryota > Metazoa > Cnidaria > Anthozoa > Scleractinia > Rhizangiidae > Siderastrea > Siderastrea siderea. The sequence continues at coordinate 12,259,093 of OZ034976.1, read as the reverse complement.
GCGTTTCCACTCTGTCATCTGTCTTTGGGCCAGTCCCGTGTTGGTTTGTCCACATGATTTCCACTTCCGTCCTAGCGTTTTTGTCACAGCCGCTCATGTAGAATTCCTGGCAACGAAAAAATGAAAATGAACGGCATCATGATATAACTAAAACGCAACAAAGGTTTCCTGTTAAGGGGTAAAGCGACATGTTTTCATCTCAACTCACCATAGGTAGTTGTCTGTATTCTTTGATGTTGTCCCCTGGGTTACTATCCCTTCCATCACCAACGTTGTACCCAGCCTTGCCGTTATTCTAAAAAAGAAAAGAAAATGAAGCTGGTATTTTTTTAGTATGTGTTGTAAGTACCCGAGAAAAGTACAATATTTTCCATTTGAATGGGTCGCCCGGGCTAATAATCTTACAAAGAAGAACAAGAATAAGTAGTAGTAGTAGTAGTAATAGTAGTAGTAGTAGTAGTAGTAGTAGTAGTAGTAGCAGCAGCAGCAGCAGCAGCAGCAGTAGTAGTAGTAGTTGAACTAGTAGTAGTAGTAGTAGTAGTAGTAGTAGTGAGTAGTCGACCTCATGCTTGTCAGTGAATAATTAATAAAACACCTACGTTATGCCTACGTTATGAAACATAACGCAATGAGTGCGCCCCTAGAAATCAGAGGATAATTGTAATTTTACCAGCAATGAATTCTTGGCTCAATTTCAAGGTTTTTTTTTAGCGGGCTGGTGAACTCAAATTGGTTAAAACCAAGAGATGATGAGTCCTTTTGCCCCGTGACAATTATTTTTGAAATTTATTATTAGTTCTCCCCTATGCTGCAAAAGATATTTTTATCTTGCCAAAAGGTCTTAAAAGTGTTGTGTTGTTTCTTAAAATATCAACGTATTTTATCTGTTGTTTCCATGTCAACAATCTAAAACTACATGACGTCATTCTAACTGACCAATGAGGTGTCCTACTTAAAACAAGCCCTTAGTATGTCACAGAACCAAAAATAGATCTCAAACAATTTTCATCGGAAGAGGCCCACGTATGGGGGATTCACTCTCTTCCTTCATCCTCCCTTGTGAAAACTTACAGTGAATGCAGCTAGAGCCGCTAAAAATGGCATAAATTAGCCTCTATACCTGCGAGTCAAACATTCGGTTGGCGTTCCTAACGTTGTCTTGGTTACCGTTGAGTCGATTGTTGGATCCTGGTGGGAAATGCATGTATATATCAGACATGCAAGGGTCGATAAGAGAAGCCAGCAAACAGCCCCAAACGAAAATGGTCCTCATGGCCTGTTAGGACACAAAAGAACACGAAATTAATGAATTACTTATAAATTTGGAAGTCCTAAGATGCCAGTTTAGAAATTTAAAAATTTCAAGTCAGCGTACATCTGGAACTTTGTGGGACCACTAACAGTAGAAGGATTTTGCTTATTGTTATTATTGACCTGACTGGCTTTTTAATTGGATGCTTAAGACAAACCGATCGTTGCCACCGACAATGTGAGAAGTGTTTGGTATTCGAAAAAAGTCTGTCGAAAAACATTAGGACAGTACTGAAATCCGTTCTAAGAACAAAAAATTGAGAGTCCTGTTGAACCGGAAGAATGAATATGTATTTTGTTTCAAGTTGTCGTTAGAAAATCAAGAAACAAGATTTCGCCGCGCAATTGGCATGGTTGTTATTTTCGGGGTAAGCTGTATTCAAAGACTTCAGTAACAGTCACATCCTTATCTTCCCCTTAATTTCTCAGTCAATTTTTAATGGGGAACGTAGTGTCAAGGAAGCCTATAAACACTTTTTTCTGCTCCAAGTGATTACAGCAGACACCGAATGCTCATCAATAAATCCCCCGAACGCCTGAATCAAGTGTGAACAAGCGAAAGCTTATCGTGTTTTCGCTTTTTCTTGGTAGTAAAATGAGAACAACACTCAGCGGAAGATCGAAACAATTGCTCGTAGTCTCGATGAAGGCCTCTGAATTGAACTACACTTTTCTGCTGTGATATTATATTCATCTAGGTGGCTCTCATTGTTTAAGTCTAGTCTGTCGATGAAATCCTGTGACATGTTTCTGACCAACAGCCACGCTTACAATTTACGGCACAAAGATTTTTATCAACCTAGTTTTAACACAGTTACGCACGGAAAACACTCAATTCGATACCTAGGTCCAAGACTTTGGAGCAAGATACCAAGCAAGGACAGATCGGCTGCCAGTGTTAAGCAGTTTAAGACCCGGATACGCAGTCTTGATTTAAGTAGCATTTTAGATGGATGTAGTGGCTGCTACCTTTGCAATTCGTAATTTTTTATTTTTTAGTTACGATTTTAATTACAAGATTTTAGAATTTTTGATAATTATAAATGGAGTTTTTGTAGTATGTATGTTGTGTGAGTAATCATAAGTAGTTTTTAATTCTAACTCTTAGTAGTTTCTAGTTTTAACTCTATGCTAATTCGTTTTGTATTTTTAGATTGTATTTCAGAAAGTTAGGTGTCCTCTATTAGCAGTGGGGAATCCCCTCTGCTAGATTTTTGCTTGACACGGTAATAAAGTCATTATTATAATTCCATTTAAGTGTGACCTGATTCAAGTGAAAGCTACGGACCTGTCCACTGCTTTTCTATGGAACTAGTTTATTGTGCTGTACAAGCTGACACTACCTTTTGAGACTGTAGTGGATAAAATCCTATATTGTGAAAAGGAAATGCTATATTGTGACCATTCACCTGAAAGCTACTGAACAGTACTTTCCAGTGGTATTGTTTACTATGCTGTACAAGGTGGTTCCATTTTTTGAGTCTGTGGATGAAATGCTATTTTGGACCATTCACTTGAAAGCTACCGAGCAGTACTTTCCAGTGGTACTGTTTACTCTGCTTAACAAGGTGGTTCCCACTTTTGAGTCTGTGGATGAAATGCTATATTGTGACTATTCAACTGAAAGCTACTGAACAGTACTTTTCAGTGGTACCGTTTACTATGTTGTACAATGTGGTCACATTTAAAAAAGGGAAAAAGCCCTGGGAACGAGGTTGATCTTTTGAGTCTGTGGATGAAATGCTATTTTGGACCATTCACTTGAAAGCTACTGAGCAGTACTTTCCAGTGGTACCGTTTACTCTGCTTAACAAGGTAGTTCCCACTTTTGAGTCTGTGGATGAAATGCTACATGGTGACCATTCGCCTGAAAGCCAATGAGCAGTATTTTCCTGTGGTGATGCTTATAATGCTGTACAGGGTGGCTACCTTTTGAGTCATTGGATAAATCCTACATTATATTGTGACCATTCAAATTGAACGAGAGCTATTTTAAAAGCAGTACTTTCCTGTGGTACTTCTTATTATATTGAACAAAGTGATTCTTACTTTTGAGTATGACAGCATGAAATCCTCATGTGTGACCATTTAGATGAACGTTACAGAACTTTGTTTTCCTGTGGTACTGTTTTGATGCTCCAGGTGGTTCTAATGACTGCCAGTCTTCACGTGTGACCATTCAAATAAAATTAACCTTTGGTGACCAAGTTTACGGCTAAAATTCAACGTTGGAAGGAAAAGACAGAAACCAAGGGTTTAAAAATGATAAGTAGTCATAAAAGAATGGAATATGCCTAGGCAACGGTTTTGAGTTATTGTCGGCATTGATGGTTTTCGCAGTATGCCAGGATTCCAAAGTCTTACGGACAATTGCCCTTGTCAATAACGCGTGCATTTTCCAAGTCAATTAGGTGGTTGTTTGACCAAGCATCGTTAGCAATAGTTGAGCGTTTTGCATATAGTTCTAGGATTTCTTTTGTGTTCTTTCTTTCGAGTTTGAAAGCATCTGCCAGCCATTGGCTTTTAACGCTTCAGTGACGTGGGTGATCTCTTGGGTTTTGCCTTCGTTAGTACTTAGCATTCACACCGAATGCTCATCAATAAATCCCCCGAACGCCTGAATCAAGTGTGAACAAGCGAAAGCTTACCGTGTTTTCGCTTTTTCTTGGTAGTAAAATGAGAACAACACTCAGCGGAAGATCGAAACAATTGCTCGTAGTCTCGATGAAGGCCTCTGAATTGAACTACACTTTTCTGCTGTGATATTATATTCATCTAGGTGGCTCTCATTGTTTGAGTCTAGTCTGTCGATGAAATCCTGTGACATGTTTCTGACCAACAGCCACGCTTACAATTTACGGCACAAAGATTTTTATCAACCTAGTTTTAACACAGTTACGCACGGAAAACACTCAATTCGATACCTAGGTCCAAGACTTTGGAGCAAGATACCAAGCAAGGACAGATCGGCTGCCAGTGTTAAGCAGTTTAAGACCCGGATACGCAGTCTTGATTTAAGTAGCATTTTAGATGGATGTAGTGGCTGCTACCTTTGCAATTCGTAATTTTTTATTTTTTAGTTACGATTTTAATTACAAGATTTTAGAATTTTTGATAATTATAAATGGAGTTTTTGTAGTATGTATGTTGTGTGAGTAATCATAAGTAGTTTTTAATTCTAACTCTTAGTAGTTTCTAGTTTTAACTCTATGCTAATTCGTTTTGTATTTTTAGATTGTATTTCAGAAAGTTAGGTGTCCTCTATTAGCAGTGGGGAATCCCCTCTGCTAGATTTTTGCTTGACACGGTAATAAAGTCATTATTATTATTCCATTTAAGTGTGACCTGATTCAAGTGAAAGCTACGGACCTGTCCACTGCTTTTCTATGGAACTAGTTTATTGTGCTGTACAAGCTGACACTACCTTTTGAGACTGTAGTGGATAAAATCCTATATTGTGAAAAGGAAATGTTATATTGTGACCATTCACCTGAAAGCTACTGAACAGTACTTTCCAGTGGTACTGCTGTGGTACTGTTCCAGTGGTACTTTCCAGTGGTACTGCTGTGGTACTTTCCAGTGGTACTGTACAATGTGGTTCCATCTTTTGAGTTTATGGATGAAATGCTATATTGTGATCATTCAACTGAAGGCTACTGAACAGTACTTTCCAGTGGTATTGTTTACTATGCTGTACAAGGTGGTTCCATTATTTGAGTCTGTGGATGAAATGCTATATTGTGACTATTCAACTGAAAGCTACTGAACAGTACTTTTCAGTGGTACCGTTTACTATGTTGTACAATGTGGTCACATTTAAAAAAGGGAAAAAGTCCTGGGAACGAGGTTGATCTTTTGAGTCTGTGGATGAAATGCTATTTTGGACCATTCACTTGAAAGCTACTGAGCAGTACTTTCCAGTGGTACCGTTTACTCTGCTTAACAAGGTAGTTCCCACTTTTGAGTCTGTGGATGAAATGCTACATGGTGACCATTCGCCTGAAAGCCAATGAGCAGTATTTTCCTGTGGTGATGCTTATAATGCTGTACAGGGTGGCTACCTTTTGAGTCATTGGATAAATCCTACATTATATTGTGACCATTCAAATTGAACGAGAGCTATTTTAAAAGCAGTACTTTCCTGTGGTACTTCTTATTATATTGAACAAAGTAATTCTTACTTTTGAGTATGACAGCATGAAATCCTCATGTGTGACCATTTAGATGAACGTTACAGAACTTTGTTTTCCTGTGGTACTGTTTTGATGCTCCAGGTGGTTCTAATGACTGCCAGTCTTCACGTGTGACCATTCAAATAAAATTAACCTTTGGTGACCAAGTTTACGGCTAAAATTCAACGTTGGAAGGAAAAGACAGAAACCAAGGGTTTAAAAATGATAAGTAGTCATAAAAGAATGGAATATGCCTAGGCAACGGTTTTGAGTTATTGTCGGCATTGATGGTTTTCGCAGTATGCCAGGATTCCAAAGTCTTACGGACAATTGCCCTTGTCAATAACGCGTGCATTTTCCAAGTCAATTAGGTGGTTGTTTGACCAAGCATCGTTAGCAATAGTTGAGCGTTTTGCATATAGTTCTAGGATTTCTTTTGTGTTCTTTCTTTCGAGTTTGAAAGCATCTGCCAGCCATTGGCTTTTAACGCTTCAGTGACGTGGGTGATCTCTTGGGTTTTGCCTTCGTTAGTACTTAGCATTCACACCGAATGCTCATCAATAAATCCCCCGAACGCCTGAATCAAGTGTGAACAAGCGAAAGCTTACCGTGTTTTCGCTTTTTCTTGGTAGTAAAATGAGAACAACACTCAGCGGAAGATCGAAACAATTGCTCGTAGTCTCGATGAAGGCCTCTGAATTGAACTACACTTTTCTGCTGTGATATTATATTCATCTAGGTGGCTCTCATTGTTTGAGTCTAGTCTGTCGATGAAATCCTGTGACATGTTTCTGACCAACAGCCACGCTTACAATTTACGGCACAAAGATTTTTATCAACCTAGTTTTAACACAGTTACGCACGGAAAACACTCAATTCGATACCTAGGTCCAAGACTTTGGAGCAAGATACCAAGCAAGGACAGATCGGCTGCCAGTGTTAAGCAGTTTAAGACCCGGATACGCAGTCTTGATTTAAGTAGCATTTTAGATGGATGTAGTGGCTGCTACCTTTGCAATTCGTAATTTTTTATTTTTTAGTTACGATTTTAATTACAAGATTTTAGAATTTTTGATAATTATAAATGGAGTTTTTGTAGTATGTATGTTGTGTGAGTAATCATAAGTAGTTTTTAATTCTAACTCTTAGTAGTTTCTAGTTTTAACTCTATGCTAATTCGTTTTGTATTTTTAGATTGTATTTCAGAAAGTTAGGTGTCCTCTATTAGCAGTGGGGAATCCCCTCTGCTAGATTTTTGCTTGACACGGTAATAAAGTCATTATTATAATTCCATTTAAGTGTGACCTGATTCAAGTGAAAGCTACGGACCTGTCCACTGCTTTTCTATGGAACTAGTTTATTGTGCTGTACAAGCTGACACTACCTTTTGAGACTGTAGTGGATAAAATCCTATATTGTGAAAAGGAAATGTTATATTGTGACCATTCACCTGAAAGCTACTGAACAGTACTTTCCAGTGGTACTGCTGTGGTACTTTCCAGTGGTACTGTACAATGTGGTTCCATCTTTTGAGTTTATGGATGAAATGCTATATTGTGATCATTCAACTGAAGGCTACTGAACAGTACTTTCCAGTGGTATTGTTTACTATGCTGTACAAGGTGGTTCCATTATTTGAGTCTGTGGATGAAATGCTATATTGTGACTATTCAACTGAAAGCTACTGAACAGTACTTTTCAGTGGTACCGTTTACTATGTTGTACAATGTGGTCACATTTAAAAAAGGGAAAAAGTCCTGGGAACGAGGTTGATCTTTTGAGTCTGTGGATGAAATGCTATTTTGGACCATTTACTTGAAAGCTGCTGAGCAGTACTTTCCAGTGGTACTGTTTACTCTGCTTAACAAAGTGGTTCCCACTTTTGAGTCTGTGGATGAAATGCTACATGGTGACCATTCGCCTGAAAGCCAATGAGCAGTATTTTCCTGTGGTGATGCTTATAATGCTGTACAGGGTGGCTACCTTTTGAGTCATTGGATAAATCCTACATTATATTGTGACCATTCAAATTAAACGAGAGCTATTTTAAAAGCAGTACTTTCCTGTGGTACTTCTTATTATATTGAACAAAGTGATTCTTACTTTTGAGTATGACAGCATGAAATCCTCATGTGTGACCATTTAGATGAACGTTACAGAACTTTGTTTTCCTGTGGTACTGTTTTGATGCTCCAGGTGGTTCTAATGACTGCCAGTCTTCACGTGTGACCATTCAAATAAAATTAACCTTTGGTGACCAAGTTTACGGCTAAAATTCAACGTTCGAAGGAAAAGACAGAAACCAAGGGTTTAAAAATGATAAATAGTCATAAAAGAATGGAATATGCCTAGGCAACGGTTTTGAGTTATTGTCGGCATTGATGGTTTTCGCAGTATGCCAGGATTCCAAAGTCTTATGGACAATTGCCCTTGTCAATAAAGCGTGCATTTTCAAAGTCAATTAGGTGGTTTGTTGACCAAGCGTCGTTAGCAATATTTGAGCCTTTTGCATAGTTTGTAGGATTTCTTTTGTGTTCTTTCTTTCGAGTTTGAAAGCATCTGCCAGCCATTGGCTTTTAAAGCGTCAGTGACGTGGGTGATCTCTTGGGTTTTGCCTTCGTAAGTACTTAGTTAGTACATTTTAAATTCACTTTCAGCTTTCACACTTTTTTTACTGCATATTTTTCATGTTTGTTGGTTTTTTCGCACATTTATTGCTTATATTTGTAATTTTCGCTTTCTATTTTAGTGTTAGTCAAAGGCTACATCTAGTGGTAGCCGAAAGCTTACCGTTTTAAATCTTTTTAACCCGAGAGAACGTTCTTAAATTTTTAACATGTTTCATCCTGATTACTCCTCCATTTTCAAACGTAAAGAGGTCTGTTAAATAATTCAGTATCATTGCAGCTCTTGCATTGAAAAGTTTTTGAAACCCTTTTAGCTCAGCGAAACAGGATTCGTTGCGTTTTGCAACTGAACTTTATATTGGCCTTCTCACCCTTTTAATGTCAGCTCTTTGCATAGGTAGGCGCTGGGGGGGGGGGGGGGTATGCCTAGCAATAAATTAGTACTGAATGAGTGATAAATATGTATATCACAGCCGCACGCCAAGAGCACAAGGAATACTTTTAAACAAAACATACATACATGTTTTCTTTTTCAATGTAAAGATATGTTTAAATAGCCTCGAAAACATAAAACTTTTATCCGCCAAAATTAAGTTAGTTACAAGTAGTTGCCAATAAATTCTCTTTATAAATAAAGCAATCCCGTGGTCAGGTTTAATAAATATGCTTATTTAGACCTTTTGTTCATGCTCACAATTGCCTTAACAGACAAAAAGCTTTTTTCTGCAATCATCGGGTGTTGTGAGTGGCTGGTACGTGATTGCACCACAGCTAGAAAATAAACTATTCAGTAGAGTTTAGGAACTAGAAATGTTCTTTTTCTTTAACTTGTCTAAAAACGTCAAGTGCATTGATGTATTAAGAAGGTCTTATGATGTAAATGTACTAAGTTACACGTACACGTATGAAACAAACTACACTTATTAATCCTCTTTATCCTCTCTTGCTCATTAAGTAATTAACTTTTCTAAGATATTTTTGATACTTTTGTTGCGGCCTTTAACCCTTTTGTGAGCGTTTTCAATTACTGGGCGGTTCGGAGCCAAACGTTTTTCCGCATTCATTTTTCTGATAAAATGGTAAGTTCAAATTGAGGCAGCATGCCGCTGGGTTGCTTGACATCATCATGAGGTCGGCTAGGTTACAGTTCCATTCGATTTTACGAGGAAGGTTTTTACAAAATTTTATTGCAGTATTTAAACACAGCAATCCTGTCTGCTCTCTCCTGTAGTCATATCTTGTAAATAAAATCATCCATACTAAGACCTCCGTTCTGGCAATTGACTTTTATTAAAGCAAAAACGTTTTCTTCGAATTTATTTTAACAAAAAGACCCCAAAATACTAATATTGTTGCCATTCAAATGAAATCTACTCAGCTGAGTTTAATCATCGATCCGCTGGTATTTTCATAGGTGCCGTCACTATCATACTTCCACAGTTTAGTTTACGTTAGAATAACTTGTATATATCTTGCCGTCAAATAAATTTGACAGAACGTAGCTGTTGACACTCTTCCCACGTTTCTAAGAGTGCTCGCCATCACATCTTAAACTAATATTTATACATTTTCAAGTGACAAGTAGTGACAACAAACTGAGTTACCATCCTGTAACTTCACATTTTTTGAGCTAACGTTTTTCCACTTCACTTCAAGCGACAACTGGGTTACTATCGTGTAACTTTTTTAAACGTAAATCGAAAATCGATGTATAAGGAAAAAATAATTTGATAAATTAATAGATCTGTTAAATAATTCTGTATCACTGCAGCTCTTACCTCTCCGTTTTTGCCGATATTTTCTTACGTGGAAAAAGACTAAGGTCTTTCAGCTCAGCGAAACAGGATTCGTTGCATGAGTTTTGCAACTGAATTATATATTGGCTTTCACAGCCTTTTGATGTCAGTTCTTACATACTGAGGTATGCATGGCAATAAATTACTGAATGGGTGATAAATATTCATATCACAGCACGCCAAGAGCACAAGGAAAACTCTAAAACAAAACATTCGGGATATGGATCCTGGTGCTAAAGTTTCATTTTCCTTCAGACTGAAATATCTCATCTTTGATTTTCTGTGCTGTTTTCTCTTTCAATACAAAGATTTTTAAAACATAAAACTTTCATACCGCTCACCTATAAATGCTATTTAATTTTCTTAACAAAGCAATCCCGTGGTTAGGTTTAATAAATACGCTTATTTAAACCTTTTGTTCATGCTGCGGGTTGCTTTCACAAAAACTTTGTGTGTGTGTGTGTGTAAAATCATCAGGTATCTCGAACAGTCAGTGTGTACTAACCACTGCTGGAAAAATAAACTATTAAAGTTTAGGAACTATGGATGTTCTTTTCTCGTGCTTACCTGATGTATTAAGAAGGTCTACATTACAAGTTGAATGTATTTAGTTCCACACACTCGTATACAACAAACTACACTTCAACAAATATCCCAAAAACTAATTGACTATTTGAAAAGATATTTTTGATGTGTTTTTGTGTCGGGCTTTAACCCAATTGTAAGCGTTTTCAATTACTAGGCAGTACGGAGCCGTTTTTTCCGCATTGACTTTATGATAAAAATCAGGTAAGCATAAAGAGACACAGCATGGTACGGGGCTGTTTGACATCACCATGAGGTCGGATACTTTATCCTTACATTTGATGTTATGAACAAATTTTTTCATAAATTTTATTGTCATTTTTAAACACAGCAGTCCTGTCTGTTCTCTCATGTAGTCACATTTTGTAAACAAAACAAAAAAATCCATACTAAGACCTCCGAGCAAAAACGTCTCCGAAACGTCTCAAAAACCCAGAAAAGTTCTAAGAACTTTTGTCCACCCTTGGCCACTTTAAAATACACAGAAAGACATGTTTGGGCAATCACTGGGCGCCATTCATGTTTACCATATATGTTGCGCGGCCTCGATTCTCATAGGATGTGAGCCGGATAGCCTATATAATATAAAATAGGGAACCAATTAGAAAGCGTGCAACCACATAGCCAGGAGTCGGCCTATAGTAAAAGCTGATAGAGTATTCGCAAGTTTTTTTGGCACAAATTTTTTTTCCTCGTTTAGGTTTTTCTTCCCTGACAGCATTTTGAACACAGGCCAAGTGAGAACGCGTACGGGTATTTTTTGGCCAAAAAATTTCATTTAGCCTATTTCAAATTGCTTTCCTTAGATCCAACAGATCTAATAAATATTCCTATCCATTGTTTGGCATGTCGTTTACTTAATATTCAAAATATAAGCATGTATTTAGGATAAATATATATTATTTGCCGGCCGGGAGGTCCGTATTGAGAAAAACTGTGCCAGAGGTCTTGAATACGGCCCGAGGCCGCAGGCCGAGGGCCGTGCTCAAGACCGAGGGCACAGTTTTTCTCAATACGGACCGACCAAGGCCGGCAAATAATATTTTTATTTTTTTTCTTGTTGTTTTTCAAAAGTTAAACGTGTCTTGTTGTTTTCGGAAAGCAACGTTTTGCAAGCGCGCGTAAAATGAACCATGAAACGAAGCCGTTTGTGACACCAGAGCAGCAAAATACGCTTTTTTACTCTGTTAAAACTCAGAAATCACAGGAAGCAATATAACTAAAAGAAACCCCTTTATTTTCCCAAATTTCGATACATGTAGCTAACTCCTGCTCGATTTACTCCTGCTCGTTCCGTTGACCGCGGTCAAGATCGGAAAATTCCGCCCGCTCCCGGAACCAATCAGATTGCAGGATTTGGTTCATCTTGCCCGCTCACGCGCTGAGAAAAAAATAATTAACAATTATTCTACGAGGGCGCGCTGGATATGAAATGATAGATAACCAACGAGGCGCGTAGCGCCGAGTTGGTTATAATCATTTGATATCCAGCAAGCCCGAGTAGAATAATTGTTTTATTAAAAACTTAACTACTATTTTTGTTAAAAAAATCAAGAAAGAAAGAGAAAAATGAGAAAAGGGATAAAAAGGGAGCAAGAATCGATCACATGACTGAACGAAAAAGGCGCCAAAGCCTTGCGAAGTGTTGCAGCGTTTCATTGCAAAGCTGAATGAATCAATGAAAACTGCTCGAAAGTGAACGAAGAGGCACAAGGTTGGGAAAAAAATCTTATAATTATTGGCTGTGAAATATGGTACATGTTTGATTTTTCCCGAAACATTGTTGTAATCATCGTTCAAAGCGGATTGAAGCTGTACAATTTCACCGTATTAGCTGCTGGAGTTGAAACAGAACAAGTTTGTAATCTGTTCGCACAACGGAGCCATCATGTGCGTGTTTGATCGAAATGAAGACAGAACCAATTTGAACTTGAAGAAGTAATTTCTATGCAGCTCAGAAGCAAGATTACTGTAGCGAGGAACATTAGAATTCACCATCATAGTTTGTTTAATGCAAAGCACAAAATGCAGTTGTTCTCGGTTTAGCTAGAGGTTGCGGACGGAATGGTAAAAACAACATTCAAACAACTGGAAAAGCGATTCAACTCCGTTTACATGGCATCCGATTTCTATCTGAGCATTTGGACCTGTTGGAACACAGAGCTACAACGAGTGCAGGTAAACCAGTGTCAATTTTGCGTGTTAAAGCCGAAAAACATTTTCGCCCTTCCTGCGGCCTTCTTGGTAGTTTGCAGCTGTAGTTTGTTTAGTACTTGTTTAGACTGCTTCATGATTTTCGCACCGAATCGTCATGAATGTGTGACAGTTGTTATTAAATGCTTCTGCTCCATTTCACTGTTTTATTTTGTCTTGTCTTGATATTTTGAAGTGGAAAGGCTTCCTGATAAAACCTACCGTTTGTTCAATTTTAATGATCGACGTGACGATCGATGAAAGAAATAAATTGTAAACACAACGCTCAATGCTTAAATTTCTAATTTCTTTTTCTGTACAGTTTCTTCAAACAATTTTGACTTGTGTTAGACGACGCTGTTAGTGACGCTGTTGGAATTTCTGCTTAATTCAAATTCGCTGCCAAGTGATTTTTCTTGTCTATTTTTCTCGCCGGGTTGCTGGCGAGGAAAATACTTCCAGCTCACTTTGTTCATTTTGTTGTTGAGTGTTCATTGTCCATATTTAGTCACAGCAGGTATATGAGCTGATAGCCTGGCTCCGTTCAGCCAATCAGAATGGTAGAAATCCAATATACCTAGTCCAGTTTTTAATAATAGAATTTATTCTTCACAGCTCCAGCCGATAATATCCCGGGGGGGGGGGGGGTGTACTCCCTTACATGGCCTTAACGGGGACGTACGGCCCAATAGGGCATGGTTTTCAGAGGGTTTTGTCTTGAACGGGTATCGATTTCATCAATTTGTGTCTTAAACAGGGTGTCGCTACACGATCTTATGAATTCGTTACTCTTACAGAAACCTCAACACAAGCCCGGCGAATTTTTACAACTTTGCCAATGCACAGTGCATTGAAATAAGAAACAGTCTCTGACTAGTCCATTCTAGCCAGAAAGAGGGTATTATGTTGGGTTAAATGTCTTAAATAGGGTACGAAAAATTTGAGATTTTGTCTTAAATAGGGTCAGTGTTTAGACACTCGGGCCGCACCTCCCTACCCGAGCATCTGCTGAGTGCCCCCCGGGGGGTAATATTGATACATGTCGTCTTTGTTCAGCGTCTCGTTTTAATACTTCCAGGATTCGATATATGTAGCTATATATACCTGTCAGTTAGTGTGTTTCAATTTATTTTTTTCTTAACTCCAACAGTTCTACTCTTGACATTCCTTTGTTGGGTCCGTCGTTTACTTTATACAAATATGTTTCATTGACTGCGCACAATTGCAAACGCAGGGGTGTTGGGGGATCAAGAAAGAAACGTTAATAAACATAGACATCACCGATCAAACTCCGTTGTTCGACTTGTCTTCGTAGACTGTCTATGCACAAAAAGTTTCTTGTATTCATCTGAAGAAGCTGCTGAGTTCTCACAAAGTCTTAAATTCAGGAAGGTGGTGGGAATTCTTAAATTTCATTTCCCAACAGTGTCATTGTTTATTGAAGTGCCAAATCAGTCCTTTTAGTCAGAGCACACTTAAATTTTCACGCTCCGATTTTTTATTATTCCTAGCAGTGCATTTTTATTCGCCTGTGAGAATACTAAAGTGCACGTTTGATCAGGTCTAAAACAACTTCTACTTAGCTATACTTTGAAACCTCGGCCCGGCGGAACAGCTGAAGACGAAACAGTGGTCACCCTCTTGGTCTTTAACACGGTTCCTCAGTTCAACGATTAGCAAAGCACTGCTTCGTCATATCCTCAATTTTAATCATCGCACTTAATGATTTCATCCGCACTCTCGAAACTGACTTAGAACCAACTTGTAGTGTGTAATGGCAGGAGCCTGTGATCAGTGTAGTCTCCTACGCAGCCGTTTCTTGTGTCGTCACGCAACGCTCCTCCCCCGCCCAAGAGGAGAAGGAGCACTGCGTGACGACACAAGAAACGGCTGCTTAGGAGACTGTGATGAGTGGAGCAATGAACAGTACGGCCAAAACTTGCTAAAGCTCAATAAATGTGATTAGAATTCTCACACGTTAGGATTTCCACCATCCACATAACAATCTGAAGCACCTTGTACAGCATGACTAACAGCATCAGAGTTTTGAGGAGTGAGCACGTTGATCGAAATCGATCATTGGAATGTTACTCGATTATTCTACTATACTCTATCAGTAACTCGATAATAATCAATCGATAAAGCAAATTAATCGATCACGGAGAAACCGATAATCAAAGAAGTCTGAGTACTGTTTATCTATTTCTTTCAACTTTTAGAAATCAATTCAGAAGAACAAAAACGCCTACTTCCAGGAGTGATCATGAACGGGGTCGAAGACCGTAAGCATGGTAAGTATGAGTAGTATGGGGTCCATGCAAACCAATGATACAGTAAAAACCCACGTTTAAAAACCTAGTGGTTTAAGAACCTGCTGGCAGAAAAGTTGCCATTTTAATAACCAAAACTAATAAATATATGAGCCTGTTTGGCCAAGCAAGATCAAGCACGTTCCGCATATGTTAGTTACAGTTAGCCAAGGAGTTTGCTCATTCCGTTCATTTTTCCATTTTATTTATTTATTTATTTATTTATTTATTTCATTTCCTTTTTTATTATTATTATACAACTCTTTTTATAGAGATAACACTACATACAGATTCTGTAATCAGTTTTGTTAGGCTTATCATAATATAGTTGTAAATAAATAATGTATATGTAAAGACCGAACCCAAGTATATTTATTTTACTGGTAATCAACAACTATATCTCCTTCATAGAAATTAAGAACCTAATTAAGAACCTCCTTAGCCTTAATTCCCAATAACTACCGCAAAACACAAGAACCTATTTTACCAGACTTCAAGAAATGTAGGTTCTTAAACGCGGGTTTCTTCTGTATGTAATAATTTTTGCTGTAGAAAAAAATTACGCTACCCCAAAGTCATGAAACCGCGCGGATACATGCAAAGTTGCGTGAAATTCTCCCAGCAAGTAATTGACATTATGAAACTACTAGAATCGCGAGTGGTGCTCGTATCAGTGCTCAGTGGTCCACAAAACAACAAGAAAAATCCAGGAATTCATGTAAAAAAAGAGAAACATTTCTTATTCTTGATAGGACACTGTAGTTCACTTGCGCGCATTAATATTTACATATCTTTGAATGATTTGACTTATTGTATATCTAACACATCCGTCAGACTCTATGTCGACGACACAATAGTTTACAGTTCTGACGTTTCTCCTATGGTTTTACAGTATTCTATCAAATTCTGATCTTCATCTACTTTCTGCTTGGTTTAATAATAATCGTCTTAAGGTAAATACACAAAAGTTGACAAAAGACTCAGTCCATGCCAGTTGGAAACGCATGTTCAGTATGATCATTACACCTTCAAGTTGGGGGACTCGAAAGCTGTAATAACGAATAGTATAAAGATCCTTGGGGTTGGTCTGGATGGGAGACTAACTTATAAAGACCAAATTACAGATCAGATTAAGAAAGCATGTGCCAAAGCATCGGTATTAAGAAGACTACGCAAATTCATGCCGCAAGACATTATGAGAAAGGTTAACATTCTGCCCCATCTGCAGTACTGTGGACCGTTGTTAATTGGTATTGGGAAACTTCCAGCCAAAAGACTGGAGGATACTAATTATTACATATTAAGGACAGTTTTAGGACTATCCAAATCGATATCTTATGACCAAATACTCGTTGGTATTAGTTTATAAAGCATTGAGCATTGAACAACTTGGGACCATCATATATTAGAGGGTTATTTAAGTTAATGACTGTTGAATATAATCTAAGGGGTATAGGAACTAAATTAGTTTTACCACATTTTGATTTAGAATGGGTGCACAAACCCTTCTCTCGTTGCCAACCTGTGGAACTCTTTACCTATAAAAATAAGGGAGGCTGAAGGAATCGACGAGTTTGAAAAAGCCGTGCGAGATTATATGCTCTAATATTCTTCAGTTAGAGTTTTATTGTTTGTTTGTATATAGTATAGCTTATTGTGCACGTACACGTTTTAAAAAGTTTTTGTAAGCTCCTCAGTGTTACGTGGATAAATAAACTATTATATTGTACTGTATCGTATTGCATTCAGTGATTCCATGTTGTCCCAAAACAAACTGTGTGAAGACCAGTAAGGAGAATTTGTTTAATGATGTTGGGACTTAAGGGGTTAAAGAATACTTTGCATTTCCTAAATTTCTAAAGTAAAAGAATATTCTGCCATTTAATTTTAAAACGCGATCAGAAAGTGAAGTTACTTACGAGTTACCTGGCTGTTATGACAATTGTAATCGTTAGTCTGTTTTTTGTTTTAACGAAAAACCTAAAGTTATTGTACACTTATTTAATACTATTTACCTTTCTTGGTCAACGCTGATCGACTTGACAGAGCAGTTTTCAATCCTTAGCAAAACTATATATGCGATGACAACTGCTTCAACTGCCGAGTACATGTAATGTCAGGCGAGTCGGTTAAAATAACAGTCAAGACAAAAGTCAAACGCTATCCTTGCATGTCGTGGATAAAGTGGAACAGGAAATGGATTTTACCAACAAAAGGAAACGGACGCAGAAAAGGACGAAAGGAAACGGAAACCATCAACAGTAGTTACAACGCCATTTCATACTTCGGTGATGGGCGGATGAGGGACATGATATTTGGTACCCACTGCAGCAGTTCTAATCCTGACGTTGTCCTTTGTTGGGCCTGTCGTTTACTTATACACCTTATAAGCTTCATCGATTGCGCACAGCGGTAAAAGCAGCGCGGTGTCGGCATTAAGGAATAAACTTTCATGATTAAGCTCATTATTGGACCTACCGGCTTCATGGACTCTCTGTGCAAAATAAGCTTTCCGCAATACCGGCTTCGTGGACTCTCTACGCAAAAAGAAAAAAAAATTAAAGCTTTCAGCAATTTTTGCTGTAGAAAAAAATCACGTTACCCCAAAGTCATGAAAACGGCGCAGATACGTGCAAATTTGGATACCTGCGGATTAACATGCAAATACTGAGTTATCACAGTCTAAAGTTCAGGTCAGGTTCGGGGCAATTCATTAAATTTATATTTCGCAACAGTGCTATTGTTTTTTGAAGCAGTGCAATTAATCAGGGTTGTTCTGGATCGAAGAATAACTTATAAAGACCAAATTACACAACAGATTGAGAAAGCATGTGCCAAAGCATCGGTATTAAGAAGACTACGCAAATTCATACCGCGAGACAGTATGATTCGCCTTTACAAGGCTTACTGTTCCATCTGGAGTACTGTGGACCATTGTTAATTGGTATTGAAAAAATTCAAGCCAAAAGACTGGAGGATACTAATTAGTACATTGATAGATCACTCTACAACGAGTCTCTCAGTTTCGCATACACTGAGCCGTTTTAATTTTATTTAAAATGTGCTGCTTGTGAGCCTTCCATAGCTTGTTCCACTTCAGGTCTTGGATGCTCGTTAAGGCCGGTTGGTAGTGGCTACTACGTCTATTTACCCTTGTAAACCCAACAGTTATCACTATCAAATTTCTCCTTATGGTATCAGTGCATTACTTCACATACAAGTAAAGAGAAGTAAGGAAATAGACTACGAGCAGTCTCTCTTTCCGCTCAGATTGTCGAGCGAAACGAACAAGCGAGCTAGCGCGCGAGAAAATAGCCTGCCGCGTTTTTACGTGACAGGCGTGTCCAATCTCGTTCCCAGAGTCCGCGTTACCCTAGACCAGCGGTCGGGAACGAGGGACTCTGGGATAAAGCGTTTACCGGAAAACAAGAATCCTGTGATCGGTCAAACTGCGCAGGCGTCAGGGATTCGCACATCCGGTTTTACCAAATGCGGTCACTATTCTACGAGGCAATTGAGTTTTCCATGGAAAAATTAGGGATAAAAGTGTTAATGAAAGAGCAGTACGATGCCTTGTCAAAGAGCTATATGTGTAGAAAAAAGGTGTGCTGGTGGCATTGCCGACAGTTTTCGGAAAATCGCTTATCCGATTTTACCTTCGATGTTCGATTACATTTGAAGCAGCTCTGGGGCAAGATTCTGTTGTTATCGTAGTTTCGCCTTTGAGTGCGTTTATGAGAGACCAGGTGCAAAAACTGGAAGGAGTGTTGAATGTGTGTGTCTTACAAAGTGTGGAAGAAGAAGAAGGGGAAGGAAAAGTTACCATCCCGGAAGATATCAAGAAATGTTGTTTGATGTTTGGGCACCCTGAGGTATTCGATTCGTGGACAACAAGAATGTTGCCAAAATGCTTAAAGCGACAGGGTGCAAGCCATTGTTGTGGACGAGGCTCATTTGGTTCTTGAATGGTATTTATATAATATATCTTTTCTTCTAGTTGTGTTGCTTTGTTTTCAAACTTGAATGAACTGAGTGTGCAGGTGTACAATGTACATTTTTAAAAGATTATGTTCACTGCAAATGCTAATAGTTTTAATTACTTATATTAAAACTATCTGATCAGAATAGACCAATTTCCTACTGAATGCGTTATTATTTTCAATCAAAACCGTTAAAAAGTCATGTTGTTTGATAAATAGACATCCTTGAATATATCTAATTGGTTCCCTGCTAGCTAGAAAATATCAAACCATTGTAATTTATATCCAAGGACTGTTACCACAAACTTGCTGCAGTGTACCTCACTGGCTAATAACTTACGATAGTTTTTTTAGTCAGGCATTTATTGTATTTTTAAAATCTTTCATATGACCCCACAGACTGTACAGCTTTTACTTTTATTGTGCATAAATAAAGTCTGTCTGTCTGTCTGTCTGTCTGTCTGTCTGTCTGTCTGTCTACATTTTTTATCATTCAAACCGGTTAATAACTGGCTTGTGAAATGAAAGCAATCAGAAAGCGTAAATAGCCAGAGAGAGGTTCTCATCCATGCAACTCATGTTTTCAGAGATTAAATAAAGAGCAACCCATGAAAAGAGAAAGATGGATGGGAAATGAACCATTTTATGGGATGGTGTACTTCAGTCATTACATAATTACAAATTAAACATCACGTGGGACACAAATTTATATTTATACCTTCTTTTCTGTTTTTTGTTAAGGGTCACATTTTGTCCAGCATATGGAAGAATAAGCCTGTTAACAAATTTGTTCCCATCTGAGTGTCACTACTGGCACTTACAGGCACAGCAACAGCAGCTACAAAAAGTGGCATAGTAACTGCCTAAGGACTGTCCACCCCAGTAAAAGTTGAGTGTAGTCCAAACAGGACTTACGCCTCCCATGTGCGTCCTGATAGGGGCTATGACAAATTGGATAGAATTTTGCAGCCAATTGTTGCAGAACTCAAATCAAAGAGGCTGGAAACGCCCCTCACTCTTATTTATGGAAATCTAGAAACAATTTCAGGCTGTTTCCTGTATTTTCCAATGAAATGGGCAAAGACCAATACCACCCTTCAGCAGAGCCTTCAGCAAAGAACAGACTTTTTACCATGTATCATGCCCAATATTCCAAGCATGAGAGAAGGAGAAGAGTAGATGAACTAGTAAATGGGAAATCAAGCCACCGTGTGTTGTGACTGTGGCATTTGCAATTGGGATTGACCGCAATGACATTCACAGAATTGTTCACACTGGGGTAAGATACATGAGGTTGGGAGGGCTGGCAGAAATGGCCTTGCAGCTAGGGCTGACACTTATTATTATGACATTCCAAAAGCCTTTAAAAAACATACCAGAAGCCATGCGGTCCTATGTCCAGTCCAAGGAATTTCAACGAAAAATTATTTTAAATCATTTTGACCACAAGGTTCCAGACAATCAACCTCAAGATCACACATGCTGTGACTTTCACAGGCTACACTGTCAGTGTGAAAACTGTATGCTTGTGCATGCTGCTGAACAGGTTGAGGCACTCAGTGTTCAAGATGAGTCTGAGATGACCCTCACTGAACAGAATGAGGGTAACTCCAAATTATTTACTTCTGAGGCCAAACTTAAAATCAAACAAGACATGGAGAAATATAGATTTCAACTCCAAAAAGATATTGGGAGAAGCACTGTGCGCAATGTGGCCCTGTCCAGTGGGTTTCCGATTGAAATGATTTCTTTGGTCCTTGAACACTTGCCAGACCTTATCTCTGTACAAAAGAAGGAATCCATCTTACAAGTGTACAGTAAAGATATGGCTGCAGATTTTTTCAGTATTATTCAGAAACACCTTCCCAAGAAGACATGTGCAGTAGAATCTCCATAATGTGAACCATCAGGGGAAACAAAAATAACAGTAATATTTCAGTGAGAATTTTACGGAGCAGGGGTAATTAATAAGTAAATAACTGTAGTTTGAGTCATTTGGGATTCCATGTTGTTACTGGGACCTTTTGAATGTTTAGTAGGGCTTAATTGCACCCCCACCCCCTCCACCACAAAAATTGCCTCATTGGTGTGAAGTGCCTATTACACTGTAAGTTCGAGTGGAAAGTACTCATGTACACTGTATCAGCAATATGTGATCCACTATGCAAGTGAAATTCCTCATTTTGTGGGAATGAAAATATAAATTTTATTCAGTTGACAAATTTAAAGTAATACCAATATTGATGTAACATAGTGAAGAAAGCTGATGCCCTAGGGAATGTATATTAATGTTTATGTTTTCCGAGATTAAACAAATCCTTTATCTAGAGAAATGATCTCTTCGTCTTCCTCCCCATCACTTTCATGAGCATCATCACATCCAGAGTCATCGCAGCTGTGTGGATTAGCTCTCTAGTCATTTCTTGTTTTCAGTTAACTAGGAGTGCAAAGCAAATATGTCCAGCTGATCTAAAGGGCTCTTAGAAATGGAAGGGAAGCTTTGAAGACTCTTTCCTGGCTGATGTTCGAAAGGCTTTTGACTGCTGATAAGTTCAATCATTTCTTTGATATCATCAGATGTACATGCATAAGTATGGCTTGCTGACTTGGGGAAATGTTGCTTTCCCTGTTTAGCAGTTAACTAGAAGAAGTGGATCTTTGAACTGCTTTGAGAGTTTTGTTCCCAGATATTGCTTTCAGAACACCCTTATCATTCTTGACCATGTTCCATTTAAAGGTCATTGGCACCACACAAATCGTTACCCTCCCCACCTTTGGGGTTCACAAACTGACCATGAAGAATATGATGTGCCATGTGTTCACTGTAAAGGACCTATGACAAATGTTATAAAATGCATAGCCTCAAAGGCATATTTCATGCCCCTAGGCTGTGCCCTAAAATAAAACATGAGAAGTTTCCAGTTCCTTAGACTTTTTTCCCCATCACCTTCTGTCTCTGTGTCATTCAACTGCATCAGAAGCAGTCTCAGCTACAAGACCTGAAGTACATAGTTCATTCGCCAGTTTTCTTTTGAACTAGTAGGAATAGCAGAGACAGGGGATGGGGCTCTACAGGTGGTGGTGCTTCAGTGATTCTCTTCCCATAGACTGAAACTAGTGTTCTTGGCCACAAGACTAACTTGACCAACAGAGAATAATTCAGCTGCTTTATTAGGTTCAACATTTAAGCAACAAAAACAGGAATAAGATCTGGTGAATGGGATGTGATAGAATCTGACACCTTTCCAACACCAAGTACATCATAACCTCTTTGTCCTTCAGATTGTCTTTGGACCAGGAATACAACCTGTCCTATGGAAAAAGATAATGAAAATTAACGTTCAGTTGTTAGAAAAAAATAATCTTCTGTTTTTCTTCGAAAGTGCAATCAGCAATAAACAGTGTTATAAATTTTATATTAATGTTACTTTGAAGTTGCAAGTGTATTTCATATGTTCGAAGTATAAGGGCCATTCCATTTTATATCCACACCCCCCCTATGGAAGAGGTCAATCAAAATTTACCCCCTAAGAATCAAAGATCAAAAGTGCCGACACGTGCCCCCCCATCAGAAATTGCCTAAATTTTCCTTTCCCCTCAGAAAAAAGGCAATTTTTTTCCAAACCCCTCGGAAATATTTAAAAGATCAAAGGCGCCGACGCAGTGACCCCCTCAGAAATGACGTTCAAGGACCCCCTCAGAAAATCTCTTCCATCGGGGGGGTGTGGATATTAAATGGAATATAAAAAAATGAATTTGAAAATTATGCAAACAGAACAAGCTAATTTTTTAAATTGTGAAAGCATTATTTATATCACTGAGGACTTCCAGCCTCAAAGGATAAATTGTGACCTTCTGGCTGGGGAGGTGTTAATAATATTAGTTCGATAGCATGTTGTTTACCTCTCTTCGATTGTCATTGTTCTTCTGTCTTCGGACTCTCACTGGCTTTTTCCCTCTCTACAGCCTCAAGGGACTTTCTTGTTTTTCGTGTGAAGCCACAAACAAGTCCTTAAACAACCTCGTTCCCAGATTCAGAGAAGTGTTTTGCACGACTACAACAGGTGCTGCAACTTTCATTTCTCGGAAGTCCGTCACCATACACAAAAACTAATCCGGTCAACTTTTCTAGAACATTTAAAAGGTTCTCGTTCTTAGATTTTTCCCCAAACAAATCTATCGCATGTCTTATAGGGCCGGAATTACAACATCTTCAAACGTACTGTAGTTCTACGTCTCCAGGCAAAGCTTTCACTCTTTCATTGGTATTTTATCCGCCATTTTGGTCTCAAGACTCCGCTGGAAAAGGTAACACGGGCTCTAGGAACGGACGCCAAATCTGGAAATCTGGGGACGAATTACAGCTACTTTCACTTCCGGTCTAACTGCTCATGCTCAGATTTCAGCCAATGAAAATGCGATCCGACACGCTTTATCCCAGAGTCCCTCGTTCCCGACCGCTGGTCTAGGGTAACGCGGACTCTGGGAACGAGATTGGCCTCAAGTCGTCTGCCGCGTTGATACGTGAGTGTAGCGAGCCGGAAAGAGATCACATAGACGCACAGACATAGACATACTTCATTTGTTCACGCAGGTTAAAAGAAGGCAGCCAGAGGCTGATGTGGATCTGCGATTACAATTCCTTATGGATATAGAATTAAAGCATCAGAAATATCTAGGAATCTAAAAAAATAATGAAAACAGTAGAATCGCGAACGATGGAAGCTAGAATTATTGCGGTTAAAAGTATGTCTAGAAGAAAATTATAAAAGCACCCGAAAATGAATAAATAAGTAGATAAATTAGTAAATAACAAGTGAATATAAAGCAAACTGAATTATTGTTGGGGAGCATACACAACACTTTGTGGAAATCGATTTTTTCCAGTTGCTTAGTGTATTTCTTTAGTTTTTCTTTAAAATGCTCTAGTTTATGAATAGCTGGATATTACTTAGGGAGCGTATTCCACAGAGTAGAACCCCTGTATCTGATGGAATTCCGGCCTATGGAGTAGTTGAACCTAGGTACATTGAGGTTTAAGGACTTTCTTGTGCTATGATGTGCAGTGTTTCTGGTAAATAAGTCGCAGATTGGCTTAGGCGCTAGGTTGTAATAAACTGTCTGAGTACATTAATGCTGCCAGTTTCCGTTTATAGAAATGGCTGAAAGGTTGGCAATGTGCCTTTTCCAGAATTTCTGTACTGGTTAAGCTATCTGGCAGGTTGTGAATAATTTTAGCTGCCCTTGTGTGGATCCGTTCGAGATCTTGTAGTATTCAGTCATACAGTAAGTGGCACTGGGGACGATACTACTGAAGTAGATGCTCTCGAGCACTTTCTTAGGCAAAAGTCTGAGCCGCCAAAGATAAACTGTCTTGATTTTTTAACACGTTGTCCCAAATTGTACTTAACAAACTGTGTAGAGACCAGTAAGGAGAATTTGTCTAATCAGTGCTGGAACTTTAAAAGGGGTAAAGAATATTCTGCATTTTTTAAATTTCTTAAGTGAAAGAATATTCTGCTATTTAAGTTTAAAACACGACCAGGAGTTCCCTGGGTGTTACGACAATTTTAATTGCTGGTCTGTTTTTTTTTGTTTGTACTGTTTTACTGAAAAATCTTAAGTTATTGTTGACTTATTTAATAAACGCTGACTTGACAGAGGAGTTTTCAATCCCTAGCAAAACTATGGGATGACAACTGCCTCAACTGCCAAATAATGTCAGGCGAGTGGGTGTAAATAACAGTCAAGAGAAAAATCAAACGTTATTCTTGCATGTCGTGGATAAAGTGGAACAGGAAATGGGTTTTACCAACAAAAGGGAACGGGCACAGAAAAGGACGAAAGGAAACGGAAACCATCAACAGTAGTTACAACGCCATTTCACACTTCGGTGATGGGCGGATTAGGGGCATGATATTCGGTACCTACTGCAGCAGTTCTAATCCTGACGTTGTCGTTTGTTGGGCCTATCGTTTACTTATACACCTTATAAGCTTCATCGATTGCGCACAACAGTAAAAGCAGCGCGGTAAAAGAATACACTCGCTAATAAAGAATGCACCTCACCGCTGCTTCCATACAAAGTCAGGCTATTTTATTGACTTTAACAGTTCTTCATATCTGACGCAGCTGAACCTCATAGATGTCGCGCGAAATGGTACGTTTAATTCGCTTTTATTGAACAATTCAGTAATTACTGTAAAGGTAAAACAATGAGCCAAAGGCAAGTGGTTATCTGTAACCGGTTTCTGTACGAAATGAAGCAGCTTACTGAGTATAACTATCCCTGAGGTTAGGAAGGGGAGGTTCTTCAGGGTGGGCAGCAAAGTAACCTCCCCTTCCCACCCGGTGTTTTGTTGGATTTACCTTAGGGTTGGCCTGTTCACATTTAAACACTTTGGAAGCTTGGTGACCATTCTCTTTAATCCTACAACTTAAAAAACATTGTCTTACAAGATAGGGTGATAGTGACAAAAGACACTTGCGGTGCCTTGTTTGAAAACGCGTCACGGAAATACTTATTTTTCATTAACAGGAACCGATGTACTGGTTCTGGCGGAGTGGCCTCATGGCCGTCTGCAGAGGATCTGGAACTCGTAGACGACTCTCAGTACAGAGCGATTCAGATGGGCTGACCAAAGAGTTTGTGGTCATTCAAGGACCACCTACCTCGTACAGGAAAGACGTACATTGGATTGAAGGTAGTTGAAGCCTGAAAGAAAATGAATCTGAGAAAATGCTTTGGATGGAGTTCAGTCATTCACTAAAACTGAAACATTGGAAATTTCCACGGTGTTTCTTGCTGATTAAAGTATAAAAAATTTTGACCTGGTCGAGGTGTTTACGGCTAAGCCGTTCCACACGTATTCACCTCCATTCCTATTTACTTAAAAACCGAGAAACTTGCCTGTTTTTATCTTGTCTTTGTTTTTGTAATTAAATTAAATTACATAAATTTATTCTCAGTGGTCTAACATAAACCACTGAAGGCGATTGAAAACTTAACTTTGTATAACTTGTTACAGCGTCGTCTTTATAACCTTCATTTTCGATATTTTCTGTCTTTTCTATCAGTTTCACTGGACGAAGGGCCAGGCTGTTTGAACATGTCCTTTTTTGTCTGGTTTTGCGATTAGTGAATCTCCGTTTTCAAACTTTGCTACGTTAGAAAGTGTTGTTCAAACCCCGTTTAGTCCAATGTTTCCGTTCACGCGCAAAAAAGATAAATCTATGTTGTCAAAAGATGTCCCGCTTTGAGCGACGTTTATTACAGTCTCTGTGGCCCAAAGTTGCACAGGAATGGATCAAAAGAGAGCGTAAATGGCCTTCGCCCGACATGGTAGATAGGGTTATTCAGGAGGGGTTCCACTTGGTGGTAAAGTCTCCCAAGAACGATGGCAATCCAGACTGCGACTTCAGAATCTCTTTTTCTCATGCAGACATCCAGCGAGAATGCTACCGCTGCATGAAGAAATATCATCGAGCTTATCTTTCCACTGAGCCAAAGAGTTTGGTGACATTTCATCTGAAAAACATTCTTTTGGAGACGCTTCAAGAAACCGGTACCGAGATGTGGACCGAAAGCAACAGAGCCCAATGCATGATGAAACTCATATTAAGCAACCTCCTGAAGGCCCTCAAAAAGAAGGATGTGAAACATTTCTTTGTGAGGTCATACAACCTATTTTGCTTTGATTATATTGAAGACCCTGAGATTCTAGAATCCTTGGCCGGGAAAGTTAAGCAGATCATGGAAAGTCCAGTGCAATTTGCTAATAAACTGACCCAAATTGAAGACCCAAAAGATGATGGGCAAGCTAAAAAATTTGGTTGCCTCCCAAGCAGCGAACTAACTGCACTTGCATTTCCATCCACACAAAGATCGCAAGAACTGAAAGATAATTTCCTTTCTGTCTGTGTGGAGTTGATTGATGTGGCTTTCAACAACATTGATTGTAGGCTTCTGGACTCTCTCGACCCTTTAGAAAGGTCATTAGTGGAAGATCTCCGAGAAATTGGGAGAAACGACATCTTCCCCCTCGAAGGGTGCCTTAAAATGTTTCACATAGGTTGGATCACGGCCTCCGTCAAAGTTTGCTTCAGCAATGAACCAAATATCAGACGCCGTATGCTTTGTGGAATCTAGGGTATCATAACGTGGAAGTACCTGTTGAGGCAAGATGACTTGACACCCGAAAATGAGGATGCTATAATAAGAAGACTGTTTCATCCTACCGGTGAAGATCCTTTCGACTTCAACCACATAATACCGGGTGGTTTAGGAATGCAGATTATTTCCAGGATCGCTCAGTGTTTAGAGTGGATGTCAGTTCGGCTACAAGATTTGTATACAGATGACATTCCATTAGACTGATTTGACAGTCACAGGAGACATTTACTACAGGAACATTCTTAGAATTAAATCCTTGTAGTCTTCATGTTTCACTTTTTTACTGTCAATATGTGACTTGTGGCTGCATAAATTAGTACTTCATCTTTACGACTCACTCGTTGGATACGTAGAGCATTACTGAAAAATGCCAGCACCAAACCAACGCCATCTTAGTTTAGCGAATAGGCAGACACTCTTCTACGCAGGACCTGTTGAGTTGGTTCCCACCGAACTCTAGACAGACAATTCTCTAACCTAAACACCTGTGGTGACTTCTCTGCAAGATGGACACCTCTCTGAGGCTGACACGTATCCCCGGACCCGGGGGGAGCACTTGACCCATGTTTGGGTAAAGGGGAGCTGCTGAGGGTTTGAAACCATGCCCCTGCTTAGGACAAACAAAGGGTCTAAAATACCCTAAAATACCTACCCTGTTTAGGACAACATCCTTCATTTTAGGTCCCTGTCTAGGACAGTTGACAAAATACACACTCTGTTTAGGACAGACACATAAATTCATATACCATGTTTAGGACAAGGAGGCCAAAAACCATACCCTGTCCAGCGACATATCCCCGTATAAGCGCCACAGAAGGGAGTACTCCCCCCCCGGGACACGTATCTAAGATGGACACCTCTCTAAGGCCGACACGTAGTTTTTTCTCTAAGCCAGACACTTGCGTAACGGAGACATCTCTATTAAATATACTCGTCTGGCAGTCCGGTAGAGCTGAGCTCATGCAGTGTCTATTGTATAGGACGTTTATCGTAAACAAGGTGGGTGTGGAGGAAGGGAAGAATTTTCAGTTGTTGGTCTTTAGTGGTTAACCAAGAAAACCAATCTACAGTCAACGTTTTAGTAATCTCACGTTAAGTTTCTTACGTTTAAGTTTCTTTACTTTATAGTCCACAGATCTGGGGACGGAACTCTAAACCCGCGATCAGATCCCCGCGACAGCCTTGTGTCTTACTTGATCCATTTTCGTTTCCTTATTAACATTCCTAGTACTTTATCAGGTGTGACCGACCCAGCAGGGCACTACCTGCTTGCATGAAAAATATGCCACAGAAACGAAGGTCCCTTTCGCAGCTTTTGTGTGTCGAACAAGCAGAAAACTTCAACTACAATTTTAGAGACAAATGGCGCAGCTCTCGGGCAGTTTTATACATTTAATATCAAGTACTCTTATCTCAGCTTTTTAAAAACAACAATTGATATGTTGTTTTGAAAAGGATGATGAGCAAGACTTTGCTTTAACTTTCGAGTTAATGCGGCTGAAACATACAGCTTCGAGATGAAGCTAACAGTAATTCCTAATGTAACCTTGAACTTATTTGAGTGACGTGACGTAAGTAAGAGTTCTTGGTGGCGATTACAAGCGCAAATCTCACCTGGGGACAAGATTAACTCCTCTATAAGAAAGAAGCGTTTCTAATGTAGCCACCTTTATAAGGTAGACCCTTCTAGTAAGATAAACGTCCCGCTAAGGCAGAAACTGCACTTACGAAGACACCTGTATTAGTAGAGGGTTGTGAAAGAAGGGCAAGTGTTCGGTCTTAAGGTCAACCACAGGAGGTGATATACTTCAGTTCTCCAACTGTCACATTAAAAACTACATTTCAATTTGATTTTCCTCCTAGATCATTGCAGATAATAACTAGTGCCTGTCTCAGCCGAACCGCTACAATGCGGAAGAAAAGGAATAAAGTTGAAATTTAATATCTTTATAAAAAAAAAGGTGTATAAACAAGGCTAAGATTTATACAATAATTGAAAGTGAACGTTCTTGAGTCATGTCAGCATCAGTGAAAAAAGAAATGACATCGCAGCCTTTTTCGATATCTGTTCCTTAAAACCTTGGCATTACTTTCACTGGAGGAATGGTCACAGCTTTTTGAGTTCTTGTGAAGTTCATGCTCTTAACACGTGACTTACCAAATTTAGTTGTGGTTCAAACAATTTTTCCAAAAAAAGCAAACCTGTAGAAGATTCCATGTTTATACTGGAGACTTTTATAGCAACAGCAGTATAGTTTGGGTTGTTCATTCCCCACCTCTTGAATTCGCAGGTCTTTTTAATAGCAGGTATCGTATTGGTCTAGTTCGGTGTCAAGGTATAAAACGGCTACATCGTAAAAATTAACTTTATTTATTAAAGAATAAGATATCCCGGCTAGTATAGTACAGATTAGGATTACTCCGGCTTTAACAAAGACCTCTCTTTCTTGCGCCGGTCACGTTGCGCTAGTCCCTGGTGCAATGTAGTCCTTTACTTCGGCTCTAACGAAGTCGATCCCTCTTCGTAACTGATCGCGATAACAGCTATATATGAACTTCATTAATGTTATTAATATATAATCGGTATTTTAACCAGACCTGAATTACATTAATTTTATCACTTATAGGAAGTCTAATAGCAATCAAGATAAATGGGCTAACAAAAAAATTTACTCGTAGAATGGTGTTGTATATTACCTTGATGGCACTCAATTTTATTCTTATAGGCTATTACACGTAAATAAAGCTAGACCACCAACTGTGCACGCCACAAGCGTGAGAAGGGATCAAAGCCATGTGCCTTAAATCCCACAAGTGCCCGATGTGGACAATATTCCTTTGGACTACGTAACCGTCTTACAATTGTTTGCACAGGGCAATTAAAATGAGGTAGGAGCTATTGCCGCAAAATTAAATGAGGCATCCTAGGGAAAGCAGCTAATTATTTTCACCCTTCTTTGTTCGAGACTTTGAAACCAAAGCCAGCTTTCCCATACCACACAGGAATTCGAAAGGTATAGACTGGGAGAGCCAGTAGATTATAGCCAACTCCCTGCACTCTCCTCTGCATGCAAAGACTTCTGGGCAGACGCTAGCCCTATCTTCACAAACAGCTGACACCTCACAAAACACTTCACGAAGGCAGGGCTGTGGAATTGTTCCCAACCTCTCAAACAGACACCTCTATGATACAGACAATACTGGTGCTGGTCCTAAGTGCATCTGCTGCAAGATGGGGAGAATTCCCAGTTTGTTCTCTTAGTAAACTGGCCTGATGCATAAAGAGGTCTAATGAATACATTCGAGAGAACTCCATGATCTAGTTAGTGTCTCTGATTGGTCAAAACAACATACTAATACAATACAAAAACAACAATACAAAACAGTCCGAAGCACTACTCGTCATTTATCAGAGATCATTTCATGGGAAACTGAACATGGCACGGCCATAAAAATAATGATGTCTGATCTCTAAAGCTACCCATCAGAAAAACACAAGGTTTGACCGTTTCTTTATTTACAATTTTATGTTTAGCAAGTTGCAGTCATGGTTCCTCAGCAAATACGTAACATTGTACTCAGTTATGACTGGCTTAAGAAAGTGTTGTTTATCGATTATATACGTGTGTATGACTTGTGTGTATTTGCAGCCAGTGGCAGTCCTACAATAAGACAAATCTTACAAGTATAGTGTAGTACTGTCACTTAAAATAGGCTTTTGTTTCCCAACAATACATAGGGCATCTCAAGCTTTCTCCACAGGCATCCCAAGTTTTCTTGAGGTTTGTGAAAAATCACCTGAGGGAGAGGAGGTGTGACGTGCTGCCTGCAGAGGATGCTAGGGTATATCGTAAAATTGGAGAGCTTTGTGAAAGTGGCCCCAGGGTCTAGCTGATCAGAACATGTTTACACGTTAAATATTAATTCAGACTATAACGCCACTTTGAGATCGGGTTTAAAACTACATTTACAATGAATTTACTATTTATTTTTGTATTTTTTCCTCCTCCATATTAGACCTTTAATACTAGCTGATATTATTAACCTGCTTTCAAACAACTGGGCCTAAAGGCCAAGAGATAAATAAGTAGGTCCATTTTAAGATAAAACGAAGTCAGCTTAAAGAGACCGATCACTTTGGCAAGTATGTAAGACTTCTTGTGTCCGAGAGATCAATGGCTTACCTTTTTTAAAATTGTGAGGTATTATTACTTAATAAAGAATATCAGAAATGGAAACATAAAGTAATGGCAGAATAAGTAAAATGGCCAAGTTAGAGGCCCCTGACATCTGAAAGTATATTTTTACGGGGGTTTAAATGTTTTGAACATTTAAAGGATTTATAGAATAATGGCAAGACAGGTTAGCAATACCGTTCCCACTGACCAGCAACTTTTTCAAAACATTCAAACCCCCATGAAAATGCACTCAGAAATCAGGTGCCTTTAACTTTGCTATTTGGTAAGTTTTTCACAAGCTTACTATTTCTTATGTGTTGCTCCAGAAAATACCCATATCCCCTAAGAATTTTTCCTTCATTTAAACAGCCTCATCCCTCCAGAAATTTGAGTTTTTAGATTCATACATGTACATGTCCTTTGCTTTTAAGAACCCCTGATCCCTTGTAATTTCTAATGGCCTTCCATGGGGTGGGTATACATGTAGATATTAATTTTTCTGGAACTTCACAACATAGAATAATATTGGATGCAAAATTTTATCGTTTATCCCATCTGCAAAGGACCTACATGTGTTATGCCCTAAAAGGAGTAATGTCAGCCATTTAAATTCTTTCTGTAAAAACTAAACCAAAAGACATTCTAATTGCATAATAATTATTGTAGACCTTAGTATACCACTGAACATTTTTGGAACTAGTGCATTGACACTATGTGTATTTAATATTTTGATGGAAATAGAGAACATCATATTATAATAAAATATTTTAGTCTAGCTTTTTTGGTTCCCTCCTTGTGTTTATTTCCAAACTGTAGGGTGTGGCAACACCTGAGTATTACCAAGCATTAGGAAGTCAAAACTTTAGCACAGTGTTGACCATGAAAGTGAAAAACCCCTGGGATATACATAAAGCCCCTTTGATTCCTCCCACCCCTGACCAACAAGCAATGCTCTCAGAATATTGCTCAAGAGTGATATGTGATCTGCAAGAACTGAGTTTCTGTCACGAGCCAAATAATCTGTAAAAACAAGAATAAAATTCATTACAAAAATGTTTCGTACAACTATGGCATTTCTATTTGTTAGTTCAACTTTTTAAATATACATGCTAGTGTCTGTTATATGTTAGCAGTACAACAAAAGAAGAGAATAGAGATTTCTGTTCCCACCATTACTAACTTTAAGC
Source organism: Siderastrea siderea (assembly GCA_964030785.1). Classification (NCBI taxonomy): domain Eukaryota; kingdom Metazoa; phylum Cnidaria; class Anthozoa; order Scleractinia; family Rhizangiidae; genus Siderastrea; species Siderastrea siderea. Next base: position 12,226,582 of record OZ034976.1, on the reverse strand, counting down.
AAAACCACAACTGATTTTTTCTATTTGTTGACAGTGTTGTATCTACAAGACAGGATGATCATGAACAATACTTACATAACCATGCATGTCATCATCACAACATTCCAAAGACCAATAAAAATCCTGAAGTATCGGAGGTTAAGGAGGAATTCTTTGAACTTTTCAGCTGAATGAAATAAGAAACAGTAATTAACAGTAACTAAAAAAAATAAATGGCATAGATGTAATTAACACTACCAAGTAGTTAGTTATAAGTGAGTATCAGCAATTTGTGGAGGTGTAGTGATACAATGATTAGTATGGCAGTCTTTCAATGGAAAATTGATCTGATTTAAGAACAGGTAGTTTGAGGGTACGCTTTTTCATTCAAGAAGAAACCTTTTCTCCACATTGTCTCAGTATCTATGCATGAATGGATACCAGTGGAAAAAAGGTTGGGTGTAAAGCTGCAATGGACCAGCATCACATTTAGGGGATGGCGAAAGTAGTAATATACTCATAGTGTTGCTTCACAATAAAGAAACAGGAGTTACCAGGGTAAGCACTAACCACATTGGCTGTTTCCTGGCCACATGCAACTTAACTTTACTTTTTATACAGTGCATGGCTTGCATAAGTCAGGTATTAATTTTATTACATGTACAGATTTCCAGGTGTGTATTCCCTGTTGCCATACCTAAGCTCTTAACAAGGCATTACCCATGTTCATGTATATGTATATGAGTATCCAGTTTATGAATGTACATGTGTATCCTGTTATACACAGTACAACAGTAATAGGAACAGTGGAGCAAACTGTCTTGTCTAAATCCTAGTTTCCATCGTAAACCAACATTCAGTTTACAAAGGCAAAGTTTCATGGTTTAATTGCTTTTATAGTAAGACTAAAACAAATTTCCTGCGACAAGAGTACCAAACTGAGATTTACGTGTTACATCATTATCTGGATGCTGCCAATATAGCAACGGCTGCATCTGGTAATACAGTCATGCTTTTTTTTTTTTTCATAGGCTACTCACCCCCCGGTTCTTGCTCAGCTAAACAAGCAAGATTAAATATTCAAATGGGCCATTTTGTGATCCTTGGCCAAAAATTTTACCAAAATTGGTGTAGAAAATTATGAGAAATTCAATTAGCATAAATATCTCTTCAACAACAGCTAGGATAAAGATGCTATCTGGTGCATTGGAAGTCCCTTATTTGGGTTTTGCCTGTGTTAAGAAATAATAATTATTTGCATAATATCTTGCATGCATCAAAAATAATGTGTGGGATGATCTGGGGAAGTATCTTGGAATCACGCAATCAAGATGCTTAAAACAAGAGTCAGACCCTAATAAATTACTTTGCCATCTGTCCAATAAAATAAAATTAAATTGTTATTGTGTATTTGGGTTTCTTTTAGATTTTAGGATGACTTTCTTGCCTTTAATTGGAAATCTATTTTAATTTCTGTGCCCTTGTTATTCAAAGATTCAAACCATTGCACCAACGACTAGATCACCAGGCCTCAGTATTTGGCTGTTTCTTCAAGAAGAAATGTAGTGATGTTAAGGCTGTTTAAATCCATGGTGCAATGATTGCTTAAAACTGTTGAATGTGATCTTTGTAGTGCACGCTGCTCGTGTCATTGAAACAAACACAGACTGAAACAATAATGGCATCACATCATTTACCACTTCCTCTGGTCGTGACTGTTGTAATGTTTTGAGACATGTTTCAAATTCCGGTGACATTTTTGATGCTGTGTGCAAAAATTGTTAAGTTGAAGCTTTGCTTGTTGTCACAAGACAATGAGTGTTGTCGGCTATTCATCAGCAGGCCACAAACAACAAAGCTGTACCATCTAAATCAACTCACATACATGCAAGCAATGTTATACACACTGTATTTGGACAGAGAATGTAACGTACCTAAAGAAGGTTCTTCATTGTCATCTCCAAAGGAATCTGTAGGATTCCTCTTTTTACTGATGCAGGAAAAAATAGGAGAGAACAATATTAAGTATAAACTATAACTAGCACCTTCAAAAAACCACACATTCTTGTTTTTAATAGACCTCTATATCTGAGTGTTTAATCATGTACATGTATAGCAGTGTTTTTTTGCTAGAATTGGCTCACAAGGGACCCTTTAGAAATTTTAGCAGGGCTGTATTCTTAAAAGGGGGCCTATCTCAAACAGAACATGGCAGCTTTCATTTAACAGTAAATTGTTGGCAAGAGGTAAAATCAATATTTTGAGATCTATGCCTAAATTTTCAAAAATTGCTCCAATGATAGAACACTCCAAGATGTACCTTGAGCTCAGAAAACCTCAAGCCTCAGCTACCTCAAACAAAATCAAATTTTCTCTGGATTAGACCAAATTTTACAATCATTTACTAACTGCCAACTCAAACTCAGTTACCAGTACCTTGAACTTTCTGCTAACAAGAACTAATTTTATTATTCTGTGGTTTCCATTTGGCTCAAATATGACCCTTTAAACTTGGACTCCTTTTTTTTTGAAAAGAAATATGTCAGTAAAGCTCAAAATGTCAACAATAAAACAAAATATAAATAAAAAGTCCCGTTTACTGCAAAGTCTTGCAAGTTCTTGGAAGTGTACTTAAATGACTCATTATTGCAGGTGAATAATTAAACCTCCTTGTAAACAGAGTCCAGAATACACGCAAAAAAGGGTGTATGCTATGCTACTTTTTTTCCAGGACTGCAGGATGTGCTGTCGGCTTGTCACCAAAATCAAGCAAGTCAATGAAGATGCAAATCTCTAGTTGTTCTTGAACAGCCATGGCAAAAAAATCAAAGTCCTTGAAAGACTCACTGCCACTCAAGACTGTTAGAATGTAGTGTGCAATATAAACATGGATTGGTCATTGGCCATGTTATTTTATGAACAGAAAACGTGTCCACAACTGTGTTAATGTACAGTGTATGGCTGTAAATGGTATTGTAATGTTTCACTTACTGACTGTTTTTTTTTTACAGACAATGGCAGTTTTTAACAGTTGATAGGGGCAAACATTGTTGCTTAACCCTATGCTACTTTTTTTTTCCAGGACTGCTGGATGTGCTGTTGGCTCGTTGCCAAAATCGAGCAAGTCAATGAAGATGCAAATCACTGGTTGTCCTTTAACAGCCATGGCTAAAAATTCAATGTCCTTGAAAGACTTACTGGCCACTCCAGACTGTTAGACTGTAGTGTACAGTAAAACATATATTGGTCATTTATTTTATTTAAAATTAGATAAGCTATCTCACATGTTGCAAGCAGACACGTAGAATCATGGGCTGGGGTATATGATCATTCTAATTCTCATTCACACAGTGTCAATTTGTCTTGCTCATGTCAGCCGATGTCATTGCTGTGTATTGTCGCAAATATGGCCGGATTCTCACCCAACTAGACCATCCAAATGTAACAGGAGTACAAATGTTTCGCTCAACTTTCATTTACGTTGCCTTACATGTCAGATATACACCATGTATTACGAATTCTCATTAAATTTTAGCTGCCTACTCTTCGTCTGCCATTTTATGTTTGCTTCGATTCTCATTTGCTTGCACATGTGCTCCCAATGTTTTTATCTGGATCACAAACAATGGATTCGTTACGTTACGCCTATACTCTTTTTTGGTGTAACATATTCTGGACTAGTAAATGGAACACACATTGCAAAAATCTGGGGCTGACAAAATCTAACATACATTGTAAAATGAGCCCCCTTCGAGCAATAAATCCTCAGCTGAGATTCAAGCATGAATGTTCCACTAACTTGAAACAGCAGAACAGTTGGCCCAAATGTCGATACTGAATGCATGCACAATTTAAGTCATTATGCGGGTATCAGCGGCCAGCTAGGGGGTAGACCCCTGGGCAACCCCAGGGGAACCCACGGGCCTGGTAGGGGATTTGTAAGAAAAATGTTCCCCAGAGACAGGGGCATTATTGCACTTTTGCATTTTTTGGCAAACCTCCCCAGGGATCTACCCATGGGATTGTTGCTAATGGTCTGCTGTCACAAACTTCAGCAGTAATTAATATCCCGTGGCGTGGCAAAACTCCCCGGGGATCTACACACGGGATTTGTACATCGTCTGCTGTCATGAGGTTCAGCGGTAATCCATCATTGCTCTCGAGTGCATCTTTCGAAGTCTTCGCTTTTTCTGAGTGTATTTATTATCATTCAAATTCGCAAGTACATGTATAATCGAGCCATCCTCCACTGAAAAGCAGTGGAAACAAATTAATGTTTATTAAAAACTATTTAGCATGAAAGAATTGAGCAATTTGTTGGGTATCATTTTGACATTTTCAAGTGCTTTAAATTGATTTCACGTACAAGAATGTCGTCTTCATTTGAGAAATTTTGTGTACCTCGTTTGACACGTTTTTAGTGGCCGAAATCCCGTAATGCCGTACTCCAGAAAACCTGTGTTTACATTGCAATGTTGAAATAAACTGCTGGTTAAACTTTATTTTTGAGGTTGTTACTGACTTCCCGAGTACTGTGTTTTCTTCTCAGAGGATGCTCAGAGGAAAATTTTAAAACTTTTGGAGACCTTCTCTGCTTGTAGTTGGAACACGGCATTGCCCCCTTTAGCCCCAGGGGTGGGGATATTTGTTACAAGATTTTAGCCCTAACCCAGGGGCTTCAGCAAGCATTTGTTAGGGCAGTCTTTGCAAATGCCCCGGGGTGCTCGGGGGTCAACCCCCCCGGGATGGCCACTGATACCCGCATTACAATACTCACAGTTTGAAGTTCAATACTGCACAGGCATTGATCAACAATGTGCTGAAATAATACACACAAGGTAATGAGGACAACTTACACAAAGAATTGTCTGATGGACTACATGCAAACTATTGAGGCTTCTGGTCTCAAAAAGTTGCCAAAATACTAGAAAACACCCCAACAGTGTTGTTGAAAATTAATTGTTGTAATCAATTATCGATCAAATTATGACAGTAGCCTGTAGTTTCATCGGTTTTCCGATGATCTTTTTTCACCTATTGCTAGGGACAAACACTCTCATTTCATAACCTAGATGTTTTTCTTTTATGCAATGAACCATTTATGAACAAGATTTAATGGGAGCGTTCACTCTTATCAATTACGTAGCGCAGCTATAAAATCTTACGTGTCACATTTTGAGGAAAGCTGACCAGTTTATACAGTAGTAAATTCACCTCCAAAAGTGATAATATACTACCTACGTTATTTTTTAACAAGGGAAAATATCTTCAACCAGATATACATACCCAGCAACCAGGATATCCGAAATAAAAGCCATAATTCAGGAAAATATTTTCAAGTTTAGAGCTGTATTTTGCATGAAGCCCCAAGCTCATTGGCGTGGTCACAAAGCAGAAAAGGAACGCCTGGATACTAAGCCAGTAGTAGTCACCAGTCTTTTCGAAGAACCACAGGTAGCCCAAGCTCGCTCTTTTGCCCGGACGGCTGCGCGAGTTGCCTAATTCTTCTACGTGGGGGCCTGAGGTCACTTGCTGTCACTACCTCCGCAAGGCCTCCTCGCGTTTCCGGACGCGTGTTAGTTAGCCTGCTCGTTTCCTTCCCTAGAACGGGGCGCAGGAACTAGAACGGCAGATGCGCGTACAGGGTCTGGGCGCCCCAATTTTCTCGCTGCCAAAAGGCAAAAAATGCTTCGAACGTGCGGCAGAAACGCTTCCTACGCAGACTAATGTTGGTAGATACGCTTGGCTGTTTTCAAATGCTTTATTTCTGTAAGAAAAGAGAGTTCCTCGGAAAGTTTCAAAAAACCTTCGGAAAGACGTCGGAAGCATTCGGATGGATGTGGTCTCTCACCCAGAAGTTACACAACAGTTGACAAACAAATAAACTAACTGTTTTTTCATTCTAAAGGCCCACTATATATTCGAACAAACTGGACTGATAAAAACTGGGTTCCGGTACCACATGACCGTTATTAGTTCAGAAACACGAGTTATAGATATTCGGCTACACATTCCTTGCTCGAAACGGGAAAGAGAGATGTAGAACAGGGTTAAATTTGCAGCTCAGATCAGGAACTCGCACAACAGGGTCAGCCATTAACAAGGTAGAGAGTTAATTCGGTGCGAAGCTTGGCTATAAAGGAGCAATCTGGTTGTGAAATCATCAAGATGGAGCCATACTTGTGAAGAAATTATGAGGACTTCATGCTGTAGTGGATGGACTTAAGGTTACTCCGGACCTTCGCGGGTGTCTTCCCGTGTCCTCCGGGAAAAAATTCGTATGCCCGCCATTTTAAAGGAAAGCATGGCAAACTATATATAGTTGGAAAGCTTAACAAATGTAGATTTCGGAAAAAAATATGAATCACCAGTTTTTTTAATTTCACAAAAGAAAATTGCAAAAATGACCGCGAAAATGACCATGCGTCATTTCTTCAAACAAATGAATTAATAGGGTACCAAAATTCGGCAGATTTCTGTGAAATTTGGCCTGAACATTCCTTAGATGCTGTGAAACAAAAGTATGTCGGGGATTTTTGAAATTTATAATAATTCACCCGTGGCGATCCTCAATGCAATGCCCATCGCGCATTCCTTGCTGCTCGAACTTGACAAATTAATTTAAAAAATAACCAGTTAGAATATTGAAAAATGCCGACACACTTTTGATGATTGATCCTTTGTGATTAACACTGTGCAGTTATTTTGCCAATGCGCTTGGATTTGGTACCCTATTAATTCAATTGAATGACACATGGTCATTTTCGTGGTTGTTTTCGATTTTCTTTTCCAGAATTGAAGAAACCGGCAATTGATATTTTTTTCTGAAATCTACATTTATTAAGCTTTCCAACGATATATAGTTTGCCATGTTTCCCTTTAAGATGGCGCGCATACGAATTTTTTCCCCGAGGACACCCGCGAAGGTCTGGTGTAACCAGTAACGGGCCAAGTGCAAATTGCAGGATCAGTGTTGAAGTCAGGACTGTTTCGCATGCAGAATGGTTGCCTCACGCTTACGTTATGTTTTGTAACCCACTCACAATTTGTAATTCATTGACAAGTGGAACATTAACCTAATATGAATGTAATACTTTTCGGTAGTTACTGAATCATTTCATGAGGTTTCAAAACAACAGTTCAATGTAGACTTGGATTAATAAGTCAAATTTATTGGTTTCAACATTACAATCACTTTACACCACAGAGCCATAGAAAGTACGTCACAGTGACGGTTCTAAGGGAGGGGTCAGTGGGTACCAGCCCCTTCCCACCTTATTTTGGAAAACGTTTACCCCTCACTCAGTTTTCCTCCGGGTCCACAAAGTTCGGAATCCGCTACTGCATATATCCTAGACTACAACAACGATCTACATTCTACAAATTCCTCAAGTAATTACTATTTAGTTATGCACATAGTGATTGCTTAGTTGTTGCATTACATGAATAAATTATCACACAAATATTAAGACGATTTCCGCTCAACGTCCGAGCAGTAAGGGCAAAAATTAAGTTACCAAAAAAATACTTGCAGCACTTTCACATTTTGTCGTTACTTTTGCTCCCAAGCTGACCCCGCGAGAGAAAATTGGATTTGAAGTTATCCATATTTCAATTAAAAAGACGCTTCATATCAGTTCAAAACAAAATGGCGCCCGTTTTAGCATACTTTTACGAGATTTGAAATTAATTTTCTTGAGAATGCTTGAGAGTTTCATCACGGGGTCACTTGGGCAAGTGAACTAGAGTGAGATGTTTCAAATAGCATTTAAAATGTTGCCGCGCTATGAGTAGTTTTTTAGTAAATATTTTTTGCACTTATTGCTCGAACGTTGAGCGGAATCCGTCTTAAGATCAAACCAGTTACTATACTGCCTATAACCTCAATATTTACAATATACCACACCCTGCAATGATTTTTTCAGCCACATACTGCATCTCGCCTTCCGACTAGATCAGACCCACTCCCCATACAATTCTTCATTGAACGACGAGAAATTACAGGTGAGTGGTTATGGTCGATTATCAGTCAAACTGGGAAAAGTGGAGTTTTAGGATTGCGAAACTCGCCCTACCTTAAATGAATCCTTAAACTGCCTGACAAAACAAAACTTCCGGTCAATTCGAGTAAAAACACGAAATTGTCTCAATTCGACACGAAGCGACCGGTGCTATATATATACATATATTCTAAAAACTGAATGAATATCTTATTTCAGTGTATTCCTTACAGTTTTCAAGTAGGCAATTAAAACCATGAAATAAAAGAATCACCTAAAAAAGAACAGTCTGGTCTAAAAGAACGAACTTGAGCCAAACAAAGCAGATATCTACAAAGCCGATTCACATACCAAAGAATAAAACAAATTGGATTCTCGACGACATAGAATTAAAGATATCCTCTACCCCTGGTAGTTAATGTTTGCACATTTACACTTACAATAACAAAATTACAATGCTTAAGCACAATGATGCTGACTAGTGTACTAAAACAACTGCTAAACTTTGTACGATTCTTGATTATAGGCAAGAAAGGATAAAGGCTATATATATATATAGTAATGGGTAACTTTCCCTGGGTCTCTTACTAGCTCAAAATACACAACCAAGAACGTATTTGTTCTGTTTTGTTCCGTAGATCTTATTTATCCGAATTAGTTGTGTCTTTGGCAGCATTTGGTAACACAAGATGGAAATTTGTTGAGCGCAATTTCGATCTTGGCGTGTAACGCTATCAAAAACATAACAAACGCCTCTCTCTATTTAGCTCCCCGTATCTAATAAACGACCCCAGAAAATGGCGAGAATTTAATAAACGTCCTAGGCATTTATTAGATCATTTAATGTAATACCTAAAAACTTTTCTCGAAACCCGGAGGCCCTGGATCGTTGGGATGGAGATCAAAATTTGAAATTTTAATTGAGTGGTTTTTTATTGGGAGTCAAAAAGGTGATTTCAACACCTTCTGAATGGATCAAAAAAGTGTCGCGCCACTTTCTTAACCGATCAGTTACAAGTGTAACTAAGCCAATCGATATCGGGTTTCTTTTTCTTTCGTCTTTTGGTTCAATTTATGTTTGGTTTGTGTAGACCTGTTATGATTTGCTAAGGTGATTACGATGGCTTTATGACTCTTGATTAAAAACCACTCCACATCAAGGCTTATTACAGCCTATTACAACAAAACAATAACTTAGTGTGCCACTGACGTGAGCTCGTGAGTTGCCTTGCTTGTCGTTGCGTCCATCTTGTCTTCCCACGGCTTTGCAGCCCCAGGGTCTTGAATCGAGCTGCCCCGATTTCCTGAGGAGGCCTGGACGCGACCAGGAGCTTGAGCAGCAGGCGCCGGTGCTGGGGCCACCTGAGTTTTGCAACAGAACATGCGCAAAACAGCGCTCTTGAAGTTAGGAAGGCGGAAGGCATAAAGGAAGGGATTAATGAGAGAGTTGATGGTAATGAAAACAAAGTGAAAATCTCTCAGCCAGTGAATGAGTTCGCAGCTGCAAGCATGGCAAAGATTCATGAGATAGATCATGATACAAGAGGGGATGTAGCAGGAGACAAAGACCCCCAGCATGATCAGATAGGTCTTGGTGAGCTTGTTTTCCATCTCAATGGCTCTCTGGCGGGCTTTGTTATGCTCGGTTTGGCCATCAGTCAGGGCATCGATGCAAGCGATCTGGTTTTTGGCGTACTGGAAAATACGCACGTAAGAGAAGATGAAGATAAAAATGGTACAGAACATGGTGATGTTGGCAAACACAAATGCGTATGCCACAAAGCCGACAAAAAAGAACACAGATGTGAAACAACAAGATAAGATCCACACCATGGAAGCCGCAAAGCCAACTCGCTTGTAACTCGCATTAGCTCTGTACCAGAGCGGCTTAGTAATTGCGAGGTAGCGATCAACGGTTAGCGCGGCCAAACTCAACAGCGAAGCTGTGCAACAGAGAAAGTATACCGATTGTGAAAACCAAGACATGCTGATAGAGAGACCCATGGACTCACGGTAGTGAGTATTGATGGACAAGGGCTCTACCAAGGCACCCACAATGAGGTCTGTAACTGCAAGATTAGCGACAAGAAGCGTGAAAGGACTCCTAAGGTTCTTGTTAGGGTCAACCAATACTGCTAAGATGACCATCAAGTTCCCAGGGACGGTGGCTATCATGAATATAATAGCAAGGACCATGGTGGTTATTGATACCTCTGTTGGAGCCCAGACTCCCACGCAGTGGCTTGCTCCAAGCCCCATTTTGAGGTAACTGCGCTTCTTGCCTACAGTAAAAAACGAAACGGTGTAAATACACTGCCACATATGCGATGGAAAATTATTTGTATCTAATTAAAATCTCATAATTCTGCCTTCCCAGAAATTGATATTATCTGTTTAATATCCTTCATGAGTCTTTCTATTTCATTTTGTGCACAGCATAATTGAAAACCACCTTTACTTTGATTGAAGATGTTACGTGAAATTGAATGTCTCCCTGCCTGTGTGCGACCTTCTTAGAGACATGTCCTTGTCTGCCTTAAAGAGGTCTCAAATTTATTTGCTTTCAAAAACAACACCCAATACTCTTTTTTCAACTGAAACTGTAAAGTTTGTCGCGCACGTATTGAATAAAAGTCATCGCCTGCAAGCACGTCAGATTAAAGCCAGCGATAAACTGTATCTTTATTCGCAAACGGTGCCTGCTGCTCATAGATTTTAGTTTGACTTAAAGGAACTTTGTTCGGCGTTTTCATTCATTTTTCTGAACTGACAAAATTATTTTCTCATTGACGGAACCTCAAAATAATAGTTTCCTAAGCTAGAAAAACACCAAAGAAGTAATAATTAACCAAAACTAAACAAGGATGGTTACGACTGAGGGAGATTAAGACGGATTACGAATGACAAACTTGAAAAAACTTGCCAGCTTTTTCAAGTTGCGTTATCCGTGACGTAGCTCCTTTAATTACCTGGCTTGTTATAACGAGTACACGAAGAGGCCTTGTCGAGCGAGGTTTGAAAGATATGTTTTTTCTCAACGTCTAATCAATTACTGATGCTGAAACAAAAAAAAGGACATATTAGTTTTGCGTTAACCTACAGAGATCTATATATTATTGAGTTTATTTCAAAAAACATTCTTATTATTCTCAAAAAGTCATAACATCAAAAATATAATACATAATATCAAAATTAAAAAGTTTTTTTCTCCACAATTTACCCTGCATTTTATGCTACCTTAATATGTCATGTTGTTCTCATTCCTTCGTGAAATGGTAAATCTCCTGAAGCCGCGAATATGTTGTCAAATCCCATTTTCCCAGTGCTAAAATAGGGAAATCAAAGCTCCCATTTTACCCCAACAGGACCCTCTTAAACTTAAAGTTTTCTTTGTGGTTACTTTACGCCTACACTCTCGTAGACTGGACCCAGAAACCCTTCTTAAGCATCCGTATTTAATGCATGTCGTTTCGCTGGCCACAGGTAGCGTTCATGAAGCGACAGAACTAATAATGAGATGTTCGAACTGCACCTTCCTGGGCTGTGTTGAGATAAAACGAAACTGCCTACTGGCCTGGTTTTACCTTTTCCAGTCTGAGAAATGTTTAGATAATGGCCATTTTGTTCAGTAACCTGGGATGCCTTGCCTACTTTTCTAAAATAGGGTATAAATTTTGTTCGCTCTAAGTTTTATTTGTTCGGATTGCCCGCAGGTTTTTAACCCTAAGCCTAACGGCTAAAATCAGTGCTTCGTTTTGAAGACCTAAATAAACTAACATTAGTGCTTAGACCTAAATACTAAAATCAGTGGTGAGCATTCCAAACACTTCTTAAACATAAATACCAGCATTTTTTATTACCTAGATCTCGGACTCGATCTTAACTCGAACTCGAACTTATGAAATGGACAAACCCTCTAGGCTCTGATCATAACCAAACTGAAACTAAGCTCCGTTTTGTAGCAATAATTACGTGTAATAGCTAAAAATTACGATGTTACATATGTTTATTTTGTGAAATTTAGTCCTTTGTTGCTAATACGTTTCTTCATTAGATCCCTCAAGGTTAAACACTGATTTTGCACTGATCTAAGTAGGGGAAAGTACGGTTATAAATCAGTGCTAGTCTTTACTTGGGTTAGGAACACTGTTTATTGCCCCTACACCATGCTAGATGTACAGACACTAGACATGATTAAATCCACCTTGTTCTAGAATTCATTCTTCCTGTATGGCTGTCTTTGTCTTATATCGTGAAACCGAAAACGAATTTTAACAAAATTATAACGAGAGAAACAGCAAAACTTACAGTTTTAAGATCGTCTTTCCTTTCTATCTTTTTTTGTGAAATAATGAATGAAACAGCTTTCGTGCACGAAAGGCTTTCAGTTCATTAATCTTCTTAATACTACGAAATCACAAGTGCAACTATTGGTGACACTTCAAACTACGAAATCACAAGTGCTACTATTGGTGACACTTCAAAAGCCATTTAAACTGATAGCTAGCAAGAATAATCCCTGAATTCCTTTGATTCTCGTACCTAGAAAAACTTACGATGATTGCCGGCATGAAAATTTGCAGTCTTCATTTAGCTTTAATTTTTTTAGAAATTGGAATAAAATATTTCTGACTCAAGGTTTTTAACTCAAATTCATTTTTGAGTTTTTCAATTTATTCTTTAGTGGTGGTGTACATCTATTTTAACAGAACATAATTTTTTCGTGAAACAGGTCTTTTTTTGTGGGACCTTCTTCTGGGAATCTTTGGATGTTCTGTCAATAATCAATTATTTTTTTCGGCCGTTTGATTATCTTATTTATTACTAAAAATAGCCAGGTAAAGTAAGAGTCCAATAGTTATCGGATGCTTTCCATTGCTTACGTTTAAAAATTTCCCATTCTAAGGCTTAAAGGGTTGGCAAGTTTCTTTTTGTGCGGTGTCTTCATACGATAGGTTTATTTATTTTTCTATTTATTGATTTTTCTTTCTTGTGGCGAAATTTTAAAACATTTCTCTTACTGGTTTGTATGGTACGCGATCGGTGGGAAGATTGGCGAGGAAAGAAAAACAACAGCTGTTTCTATTATTGATCGATATGAAGCCAAGAAAACGTCGCACTGAAATCACCTGTCTTTCGGACTATTTTAGCAACGCACGTTAATTTCCCGTTAATTATTTTAGATAAATAGTACACTTAGTTGACTTCCGTTTATCTAATGACGCGCGAGGCGTTGACACTCTCTCGTCCCTGTGATGAGTGCACGCCCAGGGACAGCAAAGGGGGATGGATGGGTTAGAACAGGGGGTGGGAAATTATGAATTTCCTGTAATTCGTCTTCTACCAAGTATTCTTATCTGAACTGACTTTAATTCTTCTCGTTTTTAATCCAACTCCCATACCCTTCCCATTCCTCCTGGATCCCTGCTCCCATGTCGCCTTTGCGAAATAGACAATTTTGCTTATATTTTCAATGAGGCGTTTGTTAAAGAAATAATTTTCTCTCGAATGGCCACTAAAATTCAAATTTTTCAACTTTTATTCGGATAAATCTATAGAGTTGAACCTTTGCTCTACGAAAGAGAGAAGAAGCTGGTGTTAATTTTTTGGCAACTACATATTGTCTAATGCAACGATCTTACATCTTCCAAACAGGTTGTAGAGTAGATAAAACTGTTAATTGTTATCTTGATTAGCAAACACTTGGGTTGTTGTCTCAGTTTCAAGATGTCGTTCGAACTGCTAACGTTGAAACATCTCTGAGGCGTTTGTTCAATCTCGCAATGTTTCATTTGCAGTTCACTACCATATATATGGACTATATACCATAGACCATTTAACTGCAACCGTTTAAAATGAGAAACATGCAGCACCTCAACGAAGTTCTTCTCAACACCTTTCGGGTTTTATCCGGCCACATGCACAGACTAAAAAATTACTAGAATCACCTGGTACGCCAAGTAAACAATAGCACAGAAAACTACTGCTCAGTAGCTTTCATTTGAATGATCACTCTTGAGGATTCCATCCACAGACTCAAAAGTTGGAACTACCTTGAACAGTACCACAGGAAAGTACTGCTCAGTAGCTTTCATTTGAATGGTGAAAATGATTCATCCACAGATAAAAAAAGATATAGAACTGACCTAAGATGCCCAGAAAGTACCACAGGAAAATGCTGCCCGACAACCCTCTAAAATGGTCACACTTTTGGGATTTCGTCCACAGACTCTAAAGTTAAAACCACCACCTTCTACAGCATAAGAATTAGTACCTTGATAGCTTTCCTTTGAAAGATCACAATTTTGGATTTTATCCAAAGTCTCAAAAGTTAGAAACACCTTGTACAACATAATAAACAGCACCACAGGAAAGTACTGCTCAATAGCTTTCATTTGAATGGTCACATTTTCGGATTTCAGCCGCAGACTCAAAAGTTAGAACCACCTTGTACAGCATAATAAACAGCACCACAGTAAAGTACTGCTCAGTAGCTTTCATTTGAATGCTCACACGTTAGGATTTCATCCACAGACTCAAAAGTTAGAACCGCCTCTTATAGCATGAGAATCAGTACCACTGAAAATTCCTGCCTAGAAACTCTCTTTTGAATGGTCACACTTTAGGATTTCATCCTCCACAAACTCAAATGCTACAACCACCGTTTACAACCCGCAAAAAGCAAGGGGCATATAAATGTCCATTCTTCAGGGACTCGTACACAGACTTTAAAACGTTATAACCACCATGTATATATACTGCATATCAAAAACCTGCTGCTCTTAATTAACAAAGTTAATAGGGACGAGACATTCTAAAAACTTCTAAAGGGAGCTCCGCTACGGTTTGCGATCCTTCAGCTGGTCTATTTTATTTTGAAGCATGGCTTTGATTTCAAAATTCTCTTCCTTGTGGAAAACACGACTTAGTTAGATAACATGCCTTACCAAAGCAGAACGTTGTCCCAAGTACCTACCTTAAAATAGTCCTCGCAGCTATCGTAAGGAAATGTTCATATAGTTTCAAGCCATCTTTAGACTGTGGCTTCACTGGCAACTTTGAATCACCTTCAGCAGTCACTGTCTTAAAGAGTTTCTCAAATCACGTTCCAAACGCCGATAAGAGTCATGTTTATGTCTATGTATCCTTGGATACTAACCAAACAGGCATATTTGAATAACCATTTTCAAGTGATGTCCACCCGCGTTTTATCAGTGCCTTTATTTTCTTTGAGGCTTTATCAGTTCATTAGCGTAAAACAAGAGGGAATTTGCCATGCCTTCCCTTGCTCGGAAAAAGACTGTCTCTATTGTTTATGATTCTCAAAAGCCGAAAAAAAGTTGGTTTATTTAACAATTGCTGAACCATTAGCATGAAACTAAAAATCATAAAGTTCAAAAACGGCTCTTTTAGCTCTGAGAGACGAAATATTAACTCTTTATAAAAAACAAAAATTCTCAACACGTTTTATTAGGGCAATAGTATCTTTGGAGAGCAAACAAACCCGCATTCGTAAAATTAAGCGACTTTAGAGGAAAGAGCTCCTACTTTTGAGGAACCGTCAATATCCGCTATTTTGTTTTGAGCTCATCTTGTGCGCTTCTTTTTGTTCACAGTTCATTAACGTGGAATTAGTGGACTATTGTCAGTGAGACGGAAAGGTGGGCCCTCGATTATGCTTTTCATTATAATTTCAGTTGCGCAATTTCAGTTTCTAATTCACTCCTACTTTTGAGGAGCTTTTCGAGTCCACTCTTTGTGTCTCGAAACATGACCGTTTTTAATTTCTCTTTTTTTTTTCTCACAAAGTAAAGTACTGCGAACATATATACAATTTTTCGTGTGATCTCAGATTGCCTGCTATCATCTCTGAATCTAAGATTTGGCACCTCTCTTAATTGCATAAGCGTTTACGATTATTTTTAATTTAAGATAAAAATGGCCAAAATAACATTGTTATCGACCCGGGTTACCAAAAAACAACCAAACACACTCACATTTAACGCAATTATTGTCTATTCTCCACCACCACCTTCTTTAGTTTACAGAACTAAACAGATGTTTTTCAACAAGTTACCTCGAATTGTGTTGAAATTCGGAAAATATATTAAGCAGCTTGGTAGATTTAGTAAATAAATACAGATGGCATCACAACATTAAATAAATGTATGGAACACCATTGACCAGATTGGGAAAATTCTTGTTTTTTCTTTTCGTCTGTGCGTTCGCGGCTTTACACAGAACAGTCGCCTTTTTCAATTATCTTTTTAGAAAAATCTGGGATTCAAGATGGCCATTGACAATAGATATGTTAACGTTCAAAGTACTAAGATTGGCTATAACTACTGACTAAACGATTTGGGGACGAATTCAAGTAGTTTTAAAAGGCCTCGATGTTTTCGTTTTGAGAAGCACATAAGTATCGCAAGCCCTTCCAGATTTCAACTGTGTCTAATGTTTGAAGTCCCCTAGCTAATTTGCACAATTAACATAAAGATATTAAAGATCATAGCATCTGTCAAATCTAAATTATTTCTTTCTATAATCATTTTTCGAACAACATGCTGAAAAACGAATTAAACCCAATACTTTTTTACAATAAACAATTTGGCAAAAGTAAGTAATTAAGTTAGAAAGTAAATGAACGATTGCACTTTAAAACCGGCTATTTGATAATTTTAAGGAATAAAGGAAACAGCCCAACATTAATAACTAAACGTTGAATTGCCGTAGACATTAAGACAATAAGTACTAATTAAGGTTCTCAAACTTCTTTTTGACTTGTTAGCAGTTTATACTCCTTGACGATTCTAAAGGCTGGTTTTCATGTGATCGCTACGATCGCTGCGATTGCTGGAAAAACTTTCAGCGGTCGTGGCGATCATGCGCACTGCGTCCTATACTTGTTCCAAGATATATATTGGCAGACTTTGCGGAAGAGCTACAACAGTGCAACTGCTTATACAACAGCCTTTAAAGACATTACAAAAGTGAATACATGAGGGTCAGCTGCTTGACAGTAATTGGCGAAAAGTTCGGCGTGTCGGCTGCTGAAGATGATAAGAACTTAGAAGGAGTTTAAAATATAAGAACAACGTATCTAGCATATGACACGGTAGATTTTTAAGAAAGAAAAAGGCGATGCTATCTTGTTCTTGTACAGCGACAACAAGAAAATAACAAACTTCAATTGACTGCCGCCATATTGAATTTGACAAATGGTGCGAACGAGATGTTGTTTTATCCAGATCCTCTCAGTCATTTTTTATTTCCTCAGCGATCTTAGCGATCATATGGAAATCGCTCAGTGATCAAAATCGCAACGATCGTTCAACTTTTTTTGTAGCGATCGTAATTATCGCAGCGATCGCAGCGATCATATGAAAACCAGCCTTTAGTTCTCAAACGCCAGCTCCTTTTTATGGACAGATGATGGACAGGTTTTCCAATTCTGTTCCCAAAACAAATACATACCAGAGTTTTTGTCACTGTTTCAAGATTTTAACCCGCATCCGCTTTTCTCAGCATCCCTCGTAACTCTTGTAACTTGTTAAAAGTTAGTGATAAGCACGTGCACAGTACTAACAAACGTTAAAATAAAAAATAATTTTTATTTAAATAAAGAGTAACCGAGAACCTGGCGTTGGTATGATGTGAAATGTCTAAATTTGTGAGTTTCAAATATTTAAAGAAACGATTACAATTTTATTTCTTCTGAAGAGTACCTCCAGGGGTATTAGCTCTTTCAATCCCATGGTGCCTAAGTCTTACTTTTATAAAAGAATATGTATTCTTTCCGATTTTATTTTCCAATTAATTACCAAACGGATCAGTGGGAACCACAGGAAAGCGCTACTCATTAGCTTTCATTTCAGTGGTCCTTGGATTTTATTCACAGACTCAAAAAAGAGGACCACTTTGTACGGCTTAATGGACAGCACCAACGGAAATTATGTACCGGTCAAATTGAAGCTTCAACATCCCCCCCCCCGGGGCAAACCACTGGCATTTGACTGTGCATCGTGCCCGGGGAGGGGGGAATTTGAACGTTGCCTTGGAAGGGTGGGGAATTTGAACCAGATTTATGTCTTGTTCTAGCGTAATATGCCCGTGAGTTTTTTCGGTTTTTGCAGGGTTTGATGGATTTCCAAGATAGAATTTCGCCTTTGTTAGTGAACAACGCGCTCAAAACGGTCTTTCAATGAAGTTTGAAGGTGTCATTACGGCATATCTGAAAAGCGTGAACAGTGTTTGATTGAAAACGAAATTTGTCTTTGAGGAGAGGTGTCTCAGTAACAATGGGTGGGGCATTTGGCCGGCGTTTTTGCCCCGAGGGGAGGGAATTTGAACAAGCCAATCTTCAAAAGTTCAAATGCCCGGGGGGTTGGCGGGGGGGGGGGGATGTTGAAGCTTCAATTTGACCGGCACATTAATAAAACTTAATTTCATTTGAATGGTCAAATGCAGGCGAGAAGTTCGAGTCACCTTACATAGTGCATTTGTAATGAATAGCACAACTCGATAATACTGCTTTTTTTTACAACAGCTTTCATGCGAGTGCTCATGGTTGATGACCTCATGCACAGATCTATAGAGTTCAACCTTTGAGCCACCTCGGTGTAAATAAATTAATTTAAAATAAATATAAACTACCAGAGAATGGTACTGCTCAACAGCTTGCACATGACTCCGTCCAGAGATCAGCTGAATAGACTGAACCACCCTGTAAAGCATATGAAATAAACAGTAGCGGCGAAAAAAATGCTGATCAACAGCTTTCATTTGAATGCCCACAGAATATGATTTCATCCAAAGACTCTATACTCCTACACACCTTGTAAGCGTATTGAATAGCTCCACCCATTACACCAAACAAAAGTACCGCTCATTAAGTACAGCTCATTAACTTTCATTTGAGTGGTCACGATCTAGGATTTCTCCCACAGACTCAAAAATTCGAACCTCTTTACAGAACCTGGGCCCGGTTGTTCAAAAGCCGGTTAATGCTAACCCAGGGTTAAGATTTAACCTAGGTTCCCGTTTCTTTCAGTCAAAGATGTTTTATAGCAAATTCTAAGTGGTCGTTTGAAAGCAACCGAAGTCAAAACGTAGGGCTTAAACGTTTTGCAGGAATCCTATCGTTTGGCTAGTATAAAAATGAATTCAAAATTGACGCTAATCCTTGGTTAGCTTAAACCCGCTTCGAACAACCGGGTCCAGGAAAGTACATCATAATCATATTTGCCACAGTACGCTTGATAAATTCATACACAGACTCAACTTACAGACTCATATATTAGGGTAGTTTACTTGGAACAAAATTTGCATCTGACAATAATTATTTATGATTTTCGCTATCCCCCTTTTTAAACTGCTTTGAACACAGTTCTTCGATCCCAGTCCTTTCCATACGAAACAGCGTCCAGTCCGTCATGCTCGTGGCGCCTAGCTGCTTGTAAAATCCCATGGTTCTTTTCGAGAAAGGAGACACCCACTGCATGCGACAGCAGTCACGTGATTTAGCAATCTGTGAGGAGAAAACAGTAGAACTTTAGAGATTTATTCACAACATTTTTGGAAAGGATAAGGAACAATTCGGTCTGTATGGAACGAACACATTTCATGCCAAAATAGAGCCCCGTTTAGAATTCAGCACTGTTGAATCTCGATAAATAAAACAGTTGAGGAGAACACAAAACCGGCTTTTCGAGTCAACAAAAGTTATTGTAAAATTTCAGTGAGAAGTTTGAGGTCGGTATGATGGGCTCATGTTATCGATTTCTACTGTACTGTACACCTTTAGAGAAATGTTTTTTTCCATCCTTCACCAAGTAAAACTATATACTACTTTGGTATCAGTTCGCGATACTGAGTGGTCAATGAAGCTATTCGCTATGGTGGAACTTTGAATATAAGGTAAATGGGTGAACGGTGAACGGTTTGTAAAACAACTATAATGAAATTTAATATGCTCTTTATCCCTGCTTTCTTTCTAATTTAATCGCCCGATTTTGAAGTTCTTTGTCATTATACTTAATTATATATTAATCACCTTTGCCATGGCCGCCATTAGTGAACTCCCAATCCCCTGTCCTAAGAAAAAAATAAGCAAGATAAGCGGATATAGAGATAGCCTGCGTGCAGACGTCTCCTATGGCAATAGCTAGGAGACTTCTGCACGCACATAAAGTAATGCCTGAACAAGTTACAAAGGTACATAAACCCAAAATAAAAACGTGTTATACTTTTTATCGTTGCCTTTTTTCACTCCCCGGTTCCAATTATACTTTAAAAACAGTGGAACTTTGAAATTTTAACGTTTGCGGTCTGTCTGCACTGTTTACAAGGCTCCATTTCATTCATCGCCATTAATTTGTACTGGTGATGATTGTGTGTTTTTTGTCGGTTGTTTCGTTAGGCCAATCCTGGAGAGCCACATTACACTCAAACTTAAAACCGTAGATAAAAATCTTAAGTGTGATTGTGCAAATTAAAGCTACTACACAATACGTTTTTGTGGTAATGTGTATTATTCGGAAGGTGGCCTTGACTTTTGAGTTCCTGATTAAAAGCTTTTATGTTTGATATTTAAAAATTATAAAACTGAGCCATTCGACGATGCTTTAATATTAAGGTGCTGCTTTTTATATCACGACTGAATACTTTACATGCTTGCGCGATCTGTAGGAGTAAAAGAATGGTCCATTTTCAAGTTCACTAAGGTCGCTGAGTAAAAATATATACTGAAGATGCAATTTCACAGGGTTAGCCGGCTCGGGGGCTGCAATGATTTTACTTCCTAATAAAGCTATCTAGCTATCTATCTAGTCTCAATCCGAAGTAAAGAATGCACAAATATATGATACCAGCACGAAACTGCTGAATTCTAAAGTAAACCAACAGTGAAAAGTTGTGAATACTTCATCTTCTCAATGGTATTCTGAATATTTTACTTTAGATTGAGACTAACCGTGTAAAAATGCTTCTTTTGTCTTTTTATCCAGTGGTTGTGGTGAACTCGAAACTAGCCTGCGAACGAGTCTACGCTCGGCTCGCTTCGCTCGCCGAATTTTTTTTTCGCGCTTTTTCCCCACCGCAGAGCCTGTTCACAGGCTAGCTCGAAACAGGACTATTTTAAAAGTGGTGTAAAATGTAAGTTTGCTTACCTCGTGCACTGGGAATGACAAAGAGATCCTCTACATACAGCACAGGACCCTTCCATGTGGAGTACGTGAAGTAGTAGATACCCACTCCTAAGATCTCCGGATGCTCGGCGTCTGTCATCCGACTTCTCTTCGGCGGACGGGGACCACCATCTGCAAAAAGATAAATTTCCTTAAACGTGGCCTTAGCTTTTCATGATTCATTGCTGCTGTTGTTTATTGCTTTTCTATAGAACCTGGTGGCCCACAACTCCCAGCGCTAAGTTTGACTTCTGTATCGTTAGGGGCATTCAAGGGCTACTTCAACCTCACTAAACTCTGAATGGGGAACTAGCCAGTTACAAGGATATCCATTCCCTCAGGGGTTCAGTCCATTCATGTATGGTGGATAGAGAAACTGTGGAGTAAGGTTTGTTGTCTAAGTAAAATAACACCACTGCAGAGAAAGAAACTGACCATGATAAAAAACTGGATGGAAAAATAGAACTTTCAAAGTTGGTGACCGCTTGTATTGGAGCGGTTTTCAACTGAGTGTCATAAAAAACATAACCAAAGTAATTACTCTAACCAATCTCAACAGGAACAAAAAACAAAATGAACCAATCAGAAATTGAAGCAAATACAAGTAATTAGCGTCAAGCGCGGCAAAACGCGTGCCAGCAAGTCACAGTTGGTTTAATCTTAACTTCTGATTGGTTGAGATAGTGGCGCGAACCTTTTTATCCAATCAGAGAGCGAAGTTAAAGTATGAAGTGTGACCAAGCACACGCCCTGATTGACTTTGTGCGACTACTTTATCAGCTCATATTATACTAGAGCTGAGAGAGCAACAGAGAAGGTTTCATGTCCATTTATGGTGGATAGAGAAACTGTGGAGCCTCTGGAGAGAGGCAGGCCATCCGGCTACCTACGAGAGTGGATATGGACATGATCTTGGGTCTTCAAAGAAGCAACTCCAGCTAGCCGCGGTTAGAGCGGGACTTGAACACGCCTCCTCCGGATCTCAAGCCCGGCGCTCTCACCACTCGGTAACGCCGTGATTAGTGCTCCAGGGTAATCGTCCCCAAGAAAATGCTATTTTGTTCCCTTTTCTCGAGAGACAAGAACTTGACTGGGCATGATAACAGCATTAGCTATAAAAGGTTGAACTGACTATCAAACCGAATATGGACAGATAACACACAGTTACCTTCAACAGTGACCGGAAAGTCACTCTTTTTATGCTCTACATCATCTTCATCGTTATCTTGTCTAACCTCCACGGCCACAACGCAGTGGAACAACGGGTTGTTACCGAATCCGTCACGAAGAAGCTCTAGAGAAAAAAAAAAGAAAAAGAAAAACTTTCAACGACAGTTGAAGGACGATCCGCCGAGATGAGTAGAACATGCAAAGTCGCGTACGTTCACAAATTTAGCTAACTTTATCATAATTTTCGACTCACCATTTTCACCAATTTTCAAGCTCTCTGCATTTCCCAGGTACTCTGCAAGTCCCTGAAAAAATTAAGTGATAAATATTTCATTTTAACTTTTTCCAGCTGTAGAAAGTCATACATTTTGGTATGCGCTTGTTGAATATTGTTGGAGTTATACTGAACGTTTCGTTTTTGTAACAAAAAAGCAATGTACCGGCAGTTACAGTGTTTTCTTAAAATGCGTAATTAAACCATAACTAACTCACAAGGGCATGTAATCTAATCAGCAACTTAAATAATACGACTCGAAATATATTTTTTCAGCAATTTTAGGAGGACTTCAAAACGGACATATATGGTGTCATTTGTCATTTCATGCCTCAAGCTGACGAAAGGGAAAAAAAACAGAAAATGGAAAGAATAGAGCGACTTTTGCAGTCGAATGAAATTCAAACACCTCATGCCAAGAAAAAAGACTTTACTCAACATGTATCAATAACCGTTTGCGTGATTATTTTCTTGCATTTTGGGGTAGACATTCTATGGGAATTAACTGCATGTTTAAATTTACCAATTTATCTCCCTACAAAGAAAGCGCGATTAGATACTACATTGGTTTCCATGATAAACAAGGCATTACATAAATTACATGAAGTTTTTAAAGCACACAGGCGAAAGAATAATGACCAATTTTCAATAAAATCTTTGAAGCAAGATTTCAAAGGTGAAGGACGAATTCACAATCCAACAAAAGTATGATTTTGAACACCTGAATGTTATGCAACATTACATTATTAAAAGGAGATTTAAAAGAAACAATTATTTAAAAGCCAAATTTGAAATTCAATGGCCAATATTCTATAACATTATAGAATGGCGAAAGATTAAAAGCCCAATTTGAAATAAAATCGTTATTATTCTACAGCTTTGAACGGAAATGTAGGTACAAATATCCGTATAAACGCGTATAAAGATTTCTAGGATAATACACCGTTTTCTGCAACTTTATAAAACAGAAACTTACTGGAGAATAAAACATGCAAACGCCAAGTACAGCCGGCAAAAAAAATGTAGCATCATTAACAGAAAACGAAATAGGTAGCGAAGTACGCACTCTCGACTGCTGTCGAGTGGAAAAATTTAAAGCTATTATGCATGAGCATTTTAAGAAAGAAATCACAAGGAAATAAGGAAGTCACAAACCTAACCTTTATCATTTCTGCAATAGAGGACACGTCCGCCTTCGTAGCTTTTCGGGTTTGAAAATGAGGATTTGACACGGATCGGCAATTCGTTGTTTTCTCCATACCTACTTAACTCGAATAAAAGGCCAGTATGAAAATGTTTCCCCTTCTAACACCGACAAAGCCTCTCTGTTCTGATTGGCTGCTTTCTGTAATGAAGTTATGGCTTTTTACGATCACGCTTTCTACACGTGATTAAAGTACAGTTCGGTGCCATTTTCGTCCCCACAACTCAATCTCGTTAAATGGGTCTGCAGTTTTTTCGGCCAGCGGGGTGGTCGCCTTGCGAAACTCTGGGGTAATCAAAACTTTATACCTTTTTTTGCTGTTTGTATTGTTCGTTAGCACCAACAGCCAGTAAGGGCTCCTGCTATCAGACAGACTTCGCCTGGCGCCCATTGATTCGCTGAGCGAGGAACGTTTGTTACTGCCGTTGCGAGTTTTGGTGACCAAAAAGAAATAATTTTTGTCTGCACGGATTCGTTTCTCAAAACTCTTGAAGTCTGTTTGAGTCCGAAATATCTTTAAGGAAAGTACCTGCCAGGCCAGAACGAACAACGCACTAGGTTACTATCAAAGTGATCATTTTGAAGCAGTTTCTCTTCTACAAACAAAAGGGAAACTCTTTCAAAGGCAAAATTTTGAAAGGAAATTAACGTAGCCTTACTTTAAAACACGCAAAGAGATAAAGAGATTTAACCACCTAGCGTCAAGTTTTACTAGAGCAGTTTTCAATCGAGTGTCGAAAGTAATTTTGTGTTTGCTTTGGTTTTGCTTTGCTAAGCTCTCTGATTGGTTCAGAAAGGTGGCACCACTTTCTTATCCAATCAGACGTAAACTGACCAAAAGCTATCGTGACTTGCTCGCACGCGTTTTTCCGCGCTTAATGCTAACCACTTGTATTTTCTTCGATTTCTGATTGGTTCATTTTGTGTTTTTCTTCCTGTTGTGATTGGTTAGAGTAATTACTTTGGTTTTGGTTTCACTACACTCATTTAAAAAGTACTCTATTTGCAACAGCTCTTGTTTTGCAACTGGAAAACCATTTAGAAATGGCGACCAATCTTAAAGTATCGTTTATAACTGCTAATTCTTTTGAGCTTTGTTCAGTTTAATTTTCTCGTTCTGGGAAAGAGACCAGATCAGGTGCTATCATTTACCGGGAGTCCACGTTCCTTTTGTCTAGTGAGTAACCCCCTAGCCAACTGAAGAAAAACGACGGCAGTGTGTCAATAGGACATTTGGCACGATGGCGTTATTTGACTACAACTACCAGAATTCATTTCGTTTCTCCTTTCTTATTAAAATTTTGTAATCCCACTGAGGTTTAGATAACAATGGCCCTAATTTGTATCTGAAAAAAAAACAAACCGAAGGATTCGGGTAGTTGTAGTCAATGACGCCATCGTGCAAATGTCCTATTGTCCAGCAGTTAAACTGGCCTTATGAAGTCCAATGTGCCCAACGCTGCGTTCCAACTTTTGAGGCCACTATAGCAAAATGACCTGAGTTGTCCCACTGCTTCGAGCGGCATGGCACCCTCCATTGAAAAGTTTGAAACATTGTTGCTGCTACTAAGGTGATTACCTTTTTCTGTCCAGGTATTCCGTACAAGAACTCAGAAAGAACTCAGATAGGATCGAGAGTAGGTTCATGGTCCCGTTTTTAAACACTGTGGATCATGAACTGTCGAATAAGTTCGTGCAGTCTATATTTAAGCTTTTTTCTGACGTTTTCTGGAGCCAACGACTGGTTAAAATACTTGTGCCACTGACTTTAGGTAATACCAGGGCACATTTTTTTTCCTGTCAAACATGAGGTACAATGATATAGCAGTTGGAGTTTGGCTTAGCTGTCATTTCACGTGCTTAATTAGCATCGGTTGCATTTTTTCTCGTGTTTTGATTGGTTCCTCGTGTCATTTGCATTCGTTGCGGTTGGCCAGGGGCCCGTTAATCTCGTACTCAGATCTTCCATGGTCAAGCAATGGGAAGAATACAATTGTCGCACACAGTGCACTTTGGGAATAATATTCTTATTTCACCCGAAGAAATCTTTTTGGGCGATTAACAACCAAAGTTACAGCTGAAATCCAAAGTTCGTGGTACTTTGTTTCGCGCGAAAGAGCCTCCGCTGAACTTCAAGTTGGCGTTCTCAGGCGCTCGATAACGTCATAAGCAAAAGGAACCAATCATAGGGGAGATAAGAATAAGGCAATATTTAAACAAGTATCCAATAAACACTGACTTGCTAACAAACTTACCCAGATCTCACATTTTAGTTCGTACAAGTGAGATCTGGGTACGAGATTAGGGACCCGTTTCTCGAATCTCCCGAATGCTTGCTGTGCCCAAAAACTATTTTATGGGCACAATATTCTTCAACGAAGACTCAGTTTTTCATTGTCTTGAAAATTAAATTTTATAACTTATATTATTTCCTAGAACACATTGGCAAGGGAAGAGGCAAGAGTTTGATAATTACGGCTCCCAGGAGTTGATAAGAGAATCGTTCTTTTAATAATAGCGGACTAACTGATACGTTCATTTCCTTATTTAACCAATAACTGACAAAAAAGAGCGGAAATTATTAATGGACCAACTATAATGTTTGGTTTGATCTTCCGCTCATGCACGCGAAATAACGTTTTTTGAGCACTCAACCCGGATTAAAGGCCGGTATTTTGTTAAAAAATAATAATTCTCATGCAGTAGGATGAACGTTTGAAAATGACCTGCCCTGTCCGACATAAGCATGAGTGCGATTTCACGTAACATCGAAAGGTGCACTTTAGTAAATGATGCAAGCTTTGTATAAATGTATTGTTTAAGCAGATTGCCTTGTATCTCTTCTGTCAAACTAAGCATAATAACCAACGTTTCATGTGCTCTTTTTAGTTATAATAACTGTTTGTTTTTAAGGTAAATTTTTTATTGCAAAATGCAAACAAATGACGTCAGCAATGATTGTCCTATATTAAACAGGTAATGTTCCTGACCGATCGACTAAGCACACGGGACACCCCTCTCTAAACAGTAGGACGAATCACTCGGCTGTCCCCAAAAGCAATGGGGATATTCTTCACAGCGCTAGTCGTGTCGTTATGTGCTTTAACTCTCATTCCAGAAAGAGGAAATGGTACGTGTAAACATAAACTAATTCAAAGGCTCAATTCCTTATAAGCTTCCCGACCTACAAAATTTTCAAGACTGAGAAAACCGCACAGTAATCGATTAATTTGAAAAGGAAAAGGACAAATGGCACAGGAAAGACTTTTATTTATTGAAAACAGCTTGCTTTAGGGAGTTGCTTCAAGTTAATTGAAGCAACTCTGTTGGTGACTCGGGGAGAAAAAGAACCAAGAGTTAAAGTATAAGACGTTATCGAAAAATAGTAACTGTAATTTCACTGTAAATTGCCAAATTTTGCTGCGTATGTTAAGAGGGGTAAGCTGGACAAATTTGAAGTCCCCATTTTGTGGTTTTGTTTTTGAACATTGCAAACTGTGTTAGATAGAATTGAAAGTTTTTCTTGATAGAAACTAATATAATGGGATAAAATAACCTATAATAAGTAATTTGAATTTTTCCGACCATTTTAATAGATAGCTTTCTTATTTCGCTTCCCATTCTTAAATATGCTGGTGTATTGTTTATCACTGATACTGCTAAGTCTGCAGATATCAAGCTTACGACTAGAAAAGTGCTACAGTAACTTTAAAGTTTGCGGACCACGCCATTCTATTTATCGAACCTTTGCTGCCGTTGGTCTTAATTATTCAAACTATCAGAGGCTTTTACGATATTTGTTTTTGAGCTCCGGCGAAAATTCACCCAAACCGTGTTGACTACTCTTATCAACATTTGGCATGTTGGAAATCATAACAATATTTGACATAATCCGTTAAAACGGTCCATTGTGTGTCTTCTTTATGAACTTTAGAAGTGTTAATTTAGTTCGACTCCTTTTCCGGAGACACACTGTCAAACTATTTAACAAAACGAATTTTAAAATGCTGTTAGATTTTGACGTGGTCTTTTGCAATAACTTCTTCTTGTGACGCACATATCGGAAATTTAGTGTTTTGTTTGTACAGATTTAACTTGCTGTTGTAACAGCTAAATGAGATAAGAATTTTGAAGGCTGGGAGGATCCGGCTTATTACTTTTTATTGTTAAACAAAAGGTCCTTATCCAATCAACTGAGCGTGGTTCTTAAAGAACAAAGATAGATTGTATTTCTAAACGAAGTTCGGTTAACTCGTTGGCGTTATCCAAATTACGTTAGTCCGTCGATCGATTTTTTGACATGGCGTGTTGAAATGGCACTTAGCGTTTACAGATTGACTCAGTTGCAGCAACGATCCTAAATATTTGGTTTTCAACCTGGAAATCATTATGACTGGCAAAACGATTATATGACATTGCGTTGTTACAGGAATAAGGACAGACATTTCTGCGTTGCTAACAGATTAGTCTAACGTCACACAGAGGAGTAAGGTTAATCGCTATACCGTATTTTGATTATTCTGGTTTTATTTTAATAGTAAACCTTGCTATGAAGGCTGCACAAGTCCAAAACTTGAAAAAATTGAAAGAACTCTAAAATTTTAGTTTTAAAATATCGAGAAAAAAGCGGGGTGACACTACAAGGAATTTTTCCTTTCCTTCCATCGTGAACGGATACATAGAACTACATAGCCCTTTAGCATTTTCTTGTCAAGATTGTTTGATTCTTAAAGATCTCAGCAAGAATTTCAGTGTGTTAAACAAGTGTAAAAACAAGTTGGACTGCCTCGTGACGGAAATGTTTTTCATTAAGGAACTGAGACTCCCGTGTACAATCTGATTCATTCTTATTGTCTTTCTACACGTTTATAGATTTTATCACGCCTTTATAATTCTTACGTTGGTACACATATGTACATGCTGTTTTTTGGTTCGAACTGTGAACTTGATAATGACCGAAGCGCGGTCGAAACGTCGTTCGTTTTTACCTGTAGTTTTTATCCTTAATACCCCATACTTTTCCGGAGACTATAGCAGTCCGGGCCATAACCAGAACTAGACAAGCTAGGGAAGCGGGTGAGTCTTCTCCCCGGGGAGATTAGAATAACTTTTTCTTACATGATGATAGCTCCAGTGAGTCAAGAATAATATTGCTCTCCAGATTTTTTTTCATTGTAATCCTAATTTCTCACGACAGTAGAGAACCGTTTCCAATGCGGCCTACAGCTTGCGGGGTCTCGCCTCCCATTTTTTTAGTTGCTTTCTTTCAGTTTCTTTTTCACTCCCACACAATCTACAATCACGGTGCTTTTCCTTGACTACACGGGAAAAATGAACGTAGCGTGAAATTCGAGTCACGGCAGCCTTCGATCGGCCAACTGGCTAGCCGAAACTCCACTGCTACTTCGAAAGCCGTGTTACCGACAACGCAGCCGCGTTACCATACGCAAATACCATCAATTAAAGGCAAATTTATAAAGATATTCGTGATATTTTTTTGGAAAGACGAAAAAAATGCTACGTACCTTGTTTTTCCACTTATCTGATGCCCACTCGCTATGTAATCGAATAGAACTTAGCGAACCTCGCAACGGTTCTCGTGCTCAAAATCCTCAACACGTTAAACGACGCCATTAGTTCCCCACTCGACTGCATCTTCTTTGTTTAGTGCTATTGTGTGCAAGGTCTTTTGGGAAAAGGGTCCTTTACGACCAAGAAAAGAGCTCAGAAATGACTAAATATAGTGTGCCCAGCTTTGGCGGCCATATTGCGTTTTCTGATGACGTCACCATATACCCATTTCTGGTGATGTCCCGGACTGATATCGCATCGATCTCTTAACTTGAATTTGCCGGCCCAGTAGAACTGAGCGCGCACTGTTAGAATGTTCCGCGATGGCTGCGAATGTCTTCACCCTCAATTGTAAGGTTCATTGTGTTTTCTCAAACAACTTTTTTCTATTTACGGACTGACTCAACACTAACAAAGGCCTATTTTTCTTCGTATGTGTATATGCATCAATCATGCACCTGTTACTCGGGAAACGTTCTTTGTTTGCATGTTTTTCCCTATCCCTCATTAAAACAAATACCCACGGTAGCTAAAAAGATTATGTTTTCTTATGTATGGAGCTCAGTGCTGGGCAGATATAAGCTAAGGAAATCTCTTCAACTTCACTGAGTCAGTTCTTTCTTAGAGTTATTACTGATTGCCATTGTTGCGTTCTTGTATGCCCGCATGCTTCTGAGGTCCCATGTTTTATTGTGTACTAGACAGTGCTCTTCATTGCGTGGTCAGCATGTCTTTTTTCATGTTATTGATATGAAGGATCGTGGGCGACACACAAAATGCCACATCCGGGTTATTTAAACATGCCGATTTTGTGTTCTCGCATATCTCTTCTGCATGCACAGGCAAACGATATTTCAATGCTACCAATGCTCCAGGTGTTTACCATGGATTGCATGTGTTGTATACGTGCATATTACTGCATTGAATGTTGTCGCTGTTCATGATTATTGCATGTACAAAATCTTTATTGCATGCCTTTCTTACGTTCCCTGTTTCATTTGGCAATTAACCTATAAATATGTAAGTCAGTTCATGCTTGCATGTACAAACAGATATCTCATTGCATGGCCTCTAAAATGTTTCTGTTCTTGAGCTCGGATTCTTAGCATTTTTCCCTTAAGCAATTCAGTTGCATTTTCAGCTTTGAACTTGCATGCCATTCATGCATATTTATGTTTTTGCATGACCACGTTGCCTCTCTTTTTTATTATGTCATGTTGTTATTCCATTCTGTGTTGATATTTCGTGGTAACAAGGTATTTTATTGCATGCTTCCTGGTATATCTATTCTCTATCTCTGTTATCGCATGATCTTTTTCTTAACCATGCCGTGTTGCCCACGTTGAAAATAGCATTTAATTGCTTGTGATGCACAATGACTTCCCTATATCCACGCATGTTACCAATGTATTTTATCAGATGACCATTTCGTTTCTCGTCTTTATCATGCCATATTGCCTATATTAAAATGGCATCCTTTTTTCTTAAATCCCAGGCCAGATCTGGCAGCAGATCAACTTAGGCCCTGTGTGCTTTCACGCCCAAGGAAAAAAGCCTGGGATTTTCCACTACTATGGCGACCAAGGAAAACTTGTGGCTGCAATGAAGCTGGTCTACCGGCGGGGAAGCGTACGCTGTGTTGGCAATAGCGCATTCAACAGTCGCTGGGGCTGTTATCATCACCCCAGCTACATCCATAATCCATTGAATGTCGTTATAACCGATCAGAGCGATAACATTGTCTTCCCAGATGAGAAATACATAAAAAATGCTGGCCTTTGGTACTATCTCCCCTTCACGGATGCCCTTCACTCAGATGAAATTGTGTTCACTAGCTACGACAAGCCTTTCTATCTAACAAAGGGCGCCACGGTGAAAATCTGGTATGGAGAGGATCTGAGGAACTGGCATAATTCAGACAATGGGGGGATGGTGTGCGTTGATGTCTTTGCCCATCTCCAGTAACTTGTACAGAAATGCCGCATCAACAACTAACCTAGTGAATGCAGAATTTGTTGATCTTTTGCACTGAAAGTAAAAGTTTAATTGCGAATAAAGTTTGCTTTCTTTCCGGCCACGACCAGAATAAAGGAAACTCGTAATTAAAAATGCTTTATCCATAAATTCACGAGCCTATTCAGTTAGTTCTTGAAGCTCCATCATAGTAAAAAAAATAATAATACAATCAATTTATCTTCCGCATATTCCATGCGAATTTGCTCACCTGCAAATTACCGTATACCTAGTAAACAACCAAAATCGGCTAAATCCAAAGTCGAACCTTTAGAGAGCTTAACGTTGCTAAAACTTGCTGCTTTGTTCCTTTCTTTTCCCAACCGTAAGTCAGTAAACCGCCACTAACAGAGGGGCGTAATAAGGAAAGATAAGGAGTGCTCAGTTTGTGTTTTTATCTGCATGCCTTTTTCTTAGATTTTACTTTAGCCTGTTGGTATAATTCAGGAGGTGCCAGAAATATTTACCAGCCTCATCTGAACCTTTTTAGCAAAAGCCAGCAAACTATGAGACACGCTTACAAAACGATATATAGTTCCATGTAAGATTTGCTGGGATTTATAGAAACTGGTAGGCTCAGTCGGCATTTCCAAAGCACGATTTGATTCTGGTTTAACTCGTATTAATGGAAATCACAAAATGTAAGATGTTCACATAAAGCTTTGGACAACACTCCCCCACCCCTTCCCACCACACATCGAAATGCTTAACAATTAAGATCCAAATAGTGCAAAACTGCCGGAGAACGCCCCTGTTAAACGCTGGCCCAGTCCCTCGCATGTCATCTAAGACGTGGGCGGTGCTTTGCTCCATTGCAAGACCCTGACAAAAACGGGTCACGTTGTATCAAAAACAATAGTCAGTAGCCAATAGCGAGCCTTCCGCCATGAAGAATAAATTAAAATCTCCTATATAATGGGGAGAGCACCTGGGCATCAGAGTCGCCCAGCTGGTCCCCTTCGCTAATTGGCCAGAAAAATACTTTTCTGGCCAATCAGAAGGAGGGAATTCAAACGCTTCTGGAACTGAATCGGTAAGAGTAAGTGCTCAGGGGCTCTCCCGTTCTTGTTGTAAACTTTCGCCCATGAAAATCCCGTCGTCCCTCCTAGCTGCTCCTGGGTCTCGGAGGATGGGAACACCGCCGCCATTTTGAATAGAGAGAAAGGTCTGGGTACGACGCCTACTGCCTTGTACTGAATTAAATGCATATCTGATTCAATGTACAGTAAGCATGCTGCAAGCGGCTCGCTCTGATAGTACAAGGCATAAAAACTGAGCAAAAGTATATTATGCCTGGATTTGTTGTTCAACTGTCTGCAAACAAATGCGTTGCAATTAAGCGTCGCAAATGAATGAAAAAAGAAAAATTAAATAAAAGTAAAGTCGCGCCCAGGCCACAAGGCCAGATCTTCTCCTTGCTGAGCTGGGAGTATTACTTCTTCCTCTAAATTGGAATACCAGTGTATCTCATTTGTACTCCCAGAATTTTAAAAGGCGTTCAAATCGAAAAATTCGGTGATGTACTGCGATGGTCTTTTTTGTTTCAAGTGTCTGTGTTCGAATGCATTTGCTAAAATTAGTTTCCCATTTCATTTACGCATCCAGCAGGGAAAGATAAGCCAGTCGCTGTATGGGCCAAGATCAACCAGTTCCCAGTCTGTTTTCATGCCCGTGGTCGAAGGCCCGGAATGTTCCACTACCTGGGAGATGGAAAACTAGTTGGCGCAATGAAGCTAGTCTATATTGAAGGCTCTGTGCGATGCGCGCCAAACCCTGAATATAGCAGTCGATGGGGCTGTTATCACCACCCTGACAATTCAAAACACCCGCTCAACGTACTAGTCACCGATGCAGACAACAACGTGGTTTATCCCCCAGAGAAGTACGTCAGAAACACGGGGATGTGGTACTATCTTCCATTCGTCGACGCGAGGCACTCCAAGGAGATTGTGTTTACTGACTACGCCAATCCGTTTTACCTCTCTAAGAACACGCCTATCAGAATCTGGTACGGGGAAGATTTGATGCGGTACAATACTGGGGATAATGTGGGGAGGGTGTGCGTCGATGTTTGGGCTCATCTCATGTGAATGAAAGAGCTCCTGTAGAGCAAAAATTCAATTAAATGAAAGCTTTTTGTCTCCCTGTAATGTCTTAATTCTCCCAAATCTTATCTGTAACCAGTAACCAGTTAGTTCCGGCACAAGATTACTACTTGTTCGGTTATAACTGGGCCCATTTTGGCAACTTTTTTGTAATGTTTTGGAATAATATTTGAACAGGAATTGAGAATTTAAATCAGAGATATAAAACTGACAATGATGTCACTAAGACATTGAAACGTTGTTCGCTTTTATATCGCTGATATTCCTGTTAAAATGTTATTCCGATCTGAAGGTCGGTGGTTCAAGGCCCAGTCCCTGCCATCATGTTGTTTCCCCACAGGTCACCCAAGCTCACTCTGAGAGGAGCGCATATAATAACCTGTCAATTCTTGCATATTTTATAAGTCGGCAAAATATAAGAGTTTGTATGGAAAATGCAACTAAGACGCTCTAAATACCATAAATGCGAAATAGTTCATAATATAAATGGTTCACCTTGTTTCTGTGTTGTATTAATTGCTATTTAACGGCTTTTTAGGGTGATTTGAAGCGTTTTGATCGAGAATAAGCGTCTTTCTAATTTTTGCTCCCAATTAGTATTATAATATTATGCAAAGGTTGCACACTGATCTGCCATTTCAAAGCATACCTCTTTTCGCTAAGTGAGCTATATTTCTTGAAATACGCCATTTCCACTCACAATTTCCTCAAACCTGAATGAATCCATAGTCGAAAAACAACTATACGGCGGAAAAGTTCCACCTTTCCCAACATTTTGTCACCAAAAAGGGCAATATTTTGAGCTTCTTGTATAAGAAATCAAATGTCGGTATTCGACCGCCGACCTCTGCGCACAAATATATGCAAATATGCTAAATAATTCGTACAAGACAAAATCTACTGTGTCGGGGAGGCGTGCACGGTGAGCAAGAAGAAATTGCCACGCTTTAAACATAAAACGTCGCACCCCAACACAGTAGCTTTTGCCATGTCCACGCCACTGTGCGAATTGTCCAGTGAGAAGAGAACAGCGAGATGAGATTAGCACATTAGCATATATTTGTGCGCAGAGGTCGGCGTCGAATACCGACATTTGATTTCTTATACAAGAAATTCAAAATATTGCCGTTTATGGTGACAAAATGTTGGGAAAGATGGAACTTTTCCGGCGTATAGTTGTTTTTCGACTATGGATTCATTCAGGTTTGAGGAAATTGTGAGTGGAAATGGCGCATTTCAAGAAATATAGCTCATTTAGCGAAAAGAGGTATGCTTTGAAATGGCAGATCAGTGTGCAACCTTTGCATAATATTATAATACTAATTGGGAGCAAAAATTAGAAAGACCCTTATTCTCGCTCAAAACGCTTCAAATCACCCTAAAAAGCCGTTAAATAGCAATTAATACAACACAGAAACAAGGTGAACCATTTATATTATGAACTATTTCACATTTATGGTATTTAGAGCGTCTTAGTTGCATTTTCCATACAAACTCTCATATTTTGCCGACTTATAAAATATGCAAAAATTAACAGGTTATTATATGCGCTCCTCTCAGAGTGAGCTTGGGTGACCTGTGGTTTCCCTAGGCAAGAAATTTTACCCCACATTGTCTATCTCCGCCGTACCCAAGTGGATAAATGGGTACCAGCGACATACTGCCGGGGATAACCCTGCGGTGGGCTAGCATCCCACCCAGGGAAGAGTAGCAATATTAGGGAACTTAAGCAAACACGATGGCGACGGCTGATGAGAACGTCACAAAACAAAAGGTTTAATTAGCAAAATAATGACTCTGCACGTCCGATACAAATTTTGGTACATTTCTTTGGCGTCCTCTGCAAAACAACAACGTGAAATGACCAAATTCAAAGTTTTACGGAGAACGTGAACACACGACAGTGAATTTTCGTTTTTCTACCTGAACTGTTACGCTGTCCTTACAGAGTCAGCTCCCAGATTGTTCGGCTACATTAGACAGACTGAACGAGTTGAAACTAACGCAAAAAAGTTTGAAATATCTGGAAGTCATTTGTAAAGTGGCTTTCTCCTTGGCGTTGCCGTCGTGGTTGCTTAAGCTCCCTATTCTAAGTTGCCAAATCTAACAGCCTATCGCAAGAAGCATAGCACCGAAACGACTCTACTTAACCTGGTTGAACATTGGAAAAGTGCTATTGACGAAGGGAATGAAGTGGGAATTCTGTCCACTGATATGTCAAAAGCTTTCGATTCTTTACACCCTCCACTACTACTAAATAAATTGTGGGCTTATGGCTTTTCTCAGTCTGCTATAAGCCTCATACGCTCGTATTTTACTAATAGGAAGTACAGAGTAAAGATTGGATCTGAAATAAGGAGCGAATGGAAAGAAGTTGCAAGAGGGTGTCCACAAGGTTCTACATTTGGACCACTTATGTGGAATATTTTCCAGAATGATCTTACATACAATGCCAATAATTGTAGTTTAACCATGTACGCCGATGATCATCAAATGTACTCGACTGGGAAGACAACTATGGATATTCAGGTTTCACTAAACAGAGAAGGCAAGAATGTTTCCGACTGGTACGAGAGTAACTTGCTACAGGGAAACTTTGATAAATATCAGGCTATGTGCATGGACCCTCTGAACAAAGAAAAGGATACTGATATGAAGATTACTTTGTCTAACACATGTGTCAAGCGTGGCTCAGAAATGACGCTTTTAGGAGTGACGATAGATGAAAAGCTAAACTTTGGTACTCACATTAGTGAGGTCTGTAAGACAGCGGCAAGAAAAGTTGGTGTCCTAATGCGCCTACGGAACATGTTGTCAACCAAGGCTAAGCTTACTATTTACAAGTCAGCAATACTACCTAAAGTAACGTATTGTCATATTGTTTGGCACTTCTGTCGAGCATCTGATCACAGGAAACTAGAACGTATCCAAGAAAAAGCTTTGAAAGCGATTTATAATGAAAGAAATGAGGTTACTTATGAGCAACTGCTAAACTGGGCAAAGTTGCCAACAATGAAGAATCGACGTCTACAGGACATTGCCATCTTAATGTACAAAGTAAAAAATGAACTCTGCCCATCTTATGTGCAGGCTGTTTCAAAAGAATAACAGTAAATATAATTTGAGAAATAGTGATTTTGTGATACCTAGGTATAACACCGTTTCTTATGCTAAACATAGCATAAAGTACCTTGGTCCGATGCTCTGGTCCAAATTGGATAAAGAAATTAGAAATTCTAATTCGTTAAATAGTTTTAAGAACACTATTAGAAAAAAGAATCTCGAAGCGTTACTGGAGGAAGGATGTCACAACTGTCCTCTATGTAGTAATTAGTGACTTTTGATTTTCTGAACTTTTGGGGGTTTTTATCATTATAGGTTGTTAGGTTGCCTTGGCTCTGGGGGTTCATCGCCTGTCGGGGTGGGGGGATCTGCTTGGGACTGCTCGGTTTTCCGCCCGCTTGGGCGACCTGGATCTCTGCGTGGAACCGCACCGTATATGATGTGATATTATATTTTATATTTTATATTGTATATATTGTAATATTTTATATATTTTTACTACTTTAGATAGGTATAGATAGGTGTCCCCAATTAGCTTTCTTTAGTGTAAGCTAGATATTTTAAGACACGTTAATAAAGTTTATTATTATTTTATTATTATTATTTTGCTTCATTCTACAGAAACCGGGTTAAGCTCCGTCCGTCCTGGGCGTCCAGTGGCTTGTGTGAAACCGGGTTAAGTTCCGTCCGTGTGGGAATCCTGTGGCTCGCGTGTGATTTACCTTTACCTATTGTGCCTTTGGAAACTTTGATATCTTCCTCATGGCAGGAATTTAAATCTACTGCGGTTCCAACCTACATAAAAGGTGTATCAGAGGTTCTCCGCCGCTGCCTACAACAACAAGGCGTACGCAACCGTCTTCAAATCAGACACAACTCTTAGCTCTCACCTAGTGCGACCGAAAGACGCCCTTGAACCAATTAAACAAGACGGTGTCGTCTATAAGATTCCATGTGAGTGCGGCAAAGTATACATCGGGGAAACAGGGAGAACGATGCAAGAAAGGATAAAAGAACACGACAGAGATATGCGGCTTACGCAAACCTCCGCAGTTTCGGAGCACGCTAACGAAACGGGGCATCTTCCTATTTCGAAAGAAGATAAGTTTATATTATTGATCGTGACCCTCACTGGTACACACGTAGGGTCAAAGAGGCTATCCACATAAGACTTCATCCTAATAACATCAATAGAGATAGTGGAATCGAAATTCCTGAAGCTTGGATACCTCCGATCAGAAAGTACAAGTTACAGCAGATCAACCACAAAGCGGACCTGTGAGGGAACAACATCTAATAGTCGGAATAATAATGAGTATCGACATGCACTAATAGCAGCGAGCCAACATGCTACAAATAGCGACACGTAAACAAGGTATCTTGTTTTAATTTTTGCACCGTTTTGACCCCCCAAAAAACGGTGAAAAAATGTTCTGAGTAGCCTGTGACAAAAAGGACTTTGGACGTTGGGAATAGAGTACAAGAAAATCGGCGAGGGGAGCAAGCAGTTCGAGGCTTGGGTGGGAGGCACCTTCTGATTCTGCTATGTGTGCAAAAAGGTGCTGGGTAGCCTGTGAATAGGCTTCTAGTGGGGAATAGAGTGCAAGACAATCAGCGAGGGTTGGGTGAGAGGCAACAGTTCGCTGGTTGTCTGAGGGGGGTGGGGCGAGGGGAGGGGGGAGGGTTCCCGTTCTCCTCCCCAGTCGTCACTGGGCTTGCTGGCCGATTTTCTTGCGGGCCCTGTTCCTCGCTAAGGAGCCTCACAGGCTATGTGCAAGGGCAATATCAGCGGCGTGCAGCTTTGAGTTGGCTACCGATGAGTTGTCGGACTTGTTCTATTATATGGTCAAGCCCTCGATCGTGAGAAACGTTTTTAACCTATTAAAACATACATGTTCTTGCGCTTACGAAGAGCTATCATACATCAGCGATTGCAGATCACATTACCTCAACGGGTCACAATATTAAATGGGATCACAGTACGTTCGGATATGCATTGTAAACAGTAAAAGAGACTTTGTTGATTCGTGAATTACAACCTGCCTTGAATGAAAACGTTGGCAGTGAGAATTTTTTTGCTAGCTAGGTTTTGTTGTGATTGCAGATATCAAACGTAAGTCTTTCTATTAATAATTTTTCCATTTTCCTTATTAGGCACCAGTCTTTCACTTTGCATTTAAATATATTTGTAATTTAGCCCAACGGTCACTTCTGAAGATGTATGTTGTAGCATACGAAACGTTACGTTCATAAAATCAATGCTATTTTACAGCATGCGTTGTTTTGTCACGTTCGTCACCGCGGTTTTTATTTTATTCCTGTTGAAGTTGAGATGGCCGAAGAATAAGAATGCATGCTGTTCTGTTAAAAGAGGCCTGCATGAAGCCATCTTCTTTTTCGTGACTTCTCCAATCGCAGGATATTTTTAACAAATGGATTTTATTTGGTAGAGCGTGCGTACTCTGATAACGCACAGATCGACGTTATAGCAGTAAGGCGCTCCACTTATAACCTCAGGGGCAACACAATTGTGGACCTTCTAAAAGTAAAATCAACACTTATGGCTTAAGATCGTGGAGATATACTGCATCGAAAATGTGGAACTCTATACCAGACGAAACAAGAAAGATCAAAACATATACGGTTTTTAAGAACAATTTAAGAACATTGAACCTTACGGGACTTTGACCGAGAATGTGTGACAATTTTTATTATTTTTATTTATTTATTTATTTATTTTTTCAAATACAATTTTTACTATTTTACTGTTTTTAATAATATTTTTATATTTCTTTATTTTATTCTTAGTTAGATAAATATTATAATACGTAGTCATTCTCAATTATAGCTTAACTTAATTTATACACTTCCAAGAAGTTTTTATTTTTCTATTTTGTATTTTTATTTCGTGGCGCACCTGTAAACTAGCTTTTTAGCTAAGCGTGCTGACCACGTTAATAAAGGATTGATTGATTGATTGAAAACGTAGTAAGAACAAAGAAGTACGCTACGAGCAGATCAGAGTACAGAATTGCACCGCTAAACAGAATCTGTTTCATTGTACATTGTTCTGATAACGGTTATCGTGCACAAAATGAGAAATTTTTTACAAATTTTCGTATTGTTGGATTGTGAGTGCTGAACTTTGCAGCTCATTACGTCTTCGTGCTTCTGTTCTTTAATAATCGGCAAACTCCCCTTGACCAATCAAAATGCCCGTTTTACTCTGTCCATTGTATAAAAGCTGATAGCTTATTAGTAGTGAGCCAATCAGAGCGCTTTTTCGTCTATAAACAAAAACATTTCATATTATCATAAAGGATTTTAAAATATACGGCTTTAGTCGCTCTTTAATATAGTTTTGCGACTAGTGCTATTGTTCCGTTTGCTATTTGTTTTTCCAATTTTTTTTTATTTCTATGCCATGCATTTTATTTTTGCTTAGTTTAATACCTATACACTTCAGCTAGCATATCTATGTTAGGACTAGATATAGTTCTTTTCGAATTTACACTACATACAATGTAGTGTACTGATATCCTTGTTATAATCATACAATTTCCCTTTAGGACGTTCCCGCGAAAAACTTCTGCAACACAGATTTTTTTCATAGTTTGGCTACAGTCAGATAATGAGTTACCTATGTCAGAAATGCAAAAAACTGGGGGTCACCGACTTCGTTTTCAAAATAAAGCGCGTGGAAAACTACCCTAATTTTGACACATCGGTCCTCGTAACTCGACATGGCCTCATTGCCTGTTAGTTGATTAAAAATGATTCGCTGTAGACCCATTTTATTTAAGTGGATCTGTCAAGTAAATAATTTGAACTGGTGTCATCCTTTTAGTTAAACTCAAAATCTAAGATGGACTTTTGCGAACACTGTGCAGCTACAATAATAGCAGAATTCGAGGATGCGAGGCAGAAAAGTTGAAAAAAATCAAACTTCCACAACACAGATTTTCTTTAATTTTTCACAAAACGCACGCAGGCTACAAAGAAAGTGGTCTATGAAAAGAAAATGTGGGGTCACCGAACATTTAAGAGAGCTAAACTCGTGAAGTGCCCACTAGCTTAAGTTCCTACTTTATTCCGTTTTCTTTTCTTCGGCTTCCCCAGAGTCTTTCTTAGTTTCCTCTTCTTTTACTTCAGTATTTTCTCTCCACATCATGGGACTCTCAGGAAATTCATTCCAGTGAGGGGTAAATCCTCGAAGAGGGGTCATCACGACTCGCGGATGATCTACACGAGCCACAAAACCCTGCGAGCGTTCATTCTTCTTGGCCGAACCCACCTCTTTTGTCTTGGAATGTAGTGGTGATGACTTTTTGTTTACAGCACTTTGTTCGTTTGTAATACTCATTCGGTCCATCTTTGCGAGTTTGTAGCAAGGTTGTTGCCTTACAATTGAACTTTTCTCCGTGGTTCTCTGAGTATCGATTACTTTTGTCTTTGATTTTCTCTCTTTTTTATGGCTGACAACAATTGTAGAATGGTGTGAGAGATAAAGCTTTGGCAAAGAAAATCTGCGGTCACCAAGCTTGTCACATGATTGAAAGTGCTCTCGTTCTATGTCGCTTGAAGATAGTCTTCCACGTTGGGGCCTTAGAGCTGGGGCTTTTTTATTATCATGACTCAACTCCTTTTCCAAGAAAGCGCGCTCTTTTAATTTCAATCTGTATTTAAGGC
The DNA here is from genome assembly GCA_964030785.1 of Siderastrea siderea. NCBI lineage: Eukaryota > Metazoa > Cnidaria > Anthozoa > Scleractinia > Rhizangiidae > Siderastrea > Siderastrea siderea. The sequence continues at coordinate 12,185,330 of OZ034976.1, read as the reverse complement.
GTTTTAGGTGTTCCGACTCCATTTCACCGGATGTGTCTTTAATGTTTTGCTTTGACGTTTGTTCAATTGTCCGTCGACAGTCTGAACAAACGTTACAATCCTTTTTCATCGCAGGTAATCTATAGCTAGCAAAGTTCCTTTCTACAATTGAAGAGGTTTTGTAAACCTTGTCTAAAGGAGGAAGCTGATGAAAACACCAAGGACTGGGCGGAATTTTGGAACTAATTGTTAACACTCCGGAAAGGTAACTATTGTCCAGCGGATTGCTAACACTTGGCGAAGAACTCTCAGGATATACTACCCGCGCTGGTTTAAGCAATTTCTGATTTGCAGTCTGCATTGTGTCGCCATCATTTTGGTTTGACCGCGTCCCGTCTCCGTTTTGCCTCCCTGACGAGTAATATCCAATATCATTGTGTCTTCGTTCATTGCACTCTTGTAGCAGTGTCATAAGACGAGCAATGTTTCTATCAATCCTTCTTTCTCTCTCGACATCACTGCGAAGAGGTTCAGCTACCGAAGTAGGTTTCACAAAATCGTTTTCCCATGGTTTTACATTCACAGTCTTCAAAGCAACTGTTTTATCCGTAGCACTTTTTTTACCGTTATCAGTTTTCCCCATAGGATTCTCCGACGACATTTGGCACGAACAACCCAAATTACTCGAGTCTAGTTTTGCTACTGTAGCTTTACAAACTGAATCACTTGTACAGCTTTGGGGTGCATTCCTCGGTGTACCTTTCCCTGTTTTTGACACGTGTTCTTTTTTCCATTCAGTTAGAGCTGCTTTCTTTGTTGAAACGGCTTTCGTTGAATTTCCACCAACTGTGCTGATCGCTGCGCGTCCCAAAGCCCTGTTAAAGGATTTTTTCGCCGACATATATAATGATGGTCGATGTATTTTTGCATTTCTTAGTGCTAATGCTATCCGCGAATTACTCTGTTTTAACTTCATCCTTTCCTCCACAAACTGCTCTGCGACCATCCACGGCGTTGATTTGGCTTCTGTAACTGTGCCAGACATTTTAATCTGCATTTTCAGTAGTTCTTGTCGAAATCCAAAACGTAATACACGCTCTTTCGGGACTTTGAATTCGTTACGTGTTCACCACACCCTAACACACAAACTTAGGTTTAATGTTTGGTGAAGATTCTGAGCTGGACAAGCCAACTTATCATCAGCATTTCAACGTTTCTGTTGCTATAACAAACGAAATAGTTGTTTTGTCGGGGAGTTTATTCTTTAGAACAGTAAAGTACAACAATAGGTTCGTTTGCAGCTCTCAATGAAGCCAAGTTAAAACAAAAGCGTACGTGACTAAATACCGCGCAAAGAGCTATTTAGCCGGCTCCTTTTAATAACTAAACTTGGGTTGTTATTAAAATTAAATGGCCTCTAGAGACAACCCTTTTTCCTAAAATAAGTACTTACAACAACTGTGATATCATTTCATAACACAATGCGTCAATCCTTTTAGCGTACATCTTTTGAAAACGGGCTGTGTAAAGAAATTTTTCTTTCAATAAGATCAATTTGCTTCGGTAAAAAATCACGAACATTACAATTCTGGAAACTTCTGTGGAGTAAAGGAAACGTTTTTGTTTCGCCTCGGATTGTAAAGTCATGTCCACAAACTGGAGTTTTTCGGTAAATGGAAACATATATAAATCCTCAGCAATTTGTAATAAGTTTCATTTTAATGCCACTTGTGTGGTTTTCTAGATTAATTTTGTGTTCTCGCAATATACATGCCTCACATTTACAGCCAGTTAAGCTTTTAAGCCGGGAACCATGTTCTTAACTCTTTAATGTTTAAATGAATGTTTTAATTACATGCAACGGTAATTATGCTGTTACCTGAACAAAGGTGGCCTGGCCAGCTGCTGCATGAGGCCGTCGAAGATGTCATTTTCAATTCCAAAACGTGTCTATATTACATCGTTCTAAGCACTAAAAACCTAGAAGAATACGAAATTCCAACAACAACAACTGAAGACAATGCTCAATCTAATTATCCTGCTTGAAAAGAAATAAGAGGAGACAGTTTAAGGGCTGTCTGCTGCTCACAGGCGCAGTTTTTTTAAACTAGTAGTTAGCCATTAGTTAGTGTAGTTGGCGTTTTTATCTCTTTTAATAATACATGTAATTGTTAAAATTTCTCACCTGAATGGAATTACCGTGTTGAAATAAAGTCTACTACTAGTTTTTGATATGATTTTAGCAGGCTCATTGCTGTTTTTAACTTCACGATCACCCCTGCGAAACGTTTATCATTTAGAGGCTTCACAAAGAAACAACACTTAGTAATGGAAACTCCCTTACTACTGCCACTTCTTTACAAACAGTAGAGTCTTGGCACATGTGATCTTGACAACATTGTCGGCGGTATTTCAAGTCAACTCAATTCAGCTTTCCGGTAATGCTTATGTCACGGATAATACGGGACACAGGTAGCCCAAGCGTAATATAAAAGTTTGTATGGAAAATCGAACTGAGAATTCCTATCAATAAATAGCTTCAGAAGGTAAAGTTCTAGAATGAAAAAGATAAAATGTTACATGGTGTTGCTTTCTCTCTTTCTGAGAAGGTTGGGCGCCACTGGAGAGGTTTTTGGTCGTCTACCCTAACACTGATAATACGCTGTTGGGGTAGGCGACCAAAAACCTCTCTAATGGCGCTTAACTTCACAGAAGGACAAAATACAACACCAGGTAACAATTTATCTGCTTTTACATTAACCAGCTTTACCTTTTAAAGCTTGATTATTATCGATGGGAATTCTCAGTTCAATTTTCCATACAAACTCATATTACGCTTTAAGTGGGCTACCTCAGTGTAGGAGATAGTTCAGTCCTTGAGCAACGTGTACATTCGGAGAATGAAGCGGTCCTTCCGTTTTCGACAGTCAGTCCCTAGTTGAGTTGCTGTGATAAAGTTTGACAGGCATGGATGCCAGCATCTAGAAGCAGTCTTAATCTATATCTTGCATTTTTTAGCATTTTTAGCATTTTTTTCTAGCTTTGGCTTAATTGGTTACAATTGTTAAACTGTTAAGTCATATGTTTGTTGTGGCTCTGTGGATAAATAAAGACTTTTTCGTAGATATACCCACCACGATTCCCCAAACTAGCTAAGGAACGATATTAAAATTAAAACAAACGTTAAGTCCAGTCATTGGACACCATGCACCTATCGTAGGCCTCATTTGCCTTCAGAGCAATTCATCAACCTAACGCCGCTTCATCTACTTTCATGATCCTTCATATACATTTATTTCCCTTCATTTGCATTCATCTTCCGTCATTTCCCTTCATCTGTCTTCATCCACTATCACCTCTCTTCATTTTCTCTCTCTCATCTGCCCTCATTTTCGTTCATCTGCTTTCATCTGCCATCATCTGCCTTCAACTGTCTCATTTGCCTTCATTTGCATTCATCTGCCTTCATATACTTTCATTTGCCTTCACTGATCTGCCTTAATGTTCCTTCATCTGCAATCATCTGCCCTTATTTCCCTTCATCTGCATTCACTTGCCTTCGTTTGAATTCAGCCGTCTTCATTTCCCTTCATCTGCCCTCATTTGCCTTTACCTTCCTCCGTCTGCTATCATCTGCCTTCATTTGAATTCACCTGCTTTCATTTCCCTTCATCTTCCCTCATTCCCTACATATGCCTTCATCTGAATTCATCTGCCTTTATCTACCCTCATTTGCCTTTACCTGCCTCATCTACCTTCATCTGCTTTCATCTGCCTTTATATGGCTTTATCTACCGTAATTTGCCTTCATGTATCTTCATTTGCCTTCATTTCGCTTCATCTACATCATTTGCCTTCATCCTCTTCCATCTGCCTTCATTTGCCTTCAGATGCCTCCATTTTTATTCATCTGCCTTCATCTGCATTCATCTGCTTTCATTTCCTTCATTTCCCTCTATCTACTTTCCTTTGCCTTCATCTACCTTCATTTCCCTTCATCTGCTTTCATCTAGCTTCGATACGTTCATCTATCTTCAACTGCCTTTATTTGCCTCCATCTCCGTTCATCTGCCTTCACATGCTTTCAATTGCCTTCATCAGCTGTCTTCATTTGTCTTCATTTGCCTTCATCTGAGTTTTGAAAACGATGCTCCTTGGTCGAGGTGTCTGAACTGGTGTGCAGTGCGTGTTTTTTTTGTTGTTCAGTAATTATCTGTAAAGTCAGCAATATAAAAATTGAGTATGACGAGTCCTTTTTCCTTTTCCACTCTCTTCTTTTCCTTCTCTTTTCTCTTTCGTGTGGTTTTGAGGGCTGATTGCATGAAGTCATAATAGCTTGGTTTGAGCGTGTCGGCCAGATGCTGCTAAAATTCTGCTGTATATTGCAAGAGCATGTTGCCAAATGGTGAAAAAAGGCAGTTGTAAAAGGTGTTGACAGGCCAACACGACTCCTGTACAGTTCGTACGTGGTATTTTCTAGGCCTTTATAGCTTAAGCTTTAAATAAAATGTCTTTGAGAGATTTCCCTCTTCTGTACGATAAGAGAGGAGGTTCCTTGATAATTTCTTTTAACCGTGGATGGTTTTGTTTGAGGAACCATTACTCTCTTAGTATACGTTTGAGACCAGATAGTGCTGGGCACTTATTGCGTTACAAACGGCAATATTTGAGAGGGAAGTATCAAGCTGAGATACTACACAGGACGAAATTGCACGTTTTCGTATTTCTGAAACATGACGGAAACATGGAACTCTATGTTTCCGTCAAGTTTACGTGCTGCGGAAACGTGAAAATCCAATTCTACATGATAATTTCACGTTTCCGTCATGTTTCCGGAACGGAAATGTTGATTCATGTTTCCGTCATGTTTATGTCAGCGGATTTGTACTGTTGCTTGTTTCCGTTACGTTTCTGCAAACGGATTTCCGCTGTCGTTTGTTTCCGTTACGTTTCTGCAAACGGATTTCCAATGTGTTTGTTGCATCTGATGGTTCTATACACCTTATTCCAAAATGGCAGCAAATACATTATTCATTTGTCTTCATCTTAACTGACCCTCAATGCCTCGATCGCATCTGGAGAATTCAAAAGAACCATTGGCTTAAAACGGGGCACTGAGGGCCAGGTAAGGTATATGAACTTTTTGAGTGAATCGAAACCTATTTCTTTATTTTTGAGACAGGTTTTGTGAGTGAAATGAAATGGCACTTGTCACATGATGTTTATCATCACGTATGGAAGATATCATTTCTTTTCCAGAGCGTTTTCAGTTGATTTGTTGTGATGCTTGATAAGCATGTATATCATGCACATTTAAAGGTATTATCAGAACGCAATGCTGCCTGCTTGCGCGTGCACATCACTGCAAACATGCCAACAGTAATCAAGGCACATCGAAAACCTGCTGCGTAATCGCTAAATATTCACTGGTTATCTCAAATATACCTTGAGTCATTTCCCTCATATGCAATGGTTGACCTGCAGGTTGGGCGACTTGAGCTGGCTAGGTCACTTGCGTTTGTTAAGTAATTGGTCATTTGATGCAGTTTGGTCATTCTAGCCGGTTGGGTGATTTGATGCAACTGGGTCATTTGAGCCAGTTGAGTCATTTGAGCTGGTTGGGTCATTTGAGCTGGTAGGGTCATTGGAGCCAGTTGGGTAATTTGAGCTGGTAGGGTCATTGGAGCCAGTTGGGACATTTGAGTTGGTAGGGTCATTGGAGCCAGTTGGGACATTTGAGTTGGTAGGGTCATTGGAGCCAGTTGGGACATTTGAGTTGGTAGGGTCATTGGAGACAGTTGGGTCATTTGAGCTGGTAGGGTCATTGGAGCCAGTTGGGACATTTGAGTTGGTAGGGTCATTGGAGCCAGTTGGGTCATTTGAGCTGGTAGGGTCATTGGAGCCAGTTGGGTCATTTGAGTTGGTAGAGTCATTGGAGCCAGTTGGGTCATTTGAGCCGGTTGGGTGATTTGATGCAATTGGGTCATTTGAGCCAGTTGGGTTATTTGAGCTGGTTGGGTCATTAGTGACAGTTTGGTCATTTGAGACAGTTGGGTCATTTGAGCTGATTGGGTCATTTTAGTCGGTTGGTTCATTTGAGCCGGTTGGGTGATTTGATGCCATTGGGCCATTTGAGCCGGTTGGGTCATTTGAGCCAGTTAGGTCCGGTCATTTGAGCCAGTTGGCTCATTTGAGCCGGTTGCAATTGGGTATTTGAGTCAGGTGGCTCATTTGAGCCAGTTGGGTGATATGACTCAGTTGGCTCATATGAGCCAGTTCAGTCATTCGAGACAGTTCAGTCATTTGAGTCCGTTGGCTCATTTGAGCCGGTTGGGTGATTTGATGCAAATGGGTCATTTGAACCAGCTCGGTAATTTGAGACAGTTGGGTACCGGTAATTTGAGCCAGTTAGGTCATTTGAGCCGGTTGGGTTATTTGAGCCGGTTGGGTCATTTGAGCCGGTTGGGTAATTTTAGCCAGTTGGGTCATTTGAGCTGTTTGGGTGGTTTGATGCAATTAGGTCATTTTAGCCAGTTAAGTCATTTGAGCTGGTTGAGTGATTTGATGCAATAAGGTTAATTGAGCCATTTGGGTCGGTTGGGTCATTTGAGCCAGTTGGGTCATTTGAGTCAGTTCGCTCATTTGAGCTGGTTGGGTGATTTGATGCAATTGGGTCATTTGAGCCAGTTGGGTTATTTGAGCTGGTTGGGTCATTAGTGACAGTTTGGTCATTTGAGCCGATTGGGTCATTTAAGTCGGTTGGTTCATTTGAGCCGGTTGGGTGATTTGATGCCATTGGGCCATTTGGGTGATTTGCGCCAGCTTGGTAACTTGATTCAGTTGGGTCATTTGAGCTAGTTGGGTCATTTGAGCCGGTTGGGTCATTTTAGCCAGTTCAGTCATTTGAGCCAGTTGGGTCATTTGAGCTGGTTGGGTAGTTTGAGTCACCTGGCTAATTTGAGCCAGTTGGGTGATTTGATGCAACTGGGTCATTTGAGACTGTTGACTCATTTGGGCCAGTTATGTCATTTGAATCACATCATGTCATTTGATTTGATTGATTTAAATGGTAATGAACTCCCTTCCCTCTCTAATAGAATATGGTATCACTAAAAGGCAAAATGTCACACAACTTTTTCAATTCAGGTAATAACTTGCTTTTATTTATTCTATCAGTCTTGCATTTAAAAAGCACAAAAATAAGGAAATGATTAAATTGCGATGATAGAGCAGTTTTCAGTTGAGTGTCGTAAAACCAAAACCAAAGTAATTACTCTGGCCAATCACAAAGGACACAGACAATCCAGTGAACCAATCAAAACCCGAAGCAAATACATGTAGCTGTCACGAAGCGCGGGAAAACGTGCGCGAGCGAGTCACGATTGGTTTTGGTTTTACTCCTGATTGGCTGAGAAGGTGGCGCGAGATTTTTAAGCCAATCACTAAGCGTAGTAATGCAAAACCAAAGTAAACGCAATTCACTTTCGACACTCAAGTGAAAACCGCTCTATGTTTAACACTTCAATAAACTTAGTGACGTGACCCATAGCCAACTGGAGTCTGATAACATGCAATTTCCTGGAAAAGGCACACCTGCTCCTTGTGCATTGTGGAGGTTTTATACAACACTCAAGAAGTTCAAACTTTTTGGAAGCAATTATTTTACTACATTCGTACAACTCAATGAATTAATGCACTTGGGCATGATCAATTAGCTTAATACCCCGAAGTAACTTTTACTGGGTGAGTGACAGAAAAACTCTTAAATTTCATTTACTGTATTTATTCGATTAAATGCCTTCCTCAAATAAACGCTGCACATTAGGGCAGGAATATTAATAACCGCCGCCCTTGAATAAACACTGCATCTTGATGCCGTGTTTATTCCAACAATAGAGTCAAAAAGCATATTCAGTAATAATCAAGTTTCACGAAGCCTCAAAAATATTTTTTTTGATTGCTACAATGTTTTAAGATATTGAAAATGACTTCTCAGACAAGCACTATCACATTTTGTTTGTTTTTAAAATTCAAATGTTCAGTCACCATGCTATTGTTAACAACAAATAAATCGAATTTTAAATAAACGCCGCCCTCGATTATCGAAAAATTAATTAACGCCGCTGCCAGTGTTTAATCGAATAAATACAGTACTTTCATTGGTCTGAAATTTACACCTTTCCCTGAAAATCAAAAATAACTACCAGTCAAATAACATTTTTGGGCTGTGAACTATATGCCAATAATATTGTTACATGACCACTAAATTATATCTAACAAATTTACATTTTAGCCAAACAATCAAAAATTAAAATCCATTGCAAAAACTGATTCAATTAAGTGCCCATCTTTTCAGCACTCCACTTTCTAAGCTGCTTACAGCAAAATTCTTCTGCAAGTGGGAGACACAATTAAATACTGCTGTCCTGACAGAAGTTTATCAGCTGATAAAAACTTTGAATGAATTCTCTGAACAGGTAAGAAAACAGATGGTCCAGCATTCTCAAAGTTTTTTGCATGCCAAACAGAGAGTGGATTTCCAAAACCAAAGTCTTGTTCAGTTGACTTTAACCAGTTTACAACTGCAAAAACATGAACACATTGCTTTTTGTGAATTTCAACACTGTGGACTATGAAATAGCGAATGATTCCTGGCCTCATCAAACCAGGGTTAATAGATCCATTGTCACCACACCAAGATGCTACTATACGAGCATATGGACATAGTCTTGACCCTAGTAAGGAACCATATCTCTCCCCAGCAACTGTTAAAGATGAGTACTTTTTGCACAGGGTAGCCAGAGTAAGTGATGCTTCAGTCACTGTCGGGTACAAGGTATGGTAAACTACACGGAGTGCTGTTAGCTCATCCTGGTCCAGGCTCAAGAGCTTGTAGTGGCTTCCGAAGTAAATTGATGTTAAATCAGTCCAGACAGATTCTTTGCCAATCAACGAACCAGAAGAAGCCATCATAAGCTGTGGCAATTCTGCAATGTTTTCTATGATTCCTTTGGATCCTAACTGGGCTAGGCAGCTGTCAACAAAGAATTCTTGATATTCTGCTGGGAGACAATACTGCATATTTGACAAACTGGTGGATGCCATAAACTTGCGCATGATTTGCAGTTCAACTGTCTTATTGTTTGTTTGGTAAGAACCTAATATTCCGTTGTAACGTTCAAAACTAAATAGCCAAAAGCCATATATGCTGCCATAGTTTTCCACGCATTCTTTGAGATGGAGATGAAGGTGCATATTAGGAGAAATAGACATTTTTCCATTAAGTTTCTCATATTCCTTGAGGAAGTCCATAAGTTTACAATCAGCAAGCATTAACTCTGTTTTTGTGATACAAGGCTTGCAGAGAAGACGGCAGGCCAGAACAAAAGATTGCCAGTAATGGAGGTGTTGTTCCGGAAGTACTTCCTTTAGTGCATACATCGAAAACAGAAGAACAAAGTTTTTCCATTGTGCAGCAGTAAATCCACCATAATTGGATTTGATGTTTCCAGGAAGTCTTCCAATATCTGATAATGAAGAAATCTCCTCAATATTTCTTTGAATTTTCTCTAGTCCAGCCTTAGTGATGATGTCATTTTCAATCCATTTAGAGAAAACCCTTTTAGCTGTTCCCAAGAATAAGTTGTGCATTGGATCAATGACACACATTTCTATGCTAGCATAGTAGGGAAGTTCTAATAAAACTGTATATCTAACACCGAGTTTACTTGCTAATTGTTCAGAAGCAGTTTGTGATGTACAGTTTTTCACCCTGTACGCATCCCTACGATGTTGTTGTGATGTTCTCTTTGGCCACTGGTCTCGGTCAAAGCCACTGTAGTCTCTTGGTTCTCCAAAAGCCCCTGGAAAGAACTTGAAACAGTGGGAACATCCTCTGTTGGCAGAATGGCCAAGAAATCCACAAAGTTTTCTTGCAGCAGGGATGTCTGCAGCACAGCATAAAAGAGCAGCACGAGCCTCCACTGGGGTAGAGGGACTATTGAAAGTGTTTACCTGAACACCTTCCCAAAGGGCTTTCAGTTCATCAACTGCAGGTTCAAGAAAGTGGTTAAGACTCTTTGGTTCATGTGCAAGAGCAGGAACGATACCAACCAAAACAACATTTTCTTTCTTAAATCTAATGTTTCTTGGCAGATTCATCAAAACCATGTAAATTACACCAATGGAATAATCGCTACGATGTTTAAAAGGTTGAAACCAATCAACGTTCATCATCAGTCCAAATGATCGTGACAAGTTAAGAAATTCCTTTGTACCCTTCCAGTTGCCGAATTGTTTCCAGACCTTTCCATCGTAAACGTCTGCATACAAGTCATCATGTATAGTTCTGGTTCTCCATTTCTCGCACTGTTCTTCAAGTCCAGGACGTTTTAGTAAGGCCTCCAGTGAGTCAATGATGCTCTTATAACAGTAAGTCTTCAGGGCATAAAACTTTGTACTTCCATTCTTCAGAGTAACCTTCGGAGCAAGCGGTGATCCACAAACCCTAGGTCGTCTTGAGCGTGGGAATGCAACATGGTTGCAAGTTCTTGCAACACTTTGACGACCGTTGTTGATCACTATGTCATCCATATGGTATAGCTTCGTGCACTTTGGACACACAACATATTTCTGAAAATGATCACAATCAATTTTAAGCAGCTTCCTAGCTGAATAAACAGTTTTTGGAACATTTGTGGCAAGAACCAAACACAAGTCTGAATGTTCCTGAATCAGCTGCCCAACACACAAAAGGAACTGTTTCAAATATTTCAATAATTGTTCAACAGCATTGTCACTTATGTAGTTCTTGTATTGCCAAACCAATATAAAATACACAAGCCAAGTTAAAATGACCATGGTGCGCTGATAGTTGGTTTGAGATGGAGAGGGTTCGGGTAGTTCCAAAGCCTCAGACTGTAGAACATCCTCTATGTCGCTCAGATCAGATTCCATGTAATCTGTACCCTCATCTTCATTGTACTCATTATCTTCTTCTGAACTGTGGTCAGTGTTATCATCCTCTGTAGTAGATAACACATCTGGCTCCTAAAATAAACAATGGAGTCCAAGATCAAAATCAATCAATATCAATAATAAATCAATAAATAAAAGCCAATTTGCAACAAGGCTGCAGTGGCACTCACACAGAGTTGCCGCTCAATTTACACAATAGTGAATAAAATAGTGCAGTGTGCTGTATTTTAAAGGGCCCAAGTTTAAATCTTTACAAATTGGATGGTGTAGTTAGCCATTATCTTTGAACTTGACTTAAAAAATCCTAGTCACAACCAGGTTATTTTAAATAAAATTCTAGAATCTGAGAGACTGAGACACTTCTCATACATGTATCAGAAAAAAAAATGGGGTGGGGTGCACAATGGGTGACTGATATAACCGCACAATGTAATTTTAAACATCAAAGGTTTTTTTAGAAACCATAGTAAATTATATTGAGGTATTATATTATTATATTATATTATGTACAAAAGGGGTACATAAAAGACTCAATTTAAGAGTGACTTTTATGACCGGCCAAGCAAAAATTTGATTTCGTGGCAGAAATTGAAAAATAATTTTTCTTCATTTTTGCTTATTAAAAGCTTTAAGGTAGATAAGAAACCTGATGTAGTTTGTTTCACCTAGAAGTCTTCTAATTTTAAGAAAATCGAAAATTGCTAAGGATAAAGATGCACAAGGAATTTCATGCTTAACAGTTGCTTTGTTGTATTTTGGAGCCAAGAAATGTTTAGCTGTACATAAGAAAGGCTATTTTGATCGATCACAACATTTTGTGGGACTACGATGCATTGGTTAATAGGCTGCCTTCAACAACCCAAGCCAATTCTCAGGTATGTCTTAGATAAACATCTACATCAACAGTTAGTAATTTCCGAGAAAGCTTCTGTAATAAAACCTAAATGTGTGCGTACCAAAAGTTTATTTTGTTTTCACATTTATCCAAAAAGGGTTTTGAGTGGCTAAAGGTTGTGTTTAAAGGATAAAAAGAGAAACATCATACATGTAACAGTTTGCTCAAAAAAAATCGTTTCAATAGGCCTTATCACGGTTTTCGACGCCATCTTGACGAGTAGGCAAAGCGGGAAGAAATTACAGTGTTTGTATGGGAATCCGACGGCAAATATGTAGCTAGGCTAGAAAGCGTTCAGTTACGTTTTTAATTTCCCATACATTTGTCTATATTTTTTCCCAGAACCGCGTAAATTGCGGGAAAAAATACAGACAAATGCATGGAAAAATTAAAAACGTAACTGAACTCTTTCTAGCCCAGCTACATCCTTAATTCGAAATCGGCAAATAAAATATTTTGCCTAGTACATGTATCTTAACTTTACAATTCATAAGTTGTCCAAAATTCAATTTTTGTAAAAGGTATTTGCCGTTGGACTCCCATACAAACACTGTAATTTCTACCCGCTTTGCCTACTCGTCAGAATGCCGTCGAAAACCGTGATAAGGTCTATTATTGTACTAGATGGGTTTGTAAAGCGAACTAAAAACTGCCAACACAGTAAGTACATGTATGCATGTGTCGAAGAATGACAAATAGGATTTGGTCGGTAGGAAGTTTTTATTTGCAGTGATTTCTACCAGTTCGTTTAAATAAGATATCATGTTGACTAACATATATATTATGTATTCATTTTCAACTAGCTGCTGTCCATCAACATTGGAGGTCCTTAAGGGACGCGATGGAACGAGAAAAACTAAAAATAGCTTTGAGAAGCACCGAAAGCAAGTCAAGCGAAGTAATCGTCTAAAGAGGGTAAGTACTACGCATATACATATATTTTTATATATGGCCAGTTTGTTTTCTATTTCTTCTTTGGTTTTAGGACGATTAACGTAAATTCATAACCATCTTCCATGAATAAAAATATGCTACATAACACGCTAAAGTACGCTGTTGTTCAATGCTATTATATCAGTGCAGTATTTTATTTTCTTCACTAAATTTACTTCTTAGGCAGATTTTTTTATTTGTAAAAGATTATACTGAAAGTCATGGCATCTTAGGCACGAAAAAAACATCTTGGTAGTATATATTCTGAAAATAATTTTGACGTTTCTCCTTCGGTTGTTCCCTTCAGAAACTCTCTCGACGACTTTCTTGTTTGGAAAAAACAACCGTACTTTCAGACGAGGACAAGAAAAAAGCACGAGAAATTCTGTCCTCTCCAGACGCCATGAATTACATGTCATCTGAAGAAAGCTGCGAGGAAGACGCTGTAGAACGAAGGAGTGGCCCCAAACCACGAAAGATTAGAAGATTATCTTGGGAGAAAAGTAAATTGAGGAACATAAAAGCGAAACTTGATGAAGCGCATTTTGCTGGACTGAGTGAAAGGCAACGTCGAACAAGTGCCCGTGTCACTCGCAGTGAAGAGGAATCAGCTCGCCCTCACCCAAGTAAAGGACCTCGTTGGGCAGTTCGCAATGAATAATACGAACGTTATGCATACCACGTGCACTGAGCAGTTGGAAATGCATGGTTATTTGACCGGTGTTAAATTATTTTCTGACATGTTACGTTCAAACGAAGAGTTAAAATCGTTTCAAACAATTACAATTATTATTAAGTTTCAAGGGTCGATTGTAAAACCAGAATATTGATTAAATTAAGTTGTGATGAAAATCTAACTTGTATTTGTGTGATTTTATAAAGTGGGGAGTGGATTTAGCACACCGACGGTAAAAGTGTGTCATGGGTGATATTTGAACAGAGCAATTAAAACAAATTATTTACCAATCTAGCCTGTTATTGAGAAGGGAAGAATATGGAGTGCTAAAAAAAACAGTCAAAAATCAAACGTTTCCAACACGAAAACGCTTATTTCCGTCCAGTATTGGGCCTGATTACGTCAACGGAAACAAGAAAAAATAACATGTTTCCGGAACGTTTCCTGGTATTTCCGTCCGCTTTTAGGCCTGTTTACGTCGACGGAAACCAGCAAAAATCATATTTCCGGAACGTTATCCCTTGTTTCCGTCAACCTTTAAGTCTGTATACGTCGACGGAAACATGAAAAAACCATATTTCCGGAACGTAATCGCGTGTTTCCGCAAAAGTAACCATGTGGTTCCACTTGCGGAAACCCTTGTTTCCTTCAGCTGAAACTTGACGGAAACATGTAAAAAAGTGGTACGGTTCCGCTGTGTCCGCAGCAACGGAAACACGAGTAAACGCCACAAAACCGCAGACGGAAACACGAGTTGTCCGTCATGTTTCCGCAACGGTGACACATGATTCCGCAACGTTTCCGTTTACGGATTCTTGGTATTTCGTCCTGTGCTAAGCGCAGATGAAGGGAAATGAAGGCAGATGAAAGCAGTTGAAGGAAAAATGACGGCAGATGAGGGTCGATGGAGGGAGATGAGAGCAGCTGGAGGGCAGATGGGGGCAGATGTGGAAAGATGAAGGGAAATGGAAGATGAAGGCAGATGGTGGCAGATGAACGAAAATGAGGGCAAATGAGAGCAAATGAAGAGAGGTGTGAGTGGATAAAGACAGATGAAGATGAATGCAAATGAAGGGAAATAAATGTATATGAAGGATCATGAAAGTAGATGAAGTGGGCTTAAGATTGATGAGTTACTCTGAAGGCAAATGAAGCCTACGATAGCCGCATGGTTGCCAATGAATGGACTTAAGAGCGCCTGTCTGTAAAAATCAGACAAAATCAAACATAGCGCGGCAAGGGTGGAAAATTCGATTTCTTTCATATTTTAATGTTAGATAGGTTAGGGTATAACTAAAATCACTGGATACTTTTTTTGGCAAAATATCCTTTTATTTCAAAGAAAAATGCAAATAACGAACTTCCGTTAAAATCGCCATTTGAAGCAGTAAATTATGACATCAATTTGAGGCGTTCGCGTGCAAAAACAAATCCCTCTGTCGTCTTTTAAACACTCAATTTTACTTCTGCAATCTCTCAAGAGCTTCAAAACTGATTTTGGTAGAAATTGCGTTGTTCTTTGTGTTTGAAATAATTTAATTTTGAAAGTATACATTTCTCATCAGGAAAAGTACTTCGTGAATTAAACTATTTTTCACCATGTGCTAAACCTTCAAATCGATTCATCTTCTGGCTGTTGAATTAAGAAAAGATGTTCTCAGGATTGCTGCAAAAATTTCTTTGGGCAAATGATTGAGAGCGACGCGAGAGCTTTTCAAAGTTCGTTAAAATGCAGGTTGTTTGACCCTTCTTGGCAACAGTCCATTCGCGAGTCACGCACATATTTTAATGTGTTTCGACCCATATGAGATCGAAAACGTCAAACAGAAAAACAGTTCGAAATGCTCTTACCTCATTTGCTGTAGAAGACAGGTCCAGAGGCCATTTCCGAGTGATTCTCTTGCCGTTCGACGTATTTTGGTCCTGTTGATGCCATCCAATGAACACCGCCAACTGGGTCAGTGTATTGTAAACGGTCGAACAGCTCAACAACAACCTTTCTTCCAAAACGTTCGACATCTTGCTACACTGTGACATCTTACTCAACGGTTCAGTTGATTTAATACGAGTGTTGCTTAGTTGGCAATACACAAAAAGGTTTTTATCACCACATGTCGCCGCTAACGTGGCCAGAGTTCTGTCTAGAGCCGCGTCACGCAATGCAAATCATTGGAATGGACATTTTACTAGAGGGTAGGGGAAGGGCAAAATCTGCTCTGATTCTTTTTAAACGGCTCAGGGTTCGAGAAATGGGAGGAACTAGTAATGGACCAAAAATACGAAACAAAATTAGTGCTACATTTAGGCACCTCAACCTCACGTGCCAGAATGCAGAAAAAGGAGTCACCCCTCGGCGTGAGTTGCAGGCATGCAAATAACAATGTTCGAACACGTCTTCAAAACGTCGAGTCCAGAACATTAAAATCGTTTTTATCAGGGAAATTGCGATGTGACTAACTCGTTTGTACTTATTGTTTTGGCTTAGAGGGGTGACCTCGGACTTTTTGTTTTCACAAATCATACATATTTACATACATGAATTGCTTCGTTACACAGAAGACGGTTGTTGTTGGTTCCATTTTCTTGTTGTCGGAGTTTGTGGTTACAACATCAGACGAATCAAAAGCTTGAAAACAATTGTTCCCTTACTTTCATGCACCAAGAATACCCAGGTCCGTAGAAAGGGGCGGGGGGCGGGGGAGGGGGGGGGGCTCGAGTCCCCAGAAGTTTTGGAAGTTGAAAAAACATTACAATAAATGAACCAAAAAATATATACTTAAAACGAATTTAAAATGTGCAACGAATAGTCTTAAATGCTGATGCTTAAAGTTCCTTTTATTATTTTACAACCTTTGACAGGGTTTGACATCTGTTGAGTCACTAGCCACCGGGCAAGTGGGCTTCAAAAATCTACTAGCCCACCGCACATTTCAGTCGCCCAGATTCCTTACCAATGTCTTTCTTCACCCATATCACCTTGACCCTGGCAGTATAGCTTTACTGTGAAGGACCTTAATGCCTTTAATAGCTAAGCGACTGCTGTGTATTTGCTGCAAGCTTTAAGCTCATCATGTTGTTTTAAAACAAGTCTAAGGAACAAAACTATTTTTATCTCACCAATCGAGTGATAAAAGTTACGTAAACGTTTACGAGAGTTAGGTAAAACAGGTCGGAAATTCGTAGCTTGGCTGTCGAAATGTTTCAATTTAGCAAGCCTTGTAACTTTAAGGGTACTTTTTTAAAACTGATGCTATAAATCTGGTGGATGTTGCCAACAACTTTGTCGGCGAAAAAGCAAACAGGAAGCAACTTTTTGGCAAATTGTCAACGAAGGATGTCCCCAAAAAGGTGTCGTTTTTGACGAAATCGACACAAACTGTGGCATTGTGAACAGAGTTAGTATCTATGTGCATGAGTGTGTATTTTGAAGGGGGCGGGGAGGCTTTGACTAGGCCAATTTGCTCGCAGCATTTATTTCAGCCTTGGTGCGGGCCTGATACCACAAGTTACAAGTCAGTTTTTACAACGAACGCTTGAATACAATGACGATATGTCCCAGCCATCGTGCAAAACTTGGAATAGTGTCTAGCAGAGGCTGCAGCACAAGGGGCCGGGTCACGGTAAGGAAAAGGGCAGTGGCCAAAAAGTGAAAGAGGACTGGGGAAAAAGGGATCTGAAATTATCTTAAGGGGGACTGGTTCGCTTGTAAAAGTTGGATCAGGTGAGTTTTATATTCGCTTGTGGTCTATCCGAATATTACCCAGGTTATCGATGGAAGCCTCACTCTTCTCTTCGTCCTCATTAAGGTGTATGTAGAACGTGAAAGAGGTAACAGACGTTTAAGGGCAAGATGCTTGACGTATTTCTGTTATGATATCCTCATATCCATTATGATAAGTATGCTGGCTGCTGTGAGAGATCTCGCTCACTGGGAACCTGTCTCAGTAAGATTCGTAAACAGAAATTCAGGAACAGAACCTCATTTTTGTTACCATGGTTACGTGCCATATTTCACAGTCTTCAAACAGCACTGGCGTGCTGTTAGAAGCCCCAATCATTAGTCAGGACACACTAATGTAGACTAAGTCAAATAGCTGACGAGAGAGCACAGTTAAAAACTTCGATTGCACCCATTTGTTATAAAGAGAGAACCCTTCCTGTCCAAAACTCCATCCAACCCTATAACAGCGAGCTGACTTTCACTTCTGATATAACTGTGCCTTGTACCGGTCCTGTGCCAGCTGAGAACCAGCAGACTGACACCAATGATCATAGGTAGAATACCCCCTCGTCAATTAACAAAAGGGAGCCCCTTGTAGTTATATGTTTCCCCGTATTAGAGTTGGGTCTAGTTAATTAATAATAGCGCCACTTCTGTTGCACCACTCACCTGTAACCATGTCTGTAAGCTTGTACAACGGTTGGAATTGCGTTTCAGACTACTAGGGTAGCAAATACTATTTTTAATGGTTGTATCAACACTGGTCGTAAGTAAGAAAGACACACAACGCCATTAAAACCACGAATAATCCCTGCAATTAACACTGTATGTTATTTTACTTCACCTCAAAGGTTTTGCCCTTCCCCTACCCCCTAAAATGCCTTTCATATGCATTGCGTGACAAGCCAAATACGCACGCGGCGCCATCCACGATTGGTCCCAATTTAGCAGTCAAATCTGATAATGCTTTTGTGCACTGAAAACTGAGCAACACTCGTATTAAATCAACTGAACTGTTGAGTAAGATGTCACAGTGTAGCAAGATGTCGAACGTTTTGGAAGAAAGGTTGTTGTTGAGCTGTTCGACCGTTTACAATACACTGACCCAGTTGGCGGTGTTCATTGGATGGCATCAACAGGACCAAAATACGTCGAACGGCAAGAGAATCACTCGGAAATGGCCTCTGGACCTGTCTTCTACAGCAAATGAGGTAAGAGCATTTCGAACTGTTTTTCTGTTTGACGTTTTCGATCTCATATGGGTCGAAACACATTAAAATATGTGCGTGACTCGCGAATGGACTGTTGCCAAGAAGGGTCAAACAACCTGCATTTTAACGAACTTTGAAAAGCTCTCGCGTCGCTCTCAATCATTTGCCCAAAGAAATTTTTGCAGCAATCCTGAGAACATCTTTTCTTAATTCAACAGCCAGAAGATGAATCGATTTGAAGGTTTAGCACATGGTGAAAAATAGTTTAATTCACGAAGTACTTTTCCTGATGAGAAATGTATACTTTCAAAATTAAATTATTTCAAACACAAAGAACAACGCAATTTCTACCAAAATCAGTTTTGAAGCTCTTGAGAGATTGCAGAAGTAAAATTGAGTGTTTAAAAGACGACAGAGGGATTTGTTTTTGCACGCGAACGCCTCAAATTGATGTCATAATTTACTGCTTCAAATGGCGATTTTAACGGAAGTTCGTTATTTGCATTTTTCTTTGAAATAAAAGGATATTTTGCCAAAAAAAGTATCCAGTGATTTTAGTTATACCCTAACCTATCTAACATTAAAATATGAAAGAAATCGAATTTTCCACCCTTGCCGCGCTATGTTTGATTTTTACAGACAAGCGCTCTTAACGTTTGTTTTAATTTTAATATCGTTCCTTAGCTAGTTTGGGGAATCGTGGTGGGTATATCCATGAGATCTCTGCCCCCCTTTACGAGAAGATGTTTTTTACGTGGCCCGGGCTTGGTTGCACGAGACACTTCTAGGAGTCTGGAAACAAGTTTACGTTGCCATGACTACGTACTAATCGAACTGCTTATGTTCGACGCCATTTTGGATTTCAGAGGTTTCGTCTCTTTCAATCCGATAAATTACCAGGATTTCTCATCAATCTACTAAACCATGGCATCTAAAGGCAACGCTGAAGTAAATTACGTCCATCAAAATGCTATTTTGTGCGAAACGATAAAGAAAGAGCAGCGAAATCACAAGTTATATACAAACTACAGCATCAACCCATTCAAGAAAAGTAAGTTGAAGTTTGTCAATATCTATGGCACTTCATTTCCTTTCAACTTGCCTTTGAATTGAACATGATCCGATGCAGATTTTAACGATTTAAATGTGTGACTTTTACAGTGTATACGCTAACTGGAAAACCAAATTCTCTACACGATTCCGCGGATGGAGAAGAAGATGGTAATGTAGAATTAGTTTTGACCTAAGCTTCAGGACCTTATTTCTCATGAACTCTGTTGTGATTTTTTTTTTGGTCCTAAACAACTTTAATCTGTCTTACTTGGCCCTAATAATTCCATATGATTCCCTGCCTTTATTCTTAACAGGAAAACGTGCTGTATTGTATAAGTAAAAATCTACTAGATGAAGTCAAACATAGTCTGCAACATTACCACCGTACCCATGCAAATACCAGGAGAGGTGGTTGCTTACAAAAGGACTCAACTGTGGTGATTTGACTGAGAAAAAAAAAAAGAAAGAAAAAATGAAAGACATGAAATTTTATATTGTTGGCATGCAATCCCTTGTATTAAGAGGTAGCTGCGTTTGTATAGGTAATCATACGGTTTCGAGTTCAATTTGGAATTAATTTGCACGAGTGAGTTTTTCAAAAAGCTGAAATTGCACGAGCCGCTTCGGCGAGTGCAATTTCAGCTTTTTGAAAAACTCACAAGTGCAAATTAATTCCAAATTGAACGAGAAAAACCGTATGATTACTTATTAATAATATAAACATGAAAAAATTCGCGTGGAGGAAGTGCCGGAAGATCTTACTGCAGACAGGAAGTGAGCGTTTGACGCGGATTTGACACTTTATTTACTGATTGGCTGATGAAGAACAGCTGATAATGCTACGAACTCAAAGCGGTTCGTTTAATAATCATAATCCAGAATATCGATGTATAATGTGCACTGGTGTTACACTTTTTGCACTGGTGTTACACGTTTTGCACTGGTGTTACAACTGAACTGCACTGCTCTCAACCAATCAGAATCGAGTAATTTTTTCATGTATATTATTAAGATTTTTATTGTATTTGTTGAAAAGTGGCATGTTTTAGCACCCGTGATATAAGTATGACATAATTTGACTACACAATGTATTATTATTATTTGTGCTGTAGGTACTTTCTTGGAAGTTATCAAGAAGTCTAATGAAACACCTGTGAAGAAATTTCAGTTCCCTCAAACATCAGCACAAGAGATTGGATGGAATACAGAACCACTGGTGAGTTGATGGTTACTGCATGAGGAGCTTAAGCCACAGAAAAAAGTATGCAAATGAGGTTACCGGGAGATTGAATCTTCCGGTAGCCTAATTTGCATACAATAAAAGCGGTAACATCAGACACTGCGGTTGACACCTAAGGCGTTAACCGTGTCCGGTGGAATTCTTTTAAATTGACATTATTGACGACCTCTAAGAAGGAAAACCACATGAGCAGACGAAGAAAAATTAATTTCAGCGGAACATGATAGAGTCTTGCTAAAAAAGGCGGTTAGGATTCGCGCAAGTTGGCCGGGCTCAACCGACAATTGGCTTCGCGCGCGCGGGCAATACCACCAAAAATAACGGCGCGGTAAGAATTATTTCGGCTTGAAAATGATCAATACACCTTTAATTCTCAGCTACTTTATGTCTTACTTCTTTTCAAACAGCGATAATGTCTTTATATCAAAAAAGAGATATCTAAATGGAAAAAGTAAAAGTCCTTTCGTAAGAATGACCAAAATTATTTCTATGAATTTTTCCTTCTGTAGTGAATTAAAAGAATAAAACTTGAACTATTGTAGCGCATACGATAACTGAAGGGAAATTTACATAAATATACCAAAAGCCGATAGTGTTAGCTAAAAAGCGATGTTAGACATTCTGCTTCCAGGTATCTGCTACCCAGGGAAAGCAGAATAAGCTAAAAAACGATGTTAAACATTCAGCTTCCAGGTACAGTGTGTTGCCCAGTTTTCGTACACTTTAGTTTGTAATCGCTATATCTTTTCGTCTGTGAGACGAAAATTTCTGAATTTTCTATTAAAGACAGCCCATTTACTTACCTTCAATATATAAAACGATTGGCCGCTTGATCGACGTACGTCCAAAATTATGCCATTTTTCCCGAAACTCCAAAGTTGCCCAGTCTTCGTACACCTGGCCCAGTTTTCGTACATCGACAAAACAACATTTCTCCACGAAAACGCTCGACGCAAACTAATGTGTCAGCCACCCTGCTGAGTGCTTATCGTGTTTTCTCTTCGGTTTGTGAATAAATATCGGCTTAGCGACCAAAATTTGGCGTACAAAGCAAATGGTTATTCGGGGGGTGGATGTTTAATCGATCCTGCAGTGTTGATTTTTGGGTCCCTCACTTTTGGGCGGCTATTCTTACGCTCAATCCACTGTCTCGTACGTCATTTACTGCCTTGGTAAAGGTAGTTGACAGGTTACTATTCTGCGTATTACAACTCTTAAGAAAAGGCCTGTATAAGATTCGACGTTTTCCTTCCGTTTCCGCTTACGCCTTTAGGATAGCAAACTCTTTACTTCCGTTTCGGCTTATGCTTGCCTTTCTTACCTACTTTTGTAAATGTTTATTAGAATCGCAACGGAGTGAAAAAATCAGTAAAACCGGTAAGCTAACGATATTTCACGGTGTATGTCAACCAGTTCTATGCATAGACATCTACCTTAGTTAATTATTTGACGATTTAGATTGTTTGCGTGGGATTACGTTTATTAAATATTCGTGACCTTTGCGTGACCTGGATGTAAAGCGTCACTGTTATACCACAACAAATACATGTAGTGTATCGTACTTTGCAAGGATTGTTGTGTAATCTTTGCTGCACTTGCGACCTATTAGTTTTCGAACAGTAAAGTTTAAAATTCAGTTCTTTAACTTATCTAGAAATAGGTTTTGAGAAAGGCGCAGCTAAGTGTACGAAAACTGGCACAGTAGGTCAAAATGTATGCGAAGATTCTCACCGCTAAAATTCAGGAGCAGTTAAATTTAAGCTGGCGTTGAAAGTTTTTCCATTCACTTTCATCTTTTGTCTATCATCTGTCCAAAAATCATGAAGTTCCTTGCAAGATTACCAGCAAAACGGGCTATTTGTTCATCTACAATACCTTTACTGTGCAGTGAAAAGTGCAAATATTAGCCGCTAAACTTTTACTCACCTCGAAAGAAATTGTCTGCACTGACCTGCCTCTTCGTCAAAAAGCCCGGCAAAACCGGCAATTTATAGCTGAGATGTTCCTTTTACTTTTGGAATTCTTCGGTTGACGAAGATTTAAATGACCGACGAAAATAATCAAATAAAGTTCTTTTTGTACGAAAACTGGGCCCGTACGAAAACTGGGCAACATACTGTATCTGCTACCCAAGGAAGACAGAATAAGCTAAAGCGCGATGTTAGACATTCCACTTCCAGGTATCTGCTACCCAGGGAAGGCAGAATAAGCTAAAAAGCGATGTAAGACATTCTGCTTCCAGATATCTGCTACCCAAGGAAGACAGAATAAGCTAAAAGGCGATGTTAGTCATTCCGCTTCCAGGTATCTGCTACCCAAGGAAGACAGAATAAGCTAAAGCGCGATGTTAGGCATTCCGCTTCCAGGTATCTGCTACCCAAGGAGGACAGAATAAGCTAAAGTGCGATGTTAAACATTCCACTTCCAGGTATCTGCTACCCAGGGAAATTTACATAAATATACCAAAAGCCGATAGTGTTAGCTAAAAAGCGATGTTAGACATTCCGCTTCCAGGTATCTGCTACCCAGGGAAAGCAGAATAAGCTAAAAAGCATGTTAAACATTCAGCTTCCAGGTATCTGCTACCCAAGGAAGACAGAATAAGCTAAAGCGCGATGTTAGACATTCCACTTCCAGGTATCTGCTACCCAAGGAAGACAGAATAAGCTAAAGCGCGATGTTAGGCATTCCGCTTCCAGGTATCTGCTACCCAAGGAGGACAGAATAAGCTAAAGTGCGATGTTAAACATTCCAATTCCAGGTATCTGCTACCCAGGGAAGACAGAATAAGCTAAAGTGCGATGTTAGACATTCCACCTCCAGGTATTTGCTACCCACGGAAGACAGAATAAGCTAAAGCGTGATGTTAGATATTCCGCTTCCAGGTACATGTATCTCCCGGGGGGGGGGGGGGACTCCCATATGAAAGTGACGGGGATGCTCGTCGTCTCGCTTAGGGTTGTAAATTGTAGATTTTGGTCTCGCTTAGGGTTTTTAGGAAGGAAAGCCAATATTTCTACCCATTCAGGTATCGCTTAGGGTGTGCGTAAAGAAATATCTATATGAAAAAAACCAAACGACGTCAATCTTTAGCGTCAATCTTTAGCGCATTTAAAATCACTGAAGCTCTTATTTGGTTGTCTGTTTTAGCATGGTCTCATTTAGGGGTCAATAACGCCTGAACCACGCCCAGATTGGTCTCCTTTAGGGGTTTAATTCTAATTTTCCGACGAGCATCCCCGTCACTTTCATATGGGAGTCCCCCCCCGGGATGTATCTGCCACCCAGGGAAGACAGAATAAGCTAAAAAGCGATGTAAGACATTCTGCTTCCAGGTATCTGCTACCCAAGGAAGACAGAATATTAGCTAAAGTGCGATGTTAGGCATTTCGCTTTCAGGTATATTCTACCCAAGGAAAACAGGATAAGCTACAGCGCTATGATAGCGATCAAGTTTCCATGTACAGCATATTATCTAAGGAAATCAGAATAAAGCTAGAGCGTGATGCTAATATTTCGCCTCAAGGTGTGTACAAAATCGTTCATTTTCTCTTGTTCCTACTTACCAAAGGTCTCTTGTCTCTTTTTTGTCTCGATTCCAAAGTTTCGTGGATCGGTCGTCGTTATTGAAGACGCGCGCAATTTTCAAAACCTCATATTTCCGGCCAGCATTGCGTTGCACGCAAAACACAAATGCAATATGTTTTGACGAAAAACTGGCATTACCCAAGATGTCGCTACAGCATTTAGGTTGGAAGCCTTCTATACTTGAAATACAGTAAATAAAATATCAAAAGGAAAACACAATGAAGCTGGGTAATGTTAACATGATACCAGTGTAGCTCGAATAAATTATAATCGGAGTCGTGAAAGCGCCACATCCCATGCGTCCTCTAACATACATTTCTATTCACATAAAAATCTATAGCCTTAGTCTAAAAATTGATCGATGTCGGGTTCTTGCTCGACCTACATACAAATCAATACAACTTAGTAAAGATAATTATGGGCAGTTCTAAGATGCATCGAGGAGAATTTGCAGGTTTACGTAATGTTGAAATAAATTCCCGCCAGATAATTCTCACACAAAATTATGATTCTGTTTTGACAGCCTGCCCAGGAAAATCTACTAAAATCGCTATTGCATGCATCAACCGGTTTTGATTGTCATAAAGGACTATGGTAGCGGTCTAGCAAAGAAAATATATCATAAAACTGAAACAACCAGCGTCATTACAAACGGCGTGACAAGACCGAATAATTCTCTGGTCCTATTTTAGGTTTCGTTTCCTGGCTTATGGTGACAAAACGTGCGACTAACATTGCTAACATTCGACAGAGCCAAAAGGAGGTTACCAGAAAATCAGACATACCTGCCTTAAAATTCCCGGACTTTCGCTGACTGCTGACTAATTTTTGCTTCACGACGTGATCGCTTTTCTTATAATTGTAATGTATGTCATGCTGTGTTAAAAATAACTGCAAGGACACATACCAACCGTACATGTTGATATAATTCTCTTCATTGCTGACAGAAATGATTGGCGTAAAATAACACTTGTAATGAGTACATGCTGCGAATTTTTTTCATGGCCTAAGTTCCTCATGCTGATGTGAACTTTAGACTTCAAACAGGGTACTGTAATACTTATTCCCTTCAGGCTGAAAGTTTAGGAGGGGTAAGGGAAGGTACGTTTTTTCTTGGGGGGGGGGGGAGGGCTGGGGCCTCAGAGGGGAGGGTCATCAGTGAAAGTGAGCACCAAAAGGGGAGGGCCATACCTCATGTGAGCTATTCAAGGGAGGGTCACACATCTTTTCCAGAAATTTTTAATGAGAATTTTTGTGATGTTGCTTTCCATTTTTCTTACAGATTAAGTTTTTCTTTTCACCTACTTTGATTTAATTTGGTGTTTTATTATAGATACTAGGTTACATTTTTACATGTATATTATGCCATGGCACATAGTTTTTCTCGGAGGACTCGTGTCCTTTTCCGTCCCTATCGAGAAGTACTTGACTGAGGTATCGTTTCTTCAGCTTCTTGCTGTTGGCTATCCGCTGCCTGGTCTCCTGAGTCGTTTAGTTCTGAAGAGTTACTAATAGATCCAACAATGCGCTCTACCCTGTCGGAAATGTCGGAAATATTTGTTTTTGAGAGGCAAATTTCGCATGCTAAACAACTAAACCTTTCTGTTAAAATAACCAACAGCAATGGCGGCTAGTCGGAGAAAGAAGCGCGTGTATTTTCCCTTAGATATTTTATGTTCAAAGCTTTTATAATACTCAAATACTTCCATATTCAAACTTCAGCTATAAAACGTAAATATCCCACACTGATTGTTTGCATTTTCCGACGCACACATTCAATATCGAGATATATTCATATTCAAACACTTTGTGTTCACAAGCCAAACAATCTGACCCTGGTGAAAAACCTCACAGGATCTTCAAGGATCTTTAAGGATTGCCAAAGACCTGCCAAAGATCCTTAAAGACAAGGATCTTTAAAAGATCCTTAAAGGATCTTTGAAAGATCTTCAAAGATCTTTATATGCAAAATCATTTGTTAAGATCCTCAAGGATTTGACCAAGATCTTCCAAGGATCCTACAAAGATCCTAATAAAGATCCTAGCAAAGATCTTTGCAAGGATCCTTCAAGATCCTCAAGGACTAAACAAGGATCTTTCAAAGATCTTAAAAGAATCCTTTCAAGGATCTTTTAAAGATCTTAGCCAGGATCCTCAAGGATTTGGTCAGGATCTTTTTAGGATCCTTGTCAAGATCTTCACAAGATCTTTGCAAGGATCCTTCAAGATCCTCAAGGACTAAACAAGGATCTTTCAAAGATCTTAAAAGGATCCTTTCAAGGATCTTGTTAAGATGTTAGCCAGGATCCTCAAGGATTTGGTCAGGATCTTACAAGGATCCTTGTCAAGATCTTTGTAAGATCTGTGTAAGGATCCTTGGAGATCCTCAAGAATTTAATGAGGATCTTTCAAAGATCTTAAAAAGATCCATTTAAGGATCTTGTTAAGATCTTTGCTAGGATCCTTAAGGATTTGGTCAGGATCTCCCAAGGATCCTTGTCAAGATCTTTACAAGATTTGTGCAAGGTTTCTTCAAGATCCTCAAGGATTTAATGAAGTTCTTTCGAAGACCTAACAAGATGCATAAAGATCTTAGAAAGGATCCGTAAGGATTTGATCAGGATCTTGCAAGGAATCTGTAATTTTATGCCTATAATTATTGATGTCTTTACAAGATCTTAGCAAGGATCCTGCAAGATCCTCAAGGATTTCAAAGATCTTGAAAGTATTCTGTTAAAGTTTTTGCTTTGATCTGGGGATCATGCAAGGTTCCTTCACAAGATCCTTGAAAAATTTGACACAGTTGACAGAATCTTCAAAGATTTGATGAGGATCCTTACAAACATCATTGCAAGGATTTTCCTAAGATCTTTGCAGGGTTCCTTCAATATCCTCTTTGAAAGGACTAAAATAATGAGGATCTTGCAAGGTGGTGAGTATTATTCTAATGTCTGATCTGCTATGTGATCAAAAAACAAAACTGCTATCACTACAAAGTACATGTATCCAACACAATTTTCAGACTTTCAGATAAGCATAAGTCTTAATTTCTGCTTGGAATGTTATGCTTAGTCTGTGCAAGAATAAACCATAAATCAGAAAAATTTATTTGTCGAAAAATAATCAGTTTTACTTTACCTTGTTAATTTACATGATCATATTTGAGCTGTTCAGCAGTAGTTGCTTAAGCTTAATTATTTTGTCTTAATATTCATGCAGTCAGTTTCAGCAATTTAACGATGAAAATCCTTAGTTTTTGAACTTCTGTAGGGGTAAATTTGTTCTAAGTCTCCATAGGTCCCAAAAAACGATTCAGGAGTGACTTCTTAGCAGGATGCAATCCTTAAAGTGAGCAAGAAAAACGGGAGACAGGAGCAGCCGCCATTTTGGAATCTCGGAGAGACTGGTAATGAATGAGCCGCTTTTGGTCAGCAGCCTCATCATTGCGGGCTCAGAGAAAACAGTTGAATTCATCAATTTCGAGTTCGTTTTAAATGGGCAACATATGTTTCCTTGGATTTCCTATTATTTCAAGCTTAAATGATGCCTCAAGGCAGCAAAAACTGGATATCTACTCTTAAGAAGGAGGTTAGTTCAAAAGAAAATGATTTGTAATGAAAGATTGGCTTCAAAATTAACGATTCTAAGAAGATCATGTTCTTTCCTGTCTTCTTATATCTGCTTCCATTCGAACCTATATAATTATAAGCTATAGGCTTATATATTTACATGTAACTAGTTACACTTGAGGCAGGCTGAATTGCGAGTTTATTTAACTAAAGAAGCAGTTATGGCATAATTGTGCAGTTTATAGAAAAGTTAAAATGAAACATCCAATACAATGTTCTCCAGTGCTTTTCCACTGTAGAGTGTTTCCATCACTGTAGTGAAAAGGACATGCACTAGCACAAGGTAACTGATCTGCCTTGAGTTTACAATGTCTTGATTTGAAAGCAATAATAGAGATCATCTTCTAGAGAATTGAAAGAACGGAACTGTTAACTGAATACAAAATAATTCAGAAATGATTTTAACCACACAATGACCAATTTGTTCTGTTTTGCTCTACTAGGAATACATTCAATTCATGATCAGCTGCTGAGCACTGCAGTGTCAAGTCAGGAGTAGCCTGCTCTGTGCTCAGTATTAAAGCTAAGTCACTTTTAATGAACATAGCAGTCCAGTTTACTGATTTCGCTTTCTGTGATTCATACCTACTCAAACTACCAGGACACAATGCAATTGTAAATGTATTGTAAGTTATCGCTATAAATCCACTCTAAATGTACACAGCAAAATATTTTGAGAAAAAGGACAATCAAGACAATGTTGTCTGATTCACGCTGTGTATACTGATGAAGCTTTATGTAAAAGTAGTTCTAGGTGTAGCAATTCAGAATAATAATATTATTGTAATTTTCCCAATGTTGAATTAACTTTTATGTATTTAGTTATGTGAAATTCAGAGGACAATACATAGGTCATGTACATAGGTCATAATTTTATAAAAACTCTTGTGAACTTTATAGAGATGTTATTTTAATCACAACTGCACTGTGTCAGTACTTGATATAGTCTCCAAGCTAGTTTCCAGAGTGCTGAAATTGTGGTAAATTACAGTCAAAATACTCAGCGCATTCCGCTCATTATTTAGGAATGATTTTCATTAATCGGGAACGGATTGCACGTTTGGAATCAAAATTCTATTTTTAAATTGAAGATTGAAATGTTCCAACGGTAGACTCATGCGAAGTAACGAATGTTGATTGGATTGTTACTAACAAAAGCCAAAAGTTCACATGCGAAGTACGAAACCGTTGGCGGCTGTTGGTCTCAGTCGGTTTGACATTACAGGGAATTTTTCTCAATTTTTCAGGAACATTTGTGTGCATTTACAGCACACTTGTTTTGAAGAAATTATTCTTTACAGTTTTACAACAACAGACTGCTTTTTTACGTGGAAATGTGCCTGCAATTAATATTTTGTTGAGTGAACACAAATCAGACCAGACATGTCAAGCCGCCAACAGTCTGCTACTTGCATGTGAACATTCGCCGGATGTCAATAACAAACAAATCAGCATTCCTTATCTGGAACAAGGCTACCATTGGAACCTTACAATATTCAATTTGAAAGTAGAATCTTGATTCCAATAATGCAATCCATCCCCGATTAATGAAAGTCATTCCCAAATAATAAGTGGAATGCGCTGAGTATTTCGACTGTAATGCTCTAAATATATTCACAAGAAAGTGTTTTAAGGTTTCATAATAAAATTTTCATTTAATCAAAACAATGTTGAATTTGGTGGCCTAAAAGAAAACTTGTGAAGAATCCTTACAATTTTTGCAATAAATACTTAATCAACTTTAAGGTTGTTTGTTGTTTGATGTACATTACATCCTTATGTTTGCTATTCTCAGTAATTCCTAGGATCTCAATTTTTTCTCAAATTTTATCAAATTCTCTCAGTTTCCTAGAAATTTCTTCCACGGTAATCTAAGACCATGCGAAGTTTGGAATTCCTAGGAATTGTAAGAGCTTGCAACATCCTTAATGGTCCTCAGAGATTGTTGTGGAACTTGAAAGAACCAAAAAGATCTTTGGGAGATTTTTGAAGATCTTTTCTAATCTTGCAAGAACTTGATGACCTTTTGAAGATCCTTGAAGATCCTAGCAAGAATTGTGGAGAAATGTGAAGATAATGGGAAGAATTTTGAAGATCAAAAGAGATATTGGGAAGAATTTTGAAGATCAAAAGAGATATTGGCAAGAATTTTGGAGATCCTTAAAGATCTTGGCAAGAACATTGAATATCTTGACAAGAATTTTGAAAATCTTGACAAGAATTTTGAAGATCCTTAAAAATCTTGGCAAGAACATCAAAGATCTTGACAAGAATTTTGAAGATCCTTAAAGATTTTGGCAAGAACATCGAAGATCTTGACAAGAACTTTGAAGATCTTGGCAAGAACTTTGAAGATCTTGAGAGGAATTTTGACAATCCTTAAAGATCTTGACAAGAATTTTAAAGATCCTTGAAGATCTTTGCAAGAACTTTAAATATCCTTGTAGATCTTGGCAAGAATTTTGAAGATCTTTGTAGATCCTTGAAGATCTTGGCATGAAATTGAAAGATCTTTGTAGATCCCTGAGGATCTTGGCAAGAAAATAAAAGATCCTTGAAGATCTTGGCAAGAACTTTGAAGATCCTTGAAGATCTTGGCAAGAATTTTGAAGATCCTTGAAGATCCTTGAAGATTTGGTCCTCAGAGATTGTTGTGGAACTTGAAAGAACCAAAAAGATCTTTGGGAGATTTTTGAAGATCTTTTCTAATCTTGCAAGAACTTGATGACCTTTTGAAGATCCTTGAAGATCCTAGCAAGAATTGTGGAGAAATGTGAAGATAATGGGAAGAATTTTGAAGATCAAAAGAGATATTGGGAAGAATTTTGAAGATCAAAAGAGATATTGGCAAGAATTTTGGAGATCCTTAAAGATCTTGGCAAGAACATTGAATATCTTGACAAGAATTTTGAAAATCTTGACAAGAATTTTGAAGATCCTTAAAAATCTTGGCAAGAACATCAAAGATCTTGACAAGAATTTTGAAGATCCTTAAAGATTTTGGCAAGAACATCGAAGATCTTGACAAGAACTTTGAAGATCTTGGCAAGAACTTTGAAGATCTTGAGAGGAATTTTGACAATCCTTAAAGATCTTGACAAGAATTTTAAAGATCCTTGAAGATCTTTGCAAGAACTTTAAATATCCTTGTAGATCTTGGCAAGAATTTTGAAGATCTTTGTAGATCCTTGAAGATCTTGGCAAGAAATTGAAAGATCTTTGTAGATCCTTGAGGATCTTGGCAAGAAAATAAAAGATCCTTGAAGATCTTGGCAAGAACTTTGAAGATCCTTGAAGATCTTGGCAAGAATTTTGAAGATCCTTGAAGATCCTCGAAGATTTTTTAAAGATCTTTGTCAGGATCCTCAGTAAGATCCTCAAAGGTCCTCATGGAGATCTTTAAGGATCCTTGAAGATCCTTCAAAGATTTTCACCAGGGGCAGGTTTCTACAGCATGGAACATACCATGTGTAGTGAGGGGAGGGTCGCGCTTTTTATCAGTCACCTAAAGGTGGGGGGGTCAGGAGTTTTTTTATTAAAACACAAGGGAGGGCCAACACTTTTTTGGGAAAAAAATACCAAAATTCCCCAGCCCTCCCCCCCCCAAGAAAAAACGTACCTTCCCTAAGGGGGTCAGGGAGGCTAGCCAGCACTTCCAGTTTCACTGCATAATTATGTTGTGGGTTAAAATGGTTTTCAGGTCAAAATGATTTCAAGCTAGTTTGATTACTATTTCCTTTAATTATTTTATTGTCATTCTCATCAAACTGAAACAAAGGAAAATGTAAAACAAACTACAATTGTGGTCAAAAGTCTTGGGACACTTTTTTCAATTCACCCTCCTTTAGCGTCATGTAGAAATATGCCTGCACTCCCCCCCCCCTCCCCCCTAACAATGTTGAAGTCTGGTGTTGAAAGCGATGACCGATGTTCAACATTGTTTGGGGAGGTGGGGAGGGGGGACATACACAGGTAACACGGTTGTTTAAGACTGCTAATTAGAGCGAAGTTAACATTTGCACATTTCTCCTTGAAATATAACCAAGTGTCCCAAGGTCTAATGACCAGCATTGTAGTTTGAAATCACTTTGACCTGAAATTCATTTTAACCTACAACATATACATGTAGGATCTAACACGAGGGAACTTATACATATACTAGTATTTGAATGGGTATTATCCCTTTCTCTGGATAGAGTTGTCACTGGCCTTACTTAAAAGTACAAACTAACCCTGCTTTACATAGTTTTTTACATTACTTGCCAAAAATTTTTGGACAATTTTAATTTTGGTCAAAAATAGTGTCCGAAAATTAGCAAAACCGTCCGAAATTAAGCGTTCAAAATTTTAGGCATCCAAAATTTTTACAGTGCAGTTCAACACTTTAAAGTACTTTCTTGGGCGACACCATCACATAATCAAGGCCAATATACATGACATAGCTAAAATTCGGCTTAGGCTTTGCTCAGATTTCGTGGTTTTATGAAAGACAAAAACATAGATAAATTCCATTTTGCAGTTGCTATTTTCATTCTTCGATCCAAGCCCAGTTTTGTGATAATTGCATTGCCAGTGGTGCTAGTCTTCTTCTGCTTCATCATCAATCAACACAATTGAAAGGTCCTCTTCATTGTCACTAGCGTGTGGTTCTTCTTCATCTGTAGCTGCTGGTGACTGAGGTGATTGATCAACAAGCTCATAGTTCTTTTGAATAAGCTCTTTGAGATGAAGAAGAAGAAACCACTCGCCATTGTCAATTTTAAACGTAGCTCGAAGGACTATCTGAAGCCCTTCCGTTGCATTTGGAGAAGGTCTATGCTTCTCATCCTCAACTGTTGCATCGATACTGCCGAACCATCTACCGAACTCTAGTTGAGACACTGCTTGAGAGTGACATAGGCTTGATTGAATTTGTGTTTTTCTCCTTGGTTTATCTGTAAAACCTTGAGGGTGCAGGAAAACTATCATTTTCACAGATTTTACTTCAGTCTAATTCATGTTTTGTAGGCGTAAATTTACCTTAGGTATGTTTCAGCAAACTGTCCGAAATTTTTCCGAAACGAGAGAAAAAGTGTCCGAAAATTAAATGTCCAAATTTTTAATGTCCGAAATTTTTTGCAATGTACATTCGCCTAATATGGGCACCCTTTTTATCACGAATGTGGTTGCCATGGTGTAGTTGTCAGCACGTGGACTTAAGATCTGAAGATCACTAGTTTAAGGCCTGGTCCCTACCACCAAGTTGTTTCCTTAAACAACCAACTTAACTATACGTTGTCTTTTTCCACCCAGGTGAATAAGTTAGTGGTACTTGCTACATAATGCTGGGGTAACACTGCGATGGACTAGCACTCCCATCCAGGGAGGAGTAGCAATACTCTCAGTTGCTTCATGCTACAGAAACTGGGTTAAGCTTCAGCCACATGGGTCTCCCATGGCTGGTGTGCTTCTTTTCCTTCCCTTACCTTACCTTACCTTGCCTTCCCTTCCCTTACCTCAACATGAATCATAATGATATATCTTGTTTGGTCCCAAACCATATGATAACCCATTCACCTGCTTAATACATGCACGTACCCCCTTGACAGACATTTGTTTTGGTTCCAGTAGTGTCCATAACAGTAGGGTATAGTATGACTATGTTTGATAATAATAATGAAAACAATTTTTTTTTTAATTTTCAGATTGACAGGCTGTGGAAAGACCGTCTGGAGCATCCTATAGTTAATGCTGAGATCACAAAGTTTATGGATAAGAAATGGATGGTTAAAGAACAAACAGAAATAAATCAGAGTTAAATTTTTTTGTTATTTAAGATTGACCACCTTTTATGTAAATTTCAGTTTCATTTTATATGTTTTCAATGTACATGTACTTAGCTTTGTCTGAGTAAGTGTTATGTCAATCACGCGGGGAATTACTGACAACATCAACATCAACACTGTTTCTTCTTGTTAATTCCTTATTTCTGACCATTAGCTAGGTCTTTATTTTTATAAATTTCCAATACAAACAAGTTCGTATTCATGTCTACAGCAGGGGAAGTTTTCATGACACTTTATGATTTAAATCTTACCAAGATTACAGGGGCATAATATTCTTTAGCTTCTTGCAGTGGAACTTTTTTTTTCACAAAACCTGTTTCAAAATGTAATTTGTAAATAAAGTGTAAATATCTCAGAAAATAAATACCTAATGAATTTTGCGAAGGAGATAAATCACTCAACGGGGTATGGTTTTCAGGGTCTTCCGTCTTAAAGAGGGTATACGATTTCACTATTTAGCGTCTTGAACAGGGTTTTCTTCTGGACTGGGAACCTTGAACTGTACACGTGGGTACTAGCAATTGTTTTATATCCAATTCTGTGATGTCATTTATAAAAAAAATACTTTCCGTATGAGAAGGTAAAAACAAGGCGACAAAAAACGCAGAACACAAGCAAAATATAACGGTCTCTATAGTCTTAAACAGGGTAGCGATATGAACGAATTTGGAAAACAGGCTCAGGGGTTGAAGGCCTAGGCGGCACATCCCCACCCAAACTTCCTTTAAGTGCCCCCCCGGGGGGGAGAGGTGTTTCACTTTCCCGTGAGAGAGAGTATTGGACTGTTGGGTAAACTGATATGGGAAACCCCCAAAATTAAAAATTTCGGCCGGATGCGTTTAAATTCGGACTACATTTTAATGACTGGTCCCGAAGGAAACAGTTAATTTTATTTCCTGAGAATCTCAATGTTCGTCGAGGGAAACAAAATTAACTGGTTTCCCAAGGGACCAATCATTAATGGATTTGTTATACAGTAGAACCGAACTCGGATAACTCGAACTCCCCCGCTAACTCGAACCAAGTCCCATTTCCCTTGGATTTGACCCCACTTTTCAGTCATTTTTACTCGGTTAACTCGAACTCGGATAACTCGAATTCCCCGCTAACTCGAACTAAATTTCGTTTCCCTTGATCACAATTTACCCCAATAACTCGAATTCAGGTCCGTGCAACTCACCACGTCGTGTAATCGGAGATAAACACTAAAACTATAGCCTGAGAAAAGAGCCGACGTTTCGCGAGGACGCCACTTGAGCCCTCCCAATACGACGTCTGAGTAACGAGCGCAGAAATTCCGTCCTGATGACGTGCACTACCCAGATCTTGGTAGTGCTTCTGATTGGTTGTACTGCGAAGGGAATTTCTTTCAACCAATCAGAAGCACTACCATAGCCTGAGAAAAGAGCCAACGTTTCGCGAGGACGCCACTTGAGCCCTCGCAAAACGACGTCTGAGTAACGAGCGCAGAAATTCCATACTGATGACTTGCACTTCAGAAATCTTGGTAGTGCTTCTGATTGTTTGAAAGAAAATTCTCTCGCGGCACAACCAATCAGAAGTACTACCAAGATCTGGGTAGTGCACGTCATCAGTGTGGAATTTCTGCGCTCGTTACTCAGACGTCGTTTTGTGAGGGCTCAAGTGGCGACCTCGCGAAACGTCGGCTGTTTTCTCAGGCTACTAAAACTAACACTACAGCAATTTGATTTTACTGTAATTACTGCGAACATAAATTGAGTGTAACTGAGTCGTGGTATCTGAACTGAGTTACATTCACAGTACTGTATTATCATAAGAATGCATATTAATCGTGTTACAGTTTCTGACGAGATTCATCATCATCATCAATTTCCATGTTTCCCCAAGTGGGGAACTGGGCCAACCTCGTCCCCAGGGTCTTCTCGCTTTTCAATATGGGAATTGGGCCGCAATTCTGACGAGATTAGTGCTGAAAAATAAGTAAACTATCAATTACTAACATAGTAAATTGAATATTCAATCGACCCCGACAACTCGAACCCTCGCTAACTCGAACTGTTTTTCGTTTCCCTTCAGAGTTCGAGTTACCGGTGTTCTACTGTATATGCACAACAAGGGCATTTTCTAGCGCAAAAACAAATTATCCATCTGTTGGCAAACAAACGCTTAATATTAAAAGAAGAAGGTCACTCCAGAAATCGTGCATTATTTGAAATCGCCAATAAAAAAATAACACTAAGTTGAGTTACTAACCGTGGTTTTAGCTTCTTAAGTGCATCCGATCCCACTGAAATTCCTCTCCAAAGAGGGCCAAAATTCAACACGGCGCGCCGCCATTTTGAATTGTTTTCGAGTCTTTTACTTCAATTTAACTTCAATAAGATCACCAATTTCTTCTCGTGTCAAATCCGCAAAGCGCAGACCAGTCTCCGTTATGCAGTACAATAAAAGAAAAACAAAACTTTGATCTGAAACAGTGCCGAGTCTTACAACATCACCCTACCCTCAGTCACGCTCTGTTCTCGTGCAAAAACGATGAACATTCGCGGGTGACAGTGAACTGTTACCCTCTGATGTCATCCTTTTCGCATTGTTACCCGCTTATGGGCTTTTGGCGGGAAACAGTTGTATTGTTAGATGTCATATGACCAGGAACTAGCCAATGAAAGCGCGTGTTGTAGCGGGTAAAACTCCAGATTTATAAATTTGGACTTAACTTTATTTCAGTATGGAAAAAAATCGGACAAAATTTCGGACACTGGGAACTGTGCTATTTTTGTTTCCCGCGTATTTCATATTCAAATTTTAAACGTAAGTTCTAAAGCGTAATTTTGTAACGTACTTTAATACGAAAATTCAAATGTACAACCGTCGGTTAAGGCTCATTTGCAACTGAAGATGACATGCATGAGAATGTCGAAACATGTTTTGTAAATTGGAAACTGTTGTTTCTTTATTGAGAGTTATCGTCACTCTAAGTAAAAGTGTTTTAACAAATTAAATGAGAGACTTGAACCTGCTTGAACTGATTGGAGTCCTATCTTAAACAAATGCATCAATCTACATCGTCATACGAGATCAGGCTTTAGCTTAACTCGCTTACTTCCAACATTTTTTGTTGTCGTGGGTGCCTTTGTTTTGTTCCATTACGGCTGTATAATGACGGCTAATTGTTTCCAATACGGATTTTATTTTAGCCAACCACCCAATTCTGTGAAGCTGGGGGCTCACAATTTTTTTCCGAGGATTTCAGGGACGTAGCTTCCTTTAAGCCGGTAATCCCGGGCTTTAAAACTAACTTTTCTTGGTATATTTATTATGCCAATATTTTTTCTTACTTCATAGAACTAGTTTTTGGGTGATTTTTTAAAGAACTTTGTGCGAGGCAAGATGGGCGAGTAGGGCTGATGCTTCATATACCTTGCGTGCAACGTTCCCAGTCGTAGTTCAGGCGCTTGAGACCTTGTCCCAGGATGGCAATGGGAAGGCAAAGGGCTACTTATGCTTTTTCAAGCAGTTTGATTTTATTATTACTCTACGTGCAGGAGAGCATGTCCTTTCCAACACAGTTGTCTTGTCAACTATGTTGTAAGGAAAGAGCGTAGATCTCATCGAGGCAGCCCAAGAAGCGAGAGTGGTAATAAATATTATGGGAGCTGAGAGAGGGGAACCGTCGGTTTGGAAGGAAGTATATGAGCGGGGGAAACAGATTGCAGCTGAGATTGACATTGAGCCAAGCATGCCAAGAACACCCAGAAGGCAGCAACACAGGGTGAATGTCCCAGCCACAAACCCAGCGTCGTACTGGCAAAGAGCTTTGTATCTCCCTCTTATTTATCATCTAATTCAAGAAATGACGGGCTCTTATTACAGGAGGATCGCTTCCTAGGTCAGTAACTTCTCCCAACTAAATTGCAAGGATTAAGCAACGACATCCGAGATAAGATGTATGTGGCGTACAAGAACGATCTGACCGACAAGCGAGAGCACGACAAAGAGATTTTGCGGTGGAAAACAAAGTGGCTGCATTCAACTGGAGAACGACCAACAACTCTGGCTGACACCCTCGACTGCATAAATCCAACTCTTTATCGAAACGTTAACAGCATCCTCACGATCCTTCTCACGATGCCTGTGTCAGCTGCAACTCCTTTATCACAATGCGTAGAGTCAAGACTTATCTACGGGCAACCATGAAGACAGAGCGACTCTCAGCTCTTGCTCTAATGCACGCGTACAAGGACAACGATTGACGGGGAGGCCGTGGCTCGTGAGTTTAGCGGCAAGAAGAACAGGATGCTAAACTTCGGATTCCCATAAAACTTGACTTTAGATATATTGAGCTGGGCATTCAGCTCAGTACAATTTAATCGCGCTTAGTTGATGAGAATTCATGACGTGCATGAAGACGTTTTATGATAAAGTACTTTATCTTATATATAAGCCGCCCTGAGCTGTAATAAAGCATGAATTGAACAAATCATAGGCATACTTGACTTCCCCCCCCCCCCTCGGTGCACTACAATCGCAAGGTATGGAACGGGCTTACAAACAAAAAATGGCTAGTTACGCCCCTAGATTTTCGTTGTGTACTTACTAGTATCTGAGCGGAGCACCATTGCTAAGCAAATTTGGAAACCTATCAATCCAAGAAATTTTGCTAGTGACGTGTAGTCACGCGACCGTCCGAACGTACGTTCGTCTGTCCGCACCACAGGGTCACCAATATGAGTTGGCACACACTTGAGATAAACCTGTGCATTCAAAGAATACTCAGTTGTCTTTTTGGTGGAAGGCGAGAAGTTCAAGTTACGAATTTTCCTGCGAGGACTTCATCTTTGTTGTCGGTTCTGCTGCGAACTCAGTCGGCACAACGCCTCACTTCGCAGCATTTCGCAGCGGTCCCAGGGCCAAATGTAGCAGAGCTAGCGCCTTCTGGTTTTTTTGTACGACCATGGTTTTTGTGGCAGTCAGAACACATTTGCCCAAGAAAAACACCAGCATTTTCACGTCGGTAGGTATCTTTTCACATTAACCGCTATAAGTGGCGTTAGGGTCCGTGTCCTCTTGGAAGGATGCCGGCCTGTGACGCTGGGTTGGATCACTTAGGTTCGATTATCAGCAGGGACAGGAATTATTATTTATTTTTTTCCCTTTCTTTTCTTTCTTTTTTTCTTTTTTATTTAACGAATTGAGTGAGAGTATTTTCATAATTTAATAAGTACCACACACACACACACACAAAAAAAAAAATGCGGAGCTCCGCTTTTAGGCTTAGGTAAATCTAATATTATCATTATCTGTTTTATTTTCATAAGATTTTATTCTCTCCCAGAAACGACATTACAAAGCCGCAATGTCGTTTCAAAATTGATTTATTTTTATCGCGATCCGTGAAAAAAACAATAAGCCAGAGCAATAATTTCTGTTGATCAAAAGATAAATTCTTACACGTCGTCAACAGAACGCGCGATACTTACGAAAACAGTCTGCGAAATGTTTGAATTCGCCGCTTTTTCAGCCCAAAATTGCCTAACCAGACGAAATCAACTCTTTTACTCTATCAAAGTAACCAAAACCGAAAACGAAACTGTTTTAAAGAAACATATGCAGTTTTAAAGCTTTAGTTCTCATATTTACGGCAATCTGTCAAAGTGAGTTGCTTGTAAGATTATTACTATCATGATTTTGCGCCCGGTTCTGTGAAGAAAAGTTTTGAAGTTTGACATTGGCAGGGTTGCCATGACAGTTTTTGAACCAATCACAAGCCAGCACTTGAGACAACAATATCCCAACAATATCCCTAGATCGCGATACTGTGACAATTTTTGATAGCATCAATAGCGTACACATCCATCCCTTATAAGGCAACATTTTGGCAATTTCGCTGGCATGGCTGGCGTAACGCTCTTTTTAAAAATTCTCCTTTCAAAAACTGTACTGTTTAGCTAGAGTGTTAACTGTTAGATCAAGTGGCTGGAAATAATGTCATGTTCATAGGAATAAAACAGACACGCAATTGTTTTGGGCAATTAGATTTGTAACATGTTGCGTTTTCTGGCCCTTGAATACATCGAATTCTGATCATTCGTCATGCATTAGTCATTTCTAGCAGAGCCCATCCTCCCCCAGGGCATTAGGGCCGACCCCCGGGCATTAGCATATTTTGAAAACGAAGCGGCAACTGCCACACGGCGGGGACAAACGAGCTGTTCAAATGTCCGGCGGTGCAGCTAAAATATAAAGTTTTTTTTAAGTTTTCGGGCTTACCTTTATTCTAATCAAAGCTAAATCAGGCCAAACTAAGTCTCAAATAAATGTTATTTCTCTGTATTGATTCAATGATCATTCGTTTTATTACCGTCTCATTTTGACCTCCCTAAACAAAGTTAATCAAAAATTATCGTCCTTGCTCGATGAACTTATCACTGAAAGGAAGTGACAGCGCTGTGACGTGAAAATCACGAGGCCGTCAAATTCCCCGGGGTAGACTAATACCCTGCCCCCCGGGACGGACAATTAGGAAAAATGTCACACTAATGCTCGGGGGAAAGGGCACTGCGGAAATTGACTGACGCATTCATGCAAGTTGCGCACTTTTCGTCTCGATAAATGAAAAAGTTATCTTCTCGAAATCGGCTCACCGGATTTTTTTCTTTGAACATGAATATATGAAATAACCATATATTTGAACTGCAGATAAAGATAGAAATATATGCAGTCCATCGCAGTGAACGTGTTTCAACTAAAGCAGTTGAAAAGAAGAAACCTTTAAAAAATTCCGGCTTGAACGGGAATCGAACCCATGACCTGTGCGATACCGGTGCAGCGCTCTAACCAACTGAGCTATCAAGCCAACTGGGAGCTGGTCAATTGTGAGTTCGTATTTATCCTGTAGATAGAGAATAAATGGCGGAAACTAAGATAGAGAAACAGGAAAAAACACGCAACGTTGAGTAACATTAATTTCGCAATCGAAAAAACACAAGGCGGCCGGAGCAAACAAAAATTGGGAGGTAACCGGGGTAACAGGGTATGGGAAGTTTAGACCCCGGCCCCTCCCCCATTTTCTTCACATCCATTAATTTGCCGTGTACTACCCCTTCCATCTCGAGACAACGTTCAGTTTTGCCTTCATAATCATCACCACTGGAAGAAAGAGACCGGACTTGTTAACGGCCCGACCGTTCCAGTAAGTCTGCTTCTTCTGTACTCTGTCTATAACAGCAACGCTCCTTTTTTGTCCTTTTCGCATGAAGAGTGTAGTTTGGAGAGCAGACGTTTAAAAACGCCATAGGAAAACGATTAGCTATAGCATTTTGCATGCAGTGCGGATATTGAGGATATTGTGTGCTAAAACATTGTCCATATACATCTTTCATCAGAAGGCTAACAAAAATTATGGCCATTCTTACAGCGAGATCGCCGTTTAACTCTTCAATTGTGAAACTTCTTTTAGAAGACACATACAGACAGAAAATAAACGACCAGAATCTAGTCTCATATATCGGTGATTTTCATTATTCTCTTTCAGATTCAATTCACGTTGAAGCAGTTTTCAGTAAGAGTACAAAGTATCGACATTCCGGAAAACAAACCATGCCAATAACAATTCAGAATGAATACAAGCTCCAAGGGGGCAAACCACTTGCATTGGGAGGGAGACTCGGTTATTTCAGAGTTTTGTTGTTGTTGTTGTTGAATTGCTTGACCAAACGGCGCTTTTTGGCCCAACATAGAGCATAGCCACGGCAGAACCAGAGCAACAAGAGAGCAAATAAACATGACACTATCAAACTACAAGAAGGCTGAACTTTTAAC
This sequence comes from Siderastrea siderea, assembly GCA_964030785.1. Lineage (NCBI taxonomy): Eukaryota > Metazoa > Cnidaria > Anthozoa > Scleractinia > Rhizangiidae > Siderastrea > Siderastrea siderea. The sequence goes on along the minus strand of OZ034976.1, from coordinate 12,143,800 downwards.
CCTTTATTCCGCGGATGTTACATTATATGTACTTCAAGTCCTACACACTAAGAATTTTTCTTTGACCTTAATAACAAAGCTTTATTTAAACTTCTGGGCCCAGTTGTTTAACGCAGCATGAAACTAGCTAATCTACCTTATCCAGGATTAGTGTCAATTTTGTATTCAGTCTTATAGCCAAGCGACGAGGATTCCTGTAAATCCTATTGCTGCCCAACGTTTTGACTTTGATTTTGTTCAGTGAAGGCCACGGCAAAGTAGCTGTGAAAACTCTTTTCAAAAACAGAAACAGAAACAGAAACTCTGGTTAACTTTTAATCCTGAGTTAGCGTTAGCCAGCATTCGAACTACAGGGCCCAGATTATTTGACTTGCAAACTTGTTATCCAAAAGGCCCTGTGATAAAATCATACCAAATTGGAAATTAGCCAATCAGAAGCCTGCCTGCTGTCCTGACTTCCTGCAATATCAAGACGCTTACTTGACATGCTGCCCTTAAACAACATGCAAAACTACTTTCTAAAACTTTTCTTCAGTGGTTGTCTTGCTAAAATGAATGACACACTCTGACGCCAGCCACGGCAGCAGCACCTGTTCGATGGATGTGTTTGGCAGCCAAGATCGTATTCAGGGCAAGTTTTCCAACCGAGAGGGCAGAATTTACCATAGTACACGCATTTTCTTGTGGGCGGAAGACATGTTACGTCACAAACTGCAACTAAGTAGAAGAGGTAACTTGTCAATAAAGTTGTTGTAATGTCCACACCGTTTGAGATCCATTTCATAACTTGCGTCTGCGCACATTGAACTTAAGGTACTAATTACATATGTGTGGATGATTGGAAAAAAAAAAGGGCTTTAATCTGGATTGACGTACATACGATAAGATCTGAATCGGCAGGTTTCTAAGGAGAGGATCACGCGATCTAATTTTTGTTGCTTCCGAAAAGATCGACATCAGTTTGAATTTGTCACAGAAATTTAATGTATCAACGATAAAAAGATATTAAACCTTTAAGCCCTAATGTTAACATCCATATTCTCCCCACTATTCAATGTATATCACTGTAAAATGGCAATCAAACATGACTGCAAGATTAATATATGTAGTTGCACTATTTCAAGATGTAGGGCATGACAAACTGTTACTCCCCCTCGTTGATCTTTTTCATGGTGTCGTTGAAACTTTTTCAAGCGCAAAGAAACGCTAAGGAAAGTGATCTACCGATTAAAACAGAATTTACTCTGTGAAAAACACAAAAAATTAATCACTTCTTACCTTCTACGTGGCACACTTCAACCAGCAGAAACAGCAAAGCACAAATCTTAACATCCATGGTTCAACTATAAAAGAAATAGGATAGGTAAATTAAAGTTCTGTTACAAATGAACGAACAAAGAAGAGCTCGTGTGTGCTGTTTTAACAGCACATATTTAAAAATATGTGTTGAGGAGGGGTGGGGTGGGGTGCTATGTCACACTCAAGCCTAATGTTTGGAGCACAACCTTGGCGCCCGACTAGTCTGTAGAAGTCGAGATCGCTAGATCGATATATTGCTTACGCAGATACTCACAAACAGGTTGTTCACCTGATTGCCGCGCACGTGACCTTCAGATGGGCGCATGGAAAGGCTGGACCCTCCTTAGCTGTTGCAGCTTGTGATATAAAGCATGGCACTTACGGCATAATATGCTAATATGGACAAAATATGCTAAAATCGAAAGTATCTTGGCTTCTGTTACGACAATGCAAAAAAAGGAAGCTATCCCAAAGAACATGCCTTCTACCGACGGCCAAGGAAAAACTTCTCTTCACTTGCTATAGCTAGGTTAAGGCTTTCTGAGGCTCGTGATTATAGCGGACAGAGAATGATAAACAGATGCCCCGAATGATTGCCCTTTACTGAGCCCAAAAATTAATTTTAAATAATGTGGAATGTGGGCATTGCCCTAGATCGAGCAGGAAAGAATTCTGCATTTGAGGACAAAATAATCGTTAACGCTAATTCCTTACCGGCGTCAATTTCTTGTGCGCGATAAGCAACAGAGTATTGAGAACGGCTGAAAGGTATAAACGAGCAACAGGTTGACGCTAGCTGTTCAACTGGCAACTGACGGTGAACTAAGGACAGCTCGCGTTTATAAGCAACGATGATTTTATAGGTGATTTTAAAGTTTAGATGTTGAGTCTAGGCATGTACTTTTCTTTCTCCTGAGTTTACAGCCTTGTGACTCAATCTTTATCGGTAGAGAATTGAACCGGATACTAAGTTGTCACCTCTATTATTAACGCAGTGCACAGATTCCCTCGTTACCCGCATTTGAGTTTACAGCAATTTTTCCCTATTACCGCCTAAAGGAAAATCACCCCAACTTAATTTAGAAAGAGAATATTTAAACAATATACCTAACATGTCTGTTGTTTATTGGTTGAATAAACCACGCGGAATGCTGGAAGAACACGAGAAGAGATTGTAAGTCACAAGCCGAAGGCGAGTAGTCTACAAGCTTTTCGAGTGTGGTATATTGCTTTCACATAATAACTACATTTTCCATGTGGTTTACTGGTATAATAATCAATAGGTATTGACCACTCACAGCGCGTGCATTATCTTCAGTTATCGTATAAATCCAAAGAAGGACGTCAGCTTAGTGTCTTATATCTTACGTATCTTATTGAAAGTTTAGAAAGCTTTTACAGATACCAGTGATCATCAATCCTTTCAGGGATAAGCCTGAGCAGAACACATCACGGGGGTAATTTTTGTTTGGGGACTAACCCAAAACATCCTTAATTGTACCGTTAGCTACTATGCAGTGGGATAACGACAAGCTGTTGTTCGTTTCTACAACTCCTTCGTTCTCAACCCTCTACTGCTTGTGTCCTTCTTTAGGAAGAACTCAGTGGGAGGATTACAAATATTGGAAACTGACATGAAAGAGAGCGCACAAAGGAAGCGGGAAAAAAGAGACCGAGAACTGGATTTTGAAACACACGACATAGAAAACTGCGTAATTGCTAGCTTGTTTTGCTGCCAAAAAGCAAAGGAGAATGTGTGGCGGCAGGAGCCCATGCAGTACTGGTGGCGGGACTGCTCCGGCCCATGCCAACTGTTCGACTTCACTTTCATGTACAACCCTCAACATGCCCCTCTCCCCAAACAAAATAATAATAAGAATAAGAAGAAGAAGAAGAAGAAGAAGAAGAAGAAGAAGAAGAAGAAGAAGAAGAAGAAGAAGAAGAAGAAGATATTTATCCAGAATAACTGCACCAGTTTTAGAAAAAACACTGCTATCAATGCAGGTCCTGCTGTTAAAACCTAAAAAGGATAAAAAACTGACAATAATGCTATTTACAAGTTGAAAAAGTTCCCCCTCCTTCCCCTTATCTTTGGCTTCCCTTTTACTTCGTCTTTTTCACATTTCGTGACCCAAGCCTAAGTCCAACCATGAGGGTAATTCCGAACCTCAAGAAATTAAAAAAAATATAACAAAAACGACTTCGCAAGACTCTAATGAAGGTACATTGACCGTTTGCTCTGAAATTTTGCTTAAGTTTTATTTTGAGTCAATAAATAGCCAACCGTAGACCTAGTGAGAGGTCTTTGCTAGTGTTCGAGGCTCGCGCGAGACCCGGGGGGGGGGAGGGCACTCCCTTATTTGGCCTAAGCGTGTATGTGCAGCTCAACAGGGTATGGTTTTCAGGGTCTTGCGTCTTCAAAAGGGAATACAGTTTCACTATCTTGAACAGGGTGTCTTTAACCTTTAACCCTAGATGTGGGTACCAGCAATTGTTTTATATCCAATTCTATGATGTCATTTATAAACAAAATTACTTTCTCTATGGGAAATAAGAAACAAGGCAGACAAAAAACGCAGAACACAAGCAAAATATAACGGTCTCTAGTCTTAGACAGGGTAGCGAAATGAACGGATTTTGTGTTAAACAGGCTTAGTGTTTGAAGGCCTAGGCGGCACACCCCCACCCAAACTTCTTTCATTGGAAGTGCCCCCTCCGGGGTTGATGAACTGAGTTGATGGTGCTCTCCCTCAGCCACATCTGAAAGAAAAATTAAACGAATGTAACGTAAAGCAAAAAGTGGTAAAGACAGGTTAGGAGATCTTAGGAAAACAAATTTATCTGCTCCCATGACAATTTTCTTATCACTCACTCCGAGTGCTATAACCGTTCCTCCCTTCCCTACTCCTGAGAGGAACGTTTGTGCTCCTGAAGGCTCGGTTTCTAAGCACAGAGCTGGAAATCAAAATGGTGGGCATATTGAGCAAGATCCCACCACCGGTTCAATGGCTGAATTCTAAAGCCTCTGGACTCGCAGTTGCTGCAGCAGCTGCAGGTATTATTTTTCTTTGGAAGAAAAAGCTCAATGAACTGAGCAGCAAAAGGTATTTCCACACATGTGATCGCTGTTGTTAGTTTTAATCTTGTTACGTCATGGACTCGTTCACTCGCGATCGTGCGATTCATATGCAAGAAATTTGGGTGTATGTTTCGTTATCACTTCTTTACATTTAACAGATAAGCTTATTCCTGTTTGACTGTCCTTCTTTCTTTCTTTTTCCTTTTTTTTTTTTTGGCAATTGCAGAAAGGATCTGACGGGTGATTTGCACATTTCTCTTGCTGAGGTAATTAAGAAAACCGAACCTTTTTCATTTCATAAATGCTCCCATCAAATAGTGCCAAGAAATTTGCCCGGCAGAGTACAGGGCAATTTTGAAATGCTATCACTCAACTGGCTTGGCAGCTCATTGATCAGTGTATAAAATGTGTAACAGTAGACAAAAACAAGTGTACACAAAGCTACATGCATTGCTTTATAGAAGAAGATGTCTTGTATTTAGCAGACAGCTGTGTGGTTTACAGAACAAGTAGAACACCTATATGTTTTAGTGGCTCTGCTGCTTGGTTACGGGCACCCAACGGTTTATTTCGGGGAATATCTGTTTGGAAGGCCTAAATCGCCTGAGATGTTAATTCAGATTTAACTGTAATGAAAACTGGAGATATTATAACACCTTGTTCGGTGTGGTTCTGCAGATAATATGCACAGATTTATGAGTTGTATGTGTTTTTGCAAGGGTTGAGGAAAAATTATGAAGCTATGGGTACATGCAAGCATAATGAGCAAAATATGAGCAATGAGTAAAGTGGGCACAGTAATAACTATCTGAACATTGAATAAGCATTGAATAAGCAAGTTTCCATTTGCACACTTTCTTATAAAGCCCCACTGTGGGTTTTTGTATACATATTGACTGATCCTACCCTGGGGCAATTGCAGTTGTCCAAAGAGAAAATGACAAATGCCTGACAAATTGCAGGGGGGGGGGGGGGAACAAATTTAAGACATTAAATACAATTGGGATACCTGAATTTTTAAAAATATTTAACACAATTCTGTTTTGGAATATTTTCAGGAAAAAGGTGCCAAAAAAGAAAAGGCTGCAGTGGATGCTGTATTTTTTAGGTAGAAGTTCTCGCAATTTCATTTTTGTGTGAAATGAAGCATGGTGGTTACGTTCCTCATCCCTTTTACTATGTAAATACAAAAAACAGGTTAATTTGTTTCTGTTTTAATTTGTAATAATTTGACTTAGTTAATTTTGTGTGAGGTGGTATCACTGAATCACTGAGAAATTAAATCTGACTTGAATTTTTCTTTTTCTTGCAGAAAGCTGCTTAAGATTTTGAAAATAATTATTCCTGGATGGCTCTCACCAGAGGTGCAGTACAAATATACATGGCTTGCAAATGAAATTAATTGGTCTGCATGTAGACAAAGGGACAAATGTGATCTTTCATTTCTTTAAATAAGATCTATCCAATAATGTGACAGCATTTTCATTATTAGGCAGTAAACGGTAAAATTTGTAAATTATTTGTAGCACTAGCACCACTTGTTACTGGTTAGAACCACATTCTAAGGCCTGGATTACAAAAATCCATTAGACTTGGATTGCAAAAAGATTTATTATCGAATTGAATTACGAAAAGATTTATGTCAGTCATACTTCCTACAACGGTAACAGGGGCGTAGCCAGGATTTTTCCAGAGGTACGCACAATTTCCCAAATCCACCCTAGCACCTCAGTTCTCTCACATCGCTTCCACATTCCTTGGTTGCATTTGCTTTTGTTATCAATATGGTGAGGTTATACATGAATGGATGAAATGACAACTAGGTCGCAAAGCTTTTTGTAGATTTTTTATTAAACCGAACGCGTAAGCATGAGCATACTTGGGGGTCCGAGGGCATGCTCCTCCTGGAAAATTTGAAATTTAGGTCTTCTTATAATAAATGGAAATGCATCTAAAATTAGTATTCTGGTAATACAGTAGTGTAGTTCTACATTTTTAGTTATTTTATGGATTATAGTTTATAAAAATCAGACAGTTGTTGCTGCTTGAATCATGTAAAAACTCTCTTCCAAATTGATAGTCTGTGCTACTGTGTTCCTTTTTTATTTAGACAGCGCGCAGATCAGAGTTTTATTTATAATTTTTCTCGGCATATTCGACTGTGTTTGCCACTTGGGAAAGTTAAAATTGGCTGCTTTTTAAAGGTTTTGTTATATGGATGTCATTATCCCTGGCTTCTAGGATGAAAAAACTGCATCCATGTGTTAAAAAAAGGCCCCGAGACATTTTTCCTCGACCCATTATGCCTTGCTGTCACAGTTTTGCCTCTTGAGTTTCAACCACGAGGTACATTTAAGTGAATACTCAGGGCTATACTCAGGGTATTATCCAAAAAATAAAATACACCAAAGGCTCAAACCTGCAACATAATGCTGTTTTGAAAAAAAAATAATATTGAGATTTTTTGCCCTATTTTCCCTTGTTATAGCCAGCAGCCTCCTTGATCATAATTTATATGCTTCTTTGTCTTCTGAGAATACAATTGAAATAATAGCTTTTATAATTCTCCCTTTCAAACACGTGGCAATATTAAGGTGGCTCCATACAGTTTCTCATCAGTTTCAACAGACAAATATACATAACTTTTTTTGATGATTTTCAGGACATTGATTTACATTTCACTAGGGAAAAGCTACAAAAGCAACTAGCCTAGCCTTTATACTTTTCAAAAAAGTCACAATTTCTGGGCCTGGCCCATTTCCATGGCAACCACTGATATAGTTGTTTGGCTCATTTTTTAAGCTTACCCAGTTTCTTCACGTCATTTCTTGGTTTTTACACGGTGAATTTTGGCTATTTTTGTTGTAAAGATGTAGTCGTTTGAGAAGTCTCAGCTGGCAAAGCTGTGAGATATTTTGTACATAAGTTTTGTCAGAATAGTAAATTTCCGTTTTCGACGATTAATGCAGAAGTGCACGTACAAAAATTACTCTTACTTTAGTATGACCGAAAAACACAAAAATCCTACAAATGTTCCAATTTTAAAAAAATTTCACCGAGTGGAACACGCGCAATTAGCGTTTGAAAATGCCTCAAAACCCACCTTTTTTCTTCACGTTACCAAAATAAAAATTCTTCAAGTTACGGGGTTGCGCATGCTCATGATTCCCTTTGCGTGGACGAGCGTGGACAGCACGCGGGTAAGCGGTAGAAAAGCTTTCTAAAGCTTTTCTTTCCAAAGAACAACATTTTTCTGGACAACTGCTTTCCTTTACTGTAAAGGATCCATGTGACCAAAAAATTCGCAAAAATAAAGAAAGAAACGAACAAACAACAAAAAAGAAGCAAATTTATACCGATTCGTGATATAAAAACTCGAATGAAGCCGCCACTTTATTGCCAGCAGCAAAACATTTCCTTTAACGTCAGTTTCCAGAACGCGGAATCATTAAACCACTTTCAGTTTCATTTTTACCATTAACTGATTACAACCGTTCTTCAAGAAAAAAACTAAAGCGGTCATGTTTGCTCTTAGAACATCTTTTGGTATGCTACCCGAGAAAAGCAGGGAAGCTAGTTCTGTTTATGTTGTAAGCTCAATATTTTGTCTGCCGAGACCCGCGTTGTTTCTTAGCTGCTACTTGCGTGTTTGATAACTGCATGGTATAGCAAATAGTATATAAATAAGCTTTCAATTTATATTTAAAGGCAGACGTTGGAGAAAGGGAACAAAAATGTCCACAAGAAATTATACGTTTTGAAAAAGACGACATTATTTTTCTGCAAGGTTCAACAAGTCAACAGAACGCCTGCGAAACGCCGACTGTTTTAGAACCGGCTGTCAACTCGATACTCATCCTTTATTCGTTCACTGAATGCCGTCATTCTAGGCATAATTTTTCGTAAAAATAAAAATTGTATTTGAGCTTAGGTACAATTGAACTTTTTTCAATTTTCGGTTTTATTTTAGACCACCGAAGCTTTTGAAGTCGCACATTGTCAACACAAGTGAAACTTAGGTCAAAAGCTACCGGTGACTGATAAATAGACACTGAAATATAAGTGTCCTTTTGAGTTTCAACTTCTATCAAAATTCAATGACAACTGTTACCTCGTTACAAGTGTGTAATCTATTCATCGCTCAATAAAATTCACAAGTCAGCTGTATTTTGCTGAAACCGTATGAGAACGGCCGTAGAGACAACTTACCCGACAAAAAAATAGACGACTTGTTAGAAAGGCAAAAACTAAGCACTTTTCGAAAAAATTACTTACACTTAGGCTCGATCCAAACAAACGTAAACTTCTCATCCCAGAGATTCTCGACAGCTGACCTGGACAGCACTGATATTTCAAGTTGAGTACGGAAAGAAGTTCTTCACGCATAATTCTTGATGGCGCATAATAATTCGTGCAACGTTTTCAGTCCTCTCTGTGTTGCTTGAACTTAAAGATCGCAATCAATCCAGTCCTACAATCGTAGAACAATCGTAGGACTGCAACTGTCAGCTACAAAAGCAATTAAACTAAAGGCTTTTCATAATTTCACTGCTATGTGCTCGACAGGTTTTGAAAAGGTAAGCCATAAAGATGCCTCAATCAGACTTTGGAAAAGTTCCCCTGGGAGGTTGATTGGCACATGTCATCTGACTTGGACTGTCGCGCTCCTCACGCGCGCGCTTGTGCCAATTTAGTTCCCATTCCTCGCGCGCCGAAAAACTATATGGAGCCACCTTAAGCAGCGTTGATGTAGGAGAGCCGCAATCTCCAGTCCATGATGGCTTTTCTTTTTCATTTTGTGCACAACAAAACCAATCATGCAGTGAAATAGTGATCCTAAGAACAGATGAAGAATAGATGTTGAAAACCTATCTAATCTGGGTAGGCCTAAATTTGAATAAAGTTCAGTTGTTGAAAAGCTTCGCGTCTGAATCGAGCCTTAGTCATCCTCAGCCCCCTAATTTTCCACCTTTCCATACACTTGCATCAACATTGAGTCCACCAATAATGTGGCTTCCCTGGAATGTGTGAAAAACGGTGTCTTTTGTTTTAGTATATGTAATCGCATGAGGCCGAGTAGAATTAAGGATAAATTTTCACGCGTATTTTCAAAGTTTTTGCAAAATTGCCCGAGTCGCGTAGCGACGAGGGCAATTTGTGAAAACTTTGAAAATACAAGTGAAAATTTATCCTTAATTCTACGAGGACTCAATGCGATTACTTGTTTATAACATAGAGGGCAAAATTTTCTGAAAACTTTCTATGCACATCAAAACACAATCCGCAGCCGGCCCTCAGAATAAACAATTCTCCACACACGCAGTTTATTAAACTGCTACTCAGTGTCCAGAACAAAAAGAAAACTGTCTTTTATGCATATGTTCATCTTTTGAGATAATTACAGTTCTAGTTCATTGACAAACTCACACTCAAAACTCAAACTAAGTAAGACTTAATTTATTTACCTGAGTTGCGAAGCGCCCTCTCGCTCGCTGAATTAACCAAGGTTTTCGGTAGTTTTAAAACAAATAACCATTTGCTGTTTCTCGTAAAACATTCAGGTTCACCTTCTGGAATTTCTCTTCGAGCTATCACCTGATTTCTAACCATTTTTGCCAACCAACTCGGTTAGATTTAAACTCTGAAACGATATTCTTGTGTTGAACAACTCAAAATCCAATGCAAAATCTGCTTTTCGTTTCAAGACGCTAACAAAATGCAAATGGCGCGCTCTCGCGCTCAGCCAATCAAATGCGAGTATTTTTCGCGCTTGGCCAATCAGGAGTCAGTAATTTTGCCCTCGTTGGAAAGAAAATTAAGAAAAAATGCCCCCTGTCTCAACCAATCAGCAATCAGTAATTTTGCCCTCTATGTTATAAATAAATTAATATTTCAAAGAACTAAGGGAAGTTACATTACATGGCGATTGTGCTTTTTTCAACCATTGCTTATTTTCCCATCTGTTTTATATTTCTGTTGTTTTGTTTCATTTCGTTTCGTTCTCTCTCTCTCTCTTTTTTAACTTTCAACATTTTTTCAGGTACGCATGTGCGTACATGTGTACAGGTACAATGTAGCTACGCCCCTGGGTAAGTCTTGTCTTAGTAACTTTTCTCATTAATTCCATGTGTTTGTATGATATTACATGTAGACAAATTCTTATCCTTTTGACCTTACTACGTTCATTGCATGTCAGTCGTATCTTTTCACATTTCTCCGCATATCAGTAGGTTTCTAAGGTATTGGTCTTTGCGACATTTTCCATAAGCTAGTATGTTTGTCAGTGTTAGTCTATCTTCATGCCTATGATTAAGTCATGTAGCAATGTCTAGAAACAATGACACAAACAAATCAATAAATTATAACTAAATAAATAAAGCCAGGTGGCGACAAAGGGTGAGTCTGCTCCCTAAGATGCTTATCCAAAAATTACTTGGGGGAGGGGTGGGGAGTAAACTTGTCATGCACTAGGATGTGAGAAGTAGTACCCTACGTGCAATTCTACTTGGTGCTTCATGCTGCAGAAGTTGCGCTACTGGCCCTGATGTGCCAGCTGTGGCTCATTCACAAAATTTTGGATTTATCAATTGAGTTGATATGAAGGTAAATTGGCCATCGTAAGGAGATTGAAAGCTGATGTTTCGAGCGTTAGCCCTTGGTATTAAAGAGCGAATAAAGGATTTGTGGGTTGCACAATTCTCTGATACAGAGTGGTGGAGCTACGCTATTGGTAGGAACATGGCAATGTTAAAAACAAGAATAAATTAGTTGATGAATGAAAAGTGTTTGTTGATACCATGGGGATTAAGTGTTAAAATACCAATTTGAAAAATGAATTTTTGTTCTAGGTTTTTGCGGCTTTCCGTGTTACCCTGTTGTAGGGAAACAACCTCATTCCCAGGATTTTTCCCTTTTTTTAATTTAGAGAGGCCTCTCCAAATTTAAGGGAAAAAGTCCTGGAAATGAGGTTGGTAGGGAAAGGCCACAAATTGTCATGTATTGGCTAGAATGATTAGGGAGATTGAAATGTTGGGTGACTGGTTTGGATGCATGCATCCTTGTCATTTCTTTCAATGTGAATGTGGTTCATTCAGTCTGTTGAATTGGACAGACCATAGTTTATCATAGTGCAAGTGCACGATTGATCAGTTTGTACAATGTATGTTACTTTCAGACTGGTTATTTGGTACTGGTTGCTGTGTCTCTCATAGCACGAACATACTGTGATGTGTGGATGATACATAACGGGACCTCAATTGAGAGGTAAGGATTTATTACAGTAGACCCCTCCTATCTTATACCCTGGGTTTCTTGGATCCCCTGGGGTGTGGGGTGGTACTATGCAAATTTATGGATGGGCATGTGCCGTTGGGACCGATCTACATGCAAACAATCCCGACCCTATTGCAGACTCGCCAAGCGTCAATCCTTAGTTTCCTGTTCCATAGGAAAACTGTCTGATTTCTACACCCTATGTAAGACCTAACTGGATGAAAACCTTACAATGTACCCTTCACAGCAGCATATGTAGCCCATATATGGGGGTACCGCCCCCCCCCCCCCCCGGCTTAAATCCTCTGCTGTTTCAAACTGAAGCCTATTTCCTTTGGGTTTTATGGTATACTGACTGAGCGACAACAGGAAGTTATGAATTCATCACAGAAAATATTTTGTTTTTTGAATGAGAAAAAGACGTGATCCTAAAGTAATGATCAGTAGAAATGGTAATTAAAAGTACAACTATTACTGAGTATCATTAATCCTATAAGTGAGGAGATAAAAAAATTAATATCTTGTTTCAGTTTTGTTGAACAAGAAAATACAAAATTGGACACTACGTTCACTATCTGTTTTATTATAAAACAGACATTGAAATGTATTTTAGTCTCTGTTGAGAGATTGAGGAGGCAGGAATGTAGTTAGCAAGCTACTGGTAGTTAAATGTAACTTAACATTTCATTTGTTTTAGGTCCATTATTGGTGGTGATTTTGCTGGATTTAAGTACAACCTTCTTCAGTTGGTTTATGCCATGCCATTTGTAAGTATAGGCTAGTACTTTATTGGTGAACTCTCTCTCGCACACAATTCCCATTATAAGCCCCACATTTCAGGGCTCAAGACTAACGGTAGCCAACTAGTCACAGACCAGTAGAAATCCCGTTTTGGCTTGTAAGTTTTGCACTTTCACTAGCCATTTTGGCTAGTGAAAATTTCAAAGCACTAAAGCACCAGATGGAAACCCAACTAAATATTGCTTCTGATGATTGGATCCCAAAAGCAAATCGAGTGAGCAGAAACTAAAACTTATTCCATGAAAGGATATCATAATGTTCGTTTACTTGTTTTGTCCTCTCAACGTTTTTCCCTACTGGCTTAATGTCTCAGATGGCAACGTTTTCTCCATCATTTCTACGTTTGCATGAAATCAGCTGCCTTCATAATGTTTCACCGTACGCTTCCTTGAAACCTCTTGACAAAATTAGTGCGTTCATATGACATTTGTCTAACGTTAGTAGGTTCACACAATTCTTTAGTCGTCTGTTTACGACTTTTTGCCATTAGTTGCAATGTTCGTACAATAAGTTCTCTTCCTAGCGTTTCTCTACGTAACGTCTTCACAACGTGTCTCTGTATGTAAGTAAGGTTCATAGATTAATTTTATTAGTCTAGCCATCTCAACATTTCTTTGTACGTTAGAACGTTTGCATGACATTGTTCTGCTTTTCCTATGGTTTGCAGTGTGTTAGTACATTTGTATGATAAGTCGACACTGCCTAGCATTTCTCTGTACGTCACTATGTTCAAATGGTGTTAGTCTTGTCTTCTCAACGTTTATCCGTATGTAAGTGTGATTTTAGTTGTCTCATTTACATTTTTCCGTAACTTATTGTCCCACTCTAATCATAGTTCAGTTTGTCCATTCTTCATTCTTCTGTACCTCACACACATTCTTAAGGAATTAGTTTTGTGTAATAATGTTTCTCCATACGTTAGTGGTTGCGTATTTTATTAGTCTCTGTATATATATCTTGGTACGTTGGTAGCGTTTCTCCCTACTTTAGTGCATTTGCAACCAACGTGTTTGATATAACTTCTCAGCATTTCTCTCTACCTTAAAGTTCAAACCTTGTCAGCGTTTTTCTGCTCAAAGTTTCTCCGCACTTAAATACGCTTATAATTTACTAGTCTTCTCTTGTAGACCTTTTTCTGTATGTGAGTTGAGTGCTGTATCAGTCTTGTTTTTTGACATTTCTTGGTACCTAATAATGCAACGTCCGTACAATGTTAGTCTTGTCTTCCTAACGTTACTCCTTACGATATGATGAGATGCTCATCTGATAAGGTTAACTGTTCGAGTTATTCGGCATGATCTGACCGAAACGGAAAAGAGAGGCATGAACTACATCGCGCCTGGGAATTTGCCCTGAAGGCACATAGTACTTTGTATTCCGCGTGTGAGGATCTTTAATCGTTAGAAATAATAGTCAACATTCAAGTTCTTCACTCTTGAGATTACAGAGAGGCATGTTTACAGTACTTAACATGGCTAAAAATTAGACATATTGAATACAGTGTTAGATTATGCAAAAAAGTCTGGCTAGTGAAAATTTATTTTGGCTAGTGAAATCAAACCTCTCACTAGCCACTAGGCTACTAAGCTGAAATGTCAGTCTCGAGCCCTGCATTTGTGTTGAAATTCTGGGCTAAAAGTCGGGACTCAGGGTTATCTACAAGACCATTAAAACTACTGTAAGTAGTATAAAATACCGTAGACAAAATAATCAAGGTATGTCAAACTGTGGAATAAACTTAAATTTTTATGTTTACTTAGTGGCGGATATTAAAGTTTTGGATCAATAATTTATCATAACTTAAAGCTACTGTGTATCCAATTTTAATCTTTAGAAAATGTTAGTTTGTCCCCCCCCCCCCACCTTCCTGTCCCTCTCCACCTTAAGGTATTTTAAGAAAATTGCATCTTCACCCTTTGAGCCCCAATAGAGATCAGCATCAATTTTCTCCTCATCTCTGTAAATTATAAACACATACAGGTCATGAGAATTTAGGAAATGATCAACAGAGATGAATTGTCTTGATGTTTAAACAAGTTCTCCCAATTAGTAGTCAATGAAATGTACGGAGGTCTACCAGTAAGGAGATTTTACATAACGATGTGGGGACTTAACGGGTTAAGCGCACCCAAATGCAGTAAAAAGTTGTCGTGTAAAATAATATTTTGTGTTTTTGTTTTTTTTCCCGTTTTTAAAAGGTAACATTTTATTTCTTTTTTTTTTTGTAGCTAGCTGTAGTGAACCAACTAATGAAGGTTAGTGCAAAATGTGTATCATACGCGAACACTGTAAAGGCCAAATTTCAGTGATCTAGCAAGCCAAACTGACAAGAGACATGTAGAGTGCTCTGTTGCTTTTACAAGCACTCTTTGTTTATCGGACTGCCTTGTCATTTTCCAAGTGGTCTGCCATTTGTACATTCAAATTAATGTTAATATGTTTTTTAATAATTAAGAAAAAAACTCCAGGTTCAGGTTTCTTGACTTATCCTAGAGTTTCCTTGATTTGGACCGACTGTCCTGGTCTCCTGGACAGGACACCTGATCTCCTAGAGAAACGTGACTTAAGGTTATGTGATAAAATGTATATCCGCGACTTTCCCACAACAAAAATAAATCTGCATCTCCATGTGTCACTGTTACTAAATTTTCTTGCGTATTTGAATGTTACAAAAACTTACCTTGAAGAAACTGACAAGATTATTTGGTTAATAGTGACGTCTAGGAAGCTTAATTGGTCTAAACTTCAAGCAAAGAAAATTGTGTATATGTGATCAGGAGTGGAGGGAAGGGAGGGAAGCATCTAACAAGTAAAGCCCCAGGGGCATTAGACCCCGCCGTTGTTCCCCCTCCCCTCAGGGTGTAAAATAAATTACGGTCACTCAAGATACGAATCCAAGTTGTATAGTGGAAGTTTGCAATAATTATTTGTTTGGCAGAGCGAAAACCAGAGGTCTGAGGCAAGTGTCCATGAAAAAAAAATGATGGAGAAGAAGAACACGAAAAAAGAAAAAAGGGTATTACTAGACCCCGTCCTGACGGCAGGGTAAAAAGGTGATACAGGGGCAGGTTCGTCCAGAATACATGTATATAGACCTCCAAGGTTTGGCATCTCTGCCATTGCAATTTTAACCACCTCACATTGATGTAGAACAAGTCTAGTAGTAATTGCATGTACATGTACCAATACAACTCTGTTTGTCATCATAAACACTGAATGATGTAACTGTATCTCTTATTTATTGATTGTATATTTAGTATGGATTAAATGAACTCAAGTTGAGGTTTCGCACAAGGCTAACTCTTCACCTGTATGAACAGTATTTAAGGTAAGTATTTAAGTTGCATTTTTATACATTGACTTTGAGGCCCTAATACATATACAGAACTCTTAAACATAATTATATTACAAGAATTGAGAGAAACAACTGTAGACAGAACTGACAAATTTCTATTCAAGCCTGAATTAATGTGGCCGGTAATATTCTCTTGGAACTTAATGTAGGAACTATAACTACTTACAGTGCTATAGGGCATTTACACAGTAGACCAACCCCCATAGTTGGTCAGTTGTTTAAGTATGTGAGATTGTAGAGTCAGGAGGCTCAGAGGTCAAATCTCAGCTTGACCAACATCTAGGGTTTTAAAAATAACTGGCAATTAAAACTTTAAATCATGCTGGCTGTGTATAAAGAAACTTTTCTCCAATAATCTCTCATTACCCTCTCCTTCATCTGTTAAGAGTGCCTTCAGAGGCTTTTATACAAAAATGAACTGCTGTTGTTCAATCATGTTTGAACAAGATAATTTTATGTTATTTATTAATTAACTCTTCTTCAATATAATTATGTATTTCAGTACATTCACTTTCTACAAAATGAGCAACTTGGATAACAGGATTGCAAATGCAGATCAACTTCTTACTCAGGTTTGTGTATTAATTTTACTATGGTATTGTTGATCAGATTAGTAGATTAGGGGCTTGGGATGGACTGCAGACATTTTTTTAAACAACTTCCTTTAGGGAAAATGGTGAACAAAATTAGCTAGGTTCCCAAATTATAGGAGTTTGAGGCTCCAAGAACCCACAATGAAAATGTGGCTTTGGGCTTAAATGCATTAATTCAGGGCTTCAACAAACTGGAATCAGCATTTTTGTCTGAAAAAAAAGTACTGCATTTACGCATAAGATTTTTGGGTTTCATTTGCAGGAAACGGGAGGCTTCAAGTCATGTAGAATACTGCTCAGATGATGGGAGCAGCTGTTTTCCTTTAAAGGCCACTAAAATGCCTGAGGCCCTGCTTGGGAATGCTCCCATTTTACTTGTCTCAATTACAAAATGCCTTATGTTGTTCATTTAAAAATCACTCATCCTAATCATTGTCAGCCTTATGGGTTTTCAGTATAGTTGTGGCTGTTGGTTTTTCCTCTGCAGTGGTGTGTCTTGTCAAAATTCCCTTTACAGTGCTGTTAGTGAGTTGTTATTATAATTTAATACTTTTTGCCAATGTCACTGGGTGGAATTTGCCCCAGCAGGGCCTCACATCTACTGGTAAATTTACACAAAACTGGATGAAAAATTTATATGACTGGGTAAATGTAGCAGTTGCCAAACTTGATTACAATTACATGTATCATTTAATAGTTATCATGATGATTATTTTGCTACAGGATGTGGATAAATTCTGCAACAGTCTTGCTGAACTCTATTCCAACGTAAGCAAGGTAGGTTGAAACAGTCAGTCGCTACTTGTCTATGATAACAATTTTCTTTTCTTTTCTCTCTCTGTTTTCAGTCATATCACCGTATTTGATATCTGTTATTTAATCAACCACCATTTCTAGGTGGCCACTTTTCCGGGCATTTTGAACATGTCTTGAAGAAAGTGTACAGTATATGGCTGTTCACTTGATTAATTACCAACACTGATAAAGGCATGGCATACAAAGTCATGTAGAGAATCAGAACATAGCACCTTGGTTTACAACCGGCGGTAGGCTGGCCAGTTGGCTATTTAAAACCTCCACTGGAAGTAAGCTGAGTGAGTGGTTACCCATAAAGCTAGCTAGCTCTTGCACAGGTATCTTTTCTGGCTTGGGAAGGAGGAGTAGAGAATGATCAGGCAAAAAGAAAAAAGGGAGGGGAAAGACCAATGGTCAGAAGAACCAGCGACACCAATGGTCACGTACATTTTGCACCACAGGATACTCACTGTCTGTGATGCCTATTATGATGTTTAGCTGCTTGCGACAATAAGATTATAGAGTTGCCTGTGAAAGAAGTAACCGTCAGTAACTGCAGGCAGAAGTCATAAAGTTAATTTAAACAATGCATTAATCTTTTGGTTTGTTGAATTGCAGCCTTTGCTTGACATTGCAATATACGTCCAGAAACTTACTGGAGCAATTGGTATTCAGGTGTGGTGTTATTTTGTTTGTAAAAGGGACTAGATACCTTGTGCACTGCAAAGTGGCTAAACACCTTTCTCTTAAATATGTTATTCATTGTTATTGAAGTGAATGGTTATCTGGAATCATAGAAAATTATGTTAAGTAATTTGGCATAAAGTATGCAATAGTCTGACAGTTTGGGAAGCAAAGTAGATTAACTGGTTGTTTCCAGCAGCCCAGGACATTTCCCCAATTTAAGTCCTTTTTTCTCTGCATACATGTAAAAAGTACACAATTAAAGTGTACAATAAAAAATGCTAGAGACTGCATTGTGCAAGATAGCCCATGCATCCACCTTAAAGTTTATTCATTCATCATGCATCTGACAGAAATTAATCCGACTGCTGTGGCTCACTCAAATTGCAGAGTAATTCACTTTTGTTTGCCAAAAAGGCTTTGCACCTACTCTTCACTTATATACCCGAGAACCCCAACCCCATGCCGTTCGGGTTTTCGTTCACAAAATCAACAGTTTGAATCACTTCAGGTCATCCAAGGTTCAATGCTGGGATGAAGTAATAATGTACGGTAATAATGTAATAATAATGTAATATTGTTACCAATCACTAAGTGAGGTCTGTAATCTTTCTAGGGGCCAGCCATCATGCTGGGGTATTTAGCCATTTCTGGACTTTTGTTAACGAGGTAAAGTGCTTTTGTAATAACAATCATGTGATTCATGACTCACTAGTTGAGATCTTTATTAAGAATATTTGCCGTGCAGTATTGTTAATTTATTTTTGGAAGCAGTGTTTTGGCACCAAATTTTTTGGTTCCATAAAATTGGGTGTTTCTTATTGACTTTATGGAGACCCTGTTTTGAAGTGGCTAGCATGTTAGGCCTTCAATCAGAAGTTCAGCATGTCAGGGGTTCTGCATTATTGGTTCATTCCTTTGGCAGATGTCTTTAATTTTATAATTTAAATGAGTACTGGCAAAAAATTCTCCAGGTAACCCTATGGTGGACTAGCATCTGATCCAGGGAGAGTTGTTCTGCTCTTTGTTGCATTATGCTGCAGAGAGTAGAGAGATCTGCACTGTAGATAAAAGTCATCACCAATGAAATTTCATTTGTGGGATTTCTCAACAGTGTTTTTTTATTATTTTGTCACTTTAAATTAATCAATTCTCATTCCTTAACCCACTGACGCCCAATGCGCCCCCTATGCGCCCTAGAATGAGCAGGCGTCTTGTTCCACTTGTGACGTCATCAGTTTAAGTGATCCTGAAAAGCTTTCGTAGTCAGTCGATGCAACGAAAACAGATCTTGTAAATGATGCCTGAACGACAATGATCGGATCACGTAAACCTGAGTAACAGCCAGAAAACCACGGAACTTTTACCTCAAAAACACAAGAAAATCATGGCCTTCCCATCGACTGGTACTTTTGGCCAACTCTTTCCTTTTCAAACGAGCTTTGAGGCCAAACGTTTCTCATCACCAGAAACCGTGGTCGCATGGTTAACTCGACAGCAAAAAGCGAAAATCGAAATGAGAACGAAAGCAACGGGCTTGTGCGCTAAATCTCGAAGAGCCGTAGACGGGGGAGTTTTTCGCGTAAAAAATTTTGAATTGTGCGCATGCCCGAACTCAAAATGCTAGAAAACGTCCTGAAACCCAAAGAAACGGCAACTGTTCATGCTAGAAAGCACTTTTCGCGAGGATTGGGACGAAATTGGATCAAACGGGGCTAAAAAAAGGCCATTTGCTGCTTAAAAGTACCATTTTTTCGAAGCTTGCCGGGTGTCAATGGGTTAACGACTGATCTGCTGAAAATTTGTCTTTTGCTGTAGAAATTTCGTCCGGATAATCTGAGTACCAACAAAATACGAAAATTACTTTGTATATCTTGATAAGTGTTTTATATGTGTTTGCACACATCGAAAGGGGGGGGTGGGGAGTATTTTTCTGATAATTCCAATTCCTTAATCTACAGTAGCTCATTAATGCAGGTCAATAGGCTCTTGATATAACGTACTACATATATTTCGCGTTACCAAACAGATTACGGCGACCAGTTGGACGAATGACAGCCGAGGAACAGCACCATGAAGGCGAATTCAGATACGTGAACTCTCGACTGATAACTAACAGGTAACTGAGTGTCTTAAGTCCGCTTCAAGGTAGCACATATGTACAGTTACATTGCCTAATCAAAACTTTAGTGGGGATGCAGTGGTCTAGTTTTTTTTTTTTTTTTTTGTGCACTGGACTCTTGTTCGAATTACGTCAAGTCTCGGTCTCCGCATCATGTTGAATTGTTTCCATAGGCAACAAACTTCGCTTAACATTGTCTATCTCGTTTAGTGATAAATGAGTACCAGCGAATTGTCAGGTAAACCTAACAAAATACTGGGGTTGGGGGGTACCCTGCAGTAGCATAGCATCCCAGTCCGGGAGGGGGTAGTAATTCTCCCAGTTCTACCCTGCTTCTGAATTGGATCTAAATACTAGCCTTGATATGAGCCGTCTGGCTCGTTCAAACTGTTGGAATAGACACATGGCTTTTTTAACAAACAGTTTTAATTTCCTGCTCAGCCTAATTAAACAGACATCCAATACTCCCCTCCCCCCTAAAAAAAATCATAAAATTGACGCAGCAAGTAAGGAAATATGTACTAGATGGTTGCCATCTAAGGTCTTGAAAGTGGCCATAAAAACGGAGCTCACGACGATAACGATCGGTGCATGACATATTAGACAGTGAAATAAAGCAAATGCAATTAATTTACGCCACACCAAGTGAAGCAGGCGCCCATCACATTGTCAAGTCAGTGGAAACCAAAGGAGAAGGGAGGCAGAAGCTAAAACCAAAAGCACACAACAAGGGCACCCAACGAGAAACTTTAAGTAAAATACTTAAAATGTCATTGTGTGGTTTTTTAGATTATTTCTGAGCTTTTTAAAGGCATATTTGTGTAAGCTAATACGGGTTGATCCGTTCGTCGTTTTTAGCGGAAAATTTAAGGTGCAGAAAGTTTAGGAAACGGAATCCTATCCGCCGAAAATGATAGCTGACCTTATTATACACTCGAAACGACATATTTGTCCCTCCGAAAATAATAGGAATTAACCAGGCACCTCTTTACGAAAGTCTAAGGCGATGTTTCGCTAAAGAAATATCTGGTTTTCACTGCAATTGAATCTGAATATCTCAGGCGATCTAGGTCTGCCGAATAGATTTTCCGCCGAAACTAACCGTTGGGTGCCCCTGACTCGAGAAAAGCAAGTTGGCTGGAAAATCCCAGCTATGTGGAAAACGCATTGCACTGACAAATCCGTAGGTGCATTTAATATACCTGTGCACGTGGTTAATACACGAGTTAATATTCATTATTAATTTCAGCGAGGAAATAGCTTTTTACCAAGGAGGGAAAAGAGAGAAGTCGACCATTGAGGGAACTTTTCAGAGATTGGTAAGGGTGACTGTATGAGTGTTGAAGTCCCTGTCTACACTTGGGTGTTTTCAAAGTCTGTAAGTTCATTGGGCTTTATATTTGGCAAAATATCTCCGTACACACTAGCATTTTTCTAACATTTTCTCTTGCGTTTTCGTGTGTCCCTAATCGTAAAATAATAGCGTAAAAGCGTTGTTGTAAGCCAAGTGGACTAATACGACGTGATAAGGGTTTTATCAATATGGTTGACCAGCACAAAACATTTGAATGAATCATTATTTTATTCAATTTTTATTCAATTTAGTTGATGTGGTATACTTATATCTAAGAGCGGAATGTATAACTAGAACAATGTTTTGTTGCCACATTGGTGGGGCATTGGTGGGCCACACCTGGGCAAGCTTGTAACCTGGGCTTTACGGTATTGCGACCACCATAGTGGTTTCATGTCTTTTGCATTCATCCGCATTTATTGCATTTTCGTTTTGCTGCAACTCCTATGGGTCAGTGCCGTAAAAGATGTGGTTATTCATTGTGGTTTGAAATGATAGCTTTCGCCGTCACTTTTCACACGATATGGCTACTTTGATTTGGATCGCTATATGTTGTTGTGTCGTCGCGCAATGTGTCTCCATCTCTATGAAATCAGCCACATACACCATGTGGTATGATGCATGTTTGAGAAACAGAGCTAACTGCTTTGTGGCCTCTTTTGGTATGGACAAAAAAGTGAAAGGAAACGTTTGCAAGATGAGAACACATTCATGTGAAATTTAGATCAAAGTTGTAAATGTAAAATTTATTTAAATGCAAATGTGGAGATGTCAATAACATTAACTCTTTCTACTTTCTTGTGGTTTAGGTCAATCATCTTAGAAGCTTTATTCAATTCAGATTTAGTATGGGAATCATCGACAACGTTATAGCAAAGTGTGAGTATCATTCGACCAGTTTTAACAACCAAAAGTAAATACAGAACGTGTTATGTACACGTGAACGTCCATAAAAAAGTTCAAAAAAGGGCTTGCCGACTTGTCCTCGGACAGAAACGCGGAGAGATGGATTATGAAGATCGCATCAGCAAGATTTTGAAATGGGCGTCACTAAAAAAACGAAGAGTGTACCTTTCCCTTGTAGAATGTTATCAGATAGTTTTTGGTATAAGCTAATTATACTTCAGCGACCTTTTCGAACCTACTAAGTATAAATACACTCGTGCAAACCACTCTTACGAGTTATCCGTTAAGTCAGCAAGATCTAATTCGTGTAACTATTCCTTTTTTATTCGCATTGTGGGAGAATGGATCAGTTTACCTAGATCTGTCGCAGAAGCTGAAAATGTTAACCAATTAAAAAAAAAGACTTAAAAGTTTCCTCAACATATAAATTAGTTTAAAAATTTTTAATGTAAAGTATTTGATTTTATATATATATAGTTATGTTACTTAAGGATCTTGTTATGTTTATTTTACATAGGGTTAACGTCATGTTTTTCCTTTCAAGATGTATTTTATATATATATTTTCAATTGCGTGTGGAATGAACGTTATGTCATGTCATAACGTTGCCCCCGTAGAGTAGTATGGCACGAATCATAAGGAAAAGACCCAAAGCTGAATGCTTAGCCCTTCCCTTTAAACCGTGTGATTCTGGGTAATTCTTCCCTTAATCCAATTTGGATGAATAAGAGATCACTCGTGAATTTCATCGGATAATTTTGGTGCTGGAAAAACTCGAATAAGAATTCGCTTTGAAGGATAATGCGTTTTCTTTCAGTTCAAGCAAATAATAACAATAAAATGGAGCAGATTGCATTATTGAGGTGTATATTTTTACTGTTTGCCAATAAAGATTTTCAATTTAATTTAACTCTCCAGATATAGCTACTGTTGTGGGTTTTTCTGTTGTCAGTCGACCGTTCCTAAGTAAGAAGAGCACAAGGCATGCTAACAGCAGTCACAGTGAGAAAATGGAGGTTAGTTCAGTTTTGGTGTCTTTTGATTTTCCTATTGACCGATTCGCATCACTTGGTCAAGTTTTTTTTTTTTTTTAATTTTCCTTTTGTACGGATTATCATAGACTATGAGCATTTCCTCTTTTTGCTCAGGGATGGTTGAGTGAGAAGAACACACCCCAAAGTCACGATGGTGCCCTGCCTCCTTCCTGCTCCACAACACCTGATTCTAATGTGAACCTGCTCATTCGCATTTGCCGTGCTATCTTTCTATGTTCGTCTCTTAAAATTACTCTTCCCTTTACTTAGGACTACTACAGAAGCGGTCGAATGTTAGTCAAAATGGCAGAAGCCATTGGTCGACTTGTGTTGGCAGGAAGAGAATTGACAAGACTCGCGGGGTAAGTGAAAAGCAAAAATGGAGCTTAATTCTTGACAAAAAGAGGTTTTTATGTCTAGAAATGTCAATCCAGTACACTCACATTGCTAGTAACCCGGTTATGCACTTAAGGAGACAAACATATTATAGAGGTAATTGTCTTGCCTTAGTCACTAAAAACATGATGCGCTAGTACATTTGGTGGCTCATGATGCGCTAGTCCATTTGGTGGCTATTTGCAAACGAATTCAACATCATCCAACACTGTTGACTGCAACTTTGTTGTGCAAATGTTTGGTGGCCATCAAACTCTTTTCAGAGCACCATTTAATATCATTCAACAGGGTACCCAGTCGTGTTTAACTTCATTCAACATTGTACCCAAACGCGTTTAACATCATTTAACAGGGTACCCAAACGCGTTGAACATCATTCAACGGGGTGGCCAAAGGCGTTTAACATCATTCAACAGAGCACCCAAACGCATTTAACATCATTCAACAGGGTTCCCAAACGAGTTTAACATCATTCAACAGGGCACCCAAACGCATTTAACATCATTCAACAGGGTACCCAAACGAGTTTAACATCATTCAACAAGGGGGCCCAAACGCGTTTAACATCATTCAACAGGGTACCCAAACGCGTTGAACATCATTCAACAGGGTGCCCAAACGCGTTTAACATCATTCAACACGGCACCCAAACGTGTTTAACATCATTCAACAGGGCACCCAAACGTGTTTAACATCATTCAACAGGGCACCCAAACGAGTTTAACATCATTCAACAGGGTACCCAAACGAGTTTAACATCATTCAACAGGGTACCCAAACGAGTTTAACATCATTCAACAGGGTACCCAAACGCATTTAACATCATTCAACAGGGTACCCAAACGTGTTTAACATCATTCAAAGGGTACCCAAACGCATTTAACATCATTCAACAGGGTACCCAAACGAGTTTAGCATCATTCAACAAGGGGGCCCAAACGCGTTTAACATCATTCAACAGGGTGCCCAAACGCGTTGAACATCATTCAACAGGGTGCCCAAACGCGTTTAACATCATTCAACAGGGCACCCAAACGTGTTTAACATCATTCAACAGGGCACCCAAACGTGTTTAACATCATTCAACAGGGCACCCAAACGAGTTTAACATCGTTCAACAGGGTACCCAAACGAGTTTAACATCATTCAACAGGGTACCCACCTGGCATACGGTGCACGCGACTGAAATTGAAATTGACCAATCAGAGCTCAGTACGCGGGGCAAACTGAGTTTTTCTACGTCATAAGGAGAAAGGACCCCGGGAACGAGGTTGTCGCCTGTTCAGTCGAGCATCGTGTTTGTGTTCGTTTACCAGCAACACCAGTGATTCTAGTTAGATTTACATTTATATGTATGAATGCAGGCAAGCAAGTGCTTATCTTAATGCAGTTTTAGTTTTGTGAAAGTCAGTTGTCCCATTTTCTACGTTTAATCATATAAAATGAATTTCGTAAATAAGCGATCTGATGTAAGCTAAAAAAAAATTGCAGTTCATTGCGTAGTCTTTTAAGATTTTTTTCGTTAAAGTTCGTTTTTTAAGCAATTCTCATTTCGCAACTAGTTTACATTTTATCCCAAAATTAGATAGTGTGACTATTTTAGATTGGGTCGGTGTTGTTTTCTCAATCCAGTTAAGTATTCGTCACTGCACATTGGGTTGTTTTGACTGATTGCTAATTTAATTATCCAACAAACTGAAGAGTCAGTCGCTCTGTCGTCAATTTTATAGTCTTAGTGTAAAGCTCTATGTTTTTTCAAATGTGGAATATTTTATCAGCTCCCTGTAATGTTATATTTTCAGCTTCCTCACTTGAAGTGAATGCCATTTCTGTCCTAAATTAGAGACTAAAGTAAATTAGAATCGCCGATTTAGTGAGTGAGTTCATTGTAGCATGGTTTTGTAGCGTGACTGTAGATCGAAATGAAAAAGTTATTCAAGTAACTATAGGTGAAACAGTTCTCGGTCTAAAGCTATTTTGTCCAAAAAGAGACTCTAAAAGCTTCCGAAAAATAGTTTAGGGTGTGTTCTTTAAAACACCCGAGAAATACTTCGCGGGCGAAAAAGTTGTGCCATTTTCCCTCCATAATTGTGCTTGGAAGCTTCAGAAAACATTTTTCAGATGACTTTTCCCAGTAAACGGCCTGATGCCTGGGTGATATTGTTTATTTTAGCAAAGTTGTTTCATGAATGACAGAACTAAACAGCCAGTGGGCATGCGAATCGGTGAAAAATGCCTACCGGTATTTAGATTGCAAAGTCTGTCGAGTCGCTCCCCGGTTGCCGGGAGCGACACTAAGTGAGTTCATTCGTTTTTTAAGAGAGCAACTGTAGTTTCACGAGTACTCTTCTTGACCTTAATAAGCTTTCCAAAGAATGCTGCAAAAAGCGCTGTCGGTGAATGTCTTGCTGAAGTCTTATTTTTGAAGGAAAATAAGTCAACTTTACTGTTTCCTCAGCGGTCCGCATTGTGTTTTTGCGTTTATGTTTTCCCTTGTTGTTTTTCATCTTTAAATATGAGCAAGCAACCTGGTGAGAAAAATGGACGAGAAAAATCACTTTGCAACGAATTTAAATTAAGCAGAAATTCCAACAGCGTCACTGAGACACAAATCAAAATTGTTCCAGAGTGCCTAATTTCTTAATACGACAAGAAACTGTGTAGAAATAGAAATTTAAGCAGTTAGCGTTGTGTTTACAATTCAGCTTAATAATTTCTTTCATCGTCACGTCGATCATAAAAAAAATTACAAGCGGTGGGTTCGATCAGTCAGGAAGGCTTTCTACTCCGAAGTATCAAGACAAGACATAAAATAAAACACAATAAAATGAAAGAGAAGCATTTAATAAAAACTGTCACACATTCATGGCGAGTCAGTACGAAAATCAAGAAGCAATCTAAGCAAGAACCGAACAAACTACCAAGAAAGAAGGAAGGAAGGGCGACATTTTTTGGCTATACCACACAAAGTTGACTCTGTTTTACCTGCACTCGTCGTAGCTCTCTGTTCCAAAAGCTCTAAATGTTCTGATACAAATCGGATGCTATCTAAAAGAAATGGAATCGCTTCCCAGTTGTTTGAGTGTTGTTTTTACCATTCCGTCCACAACCCTAAACTGAGAACAGGTGAATTCCGACGTTCCTCACTACAGTAATCCTGTTTCTGAGCTGCATAGAGATAACCTGTTCAAGTTAAAATTCTGTCTTCAGTTCGACTAAACAAGCACATGATGACACCGTTGTGCGAACAGATTACAATCTTGCTCCGTTTCAACTCCTGCAGCTAAAATGGTGAAATCGTACAGCTTCAATCCACTTTGAACGATGATTATAACAATGTTTCAAGAAAAATCAAACACGTACCGCATTTTCAGAGCCAAAACTTAGCAGATTTTTTCCCAAAACTTGTGCCACTTTGTTCACTTTGGTTCGGAGCAGTTTCGTTTTGATTCATTCAGCTTTGGAGAGAAACGCTACACACTTAACAAGCTTTTGGCGCCTTTTTCGTTCAGTCATGTGACCAATTCTTGTCCCTTTTTATCTCTTACTCGTTTTTTTCTTTCTGTCTTGATTTTTAATATAACAGCTATAGTGGTCAACGTTTAATAAAACCATTATTCTACTCGGACTTGCTGGATATCGAATAATTATAATCAGCTCGCCGCTATGCACCTCGTTAGTTATCTATCGTTGCAAAAACCTAACACTGGACGTAACAGCTAATGGCGGACGTTAAAATAGTGACTTTGACTGGAGTGAACGTCTGGCGTTATAAGTTTCGCCGGACGTTAAGTTTTATGCAACTCGCTCCCGTTACTTTCCTACCCTCTGGCTCGAGTTGGAAAAACTGGACAATTAGCAAGTGACATCATGTAATCCATATCGCAATGTACCCAATGTTGTCCCCAATGTTACGATGAGGGATGATGACGGAGGAAAACTCAGTTTTCACTGCCGCTAGCATCGCGGGCGCAAGCTTCATATGCCAGGAACGAGTTTAACATCATTCAACAGGGTACCCAAACGCATTTAACATCATTCAACAGGGTACCCAAACGTGTTTAACATCATTCAACAGGGTACCCAAACGAGTTTAACATCATTCAACAGGATACCCAAACGTCTTTAACATCATTCAACAAGGGTGCCCAAACGCGTTTAACTTGCCGAATTCAACAATGTTGAACGTTGTTGAATGGAAATGTTGAACCGTTTTACCGTAGCCTAGGCCCATACAGTTGTTTAAAGCGCTTTTTTTGTTTCGTGTTAAGGATTTTGAGTTTTTCAATGTCTTTCTGTAGGTATACTTCCAGAGTATCGGAGCTGATGAGCGTACTGAAGGACCTCAATAAAGGCAAATACCAAAGAACTATGGTGTCAACTGCGAGCCAGTCAAAAGGAGATAACGCAAACTCAGGTACAGTGAACTCTCGCCCTAAGGGGGGGGGGGGGGTAATTTCTAATTGAAGAAACTGTCAGTGGTGCTGTGTCAGTGGGGAAATGAAACAAAAAATTTGGATTTATCAACTGAGTTGATGAGGTAAATTACCCACTGTAGAGGAATTGAAAGCTGACATTTCGATCGTGTTAACCCTTCGTCAGAGCGAATCAAAGAACTGTTGGTTGTGCTTAGTTTATATGGAGAACATTGGAGCTACGCTATTGGTGGGAACATGGCAACGTAGAAAACAAGAATAAATTAGTTGAATGAAAAGCGTTCGTTTTAAAATATGAATATTTACTAGATAGATTTTTACGGCCGTGTTACCCTGCTCGGTATTTTTTGCTTTTCGCACCTATAAATCCTACACGATCTTTAGTTAGGACCACCTTTTACCGAATAACATACAGCACCACAGGAAAGTACTGCTCAATAGCTTTCATTTGAATGGCCACATTTAAGATTTCATGTACAGACTCAGAAGTACATATAAAAAAGTCTGAAAACTAACGGTTACGTTGTTTTGCCTTCTTTTCAGACAAGATTTCTATAGACGCTCTGGATCCCAGTAAAGGAGAAATAGTCGAAACTGACCACTTGATCAGGTGATTAAAAGTTCTTAGCAGATTTTTTACTCTGCATTGATTGCGATGTGCAGAACAGTAGGCTGACATACTGTAAACAAGCGTGCAATAGCAATACTCCAAACAATTATTGTTTAATGTTTGTAATGGTTTGGTAAGATGTATGACGTATTAGAATTGTTTTTTCTCCTTGTGTTTTAGGTTTGAAAATGTTCCGTTGGTAACTCCAAACGGCGATGTCCTTATAAGTGACCTTTCGTTTGAGGTAAAGATCATCAACATTTGTACATGTACGTTCCGTTTACACCAAAAACGTTTATCCTTGAGTTTATAGTAGTTGTTACCCATAGAGGGTAGAGAGGGTTTCACAGCGGACAAACGCACGACGCGTGCGCAATTCCCGCCATAATTTTGGAAAGAAAGTACAGACAAATATGGAAAATCTCCCTTTAACTGCAAAAGATAACGCCGTTTCTGAAAACTTAAGGTTTTTACGTGGATTATATTTTCGAAATGAAGTAACTGTCATGGTCAAGTTTTACCGACACGAAATTCGGTTTGCCCGGACATGCATATTATGCATCGTTTTCATACGAACTTCTCACGCTCACAAAGTACAGACAAATATGGAAAATCTCCCTTTAACTGCAAAAGGTAACGCCGTTTCTGAAAACTTAAGGTTTTTACGTTGATTATATTTTCGAAATGAAGTAACTGTCATGCTCAAGTTTTACCGACACGAAATTCGGTTTGCCCGGACATGCATATTATGCATCGTTTTCATACGAACTTCTCACGCTCACAAACTTTTGAACTTATTCAGACTTCACTAAGGCTCTGAAAGACCGGAAATGAAGTAGATTTTTGCCTTTGACCACTGTGAATTAGAGTGTACAGATTATGTTTCGCAGAAAAGAAAACAATCATTTCGTGTAAATTCCAGTTTCTCTTCTTTCACCACATTTTGCTTGCTGGCAAGAAAAACACATTTCACGTCAAATTAGAAGCTCACTTCTCGCCTCATGGGTAATAGTTAAATAGAAAAAGCACTGCTGGTGGCTACTTAGCAAATCACCTTTCAGAAGAACAAAACAACCATTTCATGTTTAAGGGCAAAATATATGGTAAGTCACGTTTTCATGAAAATTTCCCCTCCCCTCCCCCCACCTTTCCCTCATAAATTGAGGCTCTAATGTTGGCCAGTGGTCTTGGGACACTTTGTTCAGTTCATGTCCCTTTAGCGTCATGTGAAAAATTTTCTTCCATGCCCCTCCGGCCCCCTTCCAATGTTGAAGTCGATTGTTGAAGGTAACGATTGATCTTCAACCATGTTTGGGGGGGTGGGGAGGGGGCATAAACAGGTAACAAAAGGTGTGAAAGACTTCTTATTACAGTGGAGGCAAAATTTTCATATTTCTCACAGAAATGTAAACAAGTGTCCCACAGTCTAATGACCATGATTGTCAACCTGGTCCCCAGGGCCTTCTCCTCGTTCAAAATAGCGGTCGGAGAAACCCCTGGCCAAGGCTGCCAAAATGGCTCCAAAAATTCGTTAGAATTTTGTCACGTAAACACTTTGAAATGTCTTCGTTTCGTTTGAACAACGGTTTCAGATTGCCAAAAAAAAAACAATGCCGCCAGACGCTAAAACCAACCTCCGAAAAAGCCATTTCATCATGTGTCACATGAAAAAATATTCCACGATTCTTGGAGTATTTCAGCAGCCTTGGCCAGGGGTCTCTCCGACCGCCATTTTGAACGAGGAGAAGGCCCTGGGGACGAGGTTGCATGATTGTAGTTTCAACCCACAGAAAAAACAGGTTTTAATCTTTCGTTTTTGCCATTTTAATTGTAAGCCTGTGCTTCACTGTACCATTGTTTTCATTTCTCAGGTTCGCTCAGGGATGAATGTATTAGTTTGTGGACCTAACGGATGTGGAAAAAGCTCATTATTTAGAATTCTGGGAGAGGTGAGAGTAAGCTAAGATCACACTTGATAGAAAAGAAAAACCGTTTTCACGTATGATTCATTTCATGTATATCCATCTTCATTAATTCATCGTGTGTTACCTACGAACTCACAATGGCCTGGTCTCCGGGTGGCTTGATCAGCTCAATTGGATAGAGCGTTGCGTCCATTCACTGCAAAGGTCAAGGTTCGAATCTCGGTCAAGCCTGAATTTTTTTCAGGTTTGTCTATTCACTTGCTCGAGGATCTCATTCATCAGTATATTTGTTACAGCCGCTGTTCACGTAATGATTTATTTCATATGTTGTATCCATCTTCAAAACCGATTGCTCTTACCGTTCAGAAGAACATGCAAATGCAGACCTTATGATTGCACAAGAAATAGGAGCAGATCTCAAAATAGACATCCAGGTTCTGGAAATGTAATTTTGTCACATTTTCCGGGATTGAAGAGTCCTTGAAGATATAAGGATTATGTTACAGATTCTGGAATGTCACACAAGTCACTAAATTGGATTTCTGCATATATTCTCAATTTTCAATGACCAACGTTTAGTTAAACTGAGATGTTGCAGTCTTAAGATGGAACATTAGCTACTTTCAGCAGCAAAGATACTCATTAATCTTTGTGTTTTGTGATTTTTTAGCTGTGGCCACTTTTTGGAGGTAAACTTGTGAAACCCAACAAGAGCAAACTGTTCTACGTGCCGCAGGTGAGTGGTGTCGAAACCTTAGATCCCTACGTTAACCTCTCTCTCCCTCTGTCCCTTCTTCCCCGCTGCATTCTTCCTTTCTCCAGCCATCTCCTTTTTTCCCTCATCTTTCTCCTTACCTCCTTCTCTCCTTCCTTCCTTCCTTCGCTCCCTTATCCCAGTCCTCTCTTTCCACCCTTTGTTCGTCCCTCCTTTTCTCCCTTCTTTCAATTTCTCCCTCCTTGACTTCCTCCCTTCCTCTATCCATTCCTTTTTCTGTAAGGAGCTTTGTTGATAGAAATTCTGGTAAAACTAATTTTGTTAAAAAATTTTTAACGTATTGCTAGAATAGGTGTATATATGTATTTGATATGTATGTAATGAAGTCGTCAATTCCTGTCGTCAGTACTACATTGTTTGGGTATTTCTCTTTTAGCGTCCTTACATGACTCTTGGTACACTGAGGGACCAAGTGATCTACCCTGACACAAAAGAAGATTTTGACAGAAAAGGACTCACTGATCAAGACCTTGAAGAATACCTCAACCAGGTAAGTTACATGGTCATCGTAAGGAATTAATCCACCTACTCATCAGTCAGAAACACCTGATACAGCATGGTAAAAAGGAAAATCTAACTGAGGGGCCATTAATATCAGTCAGAGTTAGCGAAAGGCCTGAAAGTGATTGCTTGTGGGACTACTTTTCAAGAAATTCCGTTTATTTTTGACGTTTTTCTCTGGGGTGAACCAAAAACTACTTTCCATTGACATTCCAACAAGAAATGTGCGAATTTTGGGGTAAATCGTAAACAACCACTTTTAGAATCCTTGGCTGTCACGAAGAAGACCTCTGTTTCTTTGATTCACTTTCTTACTTATGTCTGAATAATATATGTCCCTTCCTTAGGTTCATCTTGGTAATATTCTTGAGCGTGAAGGAAGCTGGGACACAATTCAGGTACAAACATGAAACTCACAATTGAATTGTCGTTGTGAAAATTTCCATAGCTAAAATATCTCAGGCATCCCTCACTAATGAGGTTTTTATCATGTTTTGTCGTTTCTTTAGGACTGGATGGACGTTCTCAGTGGTGGCGAGAAACAAAGAATGGCCGTAAGTGGTTGCTCCAGATCTATCTGTAAACAAGACCCGTTTTTTTGATAACTTCAGTAACATGCCAGGCAAATTAAGTTGCCCAAGTGCTTATGGATTCAACATGCAACTTTTTTGTACTGTGTTGGACGCGGTGGCCAAACAAGATCAACATTATTGTTCACCTGAGAGCAAATAAAATGTTGTTATTGAACATGCAACACGGTAGCCAAAGCGTGTTTAACCACAGGCAGCCCAATTTGGCAGTATGTAGATAAAGGACGGAACATTACAGCGAATTCTAAATAGCTTGCAAAGAATCCAGGACAGCCAGGACACATCAAGCAACAAACATGAGTAATGTTTTATTTAGACGTTTACATTCTGTAGTTTTTTTTTGTGTTCATTACAACTTGTTCGTTTATTGTATTCAAGTGCCGTGAATGAAATCTTCCAGTGCATATACTGCCAGTTTAGGCTGCCTGTGGTTTAACATGTTGAATTGTAAAACGTTCAATGGTGTTGGACGAAAACGTGGAACCCAAGCGTTAAGTCCTCGACAAAAATCTTCCATTATTGTTTATCCCATAGCTTATTGAAATGTGACATTTTCCTGAGTTACGGGGAATATGTGTTTCTCTGCAAAAGTAAAAATTCAGCACCGCAGATATCGGGAAGCTAACGTATGCTTCCAAATCATCTCGTCTGACCCAAAAGAGAACCCCACGCAATAACAGCCATCATTTATAATATGGGCATTTTCAAGGCACGAGCACTTTTGTGAATCCGCTTGGTCCACATAATGCAACTTTTGTATCAAGGCTCGCATTTCTAACCCCGATCAAATCGTGCCACTGTTTGATCTGAACTTCACTTTAATACACGGTGCCTTTTAACAGCCTCAACAAGGGCTTTCTCTCTACAACGACCAGTATCTCGGTTATGTGGTTTGTCGACAGGTTCGGCTGTTATTTCATTATAAGGCGAGCAGCTACTCTGTGATTACACAAGCATAGACTACAGAGACTTTATTTTCCTTGCATGTGCTTCAGATGGCTCGCCTTTTTTATCACAAGCCCCAGTTTGCTATTCTTGATGAATGCACCAGTGCTGTAAGTGTGGACGTCGAGGGCTTCATGTACACACGCTGCAGAGAGGTTTGTCGTCCAACTTAATAATTTTCCAATTCACCCACGAAGTAGTAGTATGACCGAATGGCCTTGTTTTGAATGGTCACACTTCAGGATTTCATTCACAGACTCAAAAAGCTAGAGCCGCCTTTCAGTTGTACAGGATAATAATTAGTACCACAAGAAATACATGTAACTGCTCAGTAGCTTTCATTTGAAGGGTTGCACATGAACGTTAGAACCACCCAGTACAGCATAATCAACAGTACCACATGAAAGTACTGCTCAGTAGCTTTCATTTGAATGTCACACTTTAGGATTTCATTCAAAGACTCAAAAAGTTAGAACAGTCAAACACCCAGTACAGCATAATAAACAGTACCACAGGAAAGTATTGCTCAGTAGCTTTGATTTGAATGGTCACACTTTAGGATTTTATCCAAAGACTCAAAAAGTTATAACCACCTTGTACAGCATAAGAAACAATACCACAGAAAAGTACTGCCGAGGAAGTTTGACTTGACGTTGTTTATTCTGTTCTTAAATAATTTTAGGTGGGCATAACGCTCTTTACAGTATCACACCGCAAGTCGCTGTGGAAATACCACGAGGTTTGTGTATGAGTTGATTAATTTTAGATATCTAGAGGTCGATGGTTTGAGGTCCGATATTTATGCTAGTATTGTTTCCTTCACAAAGACACTAGGTTACCTTATATCTCGCAACTGAACTGCAAAATACGTGTGCTGTCAAGTATAGCAATTATGCTGTTCTTGGTTCTTGCGACGGAAACCTGCTATTAGCGAGCACTGTTGTAGTTTGAAACCGACTTTGGCTTTAAAGGTTGGCTGTGAGATGGTTGTGGTATTGGTGGTGGGCTCAGCGATTAGGGATCTTAGGGAAGAATCCTTTTTTATGTGTTTGTGTGTCTCTGTGCGGTTTGTTGTTGTTGCTGTTGCTGTTTTTGATAGGGGCGGGGGTGGGGGGCTGGACGAATGCCAACAAGAATTCATGCAAAGCATCTGCAGAAGAAAAAAATGGTGCACAGCGAATGAAAGGAAAGAAATCTCTTACGAAGCAGTGAAAAAGCATGCAAAGCTTCAACGAAATGAAAGAATTAAGAAATGATGATGACCTTCGGAGTTAAAGATATCAACTCTAGCAGTTGATAGCAGAACAACCTGAAAAAAGTCAGACTTGAACGGGATTCGAACCCTTGACCTCTGCGATGCCGGTACAGCGCTTCCCACCAGAAAAAGAATTGTCCACCCTCCCCACCCCCCTCCAAAAAAAGATGAAGAACGTTGATATCCCGGACGCTTCAGTGGGTAACGGAAATCTTGTTTTCTTTTTTGTCGGTGCAGTTAACGTTGTGCTTCTCACTTTGGATTAAAAAAAAACAACAACTTGTTTTGAAGAGTTTGGCTTGCCGTGAAAATGCAAGCAAAGAAAAAACAAAGGACTGCTGGTTGATGTCAAACTTGACGTCCAGGAACTCTGGTTAAGGTCACAAAAATCCACTAAAATCCAGTAAAATGGATATTGCGCAGGCAAAAAAGGCGACTAAGAGATTTGCACCCCTTCCTTTCCCTTCCCTTCCCTTCCCTTCCCTTCCCTTGTCCACGGCATTCCGTTGAGTTTCCCTCAGCTCGCGCTGAAACCTGATAAATAAAGTGTCAGGTCGTAGAAAACAACAAATGGAAATGACGTTTCTCTGATGAAACGTCTTCTTTGCTCTTTCTAACAGCTTTCCCTCTCTCTGTATTTTTATCTCCGTAGTATGTCTTGTATATGGATGGTAGAGGCTCCTTTGAGTACAAGCCAATTGATTCCGCCACTACAGAATTTGGCTCTTAAGCTGAATGTCACTGCTGATGGTGATGACTCCTAAATTCAGAATTCCGGACAAAAATATTTTAAATTTTATTTCGCGAACGTGTTGGCAAAAGAGCTGAGTACGTCAGTTGAAGTACATCTCAAGAGCTTTTATTTGAATCATCACATTTGAGAATTGCAGGAGCCAACTCAAAAGCTAAACCGTGTTACTGATGTGACTTCGAAGTATTGGCTCTTCCTCACAAAATCAAGTGACTGCTGATAACGGAGCAAACGGTCACATCATGAGCCTCTTGGCGGCATATTTTCATATGAACAATCTAACTTGTTCCAAGCATTCATCTGGCGGTGAGGGAAGGAAAGATGAGACGCGAGTGAAACGTATTATGGGTGTAAGAGTAGACAGGATTACCTGGGCAGTGGGTAGTCCTCTATCCTTTACCATTCACAAAATTTCTTTCCTCACGCGCCAATTTCCGTTCACTCTCCACACCCTGAACGCCTGGAACAGGCTACAGACAATAGCAATGGACAGACTATTTTAATCACTGTCAGTCATTTATTCCTAACTTATATTACATTAGGAAAATAATGCAGGCAGATTGTGGAAAGAAGCGTAGAAGCTCTTCCAGTAGCATCTCAGTTTACGTTTTAGAAAGAGTTTCGGCGTTTATGGGAAATGCAATTTTAGTGTGTTTGTACAAAGTTTGCAATTTTAAAATCACTGTCTACTGGCAACGCCTTTATAAGGGCTTATTTCCTTACAGTTTTACAGTCCTATGTGTGCTTGTCCTGATTTGACTATGTGACTGCGTGATGCGGTTCTAGTCAAGACCCACATTTCACCCTTGCTCACCATAGAGTCTCCAGTAGCTCAGTGGTAGAGCATCCGACTAGATTACGGAGGGTCGTGGGTTCAAATCCCATCTGGAACTCGGAATTTTTTTTCCGAGTTTTTCAGTTAATGCAAAAATTTATCATGCTAAATTTTACAGTTGTCAACTCTAATTGTTAATGCTGTCATGACATTTGGCAACTTTTGTTATATACATTTATGCGCAAAAGTGTGGCCCGTTTTAATTTGAAAATCACCTACTTTTGTGGAGTTTCACTGTCCGATTATCATTCGTCCAATTTTTAGCTGCTAGGAAACAGCTCAAGTTAGAATTGTGATCTTCAGTTTCACAAATAGATTCCA
This sequence comes from Siderastrea siderea, assembly GCA_964030785.1. Classification (NCBI taxonomy): domain Eukaryota; kingdom Metazoa; phylum Cnidaria; class Anthozoa; order Scleractinia; family Rhizangiidae; genus Siderastrea; species Siderastrea siderea. Next base: position 12,107,166 of record OZ034976.1, on the reverse strand, counting down.
TGTTAACGTCAAAATGTGGTGACAACAAAAAAGTGGCACACGAGCCGTTAGGCGTCACTGAGGTTCTTACCACATTTTGACGTCTTCTGTGATCTATTACTGAACATACGCATGGCAACATGGAATCTATTTGTTTTATATAATAGAAACAAAATGTAAGAAAAAACTTGTTTATTGTGAAAAATTCTGGAAATTCGTTTTCTAGAAAGAAAAGCTTTTTTCTTCTTCCTGCTTTTCGTACTTAACTACAGCCTCGGCAAGACATTTTTCTACATTGTCGTTCACCCAGTCTGGTAAAATATCCTCTAATTTTCAAACCTTTCTGCCATTTTAAAAACACAGAGGGAAAAAAATTTCCAATGATGACGTCATCTATGCCTCTGTCCTCTGATAGGTCATAGCTAAGAACCAATAAAAATGCGCGTAGGATTCAGCATATATAATAACAGAAACTCATAAGGACTTGAACAACCCCTTATGAGTTTCTGATAATAACAAATACATGCGTTGTAGATTCCATTTGGCCGTGCTTTGTGTACTCTGATAACGCACGGATGACGTCAAAACGTTGTAAGAACAAAGAAGTACGCCACGAACCGCAGGCGAGTAGCGTGAGTGATGTTCTTACGACGTTTTCACGTTATCAGTGTACACCTGTTTATTATTCAACTGCATTCAGTAGAGTACAAATAACACCCAAAACGAGTACAAATATCCCACGGTATTTGTAGTCCAGAAGACCGGTTTGACAGGTTTTCTACAAATGTCACGTCAGGCATTAGGCTTACAAGGTGAACGATGAAAAAATGGCCGAAACGCTCGTTTTTTCCTGAAGAAAACAATGAATGCTCACCAAGTTTTGAGGTTTTTAACGAAAACGAGTTCCTAGAGGCAAGCAATGACCTAGACGACAGTGAAATTTCTTTATTTAACTTATTGAAGAAAACCGAAACGTAAATACAACAGAAAAAACAAAAACTGGCCTCAAGTCCGTTAAAGAAACAAGGGCCATTGAAGAAATTCCCGCCGAGGAACTTAACAATCTTTTATGACATTTCTTTGTCAAAGTCAGGAAAAGGAACCCATCTTTTTTCAGGAGCTGTCTTCAACAAATGCACAATTGTTGTCGGTCAGAAATCCCCACCGCTATCTCTTCCAAAACGACGCCTGGTTAGTGATTGGGACGAATATGATTGAGCTTGAAGTGCTGTTTAACTTTGTTTGACTTGACTTTCGAGTTCTGTTTGTTCTGTCGAGTTCTTTCTTTTTGTAGTTTTACTCGGTCACCAAGAACATTGTTGTTAATCTAATTGTAAACCCGAAAATAATTCAGTTTTGCCTTCTTCCATCTTTGTTTTCCTTGCAAGTTTGAAATGAAATCACGATGCTTCCCTCGATTGACAGGTTTGACAAGTTTTCGTTTTTGACCAATCAACAACAACCTTACAGCAAGCGCGCGAAACCTGGCCCTGCTGGCCTCAGAAGTCACGTTAGTTTGTCACGCAACTCAGACAGTTTATAAGCGGACCACTCGTCCCTTGTATTTTGACTCGCCCTACGGGCTCGCCAAAATACGGCGTGACTCGTAAAAATATCCCACGATACTACACACTAAACCGTCTAATAGAGCTGTTTCGCATAAAAACACTCCGAATGTCGTTAATAGTGAAAACACCTTCTATTTATGCTAATAACGAGAAAAAAAACACAAGACATGTCATGCTTCGTCAACTTCTTTATTCATATATTACACTGGCCAATGTGAAAAAAGACCAGTTTTGAAAAAGAAGTTATATATTCTCAAACAGAACGATGTGCCTTTGTGCCAGAAAAGTACATAATTCGACAACGATCGGCTGGAACCATCGTGGATGGCGCCATAGGCTACCAACAGCCTGATATGTTTTCACATGCTTGATGGTGTGTTCGATCAGAATTCGACACTTTGAGTGTTTTCGATTAAATTTGCGTGCAAGCCGCTGTTCGTGTCTCGGCATTCTACGAATTTGTATCGCACGAAAAGGGGTGAGCAAAGGGGCAACGTCCGCATAACCTTTGTCGGCCAAGAGCGACACGCCGACCGGCAAATCGTAGTTTGTCCTAGGTCCAATTCTCTCCATTAAAAGATAATTTCCCGAATCGTTCATTGCACCTAAGAAACCTGCTTGAAGGAAGGCAATGTTCCCACAATTGTCAATGATTAGCTGGGTGTTCATTAAATGATAATGACGGTGGCCACTGAAAAACTCTGCTTGTGGTTCGCTTTGGGGACGAAATATTTCGTGGGGTGTGCCGTCAATACACCCCACAGCATCAGGAAACGAACGCCAATTTCCCCTCATGTTGTTCCACTCTGCATTAGGCGGCCAGGTTACCTGATTCGAAAAATAACGCCACAACACAGGAACGACACCATGGATTATACTTGATATAGTTGCGGGGCTCACATCAAAAAATAAGGCTAGAGTGTCAATGCATGGATATTTCCTGAGTCACATTAAAGTTAGAAGCACTTTATTTATGTTGCTCAGTTTGCTCATCCTCGATCTCTGTCGGACTCCTCCCCTTCTGGTTAACCTTGACAACTGTACTGATACACGGGTTGTTATGCTGACCAAAGTTTCAGGCAATTCTCCGGTGTTTAGCCAGAAAAGGAAACGTTGATTTTCTATGTCAGCAAAAACATTTCTTCCTCTGAAATCAGATCCAAAAAATGTCGGGTCCAGGCGCTGCATTATTGACAGAAGTTGGTCTCCATGGGGGGGATTGACTAGTGATACCAGTAAAAGCAATACTGGTAAAATCCACCGTAATATTCCATGGCGTGAGCGGTTAACGGGCGGCGGATAAAGTGTTGAAAGAATATATAAAATATAAAGAACGAACTGGAAATTTCGTCTCAAGGTTCGTCTTCTTGGCATAGTGACTTGAAAATGATTTGGGCCGTGGGGGAATTTGTACAAAAATTAATTACATTTTAGGAGAATGAGAATGTGCAAACTAAGGCCAAAGAAAGGGTTAACGAATCCCCTGTGTTTCACATTCATAGATACGGGATATTAGTTCTCTGGGGGGTTTTGTAGTTGGCTTTTGATCAATTGGCTTGTAAGTAAATAGGAAATTCCCATGGGCGATGATTTCTTTCACTAATGAATCTTGGTGAAATCTTTGTACCATCCAGTTGGTTTGTAAAATGCCGTGAAATTCCCATGGGGCCCATGGGCGATGATTTCTTTCACTAATGAATCAAGGTGAAATCTTTGTACCATCCAGTTGGTTTGTAAAATGCCGTGAAATTCCCATGGGCGATGATTTCTTTCAAATGAATCAAGGTAAAATCAGTGTACCTTCCAGTTGGGAGGAGTCGATATTGTTATACAGATCCTCATTTGCTTTGTTCATGTCATACTGTAGCTGCGAAAGACTGAATGCCAAAAGTGCTTAACTTGCTAAATATTTGCTATATAAAGGCATCCAGAAAGATCCCTGATCACAACCATCGAGAGAGGTTCTAGCACTATGGCAAAAATTTGGAGGCCTGACGATTATGATCAGCTAAATGACGATGGTTTTCAAGGTATTTGTTCCAGACAAATTTTCTTTCAGCACCATCTCATTTCCGTGTATCTAGGAACTATAGATCCTAACGTATATATTTCTTTTAATTGCCTTACAGTTGAATCCCCTGGCAAGAGCAAACCTCAACGCTACCATGTAACACAACAAGAACAACGGCTGGTATCGAGAGCGTACCAGGCTTGCACCTCATGGGAAGAGATGTTTGCCTACGTTAAGACACGCGTAAGGGAAATGCCGGGAAACAACAAGACCCAGGAATATTATGGAACGGCCAGTACGAAATCCGCCATCCAAAGGATGAAGCGAATTATCAACCTAGAGCGAAAGCAAGGACACGAAAAACCCAAACAATCCACAAGCATGGCGGCCGACAGGGACATGCGCTACGCAAGCAAGTCTACGCCCGAGGAAAGGAGGCAGAGAAAGTTCAACTCAGCAGTATTGATAAGCAGTGAGTCAGAAGAAGAGGCCTCAAGCTTGAAACCGGCATGCGCAGAGCAAGATCCCGAAGAGATGACAAAAAGTCCCCCACTGAAACGCAAGCGGAAAAGAGAAGCACCGGGAAAAAAGGCTTACGAAGCGCATACTCAGATGTGCGACAGAGCCGTGAAATTGATGAGCAGAGTCCAAAAAATGATTGACGACATGAGCTCCGACTCTGATGACTAAAATTTGATATATATCTATGTGATGTTGACTCACTATCAGTTTGTTTTGTTTTCGGTTTAAAAAGTTGTGATTACTAGTTGCTTTGTTCCATTTCCCATTTCTTTATACAAAGAGGAGCTCGACTAGAAAATTGAACGCAATAACAAAAATAATAAAGAAAGTGACGAAGCATGACATGTCTGCGTGTTTTTTTTCTCGTTATTAGCATAAATAGAAGGTGTTTTCACTATTAGTGAATCATTAACATACGGAGTGTTCTTATGCGAAACAGCTCTAATAAGATATATTTATTTTATACATTGTTTTGATATCGGTTATCCGCACAAAATTAGAAATGTTTTTAAAAATCTAGTGTAGTCATGATTTTCGCGCGCAGAACTTTGCGTTTCATCACGTCATTCGTCTGTACTTTTATCACAAACTTCCCTGTACCAACCCAAACGCGTGTTTTACCCTGTCAACCTCGTGCCCAGGGCCTTCTCCTTGTTTAAAATGGCGGTCGGAGAAACCCCTGGCCAAGGCTGCTGAAATACTCCAAGAATCGTGGAGAATTTTGTCACGTGACACATGATGAAATGGCTTTTTCGGAGGCTGTTTCCAGCGTCTGGCGGCCCTGTTTGTTTTCTGCAATCGGAAACCGTTGTTCAAACGAAACGAAGACATTTCAGCGTGTTTACGCGACAAAATTCTAACGAATTTTTGGAGCCACTTTGGCAGCCTTGGCCAGGGGTTTCTCCGACCGCCATTTTGAACGAGGAGAAGGCCCTGGGGACGAGGTTGTTACCCTGTCTATTGTATAATCGTGCATAACTACAAGGAAACAGTTGGTTTTCTCGGGGCCATTCCGTAATTCTGATTGGAGGGACAATCGCATTAAACTATGTAAATCAATAAGAAGTGCTGACACTTTTGCACGCCTTGGGTAATGTAGGTAAATGCAATGTCCGCTAGTAATACCTGTAAAGTCGTCGAATGAGATATTGTTATTCCTTTTCATTTTCCCGGTTATTTGGCTTCAGTCCTCATCTGTAAACCGGTCAATTTCGGATGCCACATTGTATTACGGGACATTGTGGTGTAATAACGTGGCATACCGTAAACTGCCGCTTATAAGCCCTGGGCTTATACAACTTCGTAAGGGGTTTTTGGTGGGCTTATAAACGGAGGGGCTTATATCCGGGGGGGCTTATAAGCAGCATAAGAAAAACGTTTCGAAATGAGCCACAGCAGTGTTGGTCGAAATACGTTTCTAATTTACCAGTTTTTAATTAACCTTTGAAACGTCATTAGGTTGATAATAAATCGAATTCATTTCAATTTTAACAACAAAATCAAAACTGTAACAACACGAGTGCAACCTGAACGTAACAAAACAGAGGCTCAGAGTTCATCTTCGCAGTGTTCTGTGAGAGTGTTTAACATAAAGAAAACAAGGAAAACTAGAGGGGGGCTTATATCCGGGGGGGGCTTATAACCGGATGTATTTTTTGTTTACAGGTAGATGGGCCTATAAGCGGGGGGGCTTATAAGCGGCAGTTTACGGTATTTTCTGTGTTCATTTCTGTCCTTATATGGTAAAAAGACGCAGCATAAGGACAGTTGTTACTGGATACTACTATGCTTTCAAGCGGAGTTTATAGATTATCCCTTTTACAGTAAATTTTTCTTTCCTGGTTTACATTGTATCAGATGAACATGGATGCAGGCAATTTCGGTCAGAAACTGAAAAATTGCCCAAAATTACCTCAAGGCCGCGTTCACAGACATTTTAATGCAAATGAGAAAAGCTAACTGTGAAAAGGGCTGTAACACGGCTTGCCTGTCAAATGTAACTGACCGTGAAGTAAACTGTTTTTATTAAATATCTGAACGAAGTTGATTGATAAATACCCGTTCTTTGCTCTTTGTTCTACTGGCTTGGAGCCTAGCTGTCGTGATTGTAAGAGGAGGGTAGGAAGGGAGAGACTGCAGCGAAGCTTGCAAGAGACTCCGCTGAAGGTCGTCCTCGTTGCGCCAAGGGGACTACACAGGCAAGCTAGTGTGGCCATGCAGTTGGCACATTATAGTTAAAGAAATACTACTAACGACTAGGTGTATTGCCAGACCCTTGCCTTCGTTGCCTGACAACCATTCCTACTCAGGTTCTATGGGAGAAAACTGGGCAAACGCGTTTCGCAGAAAACATCGAGAGAAGAAGGTTGAAGTGGATGGGGCACACACTCCATAAGCCCAGGAATAAAGTCACTCAAACTGTTTTTATTTTTCAGTTGGTTCGGTTTTCTTTATTGTTGTTTTGTTTTGTTTTACTCTCAAAGTTACCAATAGTTGCATTAGAAAACTTCAGCAACTGAAAATAAGCATGTTTTTCACCTGTTCCTCGGGGGGTTTGTTCCGTCGCCTTGCTACATGAGTAACTAGTCACTCAAGACGGGAATAAATTTTCTTCACAAGTCGACGGGCGCTTCCTCTTTAAAGATTGTTTTTTATTTTTACTTTTTTTATTTTAGCAAGAACATTATCAGTTGTATCCATAATATTATCAGATCTTATTCAAAGCCATGCAAGTTGGCGCTAATAAATCCCATTCCACTTGCACGCGGACCGTTTATTCACGTACGATCCCATGGGTTTTGTTTTGGCCAAGACAGAGACAGATAAAGATAACTTTTTTGGTCCCGTGCAAGGGAGAATCGTCAATCCTCTTTATAAAGTTGCTTAGATTCTTCGCTATTATAACAAAAAAAATCGTGATTTTATCTTTTAAACTGCTTTGGGCGTGAGAATTTATTTACATTTGGATGACGTGTTCCTTGAATAACCAAAGGATCGAAAAATTCCATGGTTAGTATTGCGATAATTGCTAGGTCTTCAGGGAGTCCCGCCACTTTTGTCCCTTTTAATTTCTTAAGTGCACAATTCCTGTCGCCTCTAACAGGGACCGCGCGAGGGGTGGGCTGAGGGGGCTTTAGGCCCCCCACTTTTTGGTGCCATAAAAAAAAAATAATAATGAGAAAGTTGGAAAATTCATTAGTGAGTGGTTAGTTTCAGGGTTAACTAGTATTTTGTTTTCCCCGGTTAGATCTAATTTTCATATGGGCCAAATAAAAATGAAATAGAAACGGAATCTCTACAAGAGTTCAAATCACCTTGTTATCATTTGGCTTCGGATTAGTTGAAAATCAATCTAGGGGACTCTATCTTGAAGAGTTGAACCTGCTCAGATCTTAATTACAATAGACGGAAGTTGAAACTTTCGCTGTCGTTTGGGCTCTAACTTTAGTGAACTCCCATTGACCGTCTTTCTGCTCCCAAAGAGTTCGAAACTAATTGTAGACTCTCGTTCTTGTCTGGCCAGGGCATTAAGAACTGTAGTCTGTCTCCAGATAGGATTATCGGCAACAGCGCCCCTAGATATTTGCTGGAAATCGACGTGACTTCTTCAAGCCCCTCTATGCATGCAAACTTTGCAACTAGGATAGCTGCCGAAATATCTCTTTCGCTCCTAACGATGACAAATAAGGCAAATAACAAAAAAAGAAATCCATTCGGTGAATCAAATTTTAACGTCATAGTGTAGGGAGAAGTCGCCTAATCTCCCGAGCCAGGGGCTCATGTGTAAACATTTGACGTCCAGGTCGAATTGGAATTTAGAAATTTTGGTTTTTATGAAGGGAGGAAAACCGGAGTAACCGGAAAAAACCCTCGGAGCAAGAACGAGAACCAACAACAAACTCAACCCACATATGACACCGAGACCGGGAATCGAACCCGGGCCACATTGGTGGAAGGCGAGTGCTCTCACAACTGCGCCATCCCTGCTCCCCATATAGCATAGCTTTGATCCGTTACTCAGTTCAGAAGTCATGACATATCGACAGACTGGCTTTGGAGAATTATACATTTCATGACACTCAGCTCAGTTTTCTCAGTTGGCCTAATTCTGTTATGATAACAGGTTTGCTTACACAAGTTTTAAGAAAACTGTTTTTGAGTTTGAGATCTTAAATGGCAATACGTCAAGGTTTGCACAGTGCCGGGTACGTCTTAAATTGTGTGTAGAGATGAAAGAAGAGGCTCAGGCACATTATTTAGTAAACATCCTGGCTCCCTAACAGAATGCAATTTTTTGTATTCTGAGTTAACCGAAACATTCCGCCCCGCATTCCGTACATTTTGTTATCGTGGGTACATTACTGAGCGAAAGGAATTATCTCCAAACTAAGAAAACAGTGGCCTAATCCGGAATAGAAGACAATATACAGTTACCAAAACGTGTTCTAAGTAACGCCATTATTAATATGTGGTAAGTCGAAGAGTTTTATACCCTTATCATAGCTTATAAGGGACACCTCCTGGTAGAAGCTGACAACTTTTAACACACTTGGCCGCCCAAGATGCGTTGTTAATTAGTCACCAGAGAAAGTAAAATTTTTGCGTGAGACTGTCACCCCACCCACCCCCTACCCCTGCCCCTACTTCACCCTTGAGCGATCGAGTCAAAATAGGCCGCACAGTCCCTGCTCTTATCATTAACGTTGTAATTTCTTATTAATCTACCAGACTACACACCCATTCTCGGCTTAACTGCCCAAGTGACAAAAAATGAATTCTATTAAAACTAGATCTCTTGTGAAAGTGCAAACACTTCTTCAAGCTTTTTTACTGAACGTTGAGCAGTGATATCTTTTTACGAAGAAACAATAACAGTTAATCATTTGAGGCATTCCAAATGAGTTTTGGGTTCTACAAAACCTGAGGTTTCTGATGCTTAAGCCAGGTTTACACGGAATTATCTGCTCATTGACCTAAATCTAGCCTGCGAACGCAGACGTATTTCCGGCTGTCGTTTCTCTCCGCACAACTTAAATCTAACTCGACAATATCAGCGCCGATCATTTTCGACACTAATCTCTTTAAACTGTTTGTTACTATACCCGCAAAAATTTTAGTAAACTCACAAAAAATTCAGTAAAGCATACTCAAACGAGATAATACACTACGACTTGGTCAACGCTTTCTACTAGAAGCAAATCAATGTCCATGATGCAACATTTATGTATGGCAAGTTAAATTTAGTAAATCTCACTTGAATTCGAGATTTATCATCATCATCATCATTATCATCAAATGGAAGTAAATAAACATCCATGCGTTGCATCCATTAATGGGAAGTTAAAACAACTTTCCATTAAAGCACGTTGCATCAGGGATATTAATTTGCTTCCATTAAGAAGCATTGGCCCATTAAATAATTATGTTATCTCCAGATTGAATGAGCTAACAGGAAATTTCTGAGTGATCAAATTCCTTTCAGAGTTTGCGAGTGCAAAGTCGATATAAGCTTGTAAACTCTTGTGCGACATCATATTTCCAACACGTTTGGCTAAAGGCTGCTCAAAGCTTCGACTGCTTTTCTAAAGTGATCAATTCATGCTATTTTAGCTACTTATCTTGACTGCGTGATTGCTAACCTTCAGATCAAAGGAAGTGGTAAGTCATTTCATCTTCTGTGTACATTTTAGGTCTGCAATTTTTATAGTCGCAAATCGATTAGTCAGTATTTTGTACGATAAGGTCTTGTTTATGTTGCAGAGACTTTCTCTGTTATTCTTGGTGATTTTCTTTTCGCTGTTGGTAATTTTTTTGTAAATTAAAGTTGTCGGCCATCGTTCTTATCTCAAAAATGTCACTGCATTCTCCCTTCGACGATGTATATCTTTGCTGATAATTTTTGCAATTAATTACAACGTAATAACCCTCTCCGAGGAAAGGGACTCGATGGAAGCTAAGAGGTGTACAAAAGATAAGTTCAAGCAAAAGGACAAACATTTTGCTTTTCTTCTCACGTACGCTCCTGTCGTAGTAAATCCTTCAAAAAAGCGGCAGTTAAAAGAGCAACGAACGGATTTGTTCTTTCTATGTTTAACTTAATTAGTCTTTTTCCATAAGGATTTTCATTGGAAAGGCCCCGTGTAGGAATGTTCATGTACTCCCAGAAAAGCAGCAGACAGGGATCTTTTTCTGCCTGTTATTAGGAAAAAAGAAAAAAAAAAAGAAAGAAAAAAGAATCAAGCAAGTCAGATTTCGTTTACTCCGTGAGCTCACAACTACGGTTAATTCTCTTTTCTCATCATCGTACAATCTTTTCGTTGGTAATTCTGAGTGGCGTTGCGCGCGCGAGTGTTGTCTGATAATAGCTTATTTTATCGTTCTTCCTTCTTCTAGCTCACTCAAATTTATTGTAATGTGACAAACAAGAACAAAAATATATTCTAGAACCATCATTGTTAAAATGCGCCCAAACTCGAGTGATTTTCTTGAATCTTCTTCGGTGAAATCTTCCCAAATTTTCACAGTTTCTATAAATTGGCCATAAGAACCTTTTCAGGGCGAAAAAAATGGGTGTTGCAAAGGCAGGATTTCGCTTTTTGCAATTTTGTGTTGTTTGCTTCTACATAAAAATTAGTTCTGGGAGTTTCCTTGACAATCAGGCCCTGAGTAGAGAAAAATAGTTGTAATCTCTCAGCCAAATTTTAAGGAATTTCACCGAAGGAATTTCGAAGAAATCTAGACTCTTTTTGCAATTTTGTGTTTTTGCTTCTACATAAAAATTAGTTTTAGGAATTTCCTTGATAATCAGGCCCTGAGTAGAGCAAAATAGTTGTAATCTCTCAGCCAAATTTTAAGGAATTTCACCGAAGGAATTTCGAAGAAATCTAGAGAAAAGTTTTATTTTTCCGAACAACACCACATCGTAGAATAGGAATTCTCCAAGATCGCTATTTGAGCATGAATTCCGAATTCGAACAAGCGGATTTCTTCATTGAGAATTTGATGCGGAACGTGTCAACTTCGAATGCTTGTCAGTAAAGCAATATTTGGGCTTAAAACATAGTCAAGGGGCGATGTGTTCTTTCAACTGTTTGAAGACAGCTGCTTGAGGAATAAAATTTAAATCCTGCTGTTAAAGGAGTATGTCACGGCAGTCCAGTCCAATTTGTTTAGTTTTTCGAATTACTCGCCCTTACTCGCTATGGAACTTAACGTTAGCGAAGAAATTACTTGTAAATGACAGAATCGCAAATTCGTGACAACAAAATATCTACCGCGAGCATTATATTTAAATTGACAAACAGCAGAGATAAACTTTGAAAAACTGTTAGGCTGAGCAGTTTTCAAAAACGCCAATTGCAATCCGTGTAAATATTCTTCAATTTGGTCCAACCGTGCCTTCTTTTTTGATTTGCTCTGTTATTTAACCCTTTTATCCCTGTTTTGAGCGGTTATTTTTATGTTCGCTCAATTTGGTGGCCAGGTCCTAGTGGCTTAATTTGGCTCAATTTCGTGACACAGCTCCTTTAATTTTTCACTTTTTTGCATGAACTCTCGTACCGTCAGCTCGCGCGCGCACATTACCAAATCTCGCGCCATTAGCGCACGCCTGGTCATAAAACTCTATGGAGCCACCTTAAGCTTAAGGACGTTCGCGCTAATTGGTTTTTGCACATCCGTACTGTGCACGCCATTTACGTGGCAATGTCATGCCACGTCATGCATTGAGTGGGCGCACTGTTGAAGTAGAGATGTATAGCGCTGGTGTGCATTTTAATATCTATGCACAGGTTAAACTCTCTTAAATGTTAAGTGACCCCAGATTTTCTTTTGATAGATCACTTTCTATATCAATTATCCACGTTCACTGAAAAATTGAAGAAAATCTGTGTTGCGGAAGTTTGATGTTTTTCAACTTTTCTGCCCATACATCATGGAATTCCGCTATTATTTTAGCTGCACAGTGCTGACAAAAGCCCGACTTAAAAGGTTGAATTTAACGGAAAGGATGACACCGGCTCAAATTATTTACTTAACAGCCCCACTTAAAAATGACGTCTGAATCAACATTTGCACCTAATAACTACTTGAATCCACCCTTTAAATAGGTATTCTCAAAAACGTTTCACGTGTTTTAATGCTCATAAAACAGGACCAGGCCTGACAGATTTTTAGCGGGATCGACCATCCGTTCAATATGACATGATTCGACAGAGTCATTGGAATATAACCGCAAAAGTTCAACAGTGAATAAAACAACGAAGTTCGTTTGTGCTGAACTGATTGGAAACTGATCTAAGCTTCAAAGCACTAACTTACGTCCTGAAAACATTAAATCTACGGAGCCGGAAAAAAAGGAATTTTAACCGGACCCAAGTTGTTCTAGATACTGAAATAATAACAACGATTACCCAATAAGGCTACGAAGGCTAATAAGGCTAGGTACCGACACTGTTGCTTTACGTGGAAACTAAGATCATTCTTTTCAGTATTCGAAGAAGTAAGTTTAATTCTGATTTAACTAATAAAATTAAATATTTGAAAGGCTCCAAATAATTTTTATGCTCGGCACGTGAAGGCCAGTTTTTTGACGTTTAAACCCGGTTTTTAAGAAATTAAATGCCCATTCTGTTAAAACTAACAACACCAATCATTCTCGACATAACTCCTTTTAAGATGCCGGGAAGTTTTCTAATAGTAAACCTCCAGAATTCAGTAAACACACCAAAAATGTCGTATAGCTAACGTAAACTCGAAATACTATAGTTATTTTAAATCATCAAGGATGTTGCATCAGGGATATTTAGTTGCTTCACTGGATAACATTAGCCCATTAAATAATTATATCATCTCCAGATTGGGAGGAAAAAAGGAAATTTGTGAATGACGTAAAATCTTGTGGCTGCGTCATCAGATTTCAAGGATGATGCATCAGGCATATTTATTCCCTTCCATTAGGAAGCATTGGCCAATTTTTAAAAATAATTATATTATCTCCAGATTGAATGAGCTGAAAGGTAATTTATGAATGATCAAATGTCTTTCAGAGTTGAGAGTAGAGTCGTTATAAGCTTGTAAATTAAAATCTTGTGTGGCATCAGATTTCCAACAGCTGTCGCTAAAGGTTGCCTACAGGTTCGACTGCCTTTCTAAGGTGATCAAGGTATTTCATCTAGATCAAAACTACTTGTTCTAAAACCATTATTTTCAAATTAAGGAAGTGGTAAGTCCAGTCAACGGTTGACATTTCATCTTCAAAGTACAATTCAGGTCTGCAACCGGTTTCATAGTTGTAGGACAGAATCGATAACTCAAGGCTGTGTACGATATCCTGGTACGATATCGTCTTGTTTATACTTTCTCTGTTCTTTTAACCAATTTTCTCAGTTTTCGCTGTCATTCTTATCTCCAAACTTTCATTGCACTTGTACGTTAATGATGTGAGTCTGTTGTTAAATTGCGTAAGTAATTATACGATAATAATAATAATAATAATAATAATAATAATAATAATAATAATAATAATAATAATAATAATCAGTACCGAGGAAACGGGCTCGATCAAGGACGTACGCAATAGAAGAACAAAAATTATTCTTTTCCTCTCGCACCCTTACGTCGTAGTAAATTCTACTAAAAGTCAGACACTCCGAAATAGCGACGAATGAATGTGTTCTTCTGACGTTTGCCTTTATTCATTTATTCATTTCCTGCCTAAAAATTCCCAAAATTCCCTTATGTAAGCTAGTCAGTTTATAGGCCATAAAGTGCCATGTTTCAAGCGAAAACGAGACTTAGGTTACTTATGCGTTATTATTTGTCTGCCGGCAAGTCCAAGTGCTCCTAGAAAGCAGAAGACGGATGTTTTTCTTCTTGTTATTAAGTGGAAAATCAAAAAAGAATCATGTAAGTCAGATCTCATTTACTCGGAGCTCACACTCACGGTTAATCCTCTTGCCGGTTTGATTGTTGTAAACTCCTTTTACTCGTGATTCTAAAACGTGTGGTTTCAAATCAATGCATAATTGCCTGGTTCAACAGTCCCCTCCTACCTCAGTTTTATTTGCAAATCAATCAATTTTGCATTTCATAAACGTTTTAGCTACTACTGTTAACATGAAACGTTTGACGGAATAGCTGAATCTTAGTTTCTAAGCCTTTAATCTTGGGGCAAAAATCCGCCTTTTTTCTCTCAATTCAGTGCTTTTTTCTTAGCACTGGACTTCACACATCTTATAGTGTTTGTACAGCTGTTTCAATTAAATTCCGACTTCTGAATCAATATTTGAACCTTAATTATTGAACTTTAATTACCTGGGTACACCTAAATAGATATTAAAATTTTCACGTAGTTAGAAGCTTTAAAAATAGTTCTTAAATCGATAGATTTATACCTGGATCAAACTTCTTTTCAATATGACAGGGCTATTGGAATATAAAATGCAAAATATCAATGATGATCAATGATTATTCATACATCGACGGAATTTCGTTTGTGCTGAACTGATGCGTGAGCTGTTTATAATGATTTTATAATGTCTTTATCTGCAAATCAGTCAATATTACACGTACGCAGAGATTCTTAAAATAGACGTTATAGTGATTTTTAACAACATGGTGGGTCTCAGTTAAAGCTTTCCTTGGAGGTTAAAAGAGAGTTGGTAAATTCATTTGAAATCAGTACCATAATAATTAACTTTTTTGGCACTGGACATTGTATAACTACTAGTGTTTGTACAGCTGGTTTAACGAGCTTAAGTGCCACTAATTAAGTCCGGTGTCTGAATCAACAGTCGAACTAATGATTATCTGCGTCCACCTAAATTGATATTAATTTTTTCACATTATAAGACTGCTTTCAACAATGAACGTCCTGTTTAAAAATTCATTTATGATGCGATAATTATTTACTGCTAACACTGATCGGCTTTATGTGCAAGTAAGATTGTGTCCACATGTTCGAAGAATTTTCAACTCTGTTAGACAATTCGAACGTCTACATAACTGTGCGAATAAAAAACCCGTGAGCACTTTGATTTCCCATTATCTAGCTACCAATCAGAAGCGAGATGTAACCGCTAGAGCAAACTAACAAACAGTTAAAACCACAATTGGCTTTTTCCGTGGAAACAGTTCGTTGCGTCCTTATAATATTTTCGTTGCTAGTTTATCTTTCTTCTTTGGTTGTAACCGAGGTGGTAATTGGAGCAACTTAAAAAAGAGAGAGAAGTTCAAAACTGCAAACCCAAAGCTGTTACTGTGAATTTCGAAAGTTATTCAGTTGTACGATTGTCACTGTTTTGTCCAAGAGCCTTACTAAGGGAATCAAACAGCGTTCTATTTTTTCGGCATGAATTTGTATTCTAAATTTCCTATGTGTAGAATGTAAACGAACTTCTGAGGATATAAAATTTAGCTCATAAAGTAATTGTTTTCATAAATTGTCGTGTTGGTTTTATTGCCATCTGCACGAAATAACGACTATCACTGCAAAACCCACCAAAGTGTTGAGATCTTCAAAAAGAAAAAAAATATTTATTGTATTTTTTACTCAACAACTCAATGAGCCATGCTCACTTGAAACCTTCCTTTTATTCAGTTGAATTTGAACTTCTTTTTTCTCTCGTCCTCAAGGTGGCTTTTACAAGGCGCTGATTCTGTTTCATTGCTTTAATCACTGAGTTATGCTCTTTAGCGTAATCTGGTCTTTACTTGTAGCCACAGCTTCATACTACTCCTCACCATCTTGGAAACGGGCTCCATTGATTGGCGCGCGCAATAAATATGCACAAAGAAACAAATTAAAATTCCTTTTTCTGGCACTTGCGCTGATGTCTAATAATGAGTGAGTTCGTAATCGGATTAGCTTATGTCCCTGCCATTTCCTTTAGGAAGATCCTTGCGTTGTGTTTATCAATTCATGCTTTTTTTGTCTCAAGCTTAACCAAGCTTAAAGTCTCAAGCCAACCAAATACTGCGACCCTTATAATCTTTTTTAATTTACCCGCGTGTTTATCAGTGTAAAAATCTCCTGTCAAAGCATGTCTTCAATTTGCTCGATCACTGTTCCTTCTCGAAAGCCGGCCCGTTTCAGAACGCATTTATATGGACACTAATGTAAGGAAATATAATTAATCTCATTGTGTATGTTTTCCAACGCAGGAGTGTCATAGTTTTCTCTAAGAGCCTTCATAAAGGGAGTCGACCATTAGACATTGAGAACATTAGCCTTGGTAAGTCTGTTATTTAATACTTCAGTTAACTGCCATGAATTAAGAAACATCCCATCAACAAAACTCCGTATAGCGTACAGACGTTCTACTTAGTGCTCTGTATTTAGCTGTGTCTTCACTGAGTACGAGAATCGTTCGACGTAGTAAAGATATAATGGAGTAGAAGGTGAATTGTCTTTCTTTTTTCATGGATCGGTGCTTTAAATTACTCATAAATCTAATTAGATTGTATTCATACACCTGCGATAATATATTTAAGGGATAAAGCATTCTTACGCGTGTGTTATTGGCCAGTACATGTGGGAATCAAGTTTATAATGAACGAGAATTTTTGGGCACTGTGGGAAAAAATATGAAAAATGTTTACTTTATTATTAAGTTGACAAGTTTGTGAATTTCTTGATAACGCACGTCCAAGCTAAAGTGCTTCAACACATTAACATTCAACTTGAGCAAGCTGAACAATTCAAAATCGTTTTTACTGACCAGTTTCTCGAAATGGACCTATGGAACCCTCAGTTTTATTGTGAAAGACCTGAAGAATAGAAGAGGATTAAAATTATAGCGGAACCCCCGCGCCAGCGGAGCACCATTGCTAAGCAAATTTGGTAACCTAACCGGATCCGAGAAATTTTGGCTGTGACGTCAGCGTACGCGCGTACGCCCGTCCGTACAGACTCTGGGGGAGGGGGAGGAGAGTTCCAAGACAACCCGACTGGGGGGGGGGGGGAAGGCGGGAAATCGAATGACCACCGTCGCTCTTGAAAAAGAGGTTTCTTTAAAAGCTTAGGTTGTTTAGCAAAACGATTCAGTTCCACAAAAGTGAAGTTTAGAACTTGAGAAACAAAATATCAAATGTCTATAAATGGAAAGAAAAAGTTCAAAAGAATACTCAGTTGTCTTTTCGGTCGTCACATCGCTTGAGTTCGCAGTATTCTGCAGCGGCCTCGACCCCAAATATAGCAGAGCAAGTGCCTTCTGGGCTTTTTTGTCCACAACCATGGTTTTTGCAGTGGTCCGCCTGTTAAGTCGACCGAACTCCGATCAATAAACAGCTGTTTAAGTATAATAATGAACACAATTTTAGTCGAAGTGTGTAGGTTGGTCAAGTGATTATAAGAGCGATCGCCTGGCGTGCAGGCGGCTGGGGTTCAAGTCCATGAGGGAGGAAAGTTTCTTTGTTTTTATTTTTCATTCTTTTTTGTTCTTTCCTTTCGTTTTTTTGGTAATTACTTTGAAAAAAATATACGTTGCAGCAAAACAAAAAGGTGGGGCTCGGCTTTTAGGCTTGTCTAAATCTATATATTAGCTAGATTATACAATACCTATTTTTCTTACAGGGAAAAGTTCACTGTACATCCAAGTTGTATTGCGCGCGTAGAAAGGCAAATGTTGAGTCCGGCATTTGCAAGTAAATTGTGTTCAGTGTTTTGTCAGTACGGAATTCTCCAACAGTTGTCAAGCCCATGGACATCCCGTTTTTCTATTCATTGGCAGCCTTAGTTGTTATTCTCCGTAAGTTTTTCAGTTCGCATCACTTTGATAATATAAAGGAAACACAGATTTATTGTGATGCTTGTGATGCTTATATCCAGTGCTAAATGCAAATGCAGGTTAATCATATACTCCATTCTCAGGTATACAAGGAGAGGTGGGGAGGTTGATGCCAAATGATTTTAGTTATGACAAAAAATTGTCTGACTTCCTTAGCCTGTACTTTACTTAAGAGCAATTTTCTGTAAGAATCAAACAAAGTGGGAAATGAAAATTTTGGACCCCAACTCAAATTTGCATGCAAGTAGATATCCAAGGGGGGGTGTTCGAAAATGGCCATTATTGAGGTCGTAACTAAATTGTTGCCATTATAACAGCGAATGTTTGTTGACGCCCGAGAACCCAATTTTCAACTGAAAAACTTATACTGTTGTGAAAAGTGAAATTTTAAAACGTTGTTTCTCAAGTTTTATTAAAACACTACAACTCGAGAGTTAGTTAAATGTAAAACTGTACTCTGGTTTTCCGCTGTGTATACGGCTTTACATTTCATCTACAGTAGACAAAATGATCGGCGAATTTGTTTTTTACTACACCGGCCGTATCTTAGCCAGTTTAATTTGCGTATACAGTCGAACCTCGATTATCCGGACATCGATTATCCGGACTTTTCGATTATCCGGACTTTTTCTCTGGTCCCGTTTTTTTCATGAATATTAATGACCTTTAAGGATAAAAATTAGCGACAAGAGTTTAACACAACGTTTCGATGTCTCCATGACATCATTATCAAGTGAGAAAATAAAATATAGATTAGTTAATATATACAAGATGAGGTGTTAAAAAAGTAAACAATAAGCAACATATTTGGCGTGTAATTGTGTGTGCATGAGAAGTATGTCTAAATAAATAGTTTTGCGCGGATAGAGTCCGATTGCGTGTTCAGTTTTGGTTTCTTCTTCTTTATAAATAACATTTCGTAAATTAAACAGTCCAATTTTCCACCGCATTTCTTGAGGACGGAAAAGTTGCTATTGAGGTCGCCGATGGTTTTAATGCCGTGGTCGTTCTTTAGATGCTTGCCGATTGCTGAAGAACGGTGTTCGTCAATACGTTGGTGTAAATGCCGGCTAGTATAGCCGACATACTCTGCATCGCACAGATCACATTGATAATTGTACACCACGCATTGTTGGTTAACTAAGGCTGGTTTGGGCTCACGCATCTTAAGGTCTTCACCAATTTTGCGGCTCCTAAAAACTGGTTGAAGAGTGTGATCGATTCTCTTGCTCAGGTCGGATAGTTGTCTTTTCACCGCATCAGCCGACTTTTGATCTTTAAATGGCAGTACTACGCGGTGAACAGTATTTTCGTTGACAGGTTGTTGAGCTGGCACATCGGGATCTCCAGACATCACTGAGGTAACATAGTGAGAGATAGTAGAGTTGATGAGGCTCTCAGGGTACTTGAGATTCGCAAACATCAACTTAAGGCGATCACACTCAGTTGCGAAAGCTTCCCGTGTGGATGACAGGCGGAAAGCACGGTTTACCATGGTCTTAATTAGCGATTTCTTGTACCTTTTATCAGCATGGCTTTGGTGATGGAGCAGTAGGCCAGTATTTGTTGGCTTGCGGTAAACACTGGTTTCCAGTTTGCAGCCTTTCTTAAGTACTTCTATACCGACAAATGGTAACTTATTGTCGGATGCTAGTTCCATGGTGAAACTTATGGATGGATGGCAGTTGTTAAGCGTTGATAAGAAAGCTTCTGCTGCTGGCACATCTTTCATGGTAGCGAGCGTGTCGTCCACGTATCTTCTGTAGAAGTCTGGCAGTTTGTTTTCTTGTTCCAGTTTCTCTTCGATAGAGCAGAGAAATGCGTTCGCCATAAGGGGTCCCAAAGGTGAGCCCATAGCCACGCCGTCGATCTGTTCATAAAGCTTGCCATCGAACTGAAACAGTTGATTCTTGGTTGCTACTTCTAGCAGTTGAACCAGATCAGATTTAGTGATATTCAGGTTATGTGTTTCATTAAACCAGTCGTCTACGAACGCCTTTTCAGCGATGATTTGGATGGTTTCTTGAAGCGACTAGATAACAGCGTCGTCACGAAGCCAGATAAAGGTACTGGTGTAGTCGTTATGAACAAGTCTGACTACGTAAACCTTCTGAGTCAGGCATCTATCAACGATACATCCAAATTCCCTCCTGTCAGCTTGCAGAGACCGAAGATGAAAGGCCGACCATTAAAACATTATCACCCCCTCTTGCAGAAGGAGAAGCACCTCGCGTCTGTTGTTCGGAAGATTCTGCCAAAGGAGATTGCCGATTCTGTTTGCCAGGGGGGCTCACGCCTTGCCCATCTTTATGGTCTCCCAAAGACACATAAAGAGAAACTATCAATGAGGCCAATCTTATCTGCTACAGGTACCTACAACTATGCCCTCGCCGTGTGGCTCGATGAGAAGTTGAAGCCGCTGTCAGTCAATCGCTACACCATATCAGATACCTTCTCTTTCGCTGAAGAGATTCAGAACCTGGACATCGACGAGAATGACATATTGGTATCCTATGACGTCACGTCTCTGTTCACGAACGTACCGCTTCAAGAAACCATCCAAATCATCGCTGAAAAGGCGTTCGTAGACGACTGGTTTAATGAAACACATAACCTGAATATCACTAAATCTGATCTGGTTCAACTGCTAGAAGTAGCAACCAAGAATCAACTGTTTCAGTTCGATGGCAAGCTTTATGAACAGATCGACGGCGTGGCTATGGGCTCACCTTTGGGACCCCTTATGGCGAACGCATTTCTCTGCTCTATCGAAGAGAAACTGGAACAAGAAAACAAACTGCCAGACTTCTACAGAAGATACGTGGACGACACGCTCGCTACCATGAAAGATGTGCCAGCAGCAGAAGCTTTCTTATCAACGCTTAACAACTGCCATCCATCCATAAGTTTCACCATGGAACTAGCATCCGACAATAAGTTACCATTTGTCGGTATAGAAGTACTTAAGAAAGGCTGCAAACTGGAAACCAGTGTTTACCGCAAGCCAACAAATACTGGCCTACTGCTCCATCACCAAAGCCATGTTGATAAAAGGTACAAGAAATCGCTAATTAAGACCATGGTAAACCGTGCTTTCCGCCTGTCATCCACACGGGAAGCTTTCGCAACTGAGTGTGATCGCCTTTAAGTTGATGTTTGCGAATCTCAAGTACCCTGAGAGCCTCATCAACTCTACTATCTCTCACTATGTTACCTCAGTGATGTCTGGAGATCCCGATGTGCCAGCTCAACAACCTGTCAACGAAAATACTGTTCACCGCGTAGTACTGCCATTTAAAGATCAAAAGTCGGCTGATGCGGTGAAAAGACAACTATCCGTCCTGAGCAAGAGAATCGATCACACTCTTCAACCAGTTTTTAGGAGCCGCAAAATTGGTGAAGACCTTAAGATGCGTGAGCCCAAACCAGCCTTAGTTAACCAACAATGCGTGGTGTACAATTATCAATGTGATCTGTGCGATGCAGAGTATGTCGGCTATACTAGCCGGCATTTACACCAACGTATTGACGAACACCGTTCTTCAGCAATCGGCAAGCATCTAAAGAACGACCACGGCATTAAAACCATCGGCGACCTCAATAGCAACTTTTCCGTCCTCAAGAAATGCGGCGGAAAATTGGACTGTTTAATTTACGAAATGTTATTTATAAAGAAGAAGAAACCAAAACTGAACACGCAATCGGACTCTATCCGCGCAAAACTATTTATTTAGACATACTTATCATGCACACACAATTACACGCCAAATATGTTGCTTATTGTTTACTTTTTTAACACCTCATCTTGTATATATTAACTAATCTATATTTTATTTCTCACTTGATAATGATGTCATGGAGACATCGAAACGTTGTGTTAAACTCTTGTCGCTAATTTTTGTCCTTAAATGTTTATCCAAATTCAATCTGATTCGAATATTAATGACCTTAGATGTTAAAAACTTGAGGAGGTAAAAAAATTCAGAAATTATGTTAAAAGTCAGGAAAATTGCGTTTAAAACAGCGCATTACACGCTCCGCTTTCGAACGATCGAGCGCTCGGAGACCAAGAGAGACAAGAAGCATTCTAATGCGTTCAGCTGAATTTTGATTGGTTCAGTATTGTTTTGTTGCTAAGGGAATGTCATGCTTGATCAGTTCGATGAGCGTGGGTTATGTAAACACACGAGACGATCATAACTCAAAACGACAACATGTCTACGAAGCGAAAGCGATCTGTTCTCTCGATAAAAGATAAACAAATAATTATTTCACGTTTAGATAAAGGAGAAAAAGGAACAAATTTAGCGCCTGAATTTGGTATCAGCAAGCAACAGATCTCTGATATACGCAAGAACAAGGACAAGATCCTGAAATTCACCGACAACATCGAGACAAGCGAAGGATTGAAGCGAAAGTCGCTGAAGCTTGCAAATGACGAGCGGTTGGATCAGGCCTTGTACACCTGGTTTATTCAGCAGAGGTCAACTGGAACCCCAATTTCAGGACCGCTTCTTCAGGAGAAAGCGAAACATTTCTCTATGCAGTTAAATGGCGAGTCAGCTGATCATGAAAGCTTTAAGGCATCAACTGGTCGGTTAGACAAATTCAAAAATCGGCATGGCATAAGGAACCTCAGCATTCAAGGCGAGAAACTTTCAGCAGCAGAAGAAACTGTTGAACCCTTTTTACAAAAACTGAACAAAGTAATCGAGGAAAGAGGGCTGATGCCGGAACAAATCTACAACGCGGACGAAACTGGACTGTTGTGGAACTGTTTACCGCAAAGAACTCTCGTCTCATGTCGCGAGAAATCCGCTCCTGGATTCAAAA
The DNA here is from genome assembly GCA_964030785.1 of Siderastrea siderea. Lineage (NCBI taxonomy): Eukaryota > Metazoa > Cnidaria > Anthozoa > Scleractinia > Rhizangiidae > Siderastrea > Siderastrea siderea. Next base: position 12,084,466 of record OZ034976.1, on the reverse strand, counting down.
AAGCCAAAGATCGTTTAACTGTTCTAGGTTGCACGAATGCTACAGGAACTCATAAACTAAAACCTGTTCTGATTGGGAAATCTGCGAAGCCAAGATGCTTCAAAAATGTAAACATGGATGCGCTCCCTGTCACCTACAAGTCGCAAAGAAATGCCTGGATGAATTCGGAGATTTTTGCCGAGTGGTTTACGAAAGAATTCGTGCCAGCAGTTAAACGCCATCAGCGTTTGCAGAACGTCCATTCCCCGAAAGCTCTGTTGTTGATAGACACTTGTTCTGCACATCCCGATGAACTCAGCAGCTGTGATGGTTCTGTAACATGCATGTTTCTTCCTCCGAACACTACCTCTCTCATTCAGCCGATGGATCAAGGAGTCTTGCAAGCGATGAAGAATCGATACAAGAGAAAGCTTCTCCAGAAAGTTATTTGCACTCAAGACCTCGATCACACACAGAGCATTAAGGACATTGTAAAGCTTCACACAGTGAAGGATGCACTTTACATGGTTTGCGACGCTTGGAATGAAGCAAGCCCAGAATCCATCCGCAAGGCTTACAACAAACTTAAAATCCACTCTGACAACCGCCAGCCAAATTCAGAGCCTGAAGAACAGCATTCTGTCGAGTCAATGGTTGAAATGCTTCAACATGTCCAGCAAGTTGGAAATGAAGATTCGCTAAATGCTCACGACCTGGAAGACTGGCTCAATCTAGACAATGAGCTCTCGACTACGAAACAGATGTCAGACGAACAGATTTTAGCGACTGTAACCGGACATTCCAATGAAAATGAAAGTAGCGATGAGGAAGATGATGGTCAGGAGGAGAAACAAGTTTCCAATTCAGAGGCAGCAGAATGTTTTAAAAAATGTTTGTCCTGGATGGAAGGACAGAACAGTGTTGACCCTGTTCAAGTTATGCAACTTCGCCGTATGATGGACTTCGCCATGCGATCTCGTTATAAGACTTTAAAGCAAACTAGTATGTTTCAGTTTTTTAGAAGCGATGAATAGGTTCTCATTTATAAACACTGAACGTGATAGACCTTCACACATGTATTTGCAGCCATTGAAGCAAACTTTTAGAATTAAAAATGTGTTATCTTTATTTCTTTTGTTTACATTGTCTCATTAATATTCATATTTTCGATTATCCGGACTCTCGATTATCCGGACTATTTACCCTAGTCCCACCGAGTCCGGACAATCGAGGTTCGACTGTAAAACATTTCTTGTCCACAACCAACAGTACATCAGTTTTCTTATTTCAGCCCACTCAAATCAGGTTTGGTTAAGCGCTGTAATGACACTAGATTCGGCTATGTAAAAGCAACGTTTTTGGCTTCTTGCACATAAGAACAAAAGTCAGTGTCCGTCCGACGTCTCAGCTGTACACAAATATGTAAGATTTACCTTGTCGCTCAGTCTCTTCATTGGACGGATTCGCACGCAAAAGCCATCAAAGCAAAACACGTATGAGTGTTATGGGAATCGTTCAATGAGCCAGGAAGCGCAAAGATCTGGGGACGGTCACTAACATTTGCTCTCATTTGCTAAGGGCTAAAATGTTTCCTTATAATGAACAAGTTCTTCTAATATCTGAATAATGATAATTTTTAGCAATAGCTGAAGTGTACAAGAACGAGGGCAATGATTACTTCAGGAAGAAAAATTTCAGCAGCGCGATCTACTGTTATACGGAGGGGATCAAAGTAAATTGCAAAGATGACAAATTGAAGGCCAAGCTTTACAGCAATATACGGTGGCCCACAACTGTCACGGCAAAATCTTTTTCGTCACGGCAAAATCATTTTGGCCACGGCAAAATCATTTTGGCCACGGCAAAATCTTTTTCGTCACGGCAAAATCATTTTGGCCACGGCAAAATCTTTTTCGTCACGGCAAAATCATTTTCGTCACGGCAAAATCATTTTGGCCACGGCAAAATCTTTTTCGTCACGGCAAAATCATTTTGGCCACGGCAAAATCATTTTCAACCACGGCAAAATCATTTTTGTACTCACGTGACCTCTGTCCGCAAGGTGTTATGGGAGTTAATCAACTATGGCGGACAACTAACTCACAGTTTCATTAGTAGTAGAAGATGTTTTGCGCAAACTGTGGTGCAGCAGTGCCTCTGAATGCGAATTTCTGTGTGCAGTGTGGACAAGGTAAGTTGTATTTGGTTTATGAATGCATTTAGATGCACATAATGCAGCTTTGACTGTTTTTTATTCTGCAACGGACTCAAACCACGTGCATGGACTCCGGCTGTCACTTCAGGACTAGATGGTTCGGATAACTCATACAATCAGATATTAAACAATATTAAACAGCAGTTGGCTGCTTGTAAACGTGATTCTATCGTAAGGTTTAGTTAAAAACAATATTCCTCCTGGAAATCCCGCCCTTTTCCCAACGTTTGGACTTTGCAGTTTGGGTTTGCCCAAAATTCAGATCACAACAGAACACGCCATGCAAAGCTCATATTGTAGGGCACATATTTAAGCCAGTACACTTTCTAACTAACAGATTTGTCAAAGCTTTTGTACTAAGAGCAAGTCTGAAGAGAATTCTGTAGTGTTTAGAGTGGTAACTTTAATCAGACCTGTCAACCTGAAAAACCGGAAAACCTGGCGGAGGTGGCCGAAAAACCTGGAGATTTCGCACATAAAGAAATGAAATTTACTTGTGTCCATGGCCTAAAACGTTAACAAAATAGAGGAAAATGTTCTCAGTGTCAATATATGCTTCCATTTTGTCTAAGGATCTATTAACTTACCTATCGGTGCCTATACCTTACCTATCTATTCGCCTGCTCGCCATTTTGGAATTTGCTTTTGAGATTGTTGCCCACCTTGTCAGGTGATCAACTATGATCATATTTGGTGGACACCGAATACATGAAAACTGTGCGGCTCTCAGCACTTGGTGGCTGTGGAGAGCTAAATTGTTTTAGTTTATTTGCCATTTTCAAGCTATGACAAGAGTTAGAGTGTGTACTTTAGAACTTGTACTACACAAAGAGGAGAATTTTATGAGCATTTCTTTTCAAATTGGTGTAAGCAAATTTTTTTTTTCGATAAGCAGCTGAACTCTAACTTTGTTCAAAGCACTTCACAAAAAACAAGACCACAAGTTGCAAAAGTATTTGGGATTTTAAGAGGCCAGCTCTGCATTGCATTGGTGATACTGGAAGGAAAAATATTACTCTTTGGCATCAGAATCTTTCTATTTATACCCTAAACCTTGTGGGGGGGGGGGGATAATAACCAGGAGCCATACACTCTTCCCTTTATGCTTTATACTTGGCTGCTTTGGGCCTTCATGTAAGATCTGCTGGTTCCGCACAGAAAAGGAGAGGAACCTCTTTAGTTCATCCACACCATCTACAATGTCTGTAAAGAGATGTAGGTGCAAGAAATAATGTATCTTTCCACGTGTACAACTGTTGTACATAGATAATAAATTAGTGGAGAAAGCGCTTTGATTTCACCTGATCCCCATTCATTCATCACCATTATTTTATTCCCCGAATATAAACTAAAAGTGGTTTCAGAAAGTCTACCTTTGTCTTCAGTGTTATGCATAGGGACGCCACGTAGAAATATAAGTGATAAGAAAGTTATCCAAGAGAGCACCCAGCAACTCGATTATATCAAGTAAACATTGATAGGAAAAGATGGCCAGTTCATATACAGTCATGTCCTTTCTTCCCCTAACGTTTGAATGTGGTAGAAGAAATCATAGAATTTTTCTGTTTTATGTTTGGTTTAATGTGTTTCAAAATAATAAAAAAAAGATACATCCATTAATGTGATTCAAGGCAGAAGGTGTTTCCTCAGGCTTGCTTTACTGAAAACGTCTTTCATGCAAACAAAAAAAAAACGCAATTCATTTGCTGGTCAAATAGGGATGGTTATTTCATAGTTTCAAGTTCATTATGTTGTAAACATTTTACCGCAAATAACTCTGCCCTAAAATTAACAATGTTAATATGTATTTCAAATTTGATTAGTAATATTTTTGGCCACGATATCTAAAGAGAAGTATACACATTAAAAGACATACTCTGGGGAGTAATCCTTAACTATAAGGAGAATTTTCACACAGTCCCATAAGTAAGAAAACAAGTTCCAGTAAACCGCTTCACAAAGAAGAGCTGAGGCGCAGAAAACCAAATTTCCTAGGCGAGAAAAGTCATGTTGCCGAATATATCAATACACTGTAACTGTTCAGACCAGTACTTAGCCTTCATGTAATAGAATTTTTGTGTAATTTCTACTCAGGTGTCGAAGAACCTCAGAATCAAGCTCAGTCTAGTAGAACGGAGTCCAGTACTACAGAGGAGTCAAAAGTTGTACTTTGCAGTGATCGTAGTGTTAAGTCGTTTGCTGATTTTCAGAAAAGCAAAGGTAAAGAGTGGAAAGAGAGGGTGTCTAAGAAATTCAAGGGTAAAAAGGGCAAGCGAGATGAGACGAAGGGTGCAAATGGCGAAAAGGAAGTTGCAATATTCATTGGCCTGGTGGAATGGAATGAAAGTCATGAGTGTCTCAAGCGAAAACACGGAAAACGCATGGCGTTAAAAGTGAAGAAAAATGACCCACCAGTTGTTCTGCTACAGAAAGCTGTGGAGAAGTGGAAGGCCTACTTCAGTAATTGCTATGATGAAAATGAAGATTATGTTCTCCTTTTAGAAGATTTTAAGGAGGCCACGTTCTTGCCAGGCTCAACTAAGGAATTTTTCACCGTGGAGCGGTACCAACAAGAGCTCGGCAAAGATTTCAAGCGCATCACGCTGTTCCTGTGTACTCAAACGGATTTCAGATTGGCAGAAGGGAGAGCTACTGATGATGCAGAAACCGAAGATCAATTGTGGGACATAGGCTCTGACCTTCCCGATCCATTTTACCCAGATAACAATCCGTCTGGCAGCAGTAAGGATGGGGAGGATAAAGAAGAAGTCAACATGGATGCAGGCCAGAAGCATGATGTCACAAATGAACATCAAATAAACGATGACTTCCAAATTGCCCAGGCCATTCAAGCAAGTCTTGATAACGGTTTCCGAGACAGCACTCAAGAACTTATGACGGACACATTAATAACTTATAATGACCACACATCTGTCATTGAAGCACTTGAGCAGCGTGTACTTACTACTGAGCAGTTCTTTCTCGTTGTGAGGCGGGGAATTCCATTTGATCGAGTAATCTCCTTATGACAACGTGAAAGAAAAAAGAAATCTCCTGAGAATGTGGTCAGAGTGAGATATCTTGGAGAGGAAGGTATCGATTCTGGTGCCTTGGCAAGGGAATTCTTCGCAGACACTATTCCACAGATTGGCAATACCTTGTTTCCTGGCGGAGCCCCAGTGGATTCCACTCTCTACGTCAGAAATGAAACCTTCAGAACAGCAGGAGAAATAGTTGCAACGAGCTTAGCCCAAGACGGCCCACCTCCCAACTTTCTTGACACTGTGGTTTTTGAGACACTGGTAAACTTGGACATAGACGTTAGACAACTTTGTCCTGACAAACATCTAACATGTGCAGAAAGGCAGATACTTGACACCATTAAAGAAGATGTCAGTCAACACCACGATTACATCATAGAACACGGTTACACAGGTATCATCAATGAAGAACATGTTGACGACATCCTAGGGTCCATCTTGGTTAGCATTTGGAATAAAAGAGTTCTTTGTCTAAAAGAGTTCAAGGAGGGACTAGATCTTTACGGCCTTGCAGCTATCCTCTCACACAGTCCAGCGGCCTGCAAACCATTATTTGTCAAAGGTCATATTGATGATGTTGATGCCAACTACCTAGCAGGATTGCTTCGCCCACAGTACTCTCCCGAAGGTTCGTCAAGAAAGCTTGTAGAAGAAAAGGTAGTCGATCACTTGCAAGATTTCCTGCTCAGCCTAGAAGACGATAACATCACAGGATACTCTGCTCCAATGGCGTGGAATTATGAAGAACGCCACCTTCAGGACAAGGTAGAGTTCGCTGCAGAGGAACAATTTCACTCACCTGATCTAACTGCTTCAGGAGTAATGGGCTGGCTTACTGGCCAACGACACAGGGAAATGAATGGCCAAAAAGTAAAGATAACTGTCAAGTTCGATCATGAGTGCAAGATCCGAAATCCCAATCACACCATATGCTTTCCGTATGTAGGAGCTTGTGGGATGGAAATCACTTTGCCAACAGAACACATGAGCACCTATGAGGACTTTCGACATGTCTTCACGTTGGCATATTGTAAGGGACAAGCCTTTGCAAGGCCATAACAGTGGTAGTGTTAATTTTATGAGATACATCACTATTCTTCGTTAGCATATAATTAACTAGGGTACATTCTTTTGGGACTATTTGGACATCGTGAAACCAAAACCATAAAGAACTCAGTCTGTCTGAACACCAGTATTCCATTTATGCCATGCATTTTACTATCGGAAGCACTATGATTGCAATACTGTTCTCTTCAATCTGAGAATGGACTAAGTCACAACTTAGCTTCTGTTCTGAGTATCTTTTTTTCGGTATAGCCCCAAAAGAACGCAACCTCATGCGGTGCTTTATTGAAAGTTTCAATTTCCATTTGAGATTACGTACAAAGAAAGTTATGTTACTGTTTAGTATCAAAAGCCACCTGAAAGGTATGGCTAAATAGTTGTACTGAATGCCGGGTGCATTCAATGGGCCCATCTGAGGTTAGGTTTGCTGTTGTAATAACAGTTACATTTAAGAATTAGAGCTGGGTTTAAAACATCATTTTTAAATTGATGTTCACAATTTACCACTGTTACTGTTAAATAAAACGTTTCATCCTATTTGAAAAACCAGTTGTCTTAAGATGTTGCAATAAGAAGTTAAAGTGATGCTTTAAAAGCTAAGCTCAACTCTCCAACCTCAAGTGCTTCAAATAAAGAGGGCAAAGCCATTCATAGTACTGTAATGAAAGACGTGTTCTCAAATGACAGGCGTGTCTTTATCGCAGTATAATGCTTAGTGGTAATATTAATATATACAGATAGGCTAGCCTAACAGCGGAGCTGCCATGAATGAGTTGGTGTTCGTTTCTGAAAAAACGCGAAAACTCTTTGGGCCCAAAAAATTGCGGGGCTATTTTCGGGCGCAAAATTCTTTCGAAAAGTGCTTCTTAACCGGAAGTGTTCTGTACAGCGCCGTAAATTGTTCCCGCGAATTGCCGTACAATAATCTGAACTCGAAAGTCACCCTAGAGCACATCATTAAGGCTGGTTTTCACTAGCGACGGAGTCGGAGTCGGAGTCATAATCAGAAGCATAGAACGTTATGATGTAGTGAAAATCAAGCAACAGAGTCGCAAGCAGAGTTTCCGATTGCGCTTACGATTCCGTCGCTTACGATCTAGTGAAAACTAGGTTGTCGGAGTCGGAAGCAGAAGCTGAAGAGCTAAACCAATCAGAAAGCGTGGGAACAAGCACTGTGATTGGTTTACCCTTCCGCTTCTGCTTCCGACTCCGACAATCTGGTTTTCACTAGGTCGTAAGCGACGGAATCGTAAGCGGAGTCGGAAGAAAATGGAAACGTTCTGATTCTTCCGACTCCGATTCGGTCGAGCTTATGACTCCGCTTACGACTCCGATTTTTGATTTTCACGAGGTCATAAGCGCTCTTACGGCTCCGCTTACGACTCCGACTCCGACTCCGACGCTAGTGAAAACCAGCCTTTATTGTCGTTATCAATTTTGTCTCGAACTTCGAACTGCACGCATAAAATATTTGTTTCTTATTCTTGCGCCGTCTTCCTTGGTTTTTACAATGTTTCAATATCCTGTCATTTGACTGTCAAGGCTTGTCACATCATCTCAGACTACTGGCTGTTCGCTTGAATGACTCCTGAATGAACTAGAAACGTCGCCTATCTACAACAGCTAAATATAACTCACTCTAAACGGGTTATCGTTTTGGGTTTTCATCGTGTTCGGATCTTGAGAAACAACACAAAATGCCACTAAATCGGAATCAGTAGCGCTGAAGCTAACTAACCTGTAATGGAAAGGTGAAAATTTCGCGTTAAGTTTTTGATTTGTTCTTTCTCATTTGGGTAAATCGCTCAGCAGCACAGGAGAATGACCTAGGATTATCAAGATCGGCTACTCGTCTGATTCGTCTGCTTCAGCGTTTAATCGACCCGGTTTGCATTCCATCTGTTGCTGCAGTTTATAACAGCTACTGATAATATTCTAGACCGAGAGGAGTTAGGATTTCTTTCAAGATTTTATAAACTATCGGCCGGTTTATTAGGTGCCGTTTTTGTTTTTCGTCCATAAATTAGTTGCTTCACAATTTGTTTACTCTTTTGACTCTTTCTATAATCTGAAGAACAAATTACCATTGGACAGGTTTTTCATCAGATGTAAGCCTTAGATACGTTTCCTTTCTCTCTAAAAGAAAATGCCACACGTGGAAATGAGCATGTACTTTAAAATTAGGAGTGATTAATTTACTGCAAAAGATCGGAAATACAATACTGCTAGCTCGTGTCTGACTGAAACTGTCGGTTTCGCGTTAGATGAGACATTGTTTAAATCTAAAACAGATAGCTTATTTGAACGGAGGTCCATGAAAGTATGTTCTTTTTACTTTAAGTCTCAAAGAAGCCAAAGAGGAGAGTTTAGACTGAAGCGTTTACACTACATAGGTAGTCCGCCGTTTTTCTCCAGCTCCAGCGCGTTAGCATTCAAGGACACTTCGAACATACTACATGAAGCATGTTGCGACAACGTACCGCCATGAATGACGTCATGACCACAAAAATCGAGTCGCATGGTTTTATATATGTTCTGTTTCTATAAGCATAGTGCTCACTCAGCGCTCTTGCGGGGCCTTCGGCCCGCGAAGCAGCTCCGCTATATGCCTTCCTCCTTTTCTGAGTTCAAAGACTGTTCTTTTTTTTATGTTATAAGACATCCACCACCACCATTTGCCACAAAGAGTGTAGGACAGTGCACCATGGTTTACTGAGTTTTATGCGAAGATAAAAAGCGTGCGTTTTATCAATCGGAGCGCGAGCACCGTCTGTCTGCAACCTATCTTTGTATGCAAAATATTCTTATATTTGATAAAAGGTTACTGCAAGAAACCATAGATGCAATATCCAACTCAACGGTTTTATTCTGCTTCAGGTGTTGTGAGAAAGGCTCTTACAACTTAAAATTAGGTTTCAAACCTTTAAGATCGTCACTAAAGGAACAGCATGTGTAATACAAGAACCCAAGGGAGGGAATGGTGTAAAAATATCCCCAACGTCCATACTGGAACATCACGGCACCCGCTTTGCATTTTAAAAATCTGTGTGGCCGTTTTTTTTAAGTGTTGTCATTGTTTTCACGAAATCAACAGAAAGTAATATTTTGGCTTGCTGTTTCTGCAAGGAAAAATAGTTAAGTTCGATTTACTACTATTGCAAGGCGTTCAAAAACCACATAGTGTCTTCATCGTGCTTAATCACAATTCTAACACCGCAATTACGACACTTAAAAGCAGGAAAATCCTGTGACAGACCTTCTCATGATATATTAGAGTAATTCACGCGACTTCCTTATTAAGCCTGTGTGTTAGGAGCAAAACCATGAACAGCAACGTACATCAGCTTCATGTACAGAGAAAGAGCCTCCTCCCAGTTTTCGGGCAAAGGAATAGATAGGCTTGTTCTTGCATATTTAAAGTAATCTTGGTAGTCATTTGTTTGACTATTGTCATCTTCAATTATGTGTTGGGTGACATAGCGCACTTCTGTGAGATTGAGTGGCATGCCACAATCCGATGCTCCATGGAGCTCAGGCAAGTAGAATAGGGAATCAGGCCGCCCAGGTACAGTGTCGTTTCTTGACTTACGGATTCTGTGCGTATTCCATCTCTCTTTCACTGCATCAAACTCTGCTTGTAGGACCCCGTGAAAACAATACCACAGACATTCCATGGCCATCTCACATGAAGTATCTACAGTTCCTTGAAATTCTAAATCATTGAAAAAGCTCCTCCACCACGTGCAATGACTTCTGGAATAAAACGACCACCACCCTTCTATTCTTTGGTTTCTTGGCGATGAAACGTAACGATGGGCGTCAGGATTGTCCCGGAAAAATGTCTGTATAGACGCTGCTAATCCATTCTCAGTTCCCAAGTCTGTGATTAACTCCACAGGACAGCTTCCCTGCTCCGACACTGCTTGAACGTAATACGAGGCTATTTTATGAGGGGAATTGTTGGAACGTGCAACGTTAAGCCATAGTATCTTCCTACTGAATCCATCAATTGCACCGTGAACGGGAAAACCCCAGTGCTTTAACTTGTCATAGCCATCTATGTGCCACGCGTAATTTGGCCCTGGATTCCGATAGCTTCTTCTCTTTAGGCGATGTTTTTTTCTTAATTCTGTTCCAGCTGGATCCATCTCTCTCAACAGGTCTTGAACAATTACCCTAGGTATCCTTAGACCTTCCATTTCAAGTATGTGCCAAACTGTTCGATAACCTGCCGACGAACACGGGCCATTTATAAGTTCTGCCATGCGCCGCTGCACTTTACAAAAGGTATCATTAAATTCTTCTTTGCCTGTCATGCCTCGCCTTCCCAAACCATACTTTCTAAGTCGCCGTAACAGCGTACTGTAGCTTAACTGATGCTGGTGGCGTTCACAAAGAAAAAGAAGAATTTCTTGGTAAGTAAATCCACGATGAAAGTAGTACTTTAAAACTTCCTCTTCGTCAAAGCTTTCTTGATCACATTGGGACTCATCAGGATCAGAATCTGATCTGTCTGAGAAGCTGCTTGTAGCTAAAGATAAAACATCACCAAAATGTAATATTCAGTTAAATGGCATAATTCTATAACTACGCAATGGTCAGCAGTAGGGCAGTAACTTGCTATAACTTGCTAAGTATCTTATGCGTCTGCTTTTTTGACTGAGTATACCAAACCAGTTACTCCTAGCAGCGATAGAGTCCATGCACGTGTTTTTGATAGAATAAAAACAGTTGAAGCTGCATTATGTGCACCTAAATACATTCATAAACCAAATACAACTTACCTTGTCCACACTGCACACAGAAATTCGCATTCAGAGGCACTCCTGCACCACAGTTTGCGCAAAACATCTTTTACTACTAATGAAACTGCGAGTTAGTTGTCCGCCATAGTTGATTAACTCCCATAACACCTTGCGGACAGAGGTCACGTGATTACAAAAATGATTTTGCCGTGGTTGAAAAAGATTTTGCCGTGGCCAAAATGATTTTGCCGTGGCCAAAATGATTTTGCCGTGACGAAAAAGATTTTGCCGTGGCCAAAATGATTTTGCCGTGGCCAAAATGATTTTGCCGTGACGAAAAAGATTTTGCCGTGACAGTTGTGGGCCACCGTAGCAATAGGGCTACAGCGCACTTCTATGTGGGTGAGAAGATTCATTCATTTATCCATTCATTCATTCATTCATTCATTCATTCATTCATTCATTCATTCATTCATTCATTCATTCATTCATTCATTCACTCACTCACTCATTCATTCATTCATTCATTCATTCATTCATTCATTCATCCATTCATTCATTCATTCATTCATTCATTCGTTCCTTCCTTCCTTCCTTCCTTCCTTTGTTCATTCATTCATTCATTCATTCATTCATTCATTCATTCGTTCGATCGTTCATGCATTCATTCATTCACTCACTCACTCATTCATTCATTCATTCATTCATTCATCCACTCACTCACTCACTCATTCATGCGTACATGCAAGCATTCATTCATTCATTCATTCATTCATTCATTCATTCATTCGTTCGTTCGTTCGTTCGTTCGTTCATTCGTTCGTTCCTTCGTTCCTTCGTTTGTTCGTTCGTTCTTTCATTCATTCATTCATTCATTCATGCATGCATGCATGAAAGAATGCATTCATCTCTTTTTCGTTCGTTCTTTTTTTTTTTTACTTTTGTTACTTATTTAATGTCCAATGAAATTACAGGTTGTTAAGAGCTGCGTGCTATCTGATTTTCGCATCATTTTCCTCTCAGGGAATTTTAACGATTCACTGCGTCATGCAAAACTTGCCATTGACTTGGACCCATGTTACATCAAAGCCATTGAAAGAGGTAAGTTTTAAAAAGGGACGCAATAAAGGGCGCTGCCCTCTTAAAATTATAAAATTATAGATTTACTGCGACATTGCAGAGACAGACTACAAGCTTAGCGCTGGCACTGGGATGAAGCCCAGAATTCTCCAATTAAATGTCATTTCATAGGTTAGTGAAGCTTGCGATCAGGTTCTTTGTATTTTACACACTTGGGCTTAAGAACACTTTACAGAGCGAAAATAATCTAGAACAAACATAAGTCAAGAATGTAAGTCAAGAATGTATGCCATATATCAAAAAGCAGCAATGCCAAATTTACGACTAGGGACTATTCAGAGAAGAAATGAGTTGCTCCATATTAATATTCAGTTTCCCTTGACGGTCTCTGTTCTAAAGACCATTGTTTTATAATCGCCCTCTACGCCACACAGTACAAAGCTATGGATAGGGCCTCTCACGTGTACAAACACTTGCAACAATCTGAAAATTGTTGCGATTTGTGTTCGACCAATTGCTTCAGCATTTTGGACTGCGCCACTACAAGTTTTCAACTAAAGATCAAAGAATCCTTGCATATCCACTGGGAAAAGCCCACTTTAAATCAACAGGTTAAACATGTTAATTTGAAGTTGTTTGTTGAGATTTCACATAATCACGCTTTTTTCTTGGCACCCTTACCTATACATTTTTATTTACAATTCTAATCACTATATTGCATATAAATAGCTTTGTTGTAACTTTTTCCTTCAACTGAGGATGGCATCAGGGATGCCGAAACATGTTTTTAAAACTAAAAAGTGTTGTGTTGTTCTTCAAAATATTAACTTGTTTCTTGCTACCAAGACCTATCGGTAAAGGCATAGTCACTAGTACATGCTCAATGTTTCACAGCGGAGCTCACGCTCATAGAATGCATATATCCATGCTAATTGATTTCCATGGCCATGACTGTACGACTGTCGCACCGTCCTTTACGTAAAGGCATGAAAAATACCTCCATCAAAAAATTCAAATAGGACCATCCCATCCCTAACATCTTCAAATGTTAGCTCGCTGACTCACTGACATGTTATGTTACTTGGTCAGCAGTTGCCTATCCTCCTAAGAGCTAGGCAGACACCTCATGTAAGCGTCACTGATTGTACCCATCAGTTGCATTCTAATAAACGCCTTCCAATCACCTACATCTTGGATTATTATTCAACAAATTGTCACTATGCCCATATATGGTAAGGAAGCCCTCAATATCTGTCATCCGTACATGACAGATATCCTGCGATATACGTAAATGACCATATTTGGAAGTGCACTGTAGATTTTCTTTCATATTGCTTGCCGTTAGCGGCCATTTTGAAAAGCGAGGTTGTTTTAGCAGTGTTCTCCGGATTTAACTCCCTGGAAGAAACTTTCCACGATTAAATGCTCTCAAAAAGTCAACAAGTGTTTGCTTCAGCTCACAAAGATATCCAGAGGTTGACTTGGAAGTTTCATTGTGAGAACTCAACCAAGAAAATGCTATTGCGAACGAAGCAGCAGACTTGCTCACGGAAAGTTGTAAAGTTGAAAAGATTTTAATTCACAGGAAGAGGACTTACTCTCGGTAAGGAAGCCATATTTTTTTTACTTTGTCTTGTCATTTTCAAACACGAGTTTGTAAATAAGTCTTTTTGAGTGAACAGTAGTAAACTTCAATTTCTTGAAGTTCTGTTTTGATTTTTATTAATGTGTTGCTAGCTTTTAGTGTTTTCATCACAGAACCATAATTTTTCTCGTTCTGAAATTGGTAGTCGATGAGAATTTGTTGAATAATAAAACAATTATCCTGCTCAATCTTGCGGAATATCCCCTGATTTAGCCAACTCGGCCTACGGCCTCGTCGGCTAAGCATCAGGTGATATTCCGCGCGATTTCGCAGGATAATTGTTAAATGTTAGTTCACGAACATGTGACGTCGACAGATTTTTGAGACGCATGTTGAGACCTCACGTAAGCATCACGTACTGTCCTATCCCCACGACGTTAGGCCACGACAATATGATTTCAAATGCTCGGTTGTTATCCTCTCTCTCTTGACTTCTTTAAAGTATTACGAAGTGTCCCAATCAATAATATTCAATACACGCCTCCCTGTGATCTCCGCTGCTGGGCTTGCCTTACAATAAATATATATATATATATATATATATATATATATATATTAAAAACTGGACTAGGTATATTGGATTTCTAGCATTTTGATTGGCTCAACGGAGCTAGGCTATCAGCTCATATACCTGCTGCGACAAATATGGTCAATGAACACTCAACAACAAAGTGAGCTGAAAGTTTTTTCCTCGCGAGCAACCCGGCGAGAGAAATGGACGAGAAAAGCAATTTTAAATTAAGCAGAAATTCCAACAACGTAACCAAGAAGCATCACCAACAGCGTCGTCTAACACAAGTCAAAATTGTTTGATGAAACTGTGCAGAAATAGAAATTTAAGCATTAAGCGTTGTGTTTACAATTAATTTCTTTCATCGATCGTCACGTCGATCATCAGAAAGGATTTCCACTTCAAAATATCAAGACAAGACATAAAATAAAACACAATGAAATGGGGCTGGAGCATTTAATAAAAACTATCACACATTGAGGGCGAGTCGGTGCGAAAATCATGAAGCAGTCTAAACAAGTGCTAAAAAAATACAGCTGCAAACTACCAAGAAGGAAAGAAGGGCGAGATTGTTTTTCGGCTTTAACATGCAAAATCAGGACACTGGTTTACCTGCACTTGTTGTAGCTCTGTGTTCCAACAGTCCAAATGCTCAGATAGAAATTGGATGCCACGTAAACGGAGTTGAATCGCTTTTCCAGTTGTTTGAATGTTGTTTTTACCATTCCGTCCGCAACCTCTAAACCGAGAACAACTGCATTTTGCGCTTTGCGTTTAACAAACTATGATGGTGAATTCTAATGTCCTTCGCTACAGTAATCTTGCTTCTGAGCTGCATAGAAAATACCTCTTCAAGTTCAACTGTTCAAATTTGTTCTGTCTTCAGTTCGATCAAACACGCACATGATGGCTCCGTTGTGCGAACAGATTTAAATACAAACTTGTTCAGTTTCAACTCCAGCAGCTATATGGTGAAATTGTACAGCTTCAATCCGCTTTGAACGATGATTACAACAATGTTCAGGAAAAATCAAACATTTCAGAGCCAATAATTAGAAGATTTTTTCCAAAACGTGTGCTACTTTGTTCACTTTCGAGAAGTTTTCATTCATTCATTCAGCTTTGCAATGAAACGCTGCAACACTTCGCAAGGTTTTGGCGCCTTTTTCGTTCAGTCATGTGATCGATTCTTGTTCCGCTTAAATTTCTTTTCTCATTTTTCCTGTTCTTTCTGATTTTTTTTTAAAATAGTGGTTAAGGTTTTAATAAAACAATTATTCTACTCGGGATTGCTGGATATCAAATGATTATAACCAACTCGGCGCTACGCGCCTCGTTGGTTATCTATCATTCGATATCCAGCGCGCCCTCGTAGAATAATTGTTAAATATATATAATCAACAGGGGCGAGCGCCTGTGTTGAGCTGAATCAGTTTGAGGAAGCAATGACGTGGTGTGACAAGGGATTAGCTGTATCCTTCACTATAGAGGTTACTATAAAAATATTTGTTGAGTTTATCAAACTTGAAAACGTGAGACAGTTGCAGTGTTTCAGATTAACTCGAAGTTATTAATCTTGTAGACTATAACCAGTGTTGCTATTCCCCTCACTTTAGTTCTCGACTGTTGCCCCCTTTTTGCAAAAGCTCTTTCACTTTTTCAATATCTTAAATCAGGATGGGTAACAGAATAGGACCTTAACTTCTTCATTTCTTCCTACCGAACATTACATGCAAAAACGTAAGCTACTGTCAATTTCCCACACTGAAAGGCTACATGACTTTTTATTTAAGCAAACTAAAAACAAAAACAAAAAATGAAGAAGAAAACAAAACAACCCAAAAAATGTGAGAAATTAAGCCCTGTATTTTCAGATTCATTATATTGCCTTATTTATAACGTTTATGACTGAAATGTTACAATCTTGACTTGCCGAAGATTGATATGAATAACAAGAACTTGTTGGAATTGAGAAGCAGGTCTGTCAAAGAACAAAACAATTTGCGTGATACGGGAGGAAAGAAAGAGAGGGAACAGTCAGAAACTGAAAGGGTAAGAAAACTAAGATCAACTTGTATTGAAATCGGTTTGAGAATCGTGCATTAAATTTGTTTGTTAGTGAGGTCTAACTAAATAGGCCATTTCCGAGTTGCCGTGTACCTCTTTTTCAAAGCCAGTCTTGGTGCATAGCCTTTCATATGAAAGGCTAGGTTATTGCAATGCCTCTACTCGCTTATTTGAGGTTTTAGGGGACCCTTTTAAAGACGGTGGGCCGTCCGATTGTTATACGCAACAACTTTCAAGAGGATTTCAGTTGCACATTATATGCAGACAAAAACGCCATTTAAAAGGTGACAACGAATGGAAAAGCTCTGATAGACTCCATTCAAATCAACAATGAAGCAAGTAGCACACACAAACATCAACCAGCGGTATGGCCAGTACCTTACACATGCGCATAGCCGTATCACCCGGGCAGTGGCAGCCATGAACAGCTGTTTCGTCCTTGTTGGGACTCATCAGCGTGGCATAGCCCCAGGCAGAGAGCCGAACTAAAAGTCCAGCGTATCTCATGCCCTTTACCGCCTGATGAGTCCTAACAAGGAGGAAACAGCTGTTCGTGGCTGCCACTGCCCGGGTGATAGAGCAGTGCGCATGCGTAAGGTACTAGCCATACCTCGGGTTTGTGTGTGTCACTTGCCTAATTGTCCATTCAAATGGGCAATTGTCCATTCAAAGTAACAAATTAATTGTTCCAGGACAGAATATGGCATTTTCCTCAAAGAGAAGGCTTATCCGAATGTCGGCAACTGATAAATAAGGCGTACATTTTGAGCTTTGGAGTTCCTGAGGCTTTTGTAGCCTTTTCTAGATAAAACAGGAACGTAAATTACACGATGGCTGTGTAATTGAAAAATCTGTCACTGTGCTCAACAGAATCGAAATATGCCAGTTTATACATCTGAAATCCAGCTGGTATAAAGAAGGAACCAAAATGCTAGAATCTACACTAAGTTAATTTTGCCGGATAAAAACATTTATTGGTAAAAACAAACATAGTCTTGAATAGAATGCATAGAAGTTGATTTACAAGAGAAACCCTTAACCCAAGAGTTTAGCTTGAGATCAACTTTCGACAAGTAGTCACGCAAATACACAGGTAACGTAATTTCATAAAACGCATGCCATTTATTATCGATTGTCATCAATTATTTCCATTGTCCGGCGTCACTTCTAAGTTTAATCAAATAACATAATACACGAGACGCTGGTTACGATGTCCACGTAAACGTGACGTTCCATTTGTATTTATACCGCAACGGAATGGGGAAAAAAAGCTTATTTCGAAATAAATACAAACGTTGAAACTCTTGATACGTATCTAACAAGTGGAGCCCATAATTTGTAATTTTATTTCTGATTGCAGCGCATGCATCGAAAACACCATGAAGTGATAAACCTTTGAACTGAGTTCTCGTTAAAGTCTATGTTATAAATGTGTTTCATTGCATTCTTCAATTTAACAAAAGCAGAACAAAACAGAAGACTACATTATGAATAGTGTATGTATTATTAATAGTCTATTATTATTAGTTAATTATTAATTATTAATTATTATTAACTATTAATCAATAATAACTATTAATAAGTGTATGCATTATTAACTCTTTTCCGTCAAGAGTTGTATTTTCCCGACGTGGAAGTCGGGAACCATTCAGCCACTTGTGACGTCATCATTTTTGACGTCACCAGATTGTTTTGATAAGCAGCTAGCACAGCAAGGACAGATCCATCCATACGTGTGTCCATTTTGAATATCGACCAAATCCTGGCAGAGCTATACCAGAAAAACGTGTCCAATTTTGGCTGCAAAGTTGGTGGTAAAATAGGCCAAGTCACCTAGTTGATCAATGTTCCATTTCCAGGTTTTTAGAAGGACTGAGGCCAAAACTTTTCCAGTGGATAGAAAGGTGATAAAGGGTAGAAGATAAAGAGAAAAGAAAGGGAGAGAAAAAGGAAAGCAAAAGAAGCGAGAAAAAATTAGAAATGAATCAGCAAAAAAAAAAAAAAAAAAAAAAAAACAAGTCCAAATTTTGGCTTATGCGCATGCCTGAAACCAAAATAATGTACAATTTTCAACAGAAGCTGGCTCAAAATTGAGCTAAGATGTAAGAAAACGCTTTTGTAGCAAAGTTTAGTGGCATTTGGCACCATAGCACTTCAAAAACCGCTTTAGCGGTAAAAAATGCGTTTTTCTAAGGGAAAAACGCTGACGGTAAAGGGTTAAAGAAAATTACATTTTGCTTCAAATGTCTTCTTTTTTTGCATTAAACCTGATAAATCAACCAAAATCAGTCTCAAACGAGTAAGATTTGTCATGATCAACGATTTTCGATAGTTTAGTTAATAGCGGAACCCGCGCACTAGCGCGCCAGCGGAGCACCATAGCTAAGGAAATTTGGTGATCTGTCCATCCCAGAAATTTTGGTTGTGACGTCAGCGTACGCCCGTACAGACTCTGGGGGAGGGCGAGAGGAGTCGCAAGACAACCCGACAGGGGGTGGAGAATGCTTTTTTTGGGGGCGGGAAATCGCGCGGTGCTTTCGGGCAACCGGCATTTTTCTTGGCGGGAAATCGCATGACCATCGTCGCTTTTGAAAAAGAGGTTTCTTTGAAAAGTTTAGCAAAACGATTGTTCGACAGTACTGAAGTTTTTAACTTAAGAAAAACAAGTAATATCTGTAAATGGAAAGAAAAGGTTCAAAAGAATACTGGTGGAAGGCGAAAAGTTCAAGTTACGAAAGCTGCTTTCAAAGGACTTCATCTTTTAGTTTGTTTTCTTCACAACGGAGAGCTTGCCCTGTTCTGAAACACAACCAAGTAAGTGAAGTTTTTAAGAGCCGCCGTCAGTAACTTTCGAGAATCCGCCGTCAGGAAGCGAAAATTCGAATTTTCCTTTTTTACATCAAAAAGACCCTTTTAATGAATCTTTTTAAGAAATGATACCCTAAAGTTCCAGCGACGTCTTATTTTGACAAAAACGGGGATAGTTCGAAAAGCAGCCAAACTGCATCGAAGGCCGAAGTAAATTATGTAAATTAGCGTATTTTCAAATCGCCTGAACATGTCAACAAAAGCTCGCCACGAATTCATTTTTTTACCATTTGTTAGCCATCTCTTGGACGTCTTTTTAAACTCTATTTCATCTCCATGTTAACAATTTTTGTTTGCTATTCACACGCTTAAAAACTATAAAATTCGTTCTTCAATTCATTGACCAAATTTTACCTTATTTCGGAACATCACAGCGCCGGGGATATACGTATATACAGGCTAAAGCAGGGTTCTATTGAACGGGCGATTATTGCTCTTTATAATACTGAAATGGTTAGTTTGGCCCGAGAAAAGCAAGCGCGCTAGAGGAAAAAACGTAGAGCCCGTTTTCACACATTTCGCCATTTTCTTTGTTGTTCTCATATTACAAGCTGCACGTCAGTTTAAAACAAAAAAACAATGATATTGGTCAGTACTCCCACTTTTATTTGTTTAATTTAACACTTTTTAACTGTAGCAATAACCTGACTTTGTTTTTCAGTTAAACCAGACTATTTTCAAATAAGGAAACTGTCAAGTACTGAATAAACAAATCGCTTACACGTGTACAGGAACATGAAGCCGGCGAGGCAAAACAATGCTTTTAAGATATCGGTTCAGTTGAACGTCTCCTACTCACTAATTTCCCACTTCAGCGAACTCTAATGCATTTTCTGCTGACGTCTTAACTATTAGGCGTTGTAAGCTTTAAGCCGAGGAATTTTGAAATGAAAATCAGTGTTTTTACCCTTAGCGGGTTTCAATAAAACCGTCTGTTGATAAATGGACTGTATTCGACTGTGAAAGCAGCCAAAACGAATTGTGCACGTCAATGTAAGATGTATTCGCACTCTTACACGTGGACGTGTGCAGAGTTAATTTAGCTTGCACATAGTCCCGATAATAAACTTTCAGTCACTTGTCAGAGGAAATAACTTGGCGTCCTACCGTATTCTTTTAATACATTAGCATATAGTATCATTCGCCCCTAATTTGTCTCTGTGTAATTCTTTAGGCCCAATTCGACTGAAAAATCATAAAAAGCTGACTTACCTGTTAAAAGGTTGGATGTTTTGTGCTAAATTTTCTGAAGACATCGGTTTCCTCGCGAAGCAAAGATGGAACAAGACTGCGATTTTTGGATTTCATTGTACCAACAAGACGTCACGTTGCGTGACAAGCGAAACGTGATATACTTGCGCTGCTTGGGAAAATGGCCAGGAGCATATTACTATCTCAATATTTGCGCGAAGAATTACCTTTTTCTCGTTCTACCAGTCAGAGCATAAAAATTTCCACGGAAATGGTTTATACATAGGAGAAGTGTTTTTTTTTTGGCCAGAAAAGTCTTGAATAAAAAAGAATAATAAACAAAAGACAAAGTAAGTGCGGACTAGTCATGCCAGCTTGTCGCAATGTTTTCTTTTCAGTCAAATCCACTAATGAAAAAGGAAAACACATTCTACTCGGTTAGTGAAGAAAGCAAACAAACCGTATTCGAAACTAATTGCTGCATTCCTCAACACTTGTACAGCTCGAGCATCAACATATCAGTAAAACGCCGACTCGGGGTCGGAATGTGTTTTTTTCCACTTTTTTACGATTTTATATTGGGAAATAGATTCCTTTTGTTCGAAAAAGTATCTTTCGGTTTACATAAACAGAAAATCATTTTAAAGAAATTATGAAGCAAATGAAAATGCGCGTGTAACAAGCTTCTTTCCGTTGGCTCATTTTCCCGCGAAAACGGTCACGTAGTCAATCATTCCCGCGTTTTCCTTTCATGAAGATGGCCGAATCGGAAGGACGCAGTTCTTGTACGCAAGCAATGCGGCTAGGTCAAAGGCATGATTGACCCCCAATATAATACTCAATCGCTAGAAAAAAAATGCCAAATCATAGCTTTGGTCTAATAAGGTGGAAATACTTCGCACCTACTTGAAAGTAAAGAGAAGTTAGCGTGTCATGTTTACATTTTTGTAAGTTTCGTGGTGCGTATTAAACGGCTACCAGACTGTAAATGGTTTGAAGCCAGGATTCATAACATAAGTCGGGAAATTATGATCGTCCGGGTGAGTGTAGTCCTGAGAAGGACTGTTTGTGATAACACTGACTGACGTATCGACAACCTGAGCGGAAACGTCAGTCAATATCATCACAAAACAGTCCTTCTCAGGACTACACTCACCTGGACGATCATAATTTACCGAGTCATTAACGGCTACCATCAACTAACAACACTCATGAGGTATTTGACTTTGCGTTCGTGCGACAACTACTGATTTTTTACCTTTCATTCGATACAAAGTTTAGTACACTTTTTCCTCAATACGACTTTTTGTCAGCAGTGCTTCAGCTGTGTTTGCCATCATCGCCGGAAACGAAAACCGCGTTTGGGTAGGCACTTCATGGAGGAGAACTTTCCTGGTTTGCACTCGATAACATCCTAATAAGGATGCAGAAGAAACTTTACGTCTTTAGTACGTTTTTCATTTGATGAAGAAAAAAATTGCAATGCTGAAATCTGGATTTCAACCCTGTACTATCGCATACAAAAACTGGAACCCAAACTGTTATGTTCTCCCTGTGCGTTTACCATATATAGTAATTACATGCGCACGCATAGATTCAATAAAACGTGTTTGCAGTGAACCTTTACATGCGCACGCATAGATTGGCGAATGGCAGTGGACTGAACAGTGCGAGCATGAATGGCAGTGGACTGAACAGAACAGAGGCTAAGCGCATGATTACATCTGAGCAGGTGCTAACGCATTATGATCCAGCGTTACCAGTTAGGCTTGCATGTGATGCTTCACTAACCGGCATCGGTGCGGTTCTTTCACACGTCATGCCTGATGGCAGCGAAAGGCCAGTAGCTTTTGCGTCTCGATCGTTAACCAAGACAGAACGCAAGTACACCCAGATTGACAAGGAGGCATTGTCCATCGTATGGGGGGTGAAACCGTTCCATGTGTACCTCTATGGGAGGCAGTTCACGCTCATTACAGACCACAAGCCCCTCACTGCCATTTTCCATCCAGAGAAGGGAGTTCCTGCCATGACCGCTGCGAGACTCCAGCGCTATGCTATGTTCCTGGCTGGTTTCGATTACAAGATAGAGTATAAGAGCACGACCAAGCACTGCAATGCTGATGGACTGTCTCGGCTCCCCCTTCAGCAAAAGAGAGGGAGGAGATGGAAGTGGATTCGTCAGAGGTGTTCCACGCAACCCAGTTTGAGCCATTACCTGTAACCAGTGAAGCAGTTGCTAGAGAAATACGTCGTGACCCAGTCCAAGCAAGGGTGTACGAGTCCATCGTGAAAGGATGGTCTCCTCGCGTTGGTGGAGACAAGCCTTACTACGAGCGGTGCAATGAATTGACGGTTCACCAAGGTTGCATTCTATGGGGAATGAGAGTGGTAATCCCCAATAAGCTCCAAGGCAGAGTGTTGGAGGAGCTGCACGACGGGCATCTGGGTGTGGTAAAAATGAAAGCACTAGCGAGGAGCTACGTCTGGTGGCCTAATATAAGTGGCCAACTGGAAGAGCTAGCGAAAGCCTGCAGTGGGTGTCAGCACAACCAGAAGATGCCTACTAAAGCACCATTGCATCTGTGGGAGTGGGCCACTACACCATGGCAACGCACACACATCGACTATGCCGGCCCATTCCAGAACTCGATATTCTTAGTAGTTGTCGATGCACACAGCAAGTGGCCGGAAGTGGCTCCTGCTAGTTCCACCACTTCAAGTTCGACCATCGAAGTCCTACGCGATTTATTCGCCAGATTTGGAATTCCTGAACAGATCGTTAGTGACAACGGTGCACAATTCGTTTCTGAGGAGTTCCAGGCGTTTGTCAGGTCCAATGGCATCCGCCATTTAACGTCAGCACCATACCATCCGGCTACAAACGGTCTAGCTGAGAGGGCTGTACAAACTTTCAAGCAAGCGTTACATTCCATGCATCAAAGTTCAAAGCCGGTGAAGGAGAAGTTGGCAAAGTTTCTCATAGCTTATAGGAACACTCCTCACTCCACTACCGGTGTGAGCCCTGCACAGTTACTCCTTGGAAGACCGTTGCGCACTCGCCTAGATTTGGTGAAACCTAACTTAAACCGTAATGGTTAACCAACAGCATCAGCAGAGCTTCAGGGCCACGAATGAGAAGGGTAGACAGTGTCGTCAGTTAGAGGATGGTGACTCTGTGATGTCACGAGATTATCGGGGGATCTGAAGTGGCGTTCAGGGCTGATTGTCAAGAAGATAGGTCCGCTGATGTGCGAGGTGCAGGTGGCACCTGGGATTATTTGGCGTCGACATATCGACCAGCTGAAGCCAACGGCGGTTGAGCCCGACACTGTTGAGGTCAGCCAACCAGAAGTGGTCGGCCTACCACCAGTGCCATTCCAACAGAGTGCACCAACCGACGTGGTTGGTACAGTTCCAGAGAATCCCCTGGCAGATCAACCGGAGATGGTTTCTGTTACCTCACCTGTAGCCACCGACCCTCCTGAAGTGACTCCAGTCAGTCCTACGGTCCGTGAGCGGCGGTACCCCCAGAGAGTGCGCAGGGCACCACAGAAACTCGATCTCTGAACTGTTTTTCTTTTTATTTTTCTTTGTTTTCTGTTTTTCTTAGAAACTGTAGGTTACCGGACACTGTTAGTCAATTTAATTGTTTCCTTGAGATTGTATCTTAGGCTCAGTCTACAAACTAGGGAGAGATCATTTTTGTGTGGAGGAAATGTTATGGTCTCCCTGTGCGTTTACCATATATAGTAATTACATGCGCACGCATAGATTCAATAAAACGTGTTTGCAGTGAACCGCATGTTGTCCGGGTGCGTTCCTAGATCTCTTGTCAATACATGACACAAACGTTAAACCTCTCTCTTGTATGAAAAAAATGTCTTCTTGTCAGTAAATATATATCCACTGATGAAAAAGGAAAACATATTCTACTCGGTTAATGAAGAAAGCACACAAATGGTACCAGTTTCAAAAATCAATGCTGCATTTCTCAATACTTGTACAGATCAGGCATCAACATGTTTATTAATACGGCATCTTGCAGCTTTTCGTCCTTTATATTGAACTGTACTTCGCCATGTGGACCTACAATTGTAGCTCTAGAAATCGGCAAGATTTGCAATGTAAATCTTGCCGACTTCTGGAGTTTAATCCACATGGCGAGGTGCAGTTCCATAAGGACGAAAAGCTACAAGTTACCATTAACAAACATCCCACGTTGAGGGTTGGTGATTGGGTTTCAGTCAGAAACGTCCTCTCGGGGTCGGGGTCGGGGTCGGGGTGTCCCTTTTTTTTCCATTTTTTTTGCGATTAATTTGGAAATAGATTCCTTTTTGGTCGAAAAAAGTATCTGTCGGTTTACATGAACGGAAAATCCTTTTAAATAAATTGTGAAAACATGAAACTGTGCATGTGACCTCGGAACTTCCTTCGGTTGGCTCATCTCCCCGTAAAAATGGTCACGTGGTCAATCATGAAGTCTTTTCCGCGTTTTCCTTCACGAAACATGGCGGAAGGATGCAATTTTGGTGAGGAAGGAAATCGCATAGTTTGCTTGTTATTTGGGTGCGTGTGCTTGAAAACTTGATTTGTGAAGGGAAAAGTAAACTGTTAAAATAAGCTGAAGTCGCTTCTGTTGCAGGTGTAATTTTAAAGTTCGACACTGCACCTACGGTCTTGAGGGCAGGCACTGGAACACTGTGGAAGAGCTTGCACGCAAAACGTCTCCTATTTCCCAGGCTACCACTGGAGGGAATATCGGATAGATCAGGGGACCCTCAACGGAGAGAGGTTTAACGTTTGGGTTCCAGTTTTTGTATGCGATAGTGCAGGGTTGAAATCCCGATTTCAGCATTGCAGTTTTTTTCTTCATTAAATGAAAAACGTACTAAAGACGTAAAGTTTGTTCTGTATCGTATCCTTATAAGGATATCATCGAGTGCAAACCAAGAAAGTTCTCCTCCATGAAGTGCCTACCCAAACGCAGTTTTCGTTCCCGGCGATGATGGCAAACACAACTGAAACACTGCTGACAAAAAGTCGTATTGAGGAAAAAGTGTACTAAACTTTGCATCGAATGAAAGGTAAAAAATCGGACGAACGCGAAGTCAAATACCTCATGAGCGTTGCTAGTTGATGGTAGCCGTTAATAACTCGGTAAATTATGATCGTCCAGGTGAGTGTAGTCCTGAGAAGGACTAGCCTGAATTTCAGCCGTCTCCTCTGGTCGCTCACTCCCGAGAGAGACGTCTGAATCAATGAGCCGCTAATGCCGTCCAGTGACGTCACGGCGAATCAATGTTAATTTATGCGAATTATTTCTGTTCCCGCGAAAAATTCAGCTTTTGCCGCCCTCGAGTCGATGATAGACGCACGCCTGTCGCTCGATGGCAAGGATCAAGTACCTTTTGTTTTGCTTCTACTGGAAACTGAAGTGCTGCTGGTATTAAAAGCGCGTGCAGTGGGTTAACGGCCAAAAGTGAATTATTCACAAATATCTTGGTCGTTGGTGAAACGCGTGACGGACGTCACTGACGCATCCGTGACACAGACCTGACGAGTAGGTTTTTCCCCCAAATCTTCGTCGTGAATGAAAGAACGGAGAACGAAATACAACAATTATTTTTAGGTAGTATTTGACTCAGAGGAGACCTGCTTTGCTTAAAAAAGCGTTTACCCAGATAAGAACTGCTTTACCTCAAAAAACGAATCGCGTTCAATCCTCGCTTCATCGTGCAAAACGCTTTCTTCACCTGCTTTCAAACTCTTCGCCGCCTTCGCAAAAACGTGGCTTCCTACACGAAACAGGATTTCTCCGCTAAAAGTTTTCCAAATCCCACTTTACCGACGGTCGAGTGTTCCTTAAGGTTCCAACGTTAAAATGGTGTGTTTTCTTTCTGAATCGATTAATGACTCAATGAAATAAATACAACAAAATAGAAGAATCCTCGATAAAACATCGAATTTAATAATACTGCAGAGTTCCAGGAATTGCTAAAAATATTCTGAGAAACGGATCGGCAGCAATTCAAGATAATTTACCTTCACTTGCTTTCAAACTCTTCGCCGCCTTCACAAAAACGTGGCTTTCTACACAAAAAACAGGATTTCTACATACCACTTGGTCATTCATGAGAGCAACCAAGGGAGAAATAACAATAATACAGTGTGCTTCAAATTGTGTACACGATTGGAGAGTTCACTCGCAACAAGTGCAATCTGGAAAATTTAGCTGCCATAGCTCGTCGGAAGATTAACGAAAACATTTTTCCTCGACAGGAAGTGAAAGAGAGCGTTTACCTGTTCGGGGTATAACTTAGTTCACCCCAAGATTCGATATTGCTTCTTTGAAAGCCTTCGCACAAAGTGGAATCCCCGTAACCGCCACTTTGTAAACATTCCTCGCACTTTGAATAATTAATGAAATAATTTATGCGAATAATCGAGAATCAGCCAATCAACATCGCTGTCTGGTTTTTGGACAGTGACGTCACTGGACGGCATTGGCGGCTCATTGATTCAGACGTCTCTCTCGGGAGTGAGCGACCAGAGGAGACGGCTGAAATTCAGGCTAGAGAAGGACTGTTTTGTGATGATATTGACTGACGTTTCCGCTCAGGTTGTCGATACGTCAGTCAGTGTTATCACAAACAGTCCTTCTCAGAACTACACTCACCCGGACGATCATTATTTCCCGACTTATGTTATGAATCCTGGCTTCAAACCATTTACAGTCTGGTAGCCGTTTAATACGCACCACGAAACTTACAAAAATGTAAACATGACACGCTAACTTCTCATTACTTTAAAGTAGGTGCGAAGTATTTCCACCTTCTTAGACCAAAGCTAGGATTTGGCTTTTTTACTTTCTAGCGATTGAATATTATATTGGGGGTCAATCATGCGTTTGATTCTACCCGCATTGCTTGCTTTACAAGAACTGCGTCCTTCCGATTCGGCCATCTTCATGAAAGGAAAACGCGGGAATGATTGACTACGTGACCGTTTTCGCGGGAAAATGAGCCAACGGAAAGAAGCTTGTTACATGCGCATTTCCATTTGCTTCATAATTTCTTTAAAATGATTTTCCGTTTATGTAAACCGAAAGATACTTTTTTCGAACAAAAGGAATCTATTTCCCAATATAAAATCGTAAAAAAGTGGAAAAAAACACACTCCGACCCCGAGTCGGCGTTTTACTGATATGTTGATGCTCGAGCTGTACAAGTGTTGAGAAATGCAGCATTAAAGTTTTGAATACGGTTTGTTTGCTTTCTTCATTAACCGAGTAGAATGTGTTTTCCTTTTTCATTAGTGGATTTGACTGAAAAGAAGACATTGCGACAAGCTGGCATGACTAGTCCGCACTTACTTTGTTTTTTGTTTTTTATTCTTTTTTATTCAAGACTTTTCTGGCCAAAAAAAAAAACACTTCTCCTATGTATAAACCATTTCCGTGGAAATTTTTATGCTCTGACTGGTAAAATGAGAAAAAGGTCATTCTTCGCGCAAATATTGACATAATATGTTCCTGGCCATTTTCCCACGCAGCGCAAGTATATCACGTTTCACTTGTCACGCAACGTGACGTCTTGTTGGCACAATGAAATCAAAAAATCGCAGTCTTGTTCCATCTTTGCTTCACGAGGTAAGTCAGCTTTTTATGATTTTTCAGTCGAATTGGGCCTACAGAATTACACAGATTAGGGGCGAATGATACTATATGCCAATGTGTTAAAA
This sequence comes from Siderastrea siderea, assembly GCA_964030785.1. Classification (NCBI taxonomy): domain Eukaryota; kingdom Metazoa; phylum Cnidaria; class Anthozoa; order Scleractinia; family Rhizangiidae; genus Siderastrea; species Siderastrea siderea. The sequence continues at coordinate 12,056,316 of OZ034976.1, read as the reverse complement.
GAATACGGTAGGACGCCAAATTATTTCCTGTGACAAAGTGACTGAAAGTTTATAATCGGGACTATGTGCAAGCTAAATTAACTCTGCACACGTCCACGTGTAAGAGTGCGAATACATCTAACATTTACGTGCACAATTCGTTTTGGCTGCTTTCACAGTCGAATACAGTCTATTTATCAACAGATGGTTTTATTGAAACCCGCTAAGGGTAAAAACGCTGATTTTCATTTCAAAATTCCTTGGCTTAAAGCTTACAACGCCTAATAGTTAAGACGTCAGCTGAAAATGCATTAGAATTCGCTGAAGTGGGAAATCAGCGAGTCGGAGACGTTCAACTGAACCGATATCTTATAAGCATTGTTTTGCCTCGCCGGCTTCATGTTCCTGTACACGTGTAAGCGATTTGTTTATTCAGTACTTGACATTTTCCTTATTTGAAAATAGTCTGGTTTAACTGAAAAACAAAGTCAGGTTATTGCTACAGTTAAAAAGTGTTAAATTAAACAAATAAAAGTGGGAGTACTGACCAATATCATTGTTTTTTGTTCCAAACTGACGTGCAGCTTGTAATATGAGAACAACAAAGAAAATGGCGAAATGAAAACGGGCTCTACGTTTTTTCCTTTAGCGCGCTCTCTTTTCTCGGGCCAAACTAACCATTTCAGTATTATAAAGAGCAATAATCGCCCGTTCAATAGAACCCTGCTTTAGCCTGTATATACGTATATCCCCGGCGCTGTGATGTTCCGAAATAAGGTAAAATTTGGTCAATCAATTGAAGAGCGAATTTTATAGTTTTTAAGCGTGTGGATAGCAAGCAAAATTTGTTAACATGGAGATGAAATATAGTTTAAAAAGACGTCCAAGAGATGGCTAACAAATGGTGAAAAAATGAATTCGTGGCGAACTTTTGCTGACATGTTCTGGCGAGTTGAAAATACGCTAATTTACATAATTTACTTCGGCCTTCGATGACGGTTTGGCTGCTTTTCGAACTTTCCCCGTTTTTGTCAAAATGAGACGTCGCTGGAACTTTAGGGTATCAATTCTTAAAAAGGTTCATTGAAAGGGTCTTTTTGGTGTAAAAAAAGAAAATTCGAATTTTTGCTTCCTGACCGCGGATTCTCGAAAGTTACTGACGGCGGCTCTTAAAGGGTTTAAGGTACATGATATTAAATTATTACGGTCAAAGAAATTACGTTTTAAAATGGAAATTTAATTTGTGTCAATAGAAATGTGTCATTTACTTTTGGCTTTAAAAAGTTATTAGAAAACGCGCTCAGATTTGTGACAGATGTAGTCTTGAATATTTTGCTATGCTCAGCCGATTTCACTCCCGTGGACGGACCCTCGATGCTGGAAGTGTAACGCAAATTGCATTTAAGTATAAACTTACGGGTTTTCGAAATATTCATAACAGTAGGTCAAAGCACAGTCGCAAGGCAAAAGCACAAGCATCACTTCATGATCAATGAGATTACGGCAAATAATTGCTTTAAATTTTGTCTGCGAGGTCCATCTCTTTGTGCAATTGTCGATTTTCTTGTCCTAGAAGTTTTTAATAGTAATCAGTTGTCGGTTTATAGCTATTTTATCTGAAAAGCTTCCGAAAACAGTTTTGTGCGTTCCTCAAACCGGCTAACTTTATATAGGCTTACTTCGCATCCGCAAAACTTATTCCATAATTTAAAGCGTGTTTGGGTTTTGTTTGTTTTCAATCCGTGATGGTCTCTAGTTAGCCAACGAAATATAAGCGAAGCAGTTGTCGGTTTAAACCTGTTTTATCCGAGAAGCTTCCAAAATCAGTTCTGTGCATTTCTAAAAGCGCCCGAATTTTAAACAATTCGCAATCCGCAAAACTTATGCCATATAGTTAAGCATGTTTGGTGTTTGTTTGTTTTCAATCTCGATGGTCTTAAGCTAGAGAACGAAGTATAAAAGTAACTATAAGCGAAGCAGTTTTGGGTTTAAAGCTATTTTATCCGGTAAGTAATGTATGTTCCTCAAACTGCTAGAATTCCTTTGCGGCCGCTAAAACCTGCGCGACATTTCTTCGATAATTAAAGTTTACAGGTGCTTCGAAGCTCCCCAAATCCTTTCTTTCGGGTAATCCTGGTAAAATGCCGGTGAAATGCCAGTATAATTTTTTTGACTAGACTGATAGCGGCAGTTCATATTACTTGTTAACATCCGAACGCGATGAAGATAACCCATTTAAGTTTTATTTTGTTGTTGTAAATGAGCGCCGTTTCAAAGTTCATTCAAGCGAACAGCCAATAATCCAAGGAGATTTTACAAGCCTTGACAGTTAAATGACAAGATCTGGAAACATTGAAAAAACCAAGCAAGATGGCTCGTGAGTACAATATGTGTTCAATTTGATGCCCGAAAAAAATAATCAAGCTTAGCTCAGCCTCAAGAATGACCTTTCGAGCTTGGTTTTACAGAACAGATCCCAAAATATTGGAGGATAATTTGGAAAACTTTCGGGCTTTTTGAGAAACACTTTTCGAAAGTGAACAAGCTAAAGAAAGACCCGAAATATATTTCGGACCGAAAAGTTTCAGGACTATTTTTGAGAAACGAACCTCAGTTTATTCCTTGGCGGCTCCACTTTTAGGCTTGGCTAAATCTATATATTAATGTATATAAATACATCAATAGAAGTTGCTGTCTACCAAAAGATGTATACCACCATCATTTTAAAACGATGCATGATTTAGGCTTGAGACGCTCACGCTTGAAAAGTATAAACAGATAGGAACTATTACGAAAACTCCCGCGCGATGACAAAATCACACGACGACAAACGGGGAGGGAAACATTCCCTCGACGAAATTTGGTGCGAGTCGATGAAATCTATGGTAATCGATGGTAATTGATGACAATCGATGATGACGGCAATCGCTGATAATCGATCTAATTAAGAGAGCAGTTTAATGTGATTATCGATTGATCATCGATTAACGATATTAATCGATATTAACTAACTAATTTTATCGATTAATATCGATTCATCGATTGGAATCCGATAATCGATTTTCATTGATTAAGTACGCCAGGATTACTGTATTGAAAAAGAGTGAAAATGCAAGGGCTGTCGGAGAATTCAAAGGTTTAATTCTAGCATTTATGGTTTGGTATGACATTTTTGCTGCGGGTTTTCTATTTTGCGATATGTTTCTTGTTTCGTTTTTTAATTTTCAAAACACTGGAAAAGTTGAAAATTTACATGCACATGTAAATCGTAATTTACAACATGCAAATCCTAATTTACATGTTTTGTAAATTTACATTTACATGTTGGCATTTTGTAAATTGAATTTGCATGCTTTTTTACATGTTAAGGAGAAGCTGTAAATTTGTTGTAAAAATGGATTTACGTGGTCCCCTTTAACCCTTATAACTCAAAGAACCATGTAAATAACATGTAAATTTTGGGGAACAAATTTACAGTATCTTCTTTGTAAATATCCTGTAAATTTTTTAAACAAAACATGTAAAGAACATGTAAATGAGAAATATGGGGCTGTTCTATACCCTGTAAATAACATGTAAATTTGGTGGCCCAAATCCTGTAAAAATCATGTAAATGGAAAAAGGGAGACTGGCCAGACAATGCAAATAGCGTGTAAATTGGAAAAGGGATACATTCAAGAATATGTATCTAACATTTGAAGTAAAAAAAAGGTAAATCAAATTTAGCGTCGTAGTGTGAGGACCACACATCATGTGTAAACACTTGACGTCCAGGTTGAATTGGAATTTGGAAGTGTTGGTTTTTGTGGAGGGAAAAAATTTGGAGAACTCTAAAAATACCCCTCGGAGCAAGGACAGAACCAACAACAAACTCAACCCACGTGCCAACCACTGGAACCGAACCCGGGTCACAGAGGTGGGAAGCAAGTGCTCCCACTGCTACACCAACCTTGCTCCCCACAAATGTAAAAAAGGGAGATTGTAGAAAGAAAGTAAAACAGAGAGATTGCCTAAACCTTGTAAACGACATGAAAACAAAAAAGGGAGACTGCAAAAACCTTCTACATAAAAGCCAGATAGGAGTGGGCGGCCTCAAAGGTAATGATTTTTGTGTCGTTTTGGTCTGAATTAGGGTAAAGTTTTCGAGTTATGATCTGGAATTGGGTATGGTCTTTAGACGAAGCTACTTTTTACTATTTTCATCCCTTGAGAATGGTCTTTTGATTAATATAGAGGATTTGAAGCCCTTCTCAAACGTCTTACGTAAATTGAAGCAGTTCCTAGGTAGTTGCGATCCTTTTTGGGACAGTTTTGATAAGGGGCGTTAGATTTTGGGTCAGGCCTGAAACAGGGTAAAAAAAAATCGCATATTGTGCTCCGAAATAGTGTAATTGTTTCAAGACATTTGCCGCACATCGCCCACCGAGATTTTAGGGGTTCCTCCCCACCCCCCCTCCCCCCACCCAAAGCTAAGTTTTTAACACCCACTTCAAGATGGGGGACATCTGCGTTTTTCATTATCTTGAACAACCTATTCACATGTTTAAAATTAAGCACTGTTTTACTGTTTGGCTTCAGCAACAAGTCGCAGTTTGTGTGTAGACGAATATTTGGTTAATTATTAAAAACTAACATTTCGGTAGTGCCAGTTGAGAGAAGCAACAGAGAATTGATTTAAATCCAACTAATCTGTGAATTTTGAAGACAGATTGTTTTTCTTTAAAAACGTTTTTCGGCCGCCAGTTTGAAGTGGGCGTAACAAAAACATTGCCCGGTACCGGTACTGCTTAGAAGAGGATTGTGGATAAGCAAAAACAAAAGAAATTGAGCGTGATACAAAAACGCTGCAAAACTAGCCCTTCTCGCGAACAGGAGTCTACATTATTCGTTTTTTTTTGTTTTAACACACAGACGAGAATCTCTTTAAGTACGGTTTTTTCCTTTTGAATTTCCACTAAAACCTGTTTGTCAGAGGTATTTCATGCGAACGTAGGTGCTACACCCTTTGAATTTCGTTCTACTGGCCTCTGCTGGTACATTGCGATGCGAACTTACCTCTCCAAGTTAAATAATCGACCGTTTCCTCAGCGAATTTAGTTAGCATTTTCATGGAAAATCTCTAAATTACGTGAAAACAACACAGAACTGCAAAAACGCTGTTTTTTCAGGGCATGTTATTTTTAGCGTTCGTGTACACTAAGTAGTAAACGTCCGCTGACCACAATTCGTGCTCATTCGGGAAGGCAGCACAATCTTTTTAACGGTCGAGCGAGCTGGTATAGGACAAACCAACGTGCAAACGGCTTTCAATCTGATGGAAATTCAATGCAAATAATATGGAAGAACCACGATTCCTTCGTCTATGGCTCGTACATCATTTCAGGTATGTTTTTTTTTACTCTTGGTTGGTAAATGTTTGTATTCAGTTATGTTTCTCACGCGGTCCGCTCAATCCACGAGGACTTAGTATTATTTAAATAGAGGGTCATTGAATTGAATTAATTGTCTTGATTCGATGCTTTTGTCTTGCATTTAACTTAAATAATGTTCTTTAATAGTTGTGTATCACATAAGTTATTGTAAGAACCTTTTCAGATTTAAACTTTCAATTCATGGACAGAACTTTGCCCCCATGTCCTCTGAATTCCATAATCATTAATCCCCATTCCTGCAGAATTGCCGTTTTCTCTCCAAGTTCCCTTTGGCTTTGGGCAACATTAGCTACTTAGGTAACTTTGCTTTTCAATTAAGGGCTGTCAATTAGCTATTAGTCACATGTTCATATGCATATAAAGAAACCCAATTGCTTTTTGAGTAAATAATTATTAATAGCAACAAAAGATAAGTTCATCCATAACACTGATCTATACTCCGCCGTAACACATGTTAGGCATTATGGCTCTTAATACAGTAAAACTATGAAAACCCTGAACACTTGAATTATTTTTGGACTGTTATTATGTCGGGAAAGAAAACCAATCAGATACAAGAAATTTGTGGTTTGCATTGATTTCACACTTGATTGGTCGGTCATGGCACAGTGAACATTTCAAGATAATTCTTACTGTTCATGGTTTTATTAGTCACATGTTAATCATAGCCCTGAGGAATAACACGGTATGCTTCGGTGTGTTTATGCCAGGATCTCCGCAAACTGAGCCAGCATGGCTAAACAGGCCAGTTTGGCTCATTGGCCTCTAAAGGTCCAGTAATACGGGCAACATTTTTGTGCAACCTTCCTCGCAGCAATGTTGTGTTGCAAGTTGAGATTGTTTGTTGCACGTATTACCACCTCTGCACATAACAAATTTTCATGTTGCAAAAAGTAGAAGCAACAAATTTGTTGTGCAAAAAGGTGTTAATATGTGTAAGAAACAATCTCAACTTGCAACGCAACATTGTTGCACAAGAAGTTTTACAAAAATGTTGCTTGTATTACTGGGCCTTAAGAGGCCAATGAGCCAAACTGGCCTGGTTAGCCATGCTGGCTCAGTTTGCAGAGATCCTGGCATAAACACACCTCACACACTTTGCAGTTACATAAGAAAATCTTAGTCCAGTTAGCTGCGATCCTGGTAAGGCAATGCTGGGATCCCAGGTAGCCAGGTAGAAAATTTTTAGTGTAAGGGTGTATGCTCAGCAAACTGGGCATACATGTACACTTCCTTGTGATTCACTTTTGCTTCAGAACATAACAGCTCACCAGTAAGTCGATAATTTTCTTCTCTTTCTGTATAACACATAAAAGTTCATTACACCTTAAGGCTGAACCCAGATAAATTTGTATAAGAAGAGTACGGATTGGGTGCATCCTCACTCTTGGGGGGGGGGGGGGGTACTCAATAAAGTTTCATACGGAGAGGTTCTGTCTGGAGGTTCAAACCCTTCCCTTTTAATATACTAATTTTTACCAAAATGGTACCGAGAGCAAAATTTGCACCCTTTTGCTATACCTCAAGGATAAACCAAAACCATAGAATTTTCTTTAATTGCCTAATTTTCCCCGGGCTTTCAGTCGTTCTGGTTCAGCTACTCAAAGGTTGCAAGCTTTTGTGTGTTTCGTGTTGTCATTTCTACAGAAATTTGGCACGCTTTCCCAAACTTTTCTTTAAGCCACCATCTTGTCCACTTTTCAGTTGATTTTGTAACCTTTTCTTATACTAAAATACAATTTTTTCCTACCCTTTAGTAAACTGTGAGCTTAAAAAAAGTCACCACCTTTGGCCAGAGCCTCCCCGTAAAACCATAAATAGGCAGTGCCCCGCTTCCCCCCAGGATCCTCACTTGAAAATGTGTGGTAACCTAATATAATATTCTAGATTGACTGACTGGTATGATTTTTTTTTTGGTATTTGTAGGTGTGATTCCATTTGAGACAAAAAGTATTAATACTTAGGGGCAAAAGGAACAATTTCAGGGTGAGTAAAGATAACAAAAAGATGGAAAATAAGGATGACAGTTTGACTCCCAAATGCGGATGAATCAGACACCATTGCTTGCATAATCTTGTGGTTTGGGAGGGAGAATTCCCCTTTTGTGGGCATGTCACAAATTATTTAATAGTATTTTACATGTAATGTAGTGCACTGATAGAGAAAAAGAGATGATGAAGATGACAAATTATATGTGTGTGTCCCCCATACATGCCCCATACCATAGGCTTTCCAGCTTAAGTTACTTTAATTTGGACCAACCACAGCCAGCAGGTACATATTACATTACATGTAATTGCAAAGTGAAGTTAAAAAGTTTGTTGGGCTACACTAGAACTGTATTTGAATCTCAGCTGCTTAGATATGAGCACTTTCTTAGCTGTTGAAATCATTCTTGTGTTTCTTAAATCTCCTTATGTTAATATTAATGATCCAAAACAATTGCATTTGTGTATTTTTTACAAATGTAATATACTGGTTATGGCAGTAGGCCAAAAAGAAAAGCTTAACAAATAAACAACATCTCACTTCTAGCTGTCTTTATTCAGTCGAGGTTTGACAGTTATTCTTGTTATTCTTGACAAAACAGGAACAACTGAATAGTGAATTTGCAGTACAGTAGTGGCACCAGTTAACATCTTTCTGGTTAAGGCTTCCAATTCTTCTCAAGGACGGTGTCTTGTTTTGTTACTGCGCATACCTTCTGCGCATCTCAGGATATTCAGGGTAATAAATCCATGACTACCGTCTCGAATATAACAAATCTAATGGCTGTCCATATAGGTAGGTGAAGTCAGTGTAGTGAGCATAGTTGGTGTAGTTGGTGTAGTCAGTGTAGTCACTGTAGTTCGTGTAGTCGGTGTAGTCAGTATAGTTGGTGTTAAAGGTGTAGTCATTGTAGTCTATGTAGTTAATTTAGTCAGTGTAGTTGGGGTGGTCAGTGTTGTCGTGACTACACTGACTACACCCACTACACTGACTACACCCACTACACCAGCTGACTACACCGACTACTCTGACTACGCTGACTAGTACACCGACTACACTGACTACACCGGCTACGCTGACTACACCGACTACACTGACTACGCTGACTACACCGACTACACTGACTACGCTGACTACACCGACTACACTGACCTACACTGACTATGCTGACTACACCGACTACACTGACTACGCTGACTACACCGACTACGCTGACTACACCGGCTACACTGACTACGCTGACTAGTACACCGACTACACTGACTACACCGAATACACGGACTACGCTGACTACACCGACTACACTAGCCACACCGACTACACTGACTAGATCAACTACACTGACTACACCCACTACACCAACTGACTACACCGACTACTCTGACCACGCTGACTAGTACACCAACTACACTGACTACACTGGCTACGCTGACTACACCGACGATACTGACTACGCTGACTACACCGACTACACTGACTACGCTGGCTACACCGACTACGCTGACTACACCGACTACACTGACTACACCGACTACACTGACTACACCGACTACACTGACTACGCTGACTAGTACACCGACTACACTGACTACACCGACTACACGGACTACGCTGACTACACCGACTACACTGGCCACACCGACTACACTGACTACATCAACTACACTGACTACACCCACTACACCAACCGACTACTCTGACCACGCTGACTAGTACACCAGCTACACCGACTACACTGGCTACGCTGACTACACCGACGACACTGACTACGCTGACTACACCGACTACACCGACTACGCTGACTACACCGACTACGCTGACTACACCGACTACACCGACTACACTGACTACGCTGACTACACTGACTACACTGACTACACCGACTACACTGACTACACCGACTACACCGACTACACGAACTATGCTGACTACACCGACTACACCAGCCACACCGACTACACTGACTACATCGACTACACTGACTACACTGACTACACACGACTACACACGACTACACTGACTACACCAACTACACTGACTACACATGACTACACTTACTACAGTGACTACAACTTCAACAAACTACACTACATACAGCAAATACATTCGCTCTTTCAATTGCATGAGATAGAGATAGACTATGAAATGTATATTCGTGACAGTAGTCATGGATGCATTACCATTCAGGTTTTTTAAGGAATTTGCCCCCTTATACCAAATTTTTTGTGTGGTTTAAGACTATGTGGAAACAGCAGATCTTAGCAAGGGCTTCCAATAACCCTTGCTAAGATGCACCTTTTCCCCATAGTCATAACCTTTGCAAAAAATACATCTGTATTAATAAGGGGGCACCATCCTTAAGAAAAATTAACCTATCAACATGTTTGTCACATATGGTGGGTCAGATTTGTTGTATTACCACTATATTTTAGTACCAGTCTACTGGGACACGAGTTACATGTACATGCAACTCTGAACCATTATTTTCTTTTATAGACCCGAAGTGCTCTCATGTGCTTGCCTTTCCTTTTTTGTTTTGTACGATTTCAAAAGACTGGCCATATGAGCCTTCGAGACCGCCATGTTTGTTGACAAAGTGATGGTCAATTCTCCAAGAAGGGGGTGGGGAAGAGATAATATTCGAACCACCATTTTGCACACAGACAAGACCCTGGTGACAAATGAAGTCTTTTTTAATGAAAACAAAGTAATATTGTTACTTGGTTTCAAAACAATGGACATAACGTACAGCAGAGAACAATAGAGGCATTTTTCAATGAAGGGAAAAGAACTACAGGACATCATTTGAAAACTGTCTTAACTATCGATAATTAACTAAACTATCGCGATTGTCATCGATAGTTGAGTTTTGCGATCAATGCGTCGCTATCGGAACACTCCAATCGCAATGCATTGATAGTTCGATCTATTGTTACACTCCTATGCATGTTAGGAGTCTATGCTACTTTTCATCCTGTACAATGTCTTACAAGGTAGTGATAAAAATATTGTCATTTGCCAACAATACACATATAGCCCAGAACCTCATATGGGGTCACTTTTTAACGCTTCCATTATTTTCAATTCAGTTAAGTGTTATTATACATATTATCTTCTCAGGCTGTGGTTGGTACATGTAGATGTACCTGATGAATAGCACATGCATGGGGATACACCCTTATATCTTCAAAATATTAGTCAAAGTAAAGATGTTGCATTCTTAGCTAGGTTAGGGAATGAAAGAGCTATATGAAACTTGAACCGAAATGTCTAAAGGTGTTCTTAAGTTAAACTCAGATCATTACATCATAGTTGCCTTTTACTACTTGCTTACTGTTTGCATTTTTTTGTTATTTCCACAGGTCTCAAGATACAAAGCGAATCCCAAAACAAAAACAAAATAAAATACATGCAGTGGCGTAAGCAATATAAATAGCCAAGGGCATCACAAGGATTACTACAGAGTATTTTTAATGTCGTCACTTTTTGATACCCATAAGCGCTATCAATCACACAGATGTAGATTCATTAGCTTAGGTTTCAAAACAATGGACATAACGTACAGCAGAGAACAATAGAGGCATTTTTCAATGAAGGGAAAAGAACTACAGGACATCATTTGAAAACTGTCTTAACTATCGATAATTAACTAAACTATCGCGATTGTCATCGATAGTTGAGTTTTGCGATCAATGCGTCGCTATCGGAACACTCCAATCGCAATGCATTGATAGTTCGATCTATTGTTACACTCCTATGCATGTTAGGAGTCTATGCTACTTTTCATCCTGTACAATGTCTTACAAGGTAGTGATAAAAATATTGTCATTTGCCAACAATACACATATAGCCCAGAACCTCATATGGGGTCACTTTTTAACGCTTCCATTATTTTCAATTCAGTTAAGTGTTATTATACATATTATCTTCTCAGGCTGTGGTTGGTACATGTAGATGTACCTGATGAATAGCACATGCATGGGGATACACCCTTATATCTTCAAAATATTAGTCAAAGTAAAGATGTTGCATTCTTAGCTAGGTTAGGGAATGAAAGAGCTATATGAAACTTGAACCGAAATGTCTAAAGGTGTTCTTAAGTTAAACTCAGATCATTACATCATAGTTGCCTTTTACTACTTGCTTACTGTTTGCATTTTTTTGTTATTTCCACAGGTCTCAAGATACAAAGCGAATCCCAAAACAAAAACAAAATAAAATACATGCAGTGGCGTAAGCAATATAAATAGCCAAGGGCATCACAAGGATTACTACAGAGTATTTTTAATGTCGTCACTTTTTGATACCCATAAGCGCTATCAATCACACAGATGTAGATTCATTAGCTTAGGTGATGCTGCTGGTGCTTAAATGTCTATTTTAAAAGCCCTTTTTGAAGGCATGTATCCATGCCTGTTATGAATTCATACAGTGTAGTGGTTGTAGACCAGTGTGTTGATGCAAACCTACTGAGAAGGTCTGCTTTTTAGGTTTTCTATGGTGGAATAGTTCAACACGTTTCTTCAACAATAAAGATTACAGAAAAGGCTTTTTGTCTGTCATCTCACTACATGGTCTACAATGTAGTCGTCCTTTTTCAATTTACATGATATTTGCAGGCTCCTTTATTCGATTTACATGCTTTTTACAGGCTCCTTTATTCGATTTACATTGTATTGACAGGCTCCTTTATTCGATTTACATGAAAATTTACAGGCTCCTTTATTCGACTTACATGATATTTACAGGCTCCTTTATTCGATTTACATGGTTTTTACAGGCTCTTTTATTCGATTTACATGAAAATTTACAGGCTCCTTAATTTGATTTACATGATAATTACAGGCTCATTTATTCGATTTACAGGCTCCTTTATTCGATTTACATGGTATTTACAGGCTCCTTTATTTGATTTACATGAAAATTTACAGGCTCCTTTATTCGATTTACATGGTATTTACAGGCTCCTTTATTCGATTTACAGGCTCCTTTATTCGATTTACATGTTATTTACAGGCTCCTTTATTTGATTTACATGAAAATTTACAGGCTCCTTTATTCGATTTACATGGTTTTTACAGGCTCCTTTATTCGATTTACATGAAAATTTACAGGCTCCTTAATTTGATTTACATGATATTTACAGGCTCCTTTATTCGATTTACATGGTATTTACAGGCTCCTTTATTTGATTTACATGAAAATTTACAGGCTCCTTTATTCGATTTACATGGTATTTACAGGCTCCTTTATTCGATTTACATGAAAATTTACAGGCTCCTTAATTTGATTTACATGATATTTACAGGCTCCTTTATTCGATTTACAGGCTCCTTTATTCGATTTACATGGTATTTACAGGCTCCTTTATTTGATTTACATGAAAATTTACAGGCTCCTTTATTCGATTTACATGGTATTTACAGGCTCCTTTATTTGATTTACATGAAAATTTACAGGCTCCTTTATTCCATTTACATGATATTTACAGGCTCCTTTATTAGATTTACATGAAAATTTACAGGCCCCTTTATTCGATTTACATGGTATTTACAGGCTCCTTTATTCGATTTACATGATATTTACAGGCTCCTTTATTCGAATTACATGATATTTACAGGCTCCTTTATTCGATTTACATGATATTTACAGGCTCCTTTATTCGATTTACATGAAAATTTACAGGCCCCTTTATTCGATTTACATGATATTTATAGGCTCCTTCATTCGATTTGCATGAAATTTACAGGCTGCTTAAAACCATTTACATGTTATTTACAGGTAACCTTTAGTCGATTTACATGCTATTTACATGGTTTATGTCCCTTGGTTTGAGAAATTTACAGGATCGTCTTCATAATTTACATGTTTCACTTAAAATATTTACATGTTTTTTACAGGAATATCTCAAAACATGTAAATGGGTAAAAAGTATGGAAATTACCATTTACAGTATCTTTTTGACGATTTACATGTTATTTACATGATTTTTACATACTATGTAAATTTTCAACTTTTCCAGTGAAATAGACCACGCAAAATTTATTCATATCACCCAACAGAGAAAACTGATCCGTTAATCTAGCTGCCCACAACTATATAACTTCAGTTTGAAGGATCACTCTTTGATAAGACACAGGTTTTCTTGTTTTTTTTGTAGCGAAACATGGTATCAAAAACATAGCAAATTAAACTGTTGGCGTATTTTCTTCAAAAGTGTAAATGGTTTGAACCCAGGCGTCATATCATAGGTCACGGGTAAATTATGATCGTCCGGGTGAGTGTAGTCCTGAGAAGGACTGTTTGTGATGACACTGACTGACGTTTCGACAACCTGAGCGGGAAGTCATTATCAGAGACAAGTGAACTGTGAATCGTCAGTAGGTGTTATAAGACTCTGGTTGTTGTCCTGGTTGGTCGACGATCTCGTAACAGTATTGGTTGTCTGTCAGTTAAGCCGTGATGTAATTGGTTGTGAAGACTGTAAAACGTGATTGGTGCGTTTTGATCCGTCTTTTGTTAGTCAAGTGTCCGTTGGTCTATTGTTACTAAAATTAGTCGGTTTGTTTATTGTTTGTCTGTCGGTTTGTCTATTGTTTGTTTGTCTTGTTATTGTCGTCAGTAAGTCGTTTGCAAGGTGCAGGTAGCTGTTGACAACGGTTCAGTGATTTGTTCTAAGTTAGTAAACCAGCTTCCGGAGTGATTCGTTGATAGTAGTCCGTACTTTAGGTAACGCATTCAGCAGAGTCCCCGTCGATTCTATGGTTTGTTTTTAAATGGTGCGCAGCATTTTGATTGTTGATATCACCATTTCCAGTCGCTCGTTTGTGTTCATTCAGTCGGAAGATCAAATTCCTGCCGGTCTCACTAATATAAGTAATATAAGTGGCCTGGCAGTCGCAGCATTTGATCTTTTTAACTGCTCCCTGTCTGTCGCTCGGTTCATCTTTGTCTTTAATGTTCGTCAGTAGCTGTCGTAAAGTAGTGATAGGTTTGTGAGCAACGCGGATGTTGTAGGGTTGTAAGATTCGTGCGATAGTTTCAGAAGTCCCTTTGATGTCCTCGCTTGTGTTGTCGATCTGAAGGATTTGCACACGGAACGACAAGAAGATAACATGAACCTTCCTCGTTCTTAAAGCGTGATGTAACACTAAACAGGAAAATTGCAATGAACCTTCTTGCTCGCTTGTGTTGTCCATTTGAAGGATCTGCACACGGAACGACGAGAAGATAACATGAACCTTCCTCGTTCTTAAAGCGTGATGCCATATTAAACAGGAAAATTGCAGTGAACCTGCTTGCTCGCTTGTGTTGTCTGTATATAACTACGCATATATGCGTAGTTATATGCAAAGGGTTAGTGTTTTTATGTGTCTCGCAAACCGACTTCCCTAGTAGCTATAGTCCTAACCACTGAACCACAGACGATTCGAATCCATTCGTCTCGAATCAAGTGGATTCAACAACTTTTCCTACCCTGCCTATTCGCTGGCTTCATTTTCTCGCTACTCGCAAATTGACTTTCCAGTTAATCGAATCGACTACACACAGACGAATCGAATCGCGTCAATTAAATCGTTCGCAATTTTTGCGTGATTTTTTCAAAGTGTCTCGCAAATTGACGTTCTAATTAGTCGAATCGACTACACAACGGACGGTTCCAGTCCATTCGACTCGAATCGAGTCGGTTCCACCACTTTCCTACCCTCCCTGTTCGCCTTCTTGCGTGTTTTTTTCTAAGTATCTCACAAATCGACTTTCCTGTTAGTCGAATCGACTACACAACGGACGATTCGAGTCGATTAGACTCGGATCGAGTCAATTCGACCACTTTTTCTACCCTCCCTGTTCGCCTTCTTGTGTGAATTTAAGTGTCTCGCAAATCGACTTTCCGCATAGTCGAATCGACTACACAACGGACGATTCGAGTCGATTCGAGACGATTCGTCACTACGTTAGACGAATCGAGTCAGTTTTGTGTCTAATAAAGCCCTGGCTGTAATTGTTCTTGTTGAAAACGTTTAAGTAGTCTAAGTACTTGATTTCATCCGTTAATTAAGCTGTCGGGTGAGTCACAAACTAGTTGCACGCGTCTTGTCAAGGTCTGCATAGTCGTAGCTTTGTGAGAAGTTGGGTGCTAAGATGATTGGTTGAGTAGTCTGTCCGTATGTGTTGGTTTTCTGTCATTTGTCGTCCCTAGTATGTTATTGTCGCGGGTAACTAAGCAAACCAGAAAAAGTATTTTACCATTTTCCTCGATCTCCTTAGTAGCGAAGCCAAAGCGCTAGCGCGTCAGCGGAGCTCCATTGCTAAGGAAATTTGGTAACCTATCAAGCCAAGAAATTTTGGTAGTGACGTAATGGTCACATGACCGTCCGTCCGTACCTCCGTACATCCGTACATCTGTACATCCGTACGTCCGTCCGTCCGCAACATAGGGTTACCAATACACTTCATACACTGGATATAACCCTGTGCTGAATCCCGTGTGTTTTTGGCGCGAAATCGCATGTTGACCTGCGTTGTAGCAAAACAAGCAAAGACAACAAAAGTCAAAAACAAATTTGTTAATGGGAAAAAAAAGTTCAAAAGAATACTCAGTTGTCTTCTTGATGGAAGGGGAAAAGTTCAATTTAGGCGAAAAAAATTATCCGATAAAGTTCAGGCGAAAAGTTCAAATTTGCCTCGTCGGTTCTGTTCGAACTCGGTCGGCACACCGCTTGAGTTCGCAGCTTTTCGCAATGGTTTCGACGCCAAATATAGCAGAGCTAGTGCTTTTTGGTTTTTTCTGTCCACAGCAATGGTTTTTACGGCGTTCCGAACACATTTTTCCAGGAAAAACACCAGCATTTTCATGCTGATAGTCAGCTTGTCACGAAGAAAGAAATAAGTATTAAAATTAACTTCCAAAATGACAGTAAGCGCTCATGGCCTAGTGGACCTATCTCCGGCTTCTCACGCCGTCGAGCCGGGTTCGGCTTTCGGCGAAGGCAGGAAATTCTTCTTCTTTTTTTCTTTTCTTTTTTTTTTTTAATTTAACGACTTGAATGAGAGTATTTTCACAAATTTATAACTGCCAGCAAAAAAAAAAAAAATGAAAATAGAATGATGTGTGGAGAGAGAGGAAACTCAGAAAAAATTCTGAGTTCCAGATGGAAACAAAAACAAAACAAAACAAAAAACAAAAACAAAAAGGGAGGGCTCCGCTTTTAGGCTTGGCTAAACCTATATATTAAACTATAAGTCTAGTCGACGTTTTGTCTGTTGAGGTGTTTGTGAAAATCGTCGGTTTCGTCTTTGTGTATTCCTGTAAAGGTATTTAACTTACGAGGGCTCGTTCCTCGATGTTTTGCATAACGATTGACGATTCGCAGTTCATTTGACTACTCAGACGAATACGACAACAACTCTGGTTCAACCACCGCTGCAAAGACCTCGGCCTTGTTCCAGCTGAACTTCGAGTTAAGTCCGCATTGAACACAGAGGAGGCCACACAGATCATCAAAGCCACCTGCCGACGAGTGGTCCGAACGCGGATTAACGACTGTCACAGAAGACAACTACTACAAAGACAAACTACAACAATAACTTGACAAACTTCAACAACTCATACCGACCGACTTACTCGACACTATGGTGACAATTGCCCACAGAAGAGCTAACAAAACAGCTGAACAGCACTGCACTAAAACTCAACTGAAACTAACGCGACTACAACGTACTAAAGACAAAAAACGACAAAAACCAGACGACAACTGGGTCGGGAATATTTCTTCCAGTCCCTTAGACAAGACTGAAAGACAGGTACTCTCGTACGGACTCAAACACTCAGTTAGCCTAAACGTATACCGACCGAGTCCATTGTATCCAGAGTCGAGGCGGTTCTGTCCCGTCAGAGGGAGCTTTCAGAATCAGCCAAGGATACCATCAGGAGTAGAATAGCTTCTGCTATACAATCAGCCTCTGCTGACTAAAGACGAACGACAAGCACTGAAACGACTGAAAACCGACGAAGACATTGTCATACTCCCCGCTGACAAAGGAGCAGTGACTGTTGTTATGGACAAGACAGACTATTATGACAAAATGGACGCACTTGTTAACGATAAACAGACCTACGAAGCACTTAAACAAGACCCGACGCCAGCAACAACCTCGTTCCCAGGGTCTCTCTCCCCGCCCCCCAAGAGCGAGAGAAGAGAGACCCTGGTTGGGTCTGGTCACGTGCCTCCTGGACAAATTAGAACATAAGGGAGGGGTCCTCTAATGTCAAGTATTTTGTCGCGTTGTCGTTTGTCGATTTCAAAACGAGGCTATCAATCGCGCGCTCGCCATTAAACGTGTCATGTTTTACAGCAGTCTTCAGGCTGCCGTTTTGAATAGCATCTATTCGAACATAAATTTCAAAGTCAAACAAGTGGTTTGTCTCGAGGCAATTTATCGTAGACGAGAGGTTGTTGCCGTTTTACCGACGGGATATGGAAAGTCCATGAAAAAGAAATCAACACGAATAATGAAATAAACAACGCCATCCAAACACGGCCGGAATTCTATATTTATTTCACAAGTAGCCGACCTAAGCGAACTGAATAATTGAAACCATTCCTAAAAATAAATGTACCTTTGGTTCAACAAAACTTTCCTGCCGATTGCTGGCCTGAAGGTTTTCCAGCGGCTCTGGTTGGTCAATCTACAGAAAAAGAAATATCATAGTAAACGATGAAGAAATAAACAACGAACGGGTAGAGCGAATACACATACGGTAAGCTTACACGTCAGTATAAATTCTGATTTTATTTCACAAGTCTAGAGCCAAGTTACTAGCGAATTGAATGAATGAAAACAAGCTTAAAAATATATTTACCTTTGGCTGAGCTTCACTTTCCTGCAGATTCCAGGGTTGGGAAATCTCCAGCACCTCAAGGTCATCCTGAATGAAAGAGCGAGAAAATTTGAGGTGTCTAAATTTTGTCAACAACATGAAAAAACATAACGCGCGGACTGCCGTCGTTCGCATAAAATATTCAATATCGGAGCAATGTAAAATCATTTTCCTGTTCTAACCTCCTTTTCTGTACAAGACTGGACGCTTAACTGCTCTTCGGCGGCAACAGCAGGAAAACTCAGTCCGCGACGACTCGTTTTCTGATCCTTCGCGGTCTTCAAAGTCCGGGGCGCAGACGGCGACACATCGATACAACGCTTCAACCGTTCGCTTCTTTCGAAGTAGTGTTGACTTTCAGACATGATGCCCTTAAATTCTTTAAAGTTCTTTAACCTTCTTTCACAAGGCCTACATAATAGATGTGGCCTTAAAGTGCATATGACAGATTTTTTTTTATTTGCCTGATCGAATCTAAATGACATCCTGATATGAATATCAAAACTTATTTTTCGATTTCGATTTTCCTTCCCCGCGCTTTTGCCGTTTAAAAACGTGAAATTTTACTTCCGGTCATGTCAAAAACCGCGCAAAGGGAGACCTGGGCATAGTCACGTTGTGATGTCATACCAGGAACGGAGTCAATGCCAAAACAAGCTACGTGGGCCGCATTGCGGAGATCTAATTCATTTTATTTTTCTTTATTCCGCAACCGCCAAATTAAGCACGAAGTTATGTGAAACTGCTGATGTTACAAGTAATCTGGGCAGTGAGTTGGAGCTTTTAGAGTCCATAGAATGCGAATCCCTAACTTCTGAAGTTGAAAGCGAAACAGAACTCGAGATCGAGAAAGAAGCTATTCAGAACCAAAAGGTCCTTACATAGACAATCCGCTTGCCGATGAAAATTGACTTAGAGAATACTATCAAGAGGTAGAGGAGACAGAACGAAGAAAACAGAATCTAGAAAAACCTATTTGATTGTACGGTAGCGGTCGAGACGTAGTAAGAAGTGCCACGATTTCTCATCTCCCGGTGTAAATATTATAATTGTGCTCGGCTAAATAAACCTTGTTCGCGCTCGGCTAAATAAACGCCTGTTATGCAGGTTATAATTTCATACTCTTACAGGTGTAGATGTGGTAACTGTGCTTTAAACCATCTGCAAAACGCCGTAGATTGTCTTTGCTTCCAAGAAATTCAGAAATGTGTCGAATCTCTCGAAGCGCCGTTGTATGTTTCGCGCGAAGCCGCAAACTTAACACAACAACAGGATGTGTAACAACCTACCCGGCACTGTTCAGTGTTGTCTGACTTTAAAACTGATGGTCGCTACGATCAGATGCAGAAAATATAATACGATAGATGAAAGAAAGTATCGTTCAGTAGATTGGTTCGGAAGAGAAGTGCGTAATTCTCTGCGTTCTTGTGGACTCTCTGAAACGTCGTTGTTTTATGTCTACGTAAATTGTGCAATAGCAAATCTGATTGATATTTCAGGTCTTTCAATAAGAATAAGCTGCAGTAAGATTATTAAATGAAGATTAGAGTTTGCTCATGCCTTTCAAAACTTAGACAGCCATGTTTTCATCATAATTTTATAATTATCCGTAGTCCAGTTGTGCGAAAATGAGGGATGTTATAATCTTTACCTCAGTTATGAATCAACACTGGTCAGTATATCGGACGTAAACAGTGCAGAAATTTCGAGTGTCAATTTGCCTAGACGTATTAAATGCAACACGAATGTTTCAGAGAGTCCACAAGAACGCAGGCAAATTCTCACTTCCCTTCCGAACTAATCTGACAACAATTTCTTCCGAAAATTGCGTTATATTTTGCTGCATCTGATCGTAGCGACCATCTGTTCAGACAACACTGAATCCCGGGTGCATTGCTTCACATCCTGTTGTTGTGTCAAGTTCGCGGTTTCGCGCGAGACAACAGCGCTTCGGGAGATTCGACACATTTCTGAACTTAAAAATTAGAATTGAGTGATAAAAATTAGAATCCCTGCGCATTTCTGAACTTCTTTGCAGATGATTTAAGGCACAGTTACTACATCTACACGTGTAAGAGTATGAAAGTATAACCTGCATAACAGGCGTTTATTTAGCCGAGCACAATTATAATATTTACACCAGGAGATGAGCAATCGCGGCATTTCTTCCCGCGTCTCGAGCGCTTCGGTACCATCACATAGGTTTTCTAGATTCTGTTTTCTTCGTTCTGCCTCCTCTATCTCTTGATAGTATTATCTAAGTCAATTTCAATCGGCAAGCGGCTTGTCTGTGTAATGACCTTCTGGTTCTGAATAGTCTTCCTTCTCGTTCCCGAGTTCTGTTTTGCTTTAATATTTACACCTAGAGATGAGAAATCGTTGCATTTCTTGCTATGTCTCCAGCACTTCGGTGCCATCAAATAGATTTTCTAGCGTGTGATTATTCGTTCTACCTCCTTTTTTTCTTGATAGTATTCTCTAAGTCAATATTCATCGGCAAGCGCCTTGTCTATGTAAGGATCTTCTGGTTCTGAATAGCTTCTTTCTCGATCTCGAGTTCTGTTTAGCTTTCAACTTCAGAGGTTGGCGATTCGCAATCTATGAACTCTAAAAGCTCCAAATCACTGCCCAGATTACTTGTAACATTAGCAGTTTCACATAATTTCGTGCTTAATTTGGCAGTTGCGGAATAAAGAAAAACAAAATGTATTAGATCTCCGCAATGCGGCCCACGTAGCTTGTTTTCGCATCGACTCCGTTCCTGGTATGACATCACAACGTGACTATGCCCAGGTCTCCCTTTGCGCGGTTTTTGACATGACCGGAAGTAAAATTTCACGTTTTTAAACGGCAAAAGCGCGGGGAAGGAAAATCGAAATCGAAAAATAATTTTTGATATCCATATCAGGATGTCATTTAGATTCGATCAGGCAAATAAAAAAAAATCTGTCATATGCACTTTAATTCTTCGTTTACTTTGCGAAGCAGAGGGCTTCCGTAAACCTCCTCGGCCACGGCAAGCAATTGCTTGTTGGCTTCCGCAAAGACATTTTTGCAATAATTCACGTCTTTAACAAATCCACACAACCTGCAACAACTTGGATTTCTGTTACTGGACGATTGATAAATTTTTTTCGGCGTTTGCACTGGATTGCACTGCGACATGGCCGTAATGTAACATACCGGACCCACGTGAAAAATGTGTTTATTTTGGTGCAACACTTTACGCTCTCCTGTAGGCTTAGTATTGACAAAAACACTCTAAGTCGCCCCTCCCATCAACGATTTTTTTGTCACCCCCCAAATTCTGGGGGGCACGTGACCAGACCCAACCAGGGTCTCTCTTCTCTCGCTCTGGGGGGCGGGGAGAGAGAGACCCTGAGAACGAGGTTGCGCCAGCACTTCGACGCAAACTTAACAGCAGACTGCTTGACCTCAAGAAAACTGACACTATTGACATTCAACGCTATATATAACAGACTGAGGTGCCGTGTACCACAACCGCCGAAACTCGATCTATGGACTGCCGAAACTGCACAAACCTAACATACCCATGCGACCCATAGTGTCATTCTGTGGGTTCCCGACTTACAAACTGTCCAATTACTTGACTACTGTAGTAAAACCTTTGACCGACGAATAACGACACAAACTACAGTCGACTGAGAACTTTATTGACGCAATCAAGACCGTACAAATACCTGTCGACTACAAACTAGTGTCTTTTGATGTGAAAACACTCTTCATTAGTATTCCACTTCAACTACATCTAGACTGGCTGGGACCGCCATCAACAGCTCTACTATTGAACTACCGCTACCTACAGACGAATGTAATGGACTTACTGAACCTTTGTCTTACTTCTAGTTACTTTCAGTACAACGACAAGCACTACAAATGGTCGCGCGGAACAGCTATGGGCTCACCAGTTTCCGTTGTTAGTTGCAGAAATCGTTATGCAAAACGTCGAGGAACGAGCCCTCGCAGCTTACAAACGAACACTACCACTCTGGCTACGCTACGTTGACGATACCCTTACAGCCGTACACAAAGACGTAATCGACGATTTTCACGAACACCTCAACGGACGAAAGTCGAATAGACATATAGTTTACTAATGAGATCGAGGAAAATGGTAAAACACCTTTTCTGGACTGCTTAGGGGCCGATTACATGAGCCGGGCTGGCCCATTTAGCAGGGCTGGCTCGGTGTACCAAGATGACTGCTCACCCCGGTATTACATGAGGCGAGCCAGCCCGCCTGTAGCTAAATTTAGAAGCTGTCGTGTGAAAAGATGGCTACATCAAAGAGCGTGGACCAAGTGTTTTTATTTTCGCCAATGCATTATTTTGGCGTATTATTTTCAGTTTTACGTAGCTTTATGGTCTGATAAACCTTTATCTGTTATATAGAAAGAGAAATATCGATCTTCTGGTGAGCCATTTTGCTCTGAAGCGAAATTTAGTAACGAGAAAGTGTTGTCCCGGCTAGCCGGGCTGGCCCAGCAATCGCGATTACATGGTAAGTTTTCAGCCCGGCTAGCCGAGATCCCGGCATCGCGATGCCGGGATCCCAGCTAGCCGGGCTGAGATTTTTCCCTGTAATCGCAAAGTTGATTTTTAATATGTTTCACAGACGTGCCGAGATCCCGGCAAACCGAGTCAGCCCGGCTAACCGGGCCAGCCCGCCTCATGTAATCGGCCCTTTAGTTACCCGCGACAATTACAAACTACTGACGACAATTTACAGAAAACCAACACACACCGACAGACTACTCGACCAATCATCTTACAACCCTACTTCTCACAAAGCTACGACCATACGGACCTTGACAAGACGCGCGCAACTAGTTTGTGACTCACCCGGCAGCTTAACGGACGAAATCAAGTACTTAAACAAAGTTTTCAACAAGAACAATTACAGCAGGGACTTTATTAGACACAACACTTACAGAAACTCCGAACCGAACGCTACGAACACTAACGCGACACCTGTCACTACTGCAACCATACCTTACATCAAAGGGACTTCTGAAACTATCGCACGAATCCTACAACCCTACAACATCCGCGTTGCTCACAAACCTATCACTACTTTATGACAGCTACTGGCGAACGTTAAAGACAAAGACGAACCGAGCGACATGCAGACAGGGAGCAGTTAAAAAGATCAAATGCTGCGCCTGCCAGGCTACTTATATTGGTGAGACCGGCAGGAATTTGAACATCCAACTGACTGAACACAAACGAGCAACTAGAAATGGTCGAAATGGTGATATCAACAATCACATTGCTGAGCGCCATTTAAAAACAAATTAAACCACAGAATTGACTGGGACTCTGCTGAATACGTTACCTAAAGTACGGACTACTATCAATGAATCGCTCTAGAAAGGTGGTTTACTAACTTAGAACAAATCGCACTAACTTAGAACAAATCACTGAACAGTTGCCAACAGCAACCTTCACCTTAGAAACGATTTATTGACGACAATAACAAGACAAACAAACAATAGACAAACCGACAGGCAAACGATAGACAAACCGACTAATTTTACTAACAATAGACCAACGGACATTTGACTAACAAAAGACGGATCTAAACGCACCAATCACGTTTTACAGTCTTCACAGCCAATTACATCACGGCTTAACTGACAGACAACCAATAACATCACGAGATCGTCGACCAATCAGGACAACGACCAGAGACTTATAACACCTACTGACGATTCACAGTTCACTTGACTCTGATGATGACTTCTGCTCAGGTTGTCGATCGAAACGTCAGTCAATGTCATCACAAACAGTCCTTCTCAGGACTACACTCCCCCAGACGATCCTAATTTACCGACCTATGGAATTTTCTTCAGTTAATGCTCCATCACCGGGGAGGCTTAAGAGTAAAATGGCATTATTTTTTTTCCATTTTCCCGAGAGTGGAGACTGACATTGTACCTATACTAAGAGTTCATCAGAACACAGCTGGTGTCTAACAATAATCTCCTCCTCTTTCTACTTTTTTCCCTTGCTTTTTTCTAAAATGTCTTTTATGGCTTTCCCTCAAGTTAAACGACAAAGACTTGTGTTTCAGTAAAAGCTTTATTAACCCCCTCTCCAATTAGCCTCCATCTTGAACTTCGATTTACAAATAAAACCCCTACCTATTTTCTCCTCGAAAACAAGGCAAAATAAGGGATAAAAATCGCTTTGAGATAACTATAGCGTGTATTTTACAGGGCTACGTAAAAAGGGCAGAAAGCAAGTTGCAATTAATAGAGGACTTTAAAAACGACTATCAAATACCTAAAGAAGTCGGCGGTAAACATGGAGAAGGAAGTGCCTATGGCAACCACGGCAACGCTAATCTCGATCTGGGAAAATTCCATGAAGCCGTGGAGTACTACAATAAACACTTATCAATAGCCAAAGAAGTGGGCAATAGGGCTGGAGAAGGAGGGGCCTATGGTAACCTCGGAAACGTCCATCTCAGTCTAGGGAAATTCCAAGAAGCCATAGAATACTACAATAAACACCTATCAATAGCCAAAGAAGTCGACGATAGGGCTGGAGAGGGAGGGGCTTATGGCAACCTCGGCAACGCTCATTCCAGTCTAGGGAAATTCCAAGAAGCCATAGAGTACTGCAATAAACACCTATCAATAGCCAAAGAAGTCGGCGATAGGGCTGGAGAGGGAAAGGCCTATGGCAACCTCGGCAACGCTTATCTCAGTCTAGGGAAATTCCAAGAAGCCATAGAGTACTACAATAAACACCTATCAATAGCCAAAGAAGTCGGTGATAGGGGTGGAGAGGGAAAGGCCTATGGCAACCGCGGTAACGCTTATCTCAGTCTGGGGAAATTCCAAGAAGCCATAGTGTACTACAATAAATACCTATCAATAGCCAAAGAAGTCGGTGATAGGGCTGGAGAGGGAGGGGCCTATGGCAACCTCGACAGCGCTCATTCCAATCTAGGGAAATTCCAAGAAGCCATAGAGTACTGCAATAAATGCCTATCAATAGCCAAAGAAGTCGGCGATAGGGCTGGAGAGGGAAAGGCCTATGGCAACCTCGGCAACGCTTATCTCAGTCTAGGGAAATTCCAAGAAGCCATAGAGTACTACAATAAACACCTATCAATAGCCAAAGAAGTCGGCGATAGGGCTGGAGAGGGAAAGGCCTATGGCAACCGCGGTAACGCTTATCTCAGTCTAGGGAAATTCCAAGAAGCCATAGAGTACTACAATAAATACCTATCAATAGCCAAAGAAGTCGGTGATAGGGCTGGAGAGGGAGGGGCCTATGGCAACCTCGGCAGCGCTCATTCCAATCTAGGGAAATTCCAAGAAGCCATAGAGTACTGCAATAAATGCCTATCAATAGCCAAAGAAGTCGGCGATAGGGCTGGAGAGGGAAAGGCCTATGGCAACCTCGGCAACGCTTATCTCAGTCTAGGGAAATTCCAAGAAGCCATAGAGTACTACAATAAACACCTATCAATAGCCAAAGAAGTCGGCGATAGGGATGGAGAGGGAAAGGCCTATGGCAACCGCGGTAACGCTTATCTCAGTCTAGGGAAATTCCAAGAAGCCATAGAGTACTACAATAAATACCTATCAATAGCCAAAGAAGTCGGTGATAGGGCTGGAGAGGGAGGGGCCTATGGCAACCTCGGCAGCGCTCATTCCAATCTAGGGAAATTCCAAGAAGCCATAGAGTACTGCAATAAATGCCTATCAATAGCCAAAGAAGTCGGCGATAGGGCTGGAGAGGGAGTGGCGTATGGTAACCTCGGCTTCGCTCATCGCAGTCTAGGGAAATTCCAAGAAGCCATAGAGTACTGCAATAAAGACCTATCAATAGCCAAAGAAGTCGGCGATAGGGCTGGAGAGGGAAAGGCCTATGGCAACCTCGGCAACGCTTATCTCAGTCTAGGGAAATTCCAAGAAGCCATAGAGTACTACAATAAACACCTATCAATAGCCAAAGAAGTCGGCGATAGGGATGGAGAGGGAAAGGCCTATGGCAACCGCGGTAACGCTTATCTCAGTCTAGGGAAATGCCAAGAAGCCATAGAGTACTACAATAAATACCTATCAATAGCCAAAGAAGTCGGTGATAGGGCTGGAGAGGGAGGGGCCTATGGCAACCTCGGCAGCGCTCATTCCAATCTAGGGAAATTCCAAGAAGCCATAGAGTACTGCAATAAATGTCTATCAATAGCCAAAGAAGTCGGCGATAGGGCTGGAGAGGGAGTGGCGTATGGTAACCTCGGCGTCGCTCATCGCAGTCTAGGGAAATTCCAAGAAGCCATAGAGTACTGCAATAAAGAACTATCGATAGCCAAAGAAGTCGGCAATAGGGCTAAAGAGGGAGTGGCCTATGGCAACCTCGGCAACGGTTATCTCAGTCTAGGGAAATTCGAAGAAGCCATAGAGAATTACAATAAGCACCTATCGATAGCCAAAGAAGTCGGCGATAAGGCTGGAGAGGGAGTGGTCTATTGCAACCTCGGCAACGCTTTTTTCAGTCTAGGGAAAAACCAAGAAGCCATAGAGTACTTCAATAAAGGCCTATCAATAGCCAAAGAGGTCGGCGGTAGGAATGGAGAGGGAGAGGTCTATTGTAACCTCGGTACCGCTTATTACACTCTAGGGAATTTCCAAGAAGCCATAGAGTACTTCAATAAAGGCCTATCAATAGCCAAAGAAGTCAGCCATGGGATTTTAGAGGGAACGGTCTGTGGTAACCTCGGTAACGCTTATCTCAGTCTAGGAAGATTCGAAGAAGCTAAGGAATGGTACCGATCCAGCGTGGACGCGTTTGATATCGTGAGGGCTAGTCTTCAATCTGAGGATGCCTTGAAAATAAGTTTTCGAGACCTTCATTGTAACGCTTACAGTGGTTTATGGAATTCGCTATTATTTCTCGACCTGACTGATGAGGCTCTGTGTGCTGCTGAGCGAGGTCGAGCACAGGCTTTGGTGGATGTCTTGAAAATACAATACGCCTTAGGAGAACTTCCGTCAGTGGCACCTGAACCTAAAGAAACAATCTCTTACATCTCCAACGAGTTTTCTACACAAACAGTGTTTTTAGGACTTCAAGGAAACATAATCACCTTTTGGGCTGTCAACAAGGAAAAAAAGTTTGAGGTTCGACAAAAAGAAATAAAGGGGAGAAGGAGGAAGAAAGATTCCATAACTGTCTTGCTGGAAACTACTTTAAAGGAAATTGGAGCTGGTGTTGGTGTTAGATGCGAGAACCGTTCACTAGATGAGCCCACTGATGACCTCCCGTCCAATAGAGGAGGTGATGAGGAACCAGCACAGACTTCGCAGTGCACCATCGACTCATTGCAGCCATTGCATGATGCAGTTATTGGCCCCATTGCAGACTTGTGTCAAGGTGACGAATTGATCATTGTCCCAGATGGTTCACTGTGCCTAGCTCCATTTTCTGCTTTGAGCGAATCTATAAGAATCCGCACTGTACCCTCGCTAACCAGTTTAAAGTTGATCATGGATTCCCCTAAGGACTACCACAGAACGACTGGGGCGTTGCTCGTCGGAGATCCGTGTCTGAAGGAAGTCAAAAAGCCCAGGTACAAGCAGCTTCCATGCGCCAAAAAGGAAGTAGAAATGATTGGAAAAATTCTTAACATTCCACCAATTACGGGAACCGAAGCAACCAAAAAGAGGGTGTTGGAACGACTCTCGTCAGTTGCCTTGGTTCACATTGCGGCACATGGGCGAAAAGAGACAGGAGAAATTGCCTTGTCTCCAAATCCGGGGTGGGAAAATAATCAAGATCAAGCATCGATATCAAAGATCATGAACCCCAAAGACGAGGACTACATTCTAAAAATGTCAGATGTGCAAGAAGTTCGTCTACGAGCAAGGCTTGTTGTGCTCAGTTGCTGTCATAGTGGTCGCGGAGAGGTGAAGTCGGAGGGTGTGGTCGGTATTGCGCGGGCCTTTTTGGCTGCCGGTGCTCGTTCTGTTCTGGCGTCACTCTGGGCAATTTCTGATGAGGCAACCATGGAGTTCATGAAGAGGTTTTATCAACACCTGGCAGATGGAGAAAGCGCTAGTGTGGCTCTTCACCAGGCCATGAAAACCCTACGGAATTCAAACTTTGCCGTGAAGCACTGGGCTCCATTTATACTTATTGGTGACGACGTCAGGCTTGAATTTGGAAGCCAAGCGTCTAATTATTGTAAGTGAAATGTTATTTGGAATTTTAAATACTGGGATAGGGAATATTGCACTTGAATGAAAGGAGAGTTCATATCCTTTGAAAAACGGTGTTCGGTTGACGGTGAGTTCTTGCCATTTTTTATTTTGTGCTTGTTTGAGGAAAACCTTTCTTTTGGTTTGCTATGTATGAGGTTATCCTAAAAAGACAGTTATTTCAAATTAAAGTGCTGAAAGGTAAAGCAGCAAAATAAAAAAGGCCCAGTGGTTTATACACACAGTTTAAATTAAGCTAGATCAGTAGAAAACAACTTGTCAACACGGAAATTAAAACCATATTTTGAAGAACCTAGGCAAAGTCATTATGATTTGTATTTATCTCCCGTTATAGACGTTAGTTTTCGATAAGTTTTTTCAATCGCTACTACTTTAATTTCCTACGCCTTCACAGACATAAATCGGAATACTCCATTTTGGAAATTATTTTATTTCGCTGCTGTCTCACCTGGTAATCAAACTCGCTGACATTGAAAATCTCCGTTCTGACGGAAATCTTAAAGTAACTTAAGAGTTCTATAAATCATGTCAATTGCATCTCATTATTGCTTTGTTTACTCATAGTATTTTACTTTTTTTTATTTTCAGACCCTCAATTATCAAGTTATGAGAAGACTTAAGTTATCAAAATTGGTCAAAGCGTTCTTTCGGTTGGCCGGACAATTTAGTTTTAGCGCAAATAACGATAATACTCAGACATTTGGCATACGGCGATTTCTGAACGCCTCTTTGATTATGACTGGTCTACCTGTTTGTATCCTTGAAAGAATTCTGTGGAACCTTGTGCTATGAAGAATGCACAGATCATCTTCTATGCACTAGCTCCTCATTAAGCGGTTTATGACCGGCAAATAATTTTTCGTAACACTCCGTAGCATCCTAATGACATTTCAATTAACTTAATTTAAGTCTCATTTCCTGAGAAAACGACCAAAACACGACATAAAAATAGTGAATATTAAAGAGACGCCCAACAGCTTCACTTTCCTAGGCGGGAAAGCGTAATAACTATAGATTTTTTTCTTGTAAAGAACTGCACGGACCGTAGTTGCGTAGTATATGATATTACATATAATGTCTTTGCAACAGAGGAAAACCGATCTGTGGAAAGTAGTACGTCCGTAATTGCATATCCTAGTAATAGATAGGCTTCTGTGACATACATGTAGGCAAAAGCAATTTGCAAGTAAGGTAGGTCATAATGGAGTAGTTCAGTAGTAGATAGCTTCTCGGCCATTGCAATAGACTAAAGCAATTATTCTGGAATAAAGTAATCCATACCAACCAATTTGTACAGTAGTGGAAAGGTTCTTTGCAATGAACAAAAGCAACTCTTGTGGCGAGTAGGACGTAGTTGTGTAGTGCAGTTCTTTGCAAGCAACCGTTGTGGAGAGGTGGGCTTTGGTTGCGTAGTAAAGTAGGAGTCGTGCATTAGAGTGGTTTTACTTAGCTTGTGAAATAGAAACCAAAATATTACCCACTATTACATACTTATTCCATGATTTTCTTTTGTTCACTTTTGACTATTATAGACACTAACTTTCACGGGTTAAATAAAACCACTCTAATAGGTAAAAGCAGTTTTTCTGGAGAGTAGGCCGTAGTTTCCTACTACAGTAGCACATACTACATATTATTTTTAATTGACAAAGTAGGCTGTAGTTGCGGAGTTCATCGGTTGACCGAGTCAAACCCGAGTCCGAGTCATGGTCAAATGACAGAGTCAATAGAAAATCTCTCTGTATTGGCTAAGCAGCCAAGAGCACTAAATTTCCCAAAAGTACTCTTCCGAATGGACGAGAAAACCTTAAATATCGTCGTGAATCTTCGTAGGATTTTGTTTGCACGCAACGAAATAATCTGTTGAGACGTTAAAAAGGCAAAATTAATGAGATCACAGTAGCATTCAGAATCTGATTTTGTCATTCCAAGTAAAAGAAGTATTTATTTAGGAAAATGCAATTTTCATTCAAGTTTCCATGGCATTGTTTAATCGACGGCACAGTTTTGAAGATGAAAAGCCATTTGCACAGTCGGCTTTGATTTCACAAATGAATTTATATAAATCGCTGAGGTTTGAGAAATGACTCAGTGGCAAATTTCAATCAAATAAAGTACAACGTAACTTGCTCAGACTTTAGACTATGAAGACAGAAATCTTTCCAAGAGCTCCCAGTATTTATGGACCCAAACAGCGGAAAATTGTCTTGTTACGTGGCACATTCGAAGAAACTAGGCTAGGCTCTTTTCTTTCCTAGGCCGATAAAAAACACCGCTATTTAACTCGGACTCTTTTCTGACTTGGACTCTGTTTTTACTCGGGAAATGGATTTACTCGTTGTTCATCAATTAATGCTAGACAGAGAAAGTCGAAGGAAAGATGCCTATAAAGTAGTTGTCAAACAAGGGTTGGCAAGTTATGTTTACCGAGAATTCTGTTGATAACAGAAATGGATCATGCTGTAAAGTAGAACTTTCGTTATACATGTATAGCTTTCGTGATTATACAGCCGTTCAATAGGTTCAAGAAAGAACTACTATTGCGGCTAATAGTTTTCCAGCAAACTTCTCGGTTTCCAGAGTTAATCAGAAGGTGTCAACACTGACATTTTCATTTTCCGGCGAAATTATGCTGTCGTAAAAGCAATAAACTCGAAGTCAAATAAGCTTTGAATATAAAACAGTTTTAGAGATGAAGAAGACATTGTCAATATCACTTACGAAGCATCAAATAACTATATTTATTGCTTAAATAGACCGGTGTAATTTTGCTCACTATTTTGTAAGAAGAAACGTATATTGAAGGTGAACTTGAAGCAGCTGTTAATTTGCATGAAAGACATATATAATAATCAATAAAATGGCTGTGAGGTGAAAAGACAGAAGATATGAGCTTTGTTTCGATGGTACAAAGCGAAAGCCTACGAACACCTCAGAAATAAAGAATTTCAAATAAGTGTGATGGAAAACTAGCATCTTCTATTTTGATATGTCACCTCAAACTGCCGTGACATG
The DNA here is from genome assembly GCA_964030785.1 of Siderastrea siderea. Lineage (NCBI taxonomy): Eukaryota > Metazoa > Cnidaria > Anthozoa > Scleractinia > Rhizangiidae > Siderastrea > Siderastrea siderea. The sequence goes on along the minus strand of OZ034976.1, from coordinate 12,024,763 downwards.
GATAAGTTTTCGAAGGGGAAAATATCTTGTTTAGTGTGAGAAATAAGGTGGTCGGCTAGTTTTCAGAGAGCCAACAGCAGTAGGGAAATTTTCTGCTGCTTAAGGTCGCCGAACACAGTTTTTGTGTGTGTGTGTACCTATGCGTTATTCACCGTTGCTTTGAACCCACTCGCGTCTGGAAGTCCAAAATTTGCAAGATGCAGGCTTACTAAAGAGAATTTGATTTTGATATTCTTTGTTGAACTAAGTACCATTGTCATGGCAACATAATTGGTAATAGCGCAGCCCGCGCGCTAGCGCACCAGGGGAGCACCATTGCTAAGGAAATTTGGTAATCTATCGATCCGAGAAATTTTGGTTGTGACGTCAGCGTACGCCCGTACAGACTCTGGGGGAGGGGGAGAGTAGTCGCAAGACAACCCGACAGGGAGTGGAGAATGCCTGTTTTTTCTTGGCGGGAAATCGCGCGGTGCTTTTAGGCAACCGGCGTTTTTCTTGGCGGGAAATCGCATGACCACCGTCGCGTTTGAAAAAGAGGTGTTTTTTTAAAGCTTAGCTTGTTAGCAAAACGATTCAGTTCGACCTAACTGAAGTTTAGAACTTGCGAAAAAATATCAAATAACTATAAATGGAAAGAAAGAGTTCAAGAGAGTACTCAGTTGTCTTTTTAGGAAAGCAAAAAGTTCAAGTTACTTTTAAAGACTTCATCTTTAATTTGTTGTCGGTTTCGTGCTGCGAACTGGGTCGGCACAACGCTTGAGTTCGCAGTATTTCGCAGCGTTCCCGATCTCAAATTTAGCAGAGCTGGTGCCTTCTGGGTTTTTCTGTCCACAACCATGGTTTTTGCGGCGGTCCGAACGCATTTTCCCAAGGAAAACACCACGACTGTTTATCGTAATTAAAACAGTAACATGCGTAACTCGCGTAACATCGAATCGAGTCGAAGTACATCGCTTGAATTCGCGGCATTTGGCAATGGTTCGGACATCAAACATGGCAGAGCTAGTGCCTTCCGGTATTTTCTGTCTACAGCCATGGTTTTTGCAGCGGACCGAACACATTTCCCTAAGAAAAACACCCGTGTTTATGTCAATCCAGCTGTGATCAATAAACAACTGTTTAAGTATTAAAATTATTCCTCGTGTGAAAACTTAGCACAAGTTGTGTAGTGGTTAGCATTTTCCCTTTTCATTCCTGCGGTTTTGGTGGCTCGTTGGTGCGACCCTCAGGGGGAGTAGATTTTTTTTTCATGTTTTCTTTTGCGTTTTTTTTTGGGTAATAACTTTGAAAAAAAAATGAATAACGTCCAGCAATTAAAAAAAAGGGGGGGTCCGCTTTTAAGCTTGGCTAAATCTATATATTAAACCACATTAAATAATGGGTTTGATTTATATTCAGAAAAACTAGTCGTTAAATTTTTCCCATCATTTTTGCTCTGAAAAGCTGCAACAGAATACTGACGTGTTACGCTGATCTCGTGGAATTTTGAGAAAGAGATCTTCCTTAATTTGGTGTTTCCAATTAACGTTTTTGAGCATGTCCTTTGTCAGATTTCAATTTTTGTTTGCGGGCGCGTTAAGCATGTTCTGAACCAGTACTCTTTTAAATTTCGTGAATTTCTAATCATTGGTTCATTAGAAATCAGCGCATTTCTGCTAAAACAGGCAGTCACAATTTTCTGGTTAACTGTGCATACGTTTGTCAGGGTATTCGCGGATCCACAGACCAAAAATGACCCAGAAAGGCAGAGTATTTTTCCTATCGTATTACCTTTTGTACATTATTGCAACAAACGTTTTCACACATAACAATATGATTGCTAAAAGGGAGAATAACCATGCGCCATGATTGTTTTTTCGAGAGCTTTGCATGTGCGCGAGTGGCGCGTTGACTTGCGTCGTCAGTCAAAATCGTAGAACCGTGTGTTCAGTTATCTTAAATTTTCAGCTAAAGCCATGGCCAAACGGAGCCGAAAGTTAACGCAAGTTTGGAAATGCGAACTTGTGCACACAGAATTGCGAAGGGAGACCAAACAAACTTGCAAGTAGACGTAAGTTGGATGTAAGTTGGCAAAAATCCTTTTCAGTGCAGCAATGCACGCGCCCGTATACAAAGAAAAGCACTACTAAAATCAACTTGCGTCATTTGTGTTATGTGGCCAAATAGGTAAAAATTTGCGTTCACTTGCGTTCAAATTTGAGCTCTGACAAATTTGAGCTCGAACAAATTGAAATAAGCCATTGCAACTACCTGCAAGACATGGCCAAACGATGTCGCCAATTAAGGTCATGCATTAAAATCAACCTTGTAATTCATATGGTCATGTAGAATGAACCTTTCCCTTCTGGGAAGATATCGAAATTAGTATGAAACCTCCAGGATGTTTTCGCGAACCAACTAAACGTTTGAAAGAACCACTTTCGATTGCTGCTTTTAAAAGTGGTTGTTTTTAAAAAAACGTAGATCACAAAACAATTTAAAGTGCAATGATCACAAAGGCTACTTTAACAAACATTAGAGTGCACTTCGCTAGTACACTCCATGGGCCACTGGGACACGCACATTAAACACAACTGAATGTTTATCATTTGTTTAATGTCACAGATAACGACACAATATTATAAAGCAATTTATCTAAAACATATGCATAAAATGGGCCATTAAAGAAGCATTGTTAGTAATTCCTTTACTGAGTGACTGGAAATAAAAAATGCAGACCCGCTAAAATGGATCCCTTACCATCTAATTTCACCGATGTGCAATTGTGCTTTGAATAATCATCTAATTTTCATCTGTTTGTCGTTTTTTCAGTTTGCCTACTCCTTTGGATGGACTTGTCTGCGTATGTAGTGTGAAAAATTTCTGTTTGTAGTTAATAGCTTTGTCCCGCACAGTCTTATATAGAAAGTATTCGGTTCTAGGGCTATAACATAAACTTTATTTAATTCGGTCAGTCTAGGGTCATCGTTTTTGAGGAATATTTATTGCAATTTTTTTCTGCAAGAATTTTAATTTTAGTCCGATAACATCACTATTTTTCATTTATAAGAGAACAACAAACAAAAATATTTACAAACTTTCCATTGTCCACTTGATGTTGTCATTCAAGCGTAACAAAAATAGCATTTAACACTTCTGTAAATGGACCCCCGTGCTATCAGACTCTACCAATGTGGAGAGACTTTGTTCACGGAGATGGATCTTAACCGAAATCTATATCTTGGAGTCGTAGTTTTCGCATTGCTTCTTCAGTTGGTCTTTGGTGAGTACATTTAATACATACATTTAATGTATTTCATAATTGTCTAAGACTTCATTGAAGCTTTCTTTTCTTACGAGGAAGCAAATCTGGTTGAAACTTCCTTTTCTATCGTTACTGTCTTAAGCAAGAATATTTCACGTGAAAAATACACAAAGAATTTGTTGATACACAAGTGTGCTAACATCATACAAATAGAATTTTAAAACTTTCTACAATACCTTAAGGTTGTACAAATTAGGTTTAAAATATTATCTTGCAATGGAGTCAATTGTGGCCATTTTTAATGTGGTCTATACATGCTGTACAGCCAGTTATAAAGCAGTGGTTTGATAGAAATGCTGGCGTTTGATAAAGGCGAGAAATTATGTATTCTCATCTTCATCAAAAAGGCAGAGGCTCGAGAGACTGTGCACAAGAATTGAGAAAGCTTTGAGTATGGAAAGCGGAAATCTTGAGTGGCTCAAGGAGAGCGAGAAAGTTGTTTTGGCTTCAAGAGTGCAACCACTAGTCAGCAGTATAAATTTGAAATTAGATATTTCAAACAGGTGTCTTGCAGATATAAACAAACAGTCCAATGATATTATTAGTAAAATTCATGATTTACAATAAGCGCGCGGGGGGACGATGGGAAGAGTGAAAGGCGCGGTCTCCCTCCTTCTCTTTCCCCTTCCCCGCCTCTTAGGGACGCAAAGAGACCTCTGCGGAGAAGAGAGGAACACAGAATTATAAATAAATGTTCTTAGAAAGCAAACATCAGTGTGAGTTTATTATTCATTGACATCCACCTGCTATTTATAAGCTCCTGCTATACTAGAACTTCATTTACAGATCCTTCTGCTAAATATGTGTTAACTGACAGTGGCAGGTTTTGTGGAATTTTTTATGCCCCCCCCCCCTATACCTTCTTTCACAGCAGGAGAAATTTTCGATAGCCCCCCCCACCCTAAAACCTCACAGCAAAAAATCGTGGCCCCCCTTATAGTCAAAATACTCAGCGCGTTCCGCTCATTATTTAGGAATGATTTTCATTGCTCGGGAACGGATTGCATTATTGGAATCAAAATTCCATTTTCAAATTGAAGATTGAAATCTTCCAACGGTGAACTCATTCGAAATAACGAATGTTACACGCCAAATACGAAACCGTTGGCGGCTGTTGGTTTCAATCGGTTTGACATTACAGGGAATTTTTCTCAATTTTCAGGAACATTTCTTGTGCATTTACAGCAGACTTGTTAGGCGGCGCGACGTGCCTAGGCACGTCCGGCCGACTCATAAAATGCAACGCGCATTCCTGCTTTGGCGAAAGTCGGTTCACTTAGTCTCTGCGCGGGCTCTAAACAATCAGGCTCGTTATCATGACGTCGATTTTACCAGATTGAAAGCTAATCTCTCAAATACCGGACATTTTGCTCGTGATAGGGTCATTTAACTCTTATGAAAGTGGTTTTTAAACAACATCGTTTTGTTAAAGAGAGCGATGTAGGTTCACTGATTTTCCGGAAAGCTGAGACTACTAAGCCTGCGAGATCGTCAATGACCCATGGAGACTATTGTTAGTAGTGGTTACACAGTGCTTCCAACTCGACGCGTTGCCAAAGCGATCATAAACTCCATTCTTGAGTCCCCCGATGACCCAAAGCAGAGGAACGAAGATAGTGTCGGCATTCGAACAATGGCCTTGTTGTTATCATGACGTAAATTAAAACGGACCTGCATCGTTGTTATAAAAATAGATTGCAATTAGCCTGCACTCGTGTCGTTAGGATCCGATTGGAGCCCTTGCCTAAAGGCTGAAACATTTGTCGTGAATACCTAAGGATCCGATTTATTTATCCAGGTAAAGCCACAGGGTTTTCTCCTGGAGAAAGAGTCGTACCGAGGTCACTGGTTACAAACAAACCAAGTTCTCAAGTTGCATACATACATTTAGTTCCTTACATACCGGAAGTGCAAATTGTCTATAACAGGTCAACGGAAACCACGAACTACTAAAGTTAAACTTTTTTTTTTAGGAAAAGGGGAGGGGGGAGGTGGTCAGAGACTATGCGCCGCCTGTAAATTCTTCAGAATTTCTTGTTTTTAAGAAATTATTCTTCCCGGTTTTATAGCAACAGACTGCTTCTTCACTTTTAAAAGTATTTGCGATTAATATTTTGTTGAGCTAACACAAATCAAGTCAGATAGGTCAAGCCGCCAACAGTCTGCTACTTGCACGTGAACATTCGCCTCATGTCAATAATAAACCAATCAGCATTCCTTATTTGGAAAAAGGCTACCGTTGTAACATTACAATATTCAATTTGAAAGTGGAAATTTTGATTCCAATAACGCAATCCGTTCCCGATTAATGAAAGTCATTCCCAAATAATAAGCGGAACGCGCAGAGTATTTTGACTATAAAAATCGCCATAGCCCCCCCCCCCCCCCTCTACATAAATTATGAACCCTCCCTAAATGCTTCCTTTACTTCAACTTCAACTCTACTTCTACCCAGTCGATGATTCTGACCAAGCCCATGGACCGAGCAACTCTGCCAAACTGTGTTTTCCCGCTGGTATAACGGCACGAGGCGAATGTCTGTATGTAGCTGAGCATCCGTTGGAATCCCAAGGTGCTATCCGAATGACTTGTTCTTTACAAGGCCTCATCCGGTGCCAGTCTACACTAGTGGCATGGTATTACTGAAGCAATGGAGCTAGGGTTCGATACGTACTCGTATGTAGTACTAATGATAATCGGAGGCCCGAAGGGATTTTATTAATAGGCAGATTAGTAGTTGTTAAGGTAAAACGACCTTCATTAATAGTCAGTTGACAAGAAACCCTCGACCAAAACCATTAGTGGATCCTTCCGCTCACCTTATTCAAGCCACGTTTGCATGATACGACACATTGTGTTACGTCCAAGTTTGTTTCATGGCCGCTTCCTCCCCATGCATCATTTAAAACAATACAGTACAATTTGGGTAAACTAAGCAATGTGTTGAGTAAGTTGGCACTTTTTTGCTATTATTTTTATGTTTTAGACTAGTCGTTGACACTCTTGTGGAGTGTAGGCTTTACGGAAAGACAAACAAAGCCTGTAACGTGAGAAATAAAGTAGCTTGGAAAGATTGTTATTGTGGTGCTGGTTAATTTTCGATAAAAGAAATAGAAATCGAGATATTTCTTGCCTTGCGCAATCTGTTGTATTTTTACGGTAATTTGGTGTCTATTCACGAATCAGCAACTGTACCACATATCTGATTGTATAGAAGATTTATGGTTACGTTATGTGACATAAACAGGTGTTACAGAATTATAGAAAAAACGCTGTAATAAATGCTTGGGATTAAGCGAATTCATGGAAACTTTACAGGACATATAGGAACCAGAAAGTTATCAAGGAAAATGTTTTGCCAAATTGTGAAAGTGTAGCGATTTTTCGGCAACGGTAGTGACAGGAATAACAGAAAAATAGAGATTTTAGCAGTTTACAAGAACGTTAGCTAGGCACGGCAGAGCGGTAGTTGGGGTGGTGAAGGAGGCTTCCTTGAATCCCAGACAATAAAACTCGTAGGGAGTATAATTCGTCCATGAATGTTTCCTTTGAGGTCGGCATCATGGCATGATAACGTCAGTATGACGGAGAAATCACGTCATAATTTATGGATAGAGGCCATCTTGGATTTCTTAATCTCCTCAAAACTTAGGGAAACTACTAAAATGGACTCAAAAGTAAAATAAAAGAACGGTAAAATGATCTTAACTGTAAAGTGACCGCGAGAACAGGAGAAAGTTAAAACTTAACGTTCCAGAAGCTTTTGCGACATTGTCAAGTCATTTTTAAAGATTTTCGTATTCCCTATGAACGTGGCCATAATGCGAGAGATGTTGGGGATATTTTGCTGATAATTGTGCGAATTTATGGCTGTTGATGACGTTACAGTTTGTATAACAATAGGCCTTTGGCTAAACGAGCTTCAATCATTTTTCTCATCCGCAGAAATGATTCAAAATTAGTACCCATTTTGCAGACAATTCTGCATCCAAAAATAAAGAAAGAGCTTTAGAAACTTGGTACAAAGTAATTCAAGGGAAAAAAAACTTCGGTTCGATATTGTTACCCTAGGTAAGAAAGTCCAAGCGTCGACTATTAGAAAGGCGGAACGGAAAAAATGAATTTTGATGAGTCAGGTACTCTCACGAGGAAGGAAATAAATAAACAAGTTTTGATGAGTCGGGAACCACTTACAAAGGCCAACAATAAGTCAGTCCCAAAGTGAATGAAATGGAAAGAGAAAAAAAAAGAAAGATAAAAAAGGACCAGGAAAAAAGAGCGTGTTGGCACCGACAAACGAGGATGGTATGATGTATGCAAATCATGGACCCGGTCCATGGACCACTCCTGCAGATCTCTAAAGAGACCAAAAAAAGAAAGCAAGATCAAATATAAAGTTTGTTCAGAACACCTCAGAGTCGTGTTTAATATTTCGATTCGTACTTGGGCTGCTGCCGTTTTGACTGAAAGAACATCTAGGTATTTTCCAGAATTTTCCGGAATTTTTCAGTATTTAGTTTGTGATAAAGAAACAGAGTTTTATTTCTAAAGTAAAGGCCTGAAAGTGACTCTAAGAATCTCGTTTATTTCTTAGTGTGTAAAAGCGTAAAGATTAAGGTGTCAGATTCGGAAAAGGGAATGAAAAAAAAACGCACGAAAATTTGGTGCAAAATAAGCATTTCATAGAAAAAATTAGGCTTCTTTTTATGAAAAGCCTTAAGTCAGGCTTTACATCTGATCACATAGATTAGCGACCAAAATTAGAAACTAAGGTGTTTGACTGTTGCTGCTGAACAAAGGTTGGCTCGGTTTGGCTAGGGTTAAATATGACTACATATTCACTGTTTACCAGATTTATAGCAATGAAAATCCCTTGGGCAGAGAAAAATGAATCAATCAAAATTGATTTAGCATTCCATCTCCAAGCTGCAAAATAACAAGCATTGGGAAACTGTGACGTTTTCGTTGAAAATGCGTTGAACAGTTGAATCTGCCTCTTCGCAGTGTTTATCTCTGAGTTTCTGGCAATTGTTTAAACACGGGGGGAAATATTAACTCGTATTCCACTCTTGGCTCGTAAAATGAGCTCAGGAATCAGATCGTCCACCGGGACGATGTTCTCGGGATCAAGTGATAACTTGAACCTAAAATGAATAAAAGAAAACAAACAAAAACAAACAAACAAACAAATCGAGTTGAGTAAGTAGATTATCAGGGATCTTAAGCACAGACGTTTATGAGGCATGAGTGGAAACAGAAAGTTGAGGCGGTTTCCCTTCTGACGCTGTTTGACACTGTCTTGTCCATAATGCAAGCCACCGGATACCGAAGCAAGAGTTTTTCTAGGCTTTGGTGTGGAGGACAATTAAAAAAAAAAAAAAAAAAAAGAACAAACAATCACTGGGGCTCCTAAAGGTCTGTGCTTATAATTCCTTTGTATTCAGTGAATAACAAGCCGAAAATGTATAGAGAAATTCTGAATCTCCCAAATCGCTTGCACCCATAACCTAGAGCACACCGGTAGGATGTCCTAACACCTGAGATGAGGTAAGACTTGTGTCGAGCTGGTGTTATACACGTCCCTCGATTCATACACAGACCGTAGGTCTGATCTCAGCAACTTTGAAAGTATCTCATTTATTATGATGCTTGGTTTCGAAACGAAATGATCTTTAGTCTTTTAAGTACAAGCTATCTTGTTATCTTGTGTCCCAATTAGCATGTATGCCAAAGCATTTTGACACACTAAATAAAGTTATTATTAAGCAGTCACACGATACCGACTTACTTGCGAAGGATCATGGCAAGAGAAACTTTGACTTCTGCTAGCGCAAAGCTCTGTCCAATGCAGTTCCTATACAAAACAGAGACCTAACGCGTGAAATCATGTATCGGAGAAAAACTACGAATTCCTTATCTAATCGTGTCTTATCTCTACTGACTGAAGGTTGAAATATTGACAGAAGACGCTAAACAACAAAATGAGTTTTAGTAGACAACAAAATTATTGCAATAAAAAAACTTGCCATTTTTAGGTCCAGTGCGTAATCGTTGACTATCACTAATTACCGTTCGCCTTTCATTTTCTCCGAGTCCGATTGATTCAAATTGATCACGTGACGTGATAAGCGATAGGGTACTTCTGGCGAAAAACCCGGATGGATAGACCCCCCCCCCCCCCCAAAAAAAAAGCAAAAAATTTTAAAATAGGACGCATTCACTTTTCTAATGCATTAACAAACAATTAACTTTGATCCTACAGTTTTAATATCTTGCATCTTTATTTGTCTATTTCAATTCAACTTTTAGCCTAGAAAGTGAAATTGGTGAACTGTATCAGGAATATTGGTTTGATAGTGTTTGATAGTTTCCCTCGGTCATTATTTTTTCTCAGTAGGCACCAACTTTCTCGGCAACTATCAGCTGGTAGTCCCTGTACAGAAACAACCCATCATTAAATAGTTAACGACGATTAAGCCACTCAGATTCACGCACTGGTAGGGTGAATACCTCCTAACGCTCAAGTGACACTGACTAACGACCAAACTTTAAATAAACAATTAATTGTTTACCAACATGACCAAACTTTGAAACAACAATGCGTCTTTATACCAGGCCAAAATTTTAACCGTGGCAATAGGAAGATAAAAATAAAAATGGTGAAAAATAGTGCAATATAGTTGCCCCGATATTTGTACCCTCGCATAATCCGAGCTCGCCTAGACTGACCCGTTACCTCGAACTACGTACTTCCCGTGTCCAGAAGAACCGCCCAAACTTTGAGTTCTGAGAACAAACCGTAAAAAACCAAAGCTCGGGCACATACTTATAATTATTCACAATCTCTCACGTACCACGTACCTTGGGCCAGCTGAAAACGGAATGAATGCATACGGCGACATGTCTTTTAAGCTTTCAGCAGTAAAACGCAGAGGATCAAAGTTCTACATTGGCACCACAAACAAACAATCAAAACACCAAAATTAATCGATAAAGCGGTTACAGTCAAGGACAACTGCATGTTAATCATCAAATTTTTCACCCAAAATAACGTCACAACGAAAATTTATTCCACCAGTAACTTAAAGAAATTTCAATGTATTTCGACCTTAAAAAGGTTGAACAAAAATTTGGCGATAATGCACACAAAGGAATGTTTGGAACGTTGTAACATTATTTCACTGAATTCGTATAGTGAAAAAAGATGTGGTTTTTTAATGTGGCTTTAAGTGATAGCTTTCTTAACTGTTGGTCTTTATTGGCTGATATACAGGTCGACTGGTTTAGTTTTACTACAGTATGTAAGCGTATATTGTAATTGTTGGTGGTTGGTGGTGCGTTTCCGTCGATCGCCGCAATGTTTATTTATTAAATAAATAAATAAATAAATAATATGGAAATTAGCAGTGGCACATCCACAAAGTGGCTCTTCGTCTATTCTGTCCAGATCGAATTGAAATTTACCTGGAAGGGTACCCGAAGAAAAAACCTCTCGGAGCAAGGACGAAAACTAATAACAAACTCAACCCACATCGGGCGCTGAGTCCGGGAATCGAACCCGGGCCACATTGGTGGGAGGCGAGTGCTCTCACCACTGCGCTATTGTTTGTTCGTTTGCTTGTTTACGACATGTATGACTTAAAGAAGCTCAAACCTCTGGATCCTTCCAAACGTGTGGATTGTGGTGCAGTGCGTATACATTGGTCATCACCCATGACCCTGAGAAGGACAAAAAAAGTTATAAATCGAAGGCTTGTACCTCTGGTCAGACAAATAAGAAATCGTTGTAATATTATCAAACCCTTTCACTCAAAAAGATAGATTTCATCCAAAGAATAAAAAGCTAGTACCAACATATACGGCATAAAAAGAGCTTTCATTTCATTGGTCACACTTTTTTTCAAAAGTTAGAACAAAATATGCAACTCAAAGATTGACCCTGGACGTAAAAGCTAAGGCCTATTGCGACTCTGTGGGACAGAAGTACTCAGGGAAGGCTTTCCTTTATCATTGACTTTCAAAGCTGTTCAGTGTGTATTTACCTTCCGGTACAAGGTGGCCGTCTATTTCATATGTTTTGTCCAAAGAGCGACTGATCATGGGGACTGGGGCGAAGATCCTGGTTGTTTCCTTAATGCACATGTGCAGATACGTCAGCTTGCCCAACTGCTTCCTGAGAAATATAACAGAGCATGTTTCTTTTGAACAAAAGGGGAATATAAGGATTGTGATGACTGGAGACTGAGGGTGAACAGCCTCCCAGTTGTACTGGCTAATTCCTACCTTTTGGGGAGCAAAATGTGAAACGATTTCTTTTTGTGTATGTGAAATGTGGTCTGATATAGAGAAGTGACAGGGGCACCCAACGAGAAAATTTTAGCAAAATACTTGAAATATTATTTTCTGCTTTCTTAGATTGTTTCAGAGCTTTTAAAAGGCACATTTGTGTAAGCTAGTACATATTGATCTGTTCGGCGTTTTTAGCTGAAAAGTTAGGCCGCAGAAAACTTTAGGAAACAGAATCCTATCCGCCGAATTTCCGAGCTGCTGATGGCTCTCCGAAAATGCTGGCTGGCCTTATTTTGCACTCTAAACGACATATTTGACCTTCCGATAAAAATAGGAACTTATAATTTCTAATTGCTACGAAAGTCTGACGTGATGTTTCCTCAAAGAAATCTCTAGCTTTCACTGCGATCAAATCCGAAAATCTCAGGCGATTTTAGGTCTCCCGAACAGATATTCCCCGAACGAACCGTTGGGTACCCCTGAAGTGATCCACGATTTTTGTTGTTTCGTCCAAGCTTTTAATTTCTAAAAATTCAGTTTCGAAGTTTTCCAAGTCGCTGAAAAAAATTAAGTGTGAGGAGATCGACTATTTTTGATTTTTGGTATTTGTGTGCATTACTTCAGATTGAGGCTAAGCCTGTAAAAATGGGGCGATGTCGCAGCTCTTACAAGGTCTTCTCTGATTTGCTGAGAAAACAATACACCAAACAACAAAACAATGGACCCTAGCCCCAAAAACAATAGAGCTGCGTGATACCAAGGTCCAATGAAATTAGAAGTTGTTAAGAGCTGCGGGGCTACTCTAAAAATGTGGCTTTATTATCTTTATTCACCGGAAATAGAACTCGAAGGTAGGTACCTCATGCATGCAAAACGGAACTGTTACAACGAATCATGAAATAAACTTTGATAGCAAGAAAGCAGTTGGCTATGAATGTAGTTTTCATCGAAGGTTCCTTTTATTAAATAATAACAATATTCATTACTGATACAACTTACCAGTCCAGTTCGTCTTTGTCACCATACATTTCATCAATTTCCTGTCGACATTTCTCCTGATGTTCGGGATACCTTGCCAGATTGTATAAAGTCCATGAAATAACTGAAAAGGGTAATAACAAAACAAGCATTTCTTGGGTTTTCTTCCGGCTTGTAATGGATATCGAAAAGAGAAGGATTAATAAGCAAGCTGTGGTACTAATAAGCGAGTCCAGTCGTGTGACGTCGGCGACAACGACGGCAGCGATAACAACGAAGACGAAGCAATGATTATGACGACCATAACTAACAGGATGATTTCAAAAAAGATTTTAGAACCTCTGCAACACAGCTCCCTTCTCATTACCCCCTCCACACCCCCTCCACACCCCCTCGCCACACCCCGCCTGCAAACTAATGTTGTATCAGATTCTATGATTATACATTCATAGGAGGATCATTAAAGTAAGATAAACACCAATACTAAAAGTGTGCGAACTACTTAAAATGAAAATAAGTATTGTAGTCTTCAAAAATCAAAATTAAGAAAACACGCATACCACTGGCTGTTGTGTCGTGCCCAGCAAACATAAACGTCACAACTTCTCCAACAATTTCTTCATCATTCAGGCCATTTCCATTTTCGTCCTAATCGAAATATAATTACCTTAAGTTACCCAAGGAAGCGGAAATAAGTTCTCTAGGAAAAACAATCAAACTGCAACAGCAGAGAAGGCTACCGAGAGGAGAAACCTGTAATTAAATCAAATCTCGTTGGGTAATTCGACAAATTTCTGATCAGTGATGAGCAATCAGGATATGCCAGGGGTACTTCGAAAGGTGTAATGTAATCTTGACAACACCAACAGCATTTCCAACGACAGTTGTGCGGGCTTACAGAAACCATGAGAGTGATGTGATGTGATGTGATGTGATGTGATGTGATGTGATGTGATGTGATGTGCCATAAAATCGTCAACACTATCATCTAATGAAACGTAAAGTAAAGCTTGGGCTCTAGACTGAAACGATTCAGCCGTCATTGTTACATAGAGCATTGTTCATTGTTCATTAGACTTTCATTGAGCATTGTTCATCGTTACAAAGGCTACAAAGGCATGTATTTGTGTCATACCTTAGCCTCTAACGAAATGTCAAGGAAATCCAAATGTTCATTGTTCATTGAGAATTGTTCATTGTTATAGAAAAATACAAAGACTACAAAGAGCTACAAAGAGCTACAAAGGCTACAAAGGTTACAAAGAGCTACAAAGGCTACAAAGGCATGCATTTATGTCATACCTTAGCCTCTAACAAAATGTCAAGGAAATCCAAATGTTCATTGTTCATTGAGAATTGTTCATTGTTATAGAAAAATACAAAGACTACAAAGAGCTACAAAGAGCTACAAAGGCTACAAAGAGCTACAAAGGCATGCATTTGTGTCATGTATTTGTGTCATACCTTAGCCTCTAACAAAATGTCAAGGAAATCCAAATGTTTTTTTTCCTCAGTTTCTCTTTCTCTGCCTGATGAAAAACAAAATCCGATTGATTCCGTGCAAGAAACACACGCGCTGTAGACTGACACGGTCCAATCTCTCTCTATCTTACTTAGCATAGAATCAACCTCTACTAGAATTACCTATAGCTGCATAAGGGCCACACGGATTTCAATAAAGATCGAGAAGAGATTCAAGCAGCTACTTGTATGAACGGTAACTAAGGTCATCAATATAACACCGCCTCGTTACCAAAACGAGTCTTCTCATCACACCATTGCAAAAGGAAACTCGATTGACTCCCCAAGGGTCACCTTGACATTGCTGGTTGGTTAATAAGGATTCTCTCCTTATTATGCAGAGTTAAAAAATCTTCACGCTTCTGTAGTTGCATGACTTCGAATTCGTAAAAATCAGGGCAGCAATCAAGCTACGCTTCTGCAAAATTTGACGATCCTTAAATGTGGACATACAAAATAAAGCTTCTCGTGTGGTGTCATTCACATGTGAAACCCCCGCCCCACTACACCCCCGCCACCAACATTTTGTCACGTTTCTTGCTAACGGATCCGTGGTACCGATCTATACACTTGGATGGAAAGAAGATGATGTGAGTAGTTATATAGTTGGGGGTACCAGATCATTTTTTTTTCAAAATGATCTGTTACCAAACCCAACTATATATCTACTTTCCATATGATGGAAATTATTTTATGGTTTCTTCTGGGGGGGTATAAAAAGCAGTTTCATATGTTGGTAGGAGCCGAGCAGGCTCGGGAAGTCGTCACTTTAGTGACGAGTGAGGCTCCTTTCAGCTTACTGTGGGTAGAGACGTAGTCTCGTAGGGCACAGTAAGCAATATATGGTACCAGAGCATTTTTTACACATATTGGTTTCATTTTATGGTTTTATTTCATGGAAATCTATATGTTTTTATTTCATGTGGAAACGAACGCATTTTCCATTGCGTGACTTCATACAACAGGAAGTCTAAAATTCTCGGAAAACAGGAAGTCTTGAAATTCTCGGAAAAGCAGACTGTGCTTGCGGAACTTGTATGGAGGCCGACACAGCTGTGTCGTGACGTCACATCTTCAGATTGTATAATGTCCGTAAGCGAAACTATTGATTCCACCGTTTGCTATATATCGTTTATCGTCGAAGCAAGATAATGACACTTTATTAAGCTCATAGCTTCCGAGTTGGTGATTGATGCTTCGAATTGTTTTCATGGTATGATGTATTTGTTTGTTATTAATTAATACATTTTTATAATCTTCATGTTTGATGTCGTTCTTTATTGTATTTTTCTTGATTCCCTTTGCTGTTTTTCCACCTTTCTGGTTGTCTTTTATGTAACTGTACATTTTTGATCGCAAACCAACGAATTCTGTGATTGGTATTCCAGCTGCTTCATCCTTGAATTTACCGATTACCTTCTTGTTTGTCTTATTGAAATATGGAGAGTTTTCTGGATAGTCGCTGTTGTCAAATCGATCTTTGTCATTCCAAAAGTCTTGGTACACATCTTCAGCTTCAATCTCATATGTTAGACTGTCTGTGTCAGTGAATAGTAGTCTAGCCTTATTACCATCATACTTTTCTTTTATGTAGTTATAATGAAAATCATACATTAATGTCTTACTTAGATCAAGAATACACATACCCACATATGCCGGCCTGTTTAGAGTTAGCGTTTCTTTGATCTTATGCACTGCTACCAGATTTTCATTGAATATCTTACTGCTTACATAAGTTGGTTTAGAAGCCATCTTCAATAGTTTTTTCTCATCTGTAATAAGTCTGACATCGACACGCTTTCTTATGTTCTCCATCGTTTTTCTAAATACTGAATTGTTCATTAGCTTGAAGAAGTCTTTTTCGAATGAATTTTTCGCTTGAGTACGTTTTTGTGTATTGAAGTCAATGTATTGTTTAAGCCATGGTGACTGATTGAATTCTAATGCTCTGTGCACTTTCTTTACTTTCAATCCAAGATCAAGATACAACTGTAGATTTCTATAGTGTAGAACATATTTTTCTTTGTCACATAAAGTAGGGATCAGTTTATGCACCAGTCCTGTCGATATGTTGAACTTTTTCTGTATGTTCTTACAATATCCAGACAACATATCATCAGTTACTTTAACCTTTTCCGGTCCTAGAGGGTAGTCGTTATGAAGGTCATGCAACTCTTTGGGGTATTCTAGATCAACTTCTAGTATCAATCCTTTATTACTGTCTTCATTATACTGAGCTAAATTGATTTTATTAATCTGCTTTTCTGTCATCCATCTAAAACCACCAGTTGGTAGGTATTGACTCATAGCCCAACCGTATAAATTATTAGCATCAAGATACATAATGTACTTTGAGGGCGCCTTATCGTCGTATTCTCTCATATACTTGTTATTCGCTTTACCATATCGATTGGCTATATAAGATATACCACCACGCATACCTTTTTCAATGAATTGAAACATGTCTATGTCTGTCATTAGTTCCAATTTGATATTAGTCATCTTCAACATAGCATCCCAAGATAATCCTGGAGATGTAAAGTAGTGACAGGGATCAAGTTTATAATACTGAAGACAGGTTTTACGGAAGTTTTCAAACACGTCAGCTAATAGAAGAATATCAGACTTAAGATATAGATTATGGTATTCACCCATCGTTTGTAATTGAAATGTATTCCACACGTTTTGAGCATGGATATAATCCTCATCTGTTATGTGCTCATTATTCAAGATACTAAAAAATTCTTCTTTCGTTGGCAATTCTGTTTTATTGAATTTCTCAAAAGTGTCCATGTAATCATACGGATAGACACCCTTCTTAGCCATCAAATCAAGCTCTCTATTTTTAAAACTTTTGGAGGTATATTTTAAAGCTTCAGTAGGTAAGTTGCTGACTAGTTTATCAAGACTAGAACTCATGAATTGGAAACTGTCAATGAATGTCAGATGATTACCAAGCATGAAAGCCATATATTTTTCCATATTGTTTGGTATAGCATCGATATTCATTTGTTGTTCTTCTCCTTTCTTATTTTTATATGTATGTTTCTTAACAATAGCTCCAATCTCTTGCATTATAAAATGACTGTCATAACCTCTTAGATTATGGAATATAACAGGAATTTTTATTTCTTTTGGATTTATTCTGAGTTTCAGATTACAGTCTTGATGTGCTGAGCCTCTGTATTTGCCAGTAATATGGCAATGATCTCTGACTCGAATGTCTTTTTCAGTATATTTTTTATCGCAGATGTGACATTCTTTTGCTTTTTCGAATTCCTCTTCATCCTCTTTCGTCATTTTCAATGGTTTGTTAAAAAATTTTTTCATTACTTTTTTACAGTATTTTACTTCTTCTAACATATTTTCCATGAATTTATACACAGCCTTTTCACCCCTATATAGTTGTATTGGTTTTGTATGCTTATCATCATAACAACAAACCACTTTATAACCATATCCACAGTCTGTATGTCTTTGGTAGGCTTCGGTGTATGATTTATTACTGTTAGGTTGACATCCATGAATCTTCTCTGTTATGGCTTCAAAATCTGCATAGATAACGAACGGCACTGGTTGCTGATTATGGAAATTATTGAATTTCAGTATATTATTGTCCTTATCAGGCATTTTCACTGCCTGTGTTCCATTAATTTGAATACAGATTTCTTTATGATTGTTTAGAACCCTGTCGGAACTGAAACATTGCAGGCAGTGCATACAAAAATGCTTTTTTTCTTTGTGTTTAGTCTGATTATACTTGAACTTATTAAAATCTTTAATGAGGACGTAGTGATTGTTTTCATTTTCAGTTATCAATAATAAATTCATCTCTCGATCATATTTTTCTTCCGACAAGAATATTGGATATGGCTCTTTGTTTTCATAACAAAAAACATTTATATTGATTTTATTTTGTTTTTCAATTCTGTGATATTGTTTTTTGCTTACTGGAAATTGAATCCCTGAATAATCTAGATTTTTAACATATAATTTATCAGATTTTTTAATTCTTTGTGGGTATTTATCTTGTGGATTTAAATGTCGGATATGACACCATCTGAAACATTCATTATCCTCATTTTTCATGTTTATTAAGCCTTTAGCGCTGTTTCGCAGTTCGTAAGGCAGTTGGATATATGAGGATCCTTTCAATGGCTTGTATTTAACTATGTTGAGGTAATGACTATCGACTGATTTGATTGTCCAACCAGATCCTTCTGATATCCATTGAGCTATCTTATTCAGTATCTGTTGTTTTGATAATTGTAATGAATCAGCGATTTCCATTTGGTTGATTATTGTTTGAGATGTACTATTGAAATATGCTAACTTTTCAACTATTTCACCATCAGACATTTTGCTAAATGTGACTTTCAATGTTTCAACGTATTTCAAGCCTTTCATTTCATTCAACAAAGTTATTACACGATGTTCTATAGCCTTTCTCGTGTTTTGCATTTGGGCTAAGGGGTCTTTATTGTTTTTGATGCTGATTTCATAAGACTTAGTGTAACCTTTTAAAGCTTTGTCTGTTTGTTCTATTTTGGTTCTTCGTGCTGGAACCGGTTTTTTAACTGCATGTTGTTTAGTTCTTGGTGCTAGAACTGGTTTGTAATCATCCATAAACTCTATTGGTGGAAGAATGATGTTTTCTTCATATTCTTTAGCCATCTGTTTGACACTCTTGCGAGGTGTTGGTATTGGTCTCCTTGGTTTGTATGTTCTTGGTGCTGGAACTGGCTTGGTATCGTCAACCACTATGATTTTAGGCTTCTTCTTCTCCTGCTTCAGAAGCAATTTGATAAGTTCCGATTTGCTGAGTTTCTTCAAACTAGCTTTATCCATATCTATATGATTAGATTTTTCTGATTTCATTATATATACTATAGTAAAGATATTTTTTTAAGTGTCTATAATTAGTGCGTTCAAATTTTGTCGAGAATTCAAATGATCCGCGATTGGATCCTTTAAACTATACGAGATGATTTATATTAGTTTTTCAAGAGTAACGTAATTTATAGCATCAAATTCATAACAACTTAGACTATTTATGTATCTCACGCATTCATTACATATTGGAGTTTCTAAATAGTCGAGAAACCGTCTAATTCTTCTTCTAACTAGGATATGAGTTGCTGGTAGATAACATTCTTTACATACCAAAATGTCGTATTTTTTGTCTATTTCATTACTCATTGCTTCTACTTCTCGTCCCAGACGATTGATTTTTCTCATTGTTTTTTCTGATTTCATTATGTATACTATAGTAAAGATATTTTTTTAAGTGTCTATAATTAGTGCGTTCAAATTTTGTCGAGAATTCAAATGATCCGCGATTGGATCTTTCGAACTGTAATTATGAAACATTATTATGCATTATGTCTTTGCATTATGTTATTGAGTTTTTCCCTGAGATTAATTATATTAGTATTTCTTCGGTGCTTATTTGTATTCAAATGACAATGTTTTCCAGCTAGAGTATAATTACGACCAGTATTGCAAACGTCACAATACCACTCTTTATTTAACATGTACTTCGATTTTTGTTGTTTTAAGGCCTCCTTCTTCTCCTCTTCAGTTGAATACTTTTTTGGTCTTCCAGGACCTCTTTTATTATTTTGATTCTCCATATATAATCTATAGGTTTTATTTTTAAATAGTATTTTAATCTGCGTTTAAATATAGTCAAGAATTCAAATGATCCGAAACATGAATCTTTGGAACTATATATGAAAGATTATTATGTTAACATATGGTATAGGAGATCTTCAACCTGCTTGCGATCGATTGTACTCAGTAATACGTATACATTGCTCATATTATCACCACCACGTATGATGTAGCGTGATTTAACTTTTTGAATTATAACACCACTATATCGTTCATTAATCATTGCATATCTTTCACTAACTGCTTTTTCATCAAGCTTGTCTAGGAGTTCGTTGATATACAATTTTGTTGACATATCGAATTGTTGCTTGTTTGGATTCATTAACATATTGAGTTGTTGCTTGTTTGGTTTCATTAACATATCATTTTGTTGCTTGCTTGTGTTGATATCTTTCACCGATGGTTCAGGTTTTTTAACGGATGGTTTTTTCTCTTTATCATTCACCGATGGTTCTTTCTTTTTATCTTTCAACAGATGTAAAAAATCTCGATGGTATAATAATATTACACGTTCTACATCATCTCGCCTTAATTTAGAAACCTGAAATTGTTTCTTAACCTTCATAACTTCTTTTTTTAACTCCTTGACAGTGAATTTTTTAAGGTGGGTTTTCAATTTATTCATTGATGACATTATATATATCGTATATATAATTACATTTAATTGAATCAAGAGAATGATCTCGAATTTATAATTCATGTATTTTAGCACGATGTTCTAACAAATTAGGTAAGTCACCGACCTTTAACCCATAGTTATAAGGGTAAAAACCATTCTCATGTAACCACTCGGCCTTATTCATTTTCTTTCTGATGATAGGATCATCTAATGCTTCTGTTACTGTTGTATTTATATAATATTCTAGCTTTACCTTTCCATTTCGAAATGTTAATAGATTTTTTCTGATACTACTCAATACTAATCCATTTTCATGAGCAGCATTTTTCAAAGTATTTATGAATGTCTTTCTATCTTTGCTTTTCTCATACCCGGGCATTCCTGGTTCATAATGTGACATCTTGGGAAGACTATCAATGAATATAAAGTGATTGAATTTTTCGTATACCGGGTCATCGGTTGGTTCGAAATCCCATCCAGCACCAAAATATACGAGAGAGTGATTTTTTGTCTTCTTAGTTTTTACAGTTGAACTATTTGATTTCATCTATATTATTACTATATATTTTCTATTTAAATAATTTTTGATCTTCGTTTAAACCTGTTCACCATAGAAGTTGATAGCTCCAGAAATTTGGTGAATTCTTATCTTTGTATGTCAGGTTACCGTTTTTGTCTTTTATATTAGACGCTCTTTTTCGGTATCGCATACGTCTTTTCCAGTCTTGATGTGTCAGATAATCCTCATATCTCTTATCCCCAAAATGAATTTTTTTACCATTTTTAAGAGTTACCATATATTTTTTATTAATTCTGTTGGAGTAATCAAGATCCTTGGCACCATATAAGTTGATGGCTCTATATCTCAATAAGTTGAATTCTTTGCCGGTTACGGTATTCATATAATAAGGTTATATATTCCTGATAGCCAGAAACAATCTGGTTTTTGGCTACATGAGCAAATAAACAGTATATACTGTATCGATTGATATAATATATATTAGATAATTCTCTTTAAACCATTTTATATATCCTTCAAGTCCTTGAACGGTATCCAACTGTTAAATTCATCACTATACCCCTTCCACTTCACCAAAGCTTGCTTCTTTTTATAATCTCTCCGAATGACTTTATCAATTCTGAATACCTCTTGTTTTGCTTTTAATAATTCAGGTTCATAAAAACTCCCTTGAATGTCTTCACCTCTGAGATCCTTTAGTTTGTAAGTTATTGGATTCGTATATTGGATTTTATCAACTGTAAAAACTTCCTCAGACCAATTTGGTGTATAGCCCTTATCAAACACATTCCGTTTATACTTACTTATTCTGACCTTATCACCTATTTTGAATTTCGGTTTAGATGATACTTGCTCCAAATTACCATACAGATTAAAGTAAACAGTCCCTTCATTCTTCTTTTTACTGGCTTCTGTCGGTGTCATCTTTATGCTTGAATGTCTGGTGTTGTTATATTGTTTCACTAATTTGGGTAGCATGTCTAAATACTGTGTATTACCTTGAACAGTAAACTGCTTCCACATTTTGGTTTTAATTGTTCTGTTCCATCTTTCACAAACTGACGACTTTTCCTCATTCTCAGTTGAGTACAATGTTATTTTATTCTTTTCTAAGAAGTCTTTCATGTTTTTGTTGTAATACTCTTTCCCTTTATCAGTCCATAAATATTCAGGTTTTCTACCTTCTTTAAGGATTGTTTTAAAAGCATTCATAACGGTTTCACCTTTTTTATCTTTTAATGGGACGATCCAACCGTATTTAGAGAATACATCTAAAACCATAAGAAGGTATCTGTAGCCAGCGTTCCATCGACTAAACTTTTGCATTTCAACAATATCAGAGCACCATCTTTTGTCAATATGGTTTACAATTACCCGCCGCCGAGTAAAGTTACGTTTTATGGGTTTGTGTAATTCATCAGCTAATTTTTCTTGCCAGTTTTCTTCACTCGACGGCCTTTCCCGTTTTTTGTCTTCCTTTGTTTTACACCGAGACCTAGTTTCTGCTTCGTGTTAATCAAGAACCTAGCTGTTTGCCCCCATTTAGGCATTTCACCATAAGGTATTTCATCTAATGATTTAACCATTTTTTTATCACATTCACCTTTGTTTTTACCCATATCATAACAAATATCATGATGAGCTGCTATTTCATCCACTTTATTGTAAGGTTGTACATACCACTTGGTGACATCTCCAGTGTTCCTATCATACTCTAACTGTTTATCGAGAGGGTTGTATGGTCCCATGTATTTATACTTTCCAGGAGTCCATCCAGCTTTTGGTTTCGGTATTTTCCCAATCATTTTATGGATATCTAATGCACCACCATCCAAATCCTTTCTGTTGGTTTTATACTTTCTATTTGGTCTGATTTTAGTAGATAATTGATCAAGAGCTTGACTTCCAACATTCTGAATCATTGGATTCAACTTATCCAGAGCATAATCGATAGCCTTTTTCTGCAGTTTTGGGTTTCTCAAGGCTTCTGATCCATAATATCTTCCCATTTCAACTGCTTTTTTTCCAAGCCAAGGAATACCATGGTGAATCAATAAATCAGCACCAGTCGATGCTACTGTATCTAGTACGCCCGCCCCTTTCGACGGGCCAACCCGTTTCCCGCCTGTTTAACGAATTTAGTCTTAGTTATTCCACATTCAGCACAAGTGCATTTAAGCATAAGCCTCCCGTTTTTAACCTTTTCATATCGTTCACTCCCGGGTACACATTCTGTGACCCTTTTTTGTTTCACGCAAAATGATCTCATATATATATGAGTTAGATATTTTTAAAATACCGTGCTATAAACCTCTCATTCTTCATTGTATCATGTATATCAAATACCTGAAGAAGATCAAAATATGATTTGCCCTTATTCATCTCACTCAGAAAGTATAAAGTAAAGTACCCACACGTTGTAGTAAGTAAATTTTGTATTTGATTGTTTTGATGAAGCAATGTTAAGTTCTTCTTTTTAGCATGATTGACCATTTCTTGGAAGGGAGGCAAACCAAAGCTATCAAAGTAATTGATGACTTTGTCCTTAACATAAGTAGCTACCCAATGACTCCCTGACATATAACTCGGTTCAAGATTGTAAATGAATAGAGCCTGTCTATGATTGTGAGGAACATTTTCATCTCTTGACAATACATCATTAATTGGGATATTCAGATATTTGCACCATTTAATTAAATCATAATTGCTTAATGGGACATTCTTATGGAATTTGGGTTTTACAATAGAATGTTTAGAAGAGGGACGTTTTTGAATGGTGAGTTTTTGCCTAATAGTAGACCTTTGCCCTTTTTCTGAGCTTTTTTTTTTTTTTTTTTATTCCCATACCTTATGTTTGATTAGGCCAATTCCCATAAAAAGGTGGAGTTCTATACATTGGGACTAACAAACCACCATCTTGATTGTTAACAGTAGTTGGTTTTGGTACAGATCTGGGTGGTCTTTGTTTTGGTTGTCCTATCTGAGGGGCACCTTTACCAGTCATCTTCTTTATTGCCTCAATAGTTAAAGGAACTCCAATTGATGCAAGAAGAGTACCTAAGAACCCACCCGTTTGTACTTTTGTTGGTTTTATATGAACACCAGAACCTGTTTGTAGAGCATTTAATATATCCTTCTTTTGTTTGGTGGTCAAAAGATGTTTATATGTTATCAACTGATCGATTTTATTTTGTGGTATGAGGAACCCACCGGTTTGAACACCTTTTCCGGACATCTTCTTAACAATCTGAGATGCTCCTTCACTAGCTGCTCCAGCTAAAGCTGACAAACCGATGGTCTTAGCAATAGTGGGACCAAAAGTTCTTCCAAGCGTCAGAACTGTAGACAGAAGAGATCCACCTACTTGCTTTCGAATGTTTGTTTTAGAAAGTTTAATGTCCATTCCCTTTTTCAATTTTCTATTTTTTTCCAATCGCTTAACTATATTCTGAGGTACATAAAGAGTATCATTCCCAGATAGAGAGTCCTTCGTGAGCCTTAGAACTATTGTTTCTCTTTTATGATACGCGTTACTAAGATTCTTTTTCTGGTTTGGTGATAAACTAACTTTGATTTCGTATAGTTGCGTCATATAATATATGTTAGATAAATTCTCTGTAAAAAAACTTATTCATTTAAACTATCATCAATTCGTTTCCAATTGTCTTAACAACAACCTCACTCTCGTAAAATACGATGCTATGAGCTCGGACGTTTGCTGTCGGGGCTACATTGAGACGATAATGGAGAATCAACTGTTTAGGATCTCTTGTCACTACCTCTTTTTGATATGTCAAATCGAAATATATTAATCCGTACAAACTACTAAAATTAGATACATTAAGTTGTGTCCCAGAATTGTAATCGTTTTTACGAAATGCATAACTCATTAGATCATTGAATATTCTAATTTTTGAATCTGCATCGTATTCTAGTTCGGGATAGAACGTGTTGTTTCCATATTCTAAACGACAACTCGAGAGAGAGCTATTAGCGTCAGCAGCATTCAACTTGAAAGTGTCAAACATATACGGACTTCTCTCGGATTCATCATCATTTGGTCCGTCTGTCCGCTGGAGATATATAAAAACGTGTTTAACGTTGTCGATAGCTGGACTGATTTGAAACATATTCTGAATAGCTCTGGTATTTGCTGACTGATTGTAGAGATCTCGCATATATGTCCAGGTTGTTGGCTTAAGAAACTCTGAAACGAAATTACTATACATGCTGTCTTTTGGGATTAATCTAGGGAGCCAAAGATACAATCTCTTTACTACAACACGACCAGCGTCTGTGCCATTTGCCATGTGAATCATTTCACTGTCTTCGTTAAGTGTAAGTTCAAATGTGAGCTGCATCGGGGGCAACATTTTTTCTTCTAATTTTTGGAAAAAACTGTATCGGTTCAACGGTATCATCTCGTTATTCGATTTAGCTCCTCCGCCGCCGTTATTCTGATGAGCCTGGGTTAAAATACGGCGGGCTTCGAATCCTGCGTTTGTATTTGCTGTAGTTCCGTCAGTATCAAGATACCAGAACGAATTCTTTCCAACGGATCTACTAAAATCATCACTGTATTCGAGTAAATTTTTAACATTCGTAATTTTATGTAAATTATCACTCTCATATACTATTTTACCAGACGATTTAATAACAAAATGTCTGATTAGACTGTGAGATCCGTTTATAATGGTGATGCGATCTGCTTGAGCATATCCAGTACCATCTGCCTTTTTTTGAAGCTCTTTAGTTACTTCGAAATACCCATTAAAAAAATCGAACATAGTCGACCTATCGTTGATTGTGAATCTGTAACCTGTCTTTTTCTGGCTTTGATTGTTAGCAGGTTGCTCAATGACATTGTCTAGATGAAATCTGACATATTCATATCTTTGTAATTCATCACTTGTTCTGAAACTCATTTATATGAGTAGTTTAGATAAAATTCACTTTTTATATAAACCATTTCCCACTTGCTAGTCTATTTATAATTGGATAAAATTCACTTTTTAATAACATTTTATCGTCTTAATCCAGTACCAGATATAAGTCTATTCAGAATGGTGTTGTAATCTTCTTCTTGTTTTGGTTTAGTAGGTTTGGTTGGTTTCACGGTTTTATTCATTGGTTGTTTAGTTGAACCGTGTAATTTTCTCATAATAAGCTCTCCGCTTTTTTCAGATACTTTTTTTCCAAGTTTGTCTCCAGCATGTGAAATACCAGATTCAAGCGCCTTTTTAGCAAAAGGTTTTAAAACCATTTCTGGAACTTTACTTAACACCCTTCCAACCGGTTTGAAAATGTTGTCAACAATGATCCCAGATCCTTTATGTTCATAAACAAATCGTCCAAGTTTTGGATGATAAATACGCTTGTATTCATACGACGACATATATAACTATTAGTTAGATTAATCTCTCTTCTCTCTTAAAATCAAACTGAATGAAGTGTCACTATGATTAAGATCTATGATTCTTCGTTTACCGTCGGTGATATAAATCCGAATTTTATTAATCGTATTTTTATTGACAGGATTGAACTGTACTCGTCTTGGCTCTTGTGTGAAACTATAACTCGGGGTGAGAGTTGAGGTACTGAAACTATATATAATATCCGTTTCATCACCATCAACTAGACTTTCGGATATGAGGTCACTATGAATATTGAGGATTTCTCTGTCTTGAGAGAGATTAGGAATGTAATCTCCAACGTTTTCACTACTAGTTAGTATTTTTTTATTGAAACCAATAAGATCATTAAAATTACTTTGAGTCAGATCTAATCTGTAATTTGAGGCAAGTGTTATTATTGTCCTAAATATCGTGTCGTCAAACTCGAGAGTGATAGGATATTGGGGGTTGGATGAGGTCCCTGTTTTTGTTCGTTCTTTGATTAAATTGTCAAAATCAACGTAATTCCAGACTCCAGGGTTAAATATAATTTCCGTCCAATTAGCACCACTATCTGTCGAATATCTTATTTTCTGATTATTTAGTTCTTTTGTCACATTAAACCAAGTAAATGACATCGAAATGATTCGGTTGAGACCGATTTCATATTGTCGATTTGGATCGAGAATTATCGGATTGATGTATTTGATTATGAAATCACTAGGTTTATTACCATTTTTGTTTCTGACTGAATGGGATGATAAGATAAGTTGTCTATCCATTATATGATTAGTTTACATTAAAATAGTTTTTGTATATTTTGTTATATTGCGGCCTGTTCAAAATAGAGTTTTTCAACAAGATGTCGAGAAGTGCAACACCTGTGTTTCTTAGCTCTATGCTATTATTACCGGCAATCATCGATCCGATAATCAGTTCAAGTTTTTTAATCATTTCTGTCGGATTGTTGAAAAACTGGACTTGTCCACCTCTTTTTATTTTTTTCTTCAAACCAGATCCTTTAATATTTTTTAATCTTTGATTGTTGTAATCGATATAATCAGTAAGAACCTTTCTTGTATCTTGAATAATTTTTCTTCGATATTGAGCCTCAGCTCCAGTGATTGAACCACTATTTAATTTTTTAGTGATATAAGTCGAATAGCCACTTAGTTGTTTCCGTTTCTCTTTAGCCTTTTTAAGGGCGTTGGTAAGATAAGATTTCCTCTTTGTGTCATTCATATCTTCTTGTTTGAGTCGTAATTCGACGTCTTCATAATTCGGTATTTCAAGTTCATCCAAAACTTGGTTAATTGCATCCTCCTCGAGAATGTTATAATCAGGTCCTTCTTCTTCGTATTCAGGTGGAAGATCTTCAGGTTCATACATAAATGCTGGATCTATATACATTTGTTTTTCACCTGATGCTAAATCCTTAAGGACATCTTCATAACTTGGAGGTTTTGGAACCAATTGTTTGTCATTTTGTGGTAGAACTTGATTACCAAATAGATCTTCCAATCCATAATCAGGCACTTCATCATCAATAGCTATTCCATAATCTGGAATAGGTCGCTTTTTCTTTGGTAATCTTCTCAATGGCATTTTTGGAGATGTGAGTTCCTTTAACTCAGATGTTATAGGTTTGAAAAGTTTCTCTGCCTCGACTTCACCCATTTTATCAGATATCGTATTTTGTTTTATTGTCTCTCTTACTGTGTTAATCTTTTTACCAAGCTCGGATCGTTTCTCAGCCATTTCTTTCCATTTGAGTAAACTCATTATATCATTTGTTTACATAAAATTTCGTATTTTGTTCGGAAAAATTAGGGTTATCATATATAAAAACGCTCGCATAGCGTGTCGCATAGCGTGTCGCCATGCGATAAAATTGTATAACATAGTATCATATGAAGATTCAAAATTACGACATTCAAGATGATGAAAACAACGATTTTGTTCAATTAAAGAGTTTCATGCCAAACCGGTGTTTTAGGATGCTTGTTTGTGCTCCATCTGGTGGCGGCAAGACCAACCTTCTGCTTGATATGATCTACAGGCTCTTATACTTTGACAAGATATACCTTTATGCTCGCAATCTATCCCAAAGCAAATATAAGTATCTGTTGAAATCTCTTGAACCAATATCAAAAGAGGTCGGTTATGACGTGATAGAAGCAAGTAACGATGAAATCATCCCTCTGACAGATTTGTCTGATGAAAACCAAAAATTAATCATATTTGATGACTATTTGAATACAGGTAAGAAAAATGACGAACGGATACGAGACTACTTCACCAATTCAAGAAATAAAAATTGTTGTTGTATATATTTGAGCCAAAGCTATTATGGAACCGATAAAACAATAAGACTGAATAGTTCACATTATTGCATATTTGATTTCCCATCAAGAAATGAACAATCAATGATTTGTAGAGAATTGGGTGTTAACAAACAGGATTACCAAAAGGCTACTAAAGACCCATTCAGTTTTCTGTATGTTGATAAAATAAGAAAATCCAATGCAAAAAATTTCGATGAAAGAATATAACCCAATAATATATGAGTTATACAAACGGTATCCTTAATCATGACGACCTTCACGGACAAGGTCAGATAGGCCCTAGAGGGTTGCCTGGGTTACCTGGTCCTAAAGGCGATAAAGGTGATAAAGGGCCACAAGGACCCCAGGGCCTAAAAGGCAACA
This sequence comes from Siderastrea siderea, assembly GCA_964030785.1. Classification (NCBI taxonomy): domain Eukaryota; kingdom Metazoa; phylum Cnidaria; class Anthozoa; order Scleractinia; family Rhizangiidae; genus Siderastrea; species Siderastrea siderea. The sequence goes on along the minus strand of OZ034976.1, from coordinate 11,995,758 downwards.
AAGGCGACAAAGGCGACAAGGGCGATAAGGGCGATAAAGGGCCACAAGGACCCCAGGGTAGTGCCAGCGGTTCTGCTGATATTGACATGCAAAATAAGTACAGTATCTTGCGATTGAAAAGCAACCCATATCCTGTCCGCGGCGATTTGACAAAGGCAATAAGCTATCAAGATATGAGAAATATCTTTCTTTCAAAAAAAGAGGGTGGGCAAATGGAAGCAAATATTGATATGAATAATAATACAATTTTCAATGTGAAAGACCCCACACAGGCAGATCATGCAACAAATAAAAAATATGTCGATAACCAACTTGTGAAAAAATTGGATAAAGGAGCTAAAATTGATATGAAAAATAAATCAATTATCAATCTTAATCTTCCAACAAACAAAAGAGACGCAACATGTGTCGAGTTTGTTAACTACAGACTTAGTGAAACACAAAAAAATTATCTCAAACTTGATGGCACAACAAGTATGTCTGGAAATTTGAATTTAAATAACAATAAAATTATTAACTTGCAAACCGATTACAGAAATTCGAAATCCGCAGTTAATGTTGATTTTGTGCAAGAAAAAATAACAGATTTGAGAAATCTTGTCACTCAAAAAATTCATGAATCTCAAATTATTAATTCAGGACAAAAAAGAGACGCCTTCAGATACTTAATGGAAGACACTGATGAATCTTCGAGTGAAAACAATATCGAGGTTTTGGGTATTGTTGATTTTTCCAATTCTCCACATCAAATTAATAAAAAAGCTTACCAACTTAAACTCTTGTTTGAAAAAGGCTCACCCAACCAGTACCAGTCACGCCTCGGTTTTAACCTTTATAAACTTCCAGTCGGTTACTATACTTTGGTCGTTGAATGGTTTCCGCCTGAAATGAGTGAGTTGAGTGTGGCAGTGCAAGGCACTACGATTTCAATTTCTAATTATGCAACAAAAACATTCGAAAACTACACCAAAACAGTTATCAATTTTCACAGATGGGGTAGCTCACCTCCACAATTTATTTATTTCGATCTACACGGTACAGTTACTTTTCCATCACTTTTAACAATTGGACATCTTATTGTCTATGGTGTTAAAGAAACACTTTCAAACGTTGACCCAAGTGTCTATGACACCGCTTTTGTTATTGAAAATGGCAAAATGGTGATGGAAACAGATATTTCTTTAAACGGACATCGTTTGCGTGGTTCCGTTCATTACATAAATGGGATTTTGAATACAAAAAATGGGAACACATTTTTATTAAACGGTTGTGACAAAATAATCATTCCAAATCATAGCCACATATTAACTATAACAGTGCTCTATTTCAAAGTCAAAAGACGATATACGCCTATTTCTTTAAAAGTAAAACACAGTGACCATTTAACTCAATCAATCACTTACACTTCAACCAAAGCAACTCGATCACAAACAATAATCATTAATTTAGTACTAGTATTCGGTCATTTGGGTATTGAACTGGGTTCAGTTGTAAAAAATGAAGAACTCTTACTGTTGATTGAATATAGAGTGCCATAAACATTTTTACATTTATTATATAGCACAATTCGGGATATATACACATTCAAAGCTGACCATATCCCAAAAGAAATAAGCGTTGAGAATTCGATGAAGAAGATAATGAATAATCTAACATAAGGATATATATGAAAACAGCAACTTTAATCATCGAAATCATCGATAGTATCGAGAAATTGGTTCAAAACATCAGAAAATTATACTATAGTATTAAATTATCATTCAAGAAGAAAAAAAATGTAACCGTATAATATATGACAAACAATATTTTCAATTGGAATCATATATCAAGTGATTTGACTGAAGATCAGATAGAAGAGCTAAAATCGTATTACATAACATATCATCGGAAGTGTTGGGCTTATAAACAAGCTGCAAAACGTTTCAAAAAGTGGAAATTACTCGGCGATTCATTGTCAATCATTTTCGCAACGGGCGGAATTGCATCTGCAATAGCGACATCTGGCATATCTCTTGTTGCTATCTCAACAGCCTCAGTAATTATTCAGAGTTGGATGAAACACAGAGATCTTGATCTCAAAATACAAAATTGTATACACGCTTACCAAAGTTACCAGCATTTGTTAAACATAATCAAAGATACCATGAGAGGTGGCGATTTTCAACCGCATTCTCTACACATAATAATGAACAACGTAGATAATTATGTTACATACAATAGTCCCATAGTTGACAAATTCCTAGAAAAACATGACAAATATTTCACTCATCAATGATCTCTTTCATCCTATCACCAATAAGTGATATAATTAGATTCCAATATCTTTCATATGAAGCCAATGTTTTTTTCGATTTACTGATTGGAATATCAAATGGTAAATTCATCATACTTAACACTTCACGTAAAATGAAATTGATGTTAATCATTCTTTTCCGGTTTCCATTCACTTGGGGAAGAATCTTACCTATTTCTACAAATACTCTATCGATCTTACATTTTTGATGGTGTGATATTTCTATATTATATTTTTGTTCAATATCTAGAATCGTATTATTTATATGATACTCACGATGGTAAATAGATTTCCTCTTCAGTTTATGTCTGTTCTCATAAAAATTAACATACTCTACTGATGATTTATATCCTTGAACAATACCACAACTTAGACATGCTAACATCCCATCGTCGTTAATAATATACTGATTATCACAGCATGAATAATATTTCACTAAACGATCTTGTGGTTTTTCATTAGAATCTTCCAATTTTTGGTCACAAAAAGGACAAACAGTATCTCCTGATTCTTTCAGTTCATCATGTAATTCTTTGTTACAATTCATTCTATACTATTAGATGAGATATTTTTTATGTTACAACATTCTTCCACACAATGGAATGCATTTCAAACGACTTAAATATTATCTAATTCATATATATAAATGTCGTGGAAAATCATAAATCGTGAAGTGAAAATAACAACAACTTTAAGGCATGATGATGGACGTACAGAAACAACTGAAGATTTCAAAGCTTATTTCGACAATTTAAAAAAACCTGCGATAGTATATAAGAAATTCGAATTCAGAAATCCTGATGGTAAAATTGATATAGACAGATCATTTATTTTCAGACAAACTCCTCGTTACGAAACTAGTGATGAAGAATACACTGACACGGAATCTGACACAGAATCTGACACAGAATCTGACTCTGAAACTAAAAAATCTAAAGGTATCTCATTTCTCGCCATTCTCGCCGATTATGAATCTGAACATGGATACGTCCCTGAATCTGTTTCCGAATCTGACTCTGAATCAAATCAAAGAAACATATAGATTGGAAAATGCGTTTGTTTCCACATGAAATAAAAACATATAGATTCCATCATATGGAAAATGGTCTGGAAAATGATATGGAAAAATATATAGATTGGAAAATGTGTTCGTTTCCACATGAAATAAAAACATATAGACTTCTTGTATTATGTCACACAATGGAAAATGTGTTCGTTTCCACATGAAATAAAAACATATAGATTTACATAAAATAACTACCATAAAATGAAACCAATATGTGTAAAAAATGCTCTGGTACCATATATTGCTTACTGTGCCCTACGAGACTACGTCTCTACCCACAGTAAGCTGAAAGGAGCCTCACTCGTCACTAAAGTGACGACTTCCCGAGCCTGCTCGGCTCCTACCAACATATGAAACTGCTTTTTATACCCCCCCAGAAGAAACCATAAAATAATTTCCATCATATGGAAAGTAGATATATAGTTGGGTTTGGTAACAGATCATTTTGAAAAAAAAAATGATCTGGTACCCCCAACTATATAACTACTGACGTGGATTCAAGATTCTGTCGAAGGAAGCGACACCACAAAAGAGAATCGCGGTAGAAGTAATACATACGTTATCTTGAAGAGCTTTTCTCCTGGCTTTAACAATCCCATCTGCCTTGGCGTGAACGAAATTACAGTTTTTAAAAAATTTCATTCCATCTGGAGTCAATTTATAGACTTCGTCGGCGTGAATAAGGGGATTCCTAAACAGAAAAAAAAGAACTTAGTTTCTGACACTTATGTTGTTTTAACATATGAGAAAAAGTAATCAGGACAATGGCGGATTAGAACGTGCAATAATCAATTATCTTACATAAGTCTGTCCAGAATCTGGCCTGACGCCTCGTACACAACCACTATGTATGGATCCTGCTTTCTGAGGGAAAAATAGGTACCATCATGGTTATTCTATTTTTCTTGTCACGAAAACAGGAAATTTCATGTGTAAAATAATGAAAAACAGAACTGGCTCCATAGGAAAGTACTACTGAAGAGCATGTCTATGACTGATCACACTTTAGGATTTCATACACAAACGCAAAAGTGAGAAGCACATTGGACATTGTACAGCATATTATTAAACAGCACAGCAGAAAAGTACTGCTCGATAGCTTTCGTTTGAATGGTCACACTTTAGGATTTCATACACAAACGCAAAAGTGAGAAGCACATTGGACATTGTACAGCATATTATTAAACAGCACAACAGAAAAGTACTGCTCGATAGCTTTCGTTTGAATGGTCACACTTTACGATTTCATCCACAAAATCAAAAGTGAGAAGCACATTGTACAGCATATTATTAAACAGCACAGCAGAAAAGTACTGCTCGATAGCTTTCGTTTGAATGGTCACACTTTACGATTTCATCCACAAACGCAAAAGTGAGAAGCACATTGGAGATTGTACAGCATATTATTAAACAGCACAGCAGAAAAGTACTGCTCGATAGCTTTCGTTTGAATGGTCACACTTTAGGATTTCATCCAGATGGACTCAAAAGTTAGGACAACCGTGTACAGCATAGTAAACAGCATCAAAAGAAAGTACTGCTAAGTAGCTTTCACTTACATGGTCACACTTTAGGATTTCATCCCTCCCGCCTTTTGTCATTTTTGTGTTTTTCGTTTTCTTTTTCCCCCATTAAACAACATAATTTAATGTAAGCGATTCATTATACTCACTCCTGAGTTGTCTGGCAGTCGCTTTTGTAACTAAGAGAACACTTGAGAACGGAGTCTAACGTCATCAAACTCACGTGATGGAACAATTCTACCTCAGCACTCTCTTGTGATGACCACTTTTCCTGTGACAAAAGGTAATACATAAGGGATTTGCGCCTTGTTTGTGATTAGGTGGGATAACGTTAATTGATTGATTGATTGATTGCTTGTTTGCTTGGCTGATTGATTGATTGGCTGACTGACTGACTGACTGACTGACTGACTGATTGATTGATTGATTGATTGATTGATTGATTGATTGATTGATTGATTGGTTGATTGATTGGTTGATTGGTTGATTGGTTGACTGACTGACTGATCGATCGATCGATTGATTGATTGATTGATCGATCGATCGATCGATCGATCGATCGATTGATTGATTGATTGATTGATTGATTGATTGATTGCCGGGAGGTAGTTACAAAGAGGTTTAAATGCACAGTGTTTACCACTATTATTCGTACCAGAAGAACATTAGCAGACTCCTGGAAAACTCTGACGTATGGTTTAAGAATTTCAAAGTGAAACGCTGGAGTGAGAAGCCTTCTCATTCGAAACCATTTGTCACCTTCAGATGTCACTAATCCATCCCCTGAAAACAGAAAAACAACTCATCATGTGGACGACTCCCTGACCATACAAGAGCAATCGCACGATCTGATTGGTTTCTACTACCGGGCTATTTATTATGTAAAACCCTTCCGACGGCTGGTATATCGGAGGATAATGGCCGAGCCTGGATAGGGAATCGATCCGAACTTCTAGAGCGGCCAAAGGACTGCGCTTAAGTTCCCTAATAAGCAAGCACTCACCGATAAAAGGCCTAACAAGGTTATACACAAATCTCTCCTTCGGTGCATTGCTTGACTGAATCACTTTAACGGTGTCAGGATGGCAAACGACAACCGCTGACCTCAGAGGACCGAACCACAAGCGGTAACAAGTCCTAAACTCAGTTGCGCACTTGACGTGAAATTTGAGACCGGCTCCATCAAACCTCGCCTGCAGACAAAACGGTTGAAAATCGCAGTCAATAGACCTTTTCACTATCCTTCGAAAAAAGTTAAAGACCTTCTCTTCTAGTCACATAAACTTTTTTTTTGACTTTACAAGTTTCAAGTTACTTTGATAATAAGTTTACAAGTTATAATTACTTTGACAATAAGTTTACCAGTTGTAATTTTCTCACTTGCAGATTCTACTTAGCTGCAGTTTAAAGCTTTCCAATCCTTTCAGTTTTGCCACCTCGTTGTTCTTTACAAACGCCTGCAGCACATTGTATGTCTCCGCCCAGATGAATAAAAAAAACGACATGTAAAGCTGGGGCAAACCACCAAATACACCGAGGCTTCCTCGGAGGTAGCACTGTGATCGATTAACGTTCACTACTAAACTTTCCCTGATTGGTTTTAATCTATTGTGTGACGTGATACTGTTTTTCCAGATACTATCAGGCGATTAGGTCCATCCAGCGAAAATACCTGGATGAACAGGCCTCGGCCGCAGAAAAGTCGTGCCTTCACTGTTCTAATTCAGGTCTTTTTATTTGTACTTAAATCTTTTATCTTTTTGCGTGTTTTTTCCTTCAATTTTTTTTTTGCCTTTTGTTTTCAACTTCAAACTTTCTCTTTAAAGGTGAAATTGGCAAGCTGTAAATTCGAAATGTCAGACTAGGTTTTTGTTGGAAGAAAATCTAGTGGTGAACGATAAAAACAAACGAATGCTTCTGTCTAGGGACTATTGATATGTTTCCCAGGGAGATTTGATGTTCATAGCACTAGTATAGCTAATATGTATGTTAAGCCAAAAGTAACACAACGCAAGGTGTGAGGCAAGACTTGCGATGGGTAGCCAAACGGGCTCGCAAGTAGACTCAAGTTCGGCGCAAGTTGACAAAAACAGCCATTTCATTGCAGCCTTATGCTCGCCCGTACTAAGGAAAATAATAGTAAAGGTGTTGTTACACGTAACAATTTTTCGAGCAACTTGTCTCGCAAAAAAAATTTGTCGCTAGTTGCGCGCGTGACTTTTACGTGTAACACAAAAATTTGAATCGTTTTCTACTTTCTGCAACAAATTTCTTCAAGTTGTACAACAAAACTACGTATAACATGGTTCTTGCACACTCTCTATAGTCAACCAATTACAGCCCAACGTCAGTTTCTCGAGACAAGTTGGATGGCAATTGCAAAGTGTAACATTGTCCGTGCAACTTGCAACAACTCTTTTTTTTTTTTGCGAGACAAGGTGTAATAAAAATTGTTACATGTATCAACACCTTAAAACAAAGTTGCGTTACTTGAGTTACGGGAACGTTGCGTGACGCCACTAAAACGGCTGCGTAGGAGACTGCTCGAGTTGGGGGATCAAACGGTTAAAATTTGCGATCACTTGCCTGCAAATTTGAGCTTGATCGGTGAACGCAAGTCATCAAAAGCCATCACAAGTACACGCAAGTCATGACCAAACATCAAGTTTCCCGAGTCAACTATCAGCCGCTAGTCCCTCGACTGAAACACTAATTAGATAGCATCGACCCAAGGGGGCATAGCAATACTCTTAGTTACCCATCTTCCTTCCTTCTTAGTAATAGAAACTATGCAAACCGCTGCTATGCTCTAATTAAACTACTAATTTTGTCTTATTTCCTTTCCTAAACCCGGAATCCGGCCATAAATATGCTTAATTCTGCATGAAGCTATAACCTTTTAGCGACCCACCCTATCGACCACCTCCAAGATTCTCTAGGTGGTTAAATTATCCGATAATGAAAGTTGGCTTGAGGTAGACCTCTATAGTTCCATAAATCAAGTGAGGGGCTACGCAAATCTGTGGACCAGAAATCAGCGAGCAGCTCTACAGATTTCTATAACCTAATATAAAACACACCGATTATCCTAATTTAGTAGGTTCGACCTTGTGCACTATCAACTTCTCATAAATTTTGAAAATCTTGTTGTTATAGAATGTTGTATCCTTTCGATTCAGCGGAACAATCAATGGTAATAAATCTCTTTCTCTTGTAGCCTAAAATTCTCTCGCAATCTTTTTTTTGCGTGTTGTTCTGTTCATTCAATACCGGCTGCGACACGCCATATTGTTCTCTTTTCAATCTAAACGCCACCTCAAAGCAAAGGTTTTAGACCATTAAAACCGAAAGTCGCGAAACTTTTTATGACTTTTGATAAAGCTTCGATGTGGTTATTAGTACCTCAGCGTTCCTCAGAACTTTGTTGGATAAATCAGCGAGAAAACCCTCAAGTCGCCGAGAATGATTTCTTAAAATTGTCCACTCCCCTGTGTGATAACGATACTTTTTAAATTTGTAACCTATTATTCCCAGAATGTATAAAATTTGTTTTTATTCTTTGCAAAATCATCTTCTAAAAATTCAGCTCCTTTAATTTTTCTCAACATTCTTCCGGTACGGTTTCGGCAAACGTACCACAAATATGCTAAATCCCGCATAAGATAACCTTTTGGCGCCCCTGGCTTTCTACAGACCACCTCCAAGATTTTCTAGACTTTTAGATGTTCGGTTTGGAAAGAAGATCTATTGCTGAACTGCAAGCTAAAAATATCGTATAAACGTGAAATTCCCAATTTTGAAACTTAAATCTTGTTTTGAAGCAAATATAGAGTAAACAAATCCATACTTAACAATGAATCAGCATAAAGCTCTACAAAACTGTGTAAATTAAACGCTAAAATTAACACTATGATTAGCATATTTGACCTTATACTGCCGATTAACTTCTCTCCTCTAGTTACTGGAGGATTTCAAATGTATTTGTTATATTCAGCACCAAAATGTGGTAATAAATCTCTTTTCCTACGGCCTAACAGTTGTTTATTTTAATGCTAAGGTAAACTGTCCGATAAGAGACCATCACCTCGATTTACATTATGGATACACCGTTTCGATGACGGATTGGAATTCAAAAGGTACCTGGGTACATTTTAATTCCAATCCTTCATTGAAACGATAACTTGTGACCATTTGACTGAAACTCGCGAGCTGTACTCTGTTGTGGTGCTGTTCCTCCTACAACATTCCTCAAGTTGGCATTACTTGAGAAGTTGTAAAATTGCTACTTTGGCAGAGACTTGTTGCCATAAAGGATTAAAACTTACATAATCGATGTGTCCTTTTAGCCAGTGGCCGGGTGGTCCGGGAATGCCAGCAACCGATCTTGCAGCAATGCTCCTCTGCTGAGCACAGCCGATCAAGAAGTTTGCGAGGAACGCGATTCCGACAGACGCAGCCACAATTAACCAAAACGAGGAGGATTCGAAAGTAAAACTCGACACGTAATCGGTTATCAGATCCATTTTGGGATGCAGATGGTACGCAAATCGAGAACAATTGAATGCAAGATGGTTTTTAAAGCCTTTGAATTTCTTCTTCTTAAAGTAACAGCTTATAACCAGCGCAATTTGCGTGCGACGTAGATATTTCAGTCGAGTGCCTCCCTATGGAGTGGCCAAACTAGCTTCTGTAAATATACTCCCTTGACCTAAATAAAGTGAGGTTACATTCAGTGATTGACAAGCACCGTATACAACGTCAGTTTGTTTTGGCTAAGGCGAGTCATTGTTTGCTGTGCAATAGTTAAGAAGTAAATTGATTGGTCTCCCATTCTAATACAAATAGGGCTTTGACCCGAGCGATTGAAAAAGATTTAATTATAAGTTTTATCCCACGACGATGGTCTAAATGGCAAGTAAATTTAGAACGGCTGTTGATTACAAAACTACGAAATTGCACTTTGCAAAATATTGAAATAACAACAGCACCATTGAAGGAGAGTACTGCTTAGTAGCTCTCACTTGAATGATCACACTTAGGATTTCATCCACAGACTTAAAAGTTAGAAGACGAAATTACAGATTACAGGAAAGTACTACCCAGTAACTTTTACGAATAGTCATTACACCAAATATTGTTGGAACCTACAATCCGGCTTGTACAGCACAATACATAGCAACACAGAAAAAAAGACTAATTTTTACCGTTTGTTTGAATATTCACACTTTAAAGTTTAAAAGTCAAAACTACAATTACTTGAACACTGCTTGAATCTCGCAAGAGAAAGGCTTAATGCATTTTGGAAATGAGATATTTTGATAAGATGGGAGAGTTGATATGTGGAGACAACCAAATTTGTGATGGTTTCTTTATGTTCCCACAGGCGTAGAAAGATGGACGGAAACCTCGTGATAAGTAAAGGCGATGGATAAAATTACGTCTCCGAGTGAAGTTTACAAAGAAAGACCAAGAGTGAACACCAAACCCAGTTCTCGCCAAAGGCGAACGAACCACACACTGCGGATAACTAATATGCGTATGCCACGGATCCTTCGATTTTATTTTTATTCATTTCTTTAATGTGTTTTTTAGTACACCGTGTACTTTTTACCTCTACTTGTAAGAAAGATTAATCAACCTGATGCAAGGACTACATTGCTAACTGTAACAGGTTGAACAAAGATGTTCGTTCCCGTTGCTGTTTCGGAGGTCACTTGGACGACCACCTTCGCCCAAGCTGTCACAGTTAGTATTCGTCACTTTCGTGCATCAGGTTTATTTTGTTAATCTGACTTTGCAAGTTGTTTTTTTTCAAATGAGAAAGAAAAATTACATTGAAAAATACACTATGCGCTCGACACTAGATTTAATAGGTTGAACAATGTTGTTGGTTTGTGAGATCATGCATTTGGACGTTTTCGGCCATTTTTACTTCACTGCTTCATTTCTTGGTTACTCAAATAAACCCTAATTTAATTTAGGGTTGTTTTAACTCCGAACACTCGCTCCAAATCCATCGGGGGTTCAATTAACTCCAGTCCTTAAATGCAGTTATTCTTACTCTGTATGGAGTTAACTTAATTCCACTACCACAGTAAGTAACTCGATCTTTTGGAGTTTTGCGCCTAAGGACGCCCGGGGGTTTTCGTCTTCACACAAAGACCGCAGAAAGAGGTCCGAAGATTATCGGAAGGTTCCGAGATTGCCGAAGATTCTACGTTCAGCAAGCTTAAAGCAAGTAAGTACAAACGTTACGAAACAGGCTCCTCTTCTAAAATCACTGAAAATCCACCAAAATCGTCCGAAGGTTTCCGAATATCATCCGAATTGTTCCGGAGATTGCTAAACATCACCCGAAATCCCCCGAAGTTTGCCAAACATCATCCGATAACCGAAGTTCTTCGAAGATTGCCCAAAGATGTCCGCAGATCACATCAAAAAGTCACTAAAACGAGTTCACCAGAAAACGTTTCGAGATCACAGTTCACGCTGTTGAGTCCCTTATCTACTCACGAAACACAGCATAAATTGTCGCAACAACATAGAGCGAAGGATTGCGATAGGTCGCTGTGGCGCACCGGTCAAATCTTTGATCCATCACACATCGGCTTGTAATAGCCATTCCTTGACTCTGCAAAGGCCCCAGATAAACCACACAAACAAACTTGAATCTATTACATCCCAATCCTTTGACGCATTCTTTCAGTTCTTTGCTAGCTTTCAACACCAGTTCTTTGCATTTTTCATGCTCGTATTTCACGCCGTGGAAGTAACGATGCAAAATATCTTCGGAAAGTATTCGGGCTCGTTCGGAATTGAACGTGGTGTCAGGAACCATCTTAAAGGAGTTCTCCAGGACCGGAGTCACCGTGTTACCACTGAAGTCCTCTTCCACTGCCAGAAGAACTGATGGTGGCGGAGATGATGGGCGGCGTCTTCCTGGTTTTTTGAGAACTCCACGCAAAGGATATTCTGCAGAACTATCTCGTCTATCCTCCACGGACGAGCTCATGGGAAGTTGCCATGTCGTCAGACTAATGGGAGATTCAAAGAGTTCTCGAAACAATGAAACCGAATGTTATTTAAGCGAAAATAGGTTTCAATGATCTTAGGAACTTTAAGACTCTGTTGTCTTTAAAGAGTCGATCAATGAGATTTTGTACTGGTTTAATCGACTGTCCACGTTTTCGTAATGTAGTTCATTCAATGAACCTCGAAATTACCCTGTAATACTTTATAAGTGCACTGACCACGGAGAACATGTCCACAATGTTCGTGACGACAAGTTCATTACACATCAAACTTTTGTTTGATTTGGTCTAGTGCTCAGTTGCACGGTAAACACGTTAATGGGGCTGAATTAAGCCGCTCAGAGCCTTGATATCAATTCTCATTAACTGAAAGCTTTTGAAAATCCCTCTTCTCTTTCTGAGAATGTTCAAGTTTTACCTTGAACAGAATGCCAAAATTTTCCTCGCAACTTATAGTGATTGACAGATTTGATTCAGTTAATGGCAACACTTTAGAATTTTCATCCAAGATTATTTATAACATGAATGATAAGAAACACACCACTGGAAAGTCAGGTAAATAGCTCGCGCTGACTTCATTCACAGAATTGAACTAAAATAGTAGAGCCCATTTTACAAAGCATAACTGAGACAGTACCACCAGAAAAGTATTGCTCAATATCTTTTATTGCATCAAGTCAGACTTAAGGAATTGATCTGCCTAGACTCGACCAACTTTTACAGCATTACAAACAACACCAGATAAAAATTCTGCCCATCAGCTTTGACTTGATCCACGAATGATCACGATTTAGGATTTCATCTGCAGACTCTCTAACCATGAAGCAAGGTTTGTATACAAAGATGGGAGGGTTCATGTAAGTTGTGAGAATTTGGTCTGACAGAATAAAATCCCGAATTGGTAGTTCTAAAATCCTACTACTTTAAATCAGCCTGACTGAATGCACTTAGATTGTGAGGAGAAATTAGCAGTTCATCTTCCGCTTCAAATCCCTCGACACTGTGTTTCTAGGTGAAACAATCTTTAGTTTTTAATGATGTAAGAACGTTTGGTTTAAAGTGGCTTTACGTTTGAGCACTTAAACAAAGGGCATGTAATCCCTTTGTGAGTAATTGAAAGCTGTCTGCTTTTGGAAGGATTAATGCCAGCCAGTTTTGTGTGTTTTTCGTGTTAAGCACAACAATCAAAAGGAACTTAAAAGTTTGTTTACTACAACTGGCGAAACACGGAACCTGTATTTCCTCGCCTTTTAAGCGTAAGACAAGGCTCAGTCACGTCGAAAGCCTCCTTCTCCTCTCCGTATATTGCCTCTCGTCCTGTTCCCTTCTTCCCGAAACCATCAGAACTCGCGGTGGAACGACTGTTAGTACCTTTCATTTTTTTAAATCACTGATTAAACACCTAAACTAGCTACTGTTGATTACCTCTTTTGTATAAAAGACTACTTTTAAGTTGTCTTCTAGCTGTTTTTCAAAGCGGTCGAGTCTTGGTGCAGAGCCTTTCATGTGAAAGTACGTTTCATTTACATGCAGATAAAACTGACATGATATTCTCATATGAAAGGTTGTGCACTTAGCCTCGCTGTGAAAAAGAAACACAAGACAACTTGGAAATGGCCTATTTGATTTGCCTAACACTATCAGTGTACCGATATTATTGCGGGGATAAGGTAAATAAAATAAGCAGGTTGTAAAAGTTTCACTGAAATAAGTTAATAACAAGGTAATCGGTTTGGACATGGTGGATTATAATTAAAAGTACACACAAATGAAAAATCACCACAGGAAAGTGATACTCAAGAGCTTTTAATTGAATGGGCTAGGGCACGGAAGAAATATGTAATGTTAGCTGTATCGAACCATTGCTTTTTCTGGCCCAATTGCCGTTGACACCCAACGACAACAGCACACCCAAACGGGAAACGTTTGGATGTCCTGTGTTCATTCGGTGTGTGCTGAAATTTGCCACTGGCAAAAAATAAAGTTCGGATAAATGGGCGTTATTCAACTACCCTAAAAAATGTAATTATATCTTGCAATCAGTGAGCTGAGTAGAACAGCGGTTTACCGAGATGACTGCTCAGCCAGGTATATTTACATGAGGCGAGCCAGCCCGCCTGCAGCTAAATTTAGAAGCTGTCGTGTGAAACGATGGCTACATCAAAGAGCATGAATCGAGTGTTTTTACTTTCGGTAATCCATTATTTTGGTGTATTATCGTCAGTTTTACGTGGCTTTGTAGTCTGATTAACATTTATGTGTTATATAGAAAAAGAAATATCGATCATCTGGTGAGTCATTTTGCTCTGAAGCGAAATTTAGTGACAAGAGAGGGGGGTGAGAGACTATGCGCCGCCTGTAAATTTTTCAGAATTTCTTTTTTTAATTCAATCAAACGCATTGCGAATGCGACGTCTTTAAAGTTGTGACGGCTCAGTTCAGTCAACATTTTAAAAAATCCTCCAAACTAAAAAACAAGAAGCAAAATTGGTCAAAAGACCAAGATAAGGCGCGGCGTACAATACGTGAAGTAGAAGTCGTGCAGGCCTTCCAACCCATTTTGTGGCTGTGTCGGTCGAATACGGACACTATCCCTTCAGTCGTTTCCATGCCTCATGGATTGCTTTCTTGATAGATATCAATATTCTGCTATGCTGCTGGTTCCAATTCTGCTTTATTCTTTCGCGATTTTCTGAGCTTTTACGGAAGCTGGCGGGGGGAAAAAGCCTTCGACCGGCACTATAGTGCTTCTCTCCTTTCGGTCCTCCATCCAAAAGCATGAAAACAATGCCAAAAAGTCCCGATTTCACAAATTGCAACTTAATGGGAACTACGTATCATTAATCTATAGTTCTGCGAAGGTTTACGGCAATATCGAACTTAACTGAGCACGATGCAAAGCGATTAAAAGGTTCGATATAACTTATCGCGTCTTTTGAATTTGCGACATCCTGTCGGAAAATCAAAGTATGGAGCATGCGCAGTAACCGGATTGTGTTCCTTTAAGAATGAAAAGAAATAATACAGCGTAGACCAGTAGGCCAAGTTTACCAGGAAACCTTACCGATTGTTTGAACAATTTGCATAAGCTGAGCTGTGATTCTTTGGCTTTTGAAGTATAAAGTTGCCTTTTTGGACCCCTACTATCGAATATTCCTGGATCCGCCCCTGTCAACCCAAAGAACTGCTTAACTGTTGACTGTTTGATTCAGAGTACACAATCCTCGCCGCTCGGCTGGTTCGAGGTGTCTGGCCATCGTGACGTCACGAGGTAAAAAGCGCGCGAGTTTGCCGAGTCTTCAAAAATGGCGCTGGCAACTATGTTAGAGTTCGGGCTACAAACGTATTTTTTGTGCTATTAAGGTTTCAGCTAAGCTCGTTTTCTTGGGTAATGGAATTTTAGTCATCCCTTTTTTCGATATAGGTAAGTGGCTCTTTGTCTTAACGTTAAAATCACACTTAAATAATGTTTTAAGAGTCATGTTTACTCTCTGCGATCGAAGAATTATGCGGGAAAATTGTTATTGTCCGCGTCCCAAAAAGTGTTTTTATTTCAGTTATATACCACAGGGAAACTTGAAACTTGGCTACGGACTAGCCTATAGTTTAACAAAAGTACCCAAGTTGAAACAATTGGTATAGTATTTGCCAAAAAAATGATCAGTCCGTTTGTTTAGCTGAGTAAAATAGAAGGCGAACCTAGAAGGGTATGTTTAGCACTTAAAAGTTAACTTTTCTTACAGTATTTGCTTCCATCTTCTGTATAAGGAAAGAATAGTGATATTTAATTGCTAGGGAAAGGGTAATCGAACTTAGTAAATTTTTGCCACCTCATTTAACCCGTGTAAACTACACTTTTGCAGAACAACATAAAAATCTGAATCAGCTCGCAAATTATGCGGGCGCCTGAGGAAACAAGTCTTCGCTGATCTGGTTCTGTACTTTTTTATGAAAACTAATAGATATATTTGAGTACCATTTGGATCAGTGATTCAGTGATTTATTCTCAATACCTCCAGTTTCCTCTAGATTCAGTTGCTGTCCAGGTTGCATAGTGTTTTAGAAAGAGTTTGACCGTCTACTTGATCCACAACTAGCTACAACTGACGGTGACCGTTTCGCAAATAAATTGAATTGGTCCTGTCATTTGATTTTCAACGATTAATTACTTTTAAAACCGTCAAACTGAGGACCATTCTAGTAAAGAGAGAACCTTGTCAACCCTTAACATCACTAACCTGAGAAAGTTGGCGTTTTAGATAAACTGTGGTTTTTTATAATTATTCGATAAGAGATCAGCAGAAATTTGGCCGGAAAGCCGGCGTGTCAGCTGTTTTGCCTCGCCTCCAGCAAATGTTGTCATCTTTGTCGTTTTTCACAAGACAGTTTAACAAAGTAAGGAATTACTGTGGTCCATTATTAACTTCGAACCAAGCAGATGAATTCACAGTAAACGTTTCTTTGTATTGGAGTATTCTTCTCCACATTTTAATGATGTTTAAAGCCCCTGATCATTTTAATGAAATTGTTACGCAATTTTATTTTCCTAAAATTGGAAAGAGTTTATACATATAAAAGTTATGTTTTTGTCTCCAAGCGACACATCTTAGGGTTTGTGAGATACAGCTTCTGAAAGGTGGTCTTGATCACGATTTCAATCGATCGACCAAAGCGTCCATGAAATCTTTTGAGTCTTATCGCCAATTGGTTATTTTGTTTTGAGGACCAATTTGCATTAAGAATACTTTTTATGTTATAGCATGAAGCATACGTTTCGTTCTTTTATTGTTTTGATCTGTTCTTTTTGAGAAACTAGACTGTAAACATTTGCGAGGAAGCCATTTGTTAACTTTCCTTTGAATTTCCGGGGCAGATTTATATGTGACGTCACGATGGCCAGACACCTCGGTTTTTCATTCGCCGATACCGGCGCTTGTGCCCAGGCCCAGGTTTATCACCCCCTCCTGGGGATATCCCATTTTCTGATTTCTTTCCCGCTGTCCGTCTCTGACGTGATCGAAAACGTCCAGTAAAAACATCGCAAGACATTTTCGTTTCTTGTTTAGAAACTTCTTACTCGTAGACTTCCGGTAAATTTTAGTAGCCAATTAGATTTCGATTCGTCAGCATTTTGACATTGATGATCCCAGAGGTCTTGCATCCTTGGTGCTGACCAAAAGGAATGCAGCCTCTGGAAACGAGATTGCGCGCGCTGTTGAAGAAATGTGGCACTACGTTTTGTGAAAAATTAAAGAAAATCTGTATTGTGGAAGTTTGATTTTTTTCAACTTTTCTGCCCTCGCATCATCGAATTTTGCTCTTATTGTAGCTGGCGGAGTTCGTAAAAGTCCATCTTAGTGGTTCAGTTTAACTAAAAGGATGACACCGGTTCAAATTATTTACTTGACAGACCCACTTAAATAAAATTTGACTAGGAAAGTGGGTCTACAGCAAATCATTTTGAATATTTTTCAACTAACAAGCACCGAGGCCATGTCGAGTTACGAGGACTGATGTGTCAAAATTGGGGTAGTTTTCCACGCGCTTTATTTCGTAAACGAAGTCGGTGACCCCCTAATTTTTTGGCATTTCTGACATAGGTAACTCATTATCTGACTGTAGCCAAACTATTAAAAAACTCTGTGTTGTAGAAGTTTTTCGCGCGAACGTCCTTAAGTGCGTGCTTGTAAAAAAAAAAACCTTGAAATAAAAATGCACGCGCGGAATCAATAACAACCGAGTTGGGTTATAACGAGTTTGGCGAACTCACGCGCCGAGCACGCGCAAACAATACTATGTCAACCAAAATTTATTGTTTACAAACAAAGTTCAGAGTTTGTGAAAACCCATAAAGTCAAATGAAAACTTTCTCAGTCCTGTAGCCTTGCACACGTTTGCTTTGTTTGCTTGCGACGAGTAAACTGTACCGGCATCGATTGCAAGTACAAGGTTGGTTTTGAAAAGTGAATTGTTTTACGAGAAAGAAAAAAACTGTCCGGGATTATCAACAGAGCTTTTTTCGAGTGTGATAAACGCTTGTTAAAAATGATGCAAACTTAACTTACCTTCTTGTTTAGCAGTTCAGCACAAGATATCTGGTAGCAGAAAGAAAACTGATAGCGCATCAAGTGAAATAACGAAGAGAAAGCTTTCTTCGTTCTCAGAAAAAAACGCACAGCTTGTTCGTTTCGTGAAGAAGAGCGAAGTGAATGCCTGACGTCAGAATCAGCATTTATGACGTAGGCTGCGCGCGATGAGTCAGCAGAACTCATTTCCAGCCTATTCTCTTTCAAGAAATATAGCCTGGCTGCGTAGCAAGCACGTGTTTTCATGGGTTTTTCTCACAGCCGCGTAGGAAGGTTTTCGCGCGAAAGTTGTAGCAAAAGTTGAGCTTAATTAAAACTTGCACTACGCGATAAAACAAACTAAGAAACAAACAACACACAGAAACGTTTGCCACGCAGGCTACAAGAAATAGGCCAGGGCTACACAAAATTTAAACCAAACAGACGGACAGTCTGGTTACTCGCACTTAAGAGAGTCTAAACAAACCACTCAATCGAATTGCATCAGTGTTGTAGTGTTGCACACTCCTACACGCACGTGCACAACACTAAAGGGGTTTATTCCCGATTAAAAAAACAGTTACTTTAAGCACTCAATGTTACATTTATCTTCAGTTTACGAATAAACCTAACTGATATTAACGATCTGTTTTTTTTTTACAGTCACACCAACGTTCACTGGACGTTTAGGGGGGGGAGTTGAGGAAAGTCAAAGATTTGGACGTTAGAGTGGGGATTCTAGGACAAAACTAAAATACCGCGTTGAGAAAACACATTTTACTTATGTTGATAATAGAACATGAAGCGAAAAATGTACCACAGTGGAAAATGAGAGCAAACTTGGTGCCGCTGTGATCTGCGTAGTTTGTCACTTATAAAGATGGCGCAGAAGGAACACGCGCTCGCTAGATGTTACAAAACTAAATTCATCGGCTCTAGAAAAACATGGAGTGCGAAATTCCAAGTGGACGTTAAAGAGGAGGGGGGAGGGGGTCTGACCTTAGTGGATGTTAAGCAGGAAACTTTTGAATATGTCGACCGGTTCCTAAACCTCAAGTCACATACGAGGCAAAATTGCATTGATAAAGCCGGCAAACCAAGATGATTTTATTCATCGTGTTAAAATTTTATTGGCTGTGCTGTAGCCTTGGACTGTCATGTTATATATAGCTATACTCATTCCGTTGATACATTACCCTAACGTCTGTCTGTTTGGTCCCAACTCCAAAGCTACTGAGTGTTTTTATCATGTCTGGATTCATTCATAATAATTATTTGCCACATATGAACTCAACGGCTGACTCAAGTAACGGTACACTTTCACATTTTGTAGGCTGAGAAGTGAAATTCTCTAAAAATGCCTCTCCCCTTCAACAACCGTTTTTTTTTTTTTGTTGACAAACATTGTTTTTTATGGGGCTTTATATCTGGCAATGCTGGATTGTTTTACTTATGTCAAGCAAAGCGCATACATTTCGTAGGGGGCGGGGTAGGGCAGGGTTAGGGCACCTGACTATCACAGGGAAAGTCATAGGTTAGCCCCTAGCCAAAAATAAGGAAAACAGACTTTGCAAGAGCCTCCTTCAATTGTCAGCCACTTTGAATGTAACAGATATTTAACAACTGACCGAGGACGAAGGCTCATTCCAAAAAAATGTTTAACGTAAAAAGTGTTGTATTCATTGTTAAATCATTATCTTGCTTACCGCTGCAATGTAATTCTGGTAACAGTAATAACAGTAGTGATAAAGTATTAATTTTGATGAGGAAACGCAGCTTGTCAAGGCAGTATTCAGTGAAGCCCATCATATTACGCATAAGTCTGGACATGCATGCATTTCCTGAAATTCATCATCAAATTCTGTTCAGTACACAAATGGAATCAGAGCTTTTCTATTGCCAGGATAATCAATAAATTGATCCTTGTACCACTGATGATTATGCCGAGCACGAGGCACAAATGTTGCACAGCAAAATAGAAACCACACTAACCCAGCTAATGACCATGTCCCTAATGCCCAACCAAACCATTCTAACATTTCGCCAAAATAATTAGGACAGGAGATCACTTCAAACAAGCATCCATGTGGAATAGAATAGCCTGCATTGCTATTGGATCTTAGCTTACGAAGTGCTAAGTCAGCATAACGGTTGATAATAAACCCAGTGACAAAGAGAACAATGCCGATGATGAAGCGTGGGTCTTTGTAGTAAGCATTGTCATATTCAGCTGCTCCAATCCAATCAGCATTAATGAAGCTGTAGAGGAGGTTGGGAAAAAGTCCCCCTAGGGGTATACCCAGGGAAGTCTTTGGACTGCTGTACTTCATAATCCAAGGATGAATGAATCCACGATGTATGTAGTGACAGAGCCACAAGCAGTAGAATGTTATGTTTGGATATTCTCTTTGATGTCCATACAGGAAAAATACTAAGGTGAAAAGAAGCAAGGGGGTCGCATCTGACAGTGTGTGAGCTATTCTTTGACGAACCATAGGGTCACAAGACTTGCCAGATTTCTTATGCCGCCCATAAGGTGCCGGATTTGTCCACTGGGCTACAAACGTCACAATTGCCAACAAAAAGCCAAATGCACAAAGACCATAGTGGACCCAGAGGTGAACCTCATCATGTTCAAATGCAGTCCATGGTAAAGGATTCGGCATGACCAAAACCTGTAAGTATAAAGTAAGTTCAAAACAACTGACCAACAATCATTATCGATCAACATCGTTAACAAGCTGCAATGGAAATCAATGTAATTTACCGCTACTCTACTTAAATCTGCAGGGCAGAGTTTAAGGGGGAACGGGGGGGGGGGGGTTAAAAAAGGGTAGTTTGGGGAACAGGTGATAAAATGTGAGGGTAGAGCAGGCCAGGGGGATGAATGAACCCAATAAATTCTTATAAACTGCATAGTTTTTCTGTCTGTCATTTAAATGAATGTTGGAAAACCCGTCCGCCTGTCAAACAGGCCTCTTCTATGCTGAAAACGGAATTGTCAATGTCGTAACTTAATAATTTTTTTTTCAATGCTAAGAAGAGTTTACTTGAGAAACTCACAATGGTTTCAGCTTCTTTACGCAAGCTCCAATAACGATTCTCAAAACATACTTGTCAAAATATTTTGCTCTTTCTGGCAAAATTTTATCGGCTATGCTAGCTGCAGTCTTTTAAAGACTGTCCTATTATAGTTGATCAACCTGTTGTTACATAGACTCCAACCTCTGCCTGCCTAGTCACTGAGTTGGCTCTAAAACTACTTGAAGCAGTTTCCTCACATTTAGATTCATGTTTTTATTGGTATTGATAGTAAACGTTTTAGTCTTTTTCTTTAAATAATTTGCCACAAATGCACTTAATGACTCACTAATGTCAAGCAACTCTTTCACATTTGGAAGGTTGGGAAAAGGAATTCTTTGAAAATCCCCCTCCACCCTTTACAGGGGCAGACAGACAGACAGACAGACAGCCTTTATTTTAACACGATTAAAATTAAGGCTCTGCAGCTTGTGGGGTCGTGCAAAACAATAACCAAACTAATAAAAACTAAAATTAAACTTTATACAAAGTATATACACAGTGAAATCCTCGCACCCTTGATCCTATTTTAAAATCCCGTATAAATACTGAAAATCTGTACATGCCTGATGGGTTTGGCACAGTATGCCAGAGTGATGACACAGTATTACAGGGTGCTTTTGGCCTACAACTGCAGCCGTTTTTTGTTTAGAAAGCATTGCTTTGGAGAGGGGGTACTATTTAATGCTAAAATGTTTTGCACGTGTCAAATACAGAGGATAAGTGATGGGTAGATGTGAAGGATTTAAATGGGTTTGCTGTTTTTTAGGGGCATGTATTTTTGAGGTAAGTTTTTTTCCTGGTTGTAGTTTTGGCCCATAGGTATTTTTTTTGGGGGGGGGGGGGGCGAGGGGTCGTTAAATTAAGGTTTCATGGTTTGCATCTCCCTGTCACTTTTAAACCCAAGTACCCCCCCTTTCCAACTATTGTAGCTCAGAAGGAAGAGCTCTCTACAGTAGCTCAGTTATTAGTAAGAGCATCTGACCAGTGCAGGGAAGGTCATAGATTTGGCTCCTGCCAGAAACTCAAAAAGTTTTTCTTTGAGTTCCAACCTTGTGTCGAAGTACAGCTGAACCTCTTGTAGGCGGACACCCTCAAGACCGAGCATAGGTGTCCGCTAATGGGAGGTGTCTAGTTACAGGGGGTTGAAAGACTTAAGGCATCATAGTGGGTAGGGTGTGTCAAGTCATGCCTTGTAAATCACATGGACACATTCCAACTGAAAACTTGTGGCGATGTGGCTAATGAAGTCTGTAAAGCAGCCAACGGACTCAGCAACAGTAGTAATCACTAAAAAACTGGTCAACTGCACAAGTTTATTTTCAAGGAAACTCGTTTTCATGTGACTGGCTGAAACAGAAATTAACAATGATTTTATTGTGTAGCTTTTGCAAATGAGATATTCGTAAAGCAAAAATGTATTGCCTCTTGTTTTTTTATTCAGTTATATGCACAGCAATGTTTACAGAATTGTTTTGGGGAAGTCACGTACAACATTTACTTAACTATTTGATGCCTAAAAACTGATCACATCTTGGGTGTGCAGGTCATTGCAGTGCCAGTCATGTTAGAATTAAGGTGGCCATGGTTTACAAGCAAGCAAAACAACAAAGGTGTAAAGTATAAATGGAGTCGAACTGTCGTTTGAGGTCTGCCCACTTTGGGAGGCTATTTTAGCTCCAAGAGCTTAAAAAAGGTGTCTGCTTCCACTTACGAGAGGTATCCGCTTACAGGAAGTTATAAATGTAGAGTTCTAGTGGAGAAGTCACCAGGACAACAGTTTGGTGTCCATTTTTGGAAAGTGTCCACCTATGGGAGGTGTCGGCAAGTGGAGGTTCGACTGTAAATAATATAGTCTATAACGATTATTGTATAATGATGAAAATGAAAATATTTAACAAAGAAGCCCAGCTCACTGAGGCTATTTTCATTGGGGTCCTTCAAGTTACTTAAACCTTTGGACATGCCTGCATTCCCTGAAATTCACTACCAAATTATATTCAATACACAAAGGGGATCAGAGCTTTCCTTTTGCCAGGATAATCAAAAAATTGATCCTTGTACCAAAGATGATTATGCCGAGCACGAGGCACAAATGTAGCACAGCAAAATAGAAACCACACTAATCCAGCTAATGACCATGTCCCTAATGCCCATCCAAACCATTCTAACATTTCGCCAAAATAATTAAGACAGGAGATCACTTCAAACAAGCATCCATGTGGAATAGAATAACCTGCATTGCTATTGGATCTTAGCTTACGAAGTGTTAAGTCTGTATAACGGTTAATAACAAACCCAGTTACAAAGAACACAATGCCGATTATGAAGCGTGGGTCTTTGTAGTAATCATCATCATAAACAGCTGCCCCAATCCAATCAGCATTAATGAAGCTGTAAACGAGGTTAGGGAAAACATTTCCTAGGGGTATTCCCAGGGGGTGTCTTTGGATTGCTGTACTTCATAATCCAAGGGTGAATGGATCCACGATGTATGTAATGACAGAGCCACAGGCAGTAGAACGTTATGTTTTGGTATTCTCTTTGATTTCCGTAAAGAACAAATACAAGGGAAAAGAGAATAACCCCTGGAGTGGAATCGGACAGTGTGTGAGCTATTTGCTGATGAACCATGGGACCCCAGTTGTCGCTGGATTTCTCATGACGTCCATAAGGTGCTGGGCGTTTCCCCTGGGCTAGAAATGTCACAACTGCTAACAAGAACGCAAATGCGCAGAGGCCATAATGGACCCAGAAGTCAACTTCATCATTTTCAAAAGCAGTCTATGGTAAAGGATTCAACATGGTCTTGAAAGTATACAGTTCAAATTCCTGAAAGAATAAGTTCACAGCAACTGAATAACAGGCATTATCTAGATTGTCAGTGGTCTGTTGTACAGGTGACACTGACTGTGTGCTACCACAGAGCACATTATATATTTCAGTACATTCACTTTCTACAAAATGAGCAACTTGGATAACAGGATTGCAAATGCAGATCAACTTCTTACTCAGGTTTGTGTATTTACTATCGTATTGTTTATCAGATTAGTAGATTAGGGGCTTGGGATGGACTGCAGACATTTTTTTAAACAACTTCCTTTGGGGAAAATGGTGAACAAAATTAGCTAGGTTCCCAAATTATAGTAGTTTGAGGCTCCAAGAACCCACAATGAAAATGTGGCTTTGGGCTTAAATGCATTAATTCAGGGCTCCAACAAACTGGAATCAGCATTTTGTCTGAAAAGAAAGAAAAGATTTTTGGGTGTCATTTGCAGGAAACAGGAATCTTCAAGTCATGTAGAATACTGCTCATATGATGGGAGCAGCTGTTTTCCTTTAAAAGCCACTAAAATGCCTGAGGCCCTGCTTGGAAATGCTCCCATTTCACTTGTCTCAATTACAAAATGCCTTGCGTTGCTCATCTTAAAAGTCACTCATCCTAGGTCATTGTCGGCCTAGATGGGTTTTCAGTTACTGTTGTCGCCGTCGGTGTTTCCTCCGCAGTGCTGTGTCTTGTCACAATTCCATTTACAGGGCTGTCGCTATACTTTTTGCCAATGTCACTTGATTCAATTTGCCCCAGCAGGGCCTCACATCTACTGGTAAATTTACACAAAACTGTATGAAAAATTTATATGACTGGGTAAATGTAGCAGTTGCCAAACTTGATTACAATAAGTATCATTTAATAGTTATCATGATGATTATTTTGATACAGGATGTGGATAAATTCTGCAACAGTCTTGCTGAACTCTATTCCAACGTAAGCAAGGTAGGTTGAAAGAGTCAGTCACTGCTTGTCTATGATAACAATTTTCTTTTCTTTTCTCTGTTTTCAGTCATATCACCGTATTTGGTATCTGTTAATTAATCAACCACCATTTCTAGGTGGCCACTTTTCCGAGCATTTTGAACATATCTTGAAGAAATTGTACAGTATATGGCCGTTCACTTGACATTACCAACACTGAAAAAGTTGTGGCACACAAAGTAGAATCAGAACATAGCATCTTGGTTTACAACTGGCGGTAGGCTGGCCAGTTGGCTATTTAAAACCTCCACTGGAAGTAAGCTAGCTAGCTCTTGCACAGGTTAAAATCTTCTCTGGCTTGGGAAGGAGGAGTAGAGAATGATCAGGCAAAAAGAAAAAAGGGAGGGGAAAGACCAAAGGTCAGAAGAACCAGAGACACCAACGGTCACGTACATTTTGCACCACAGGATACTCACTGTCTGTGATGCCTATTATGATGTTTAGCTGCTTGTGACAATTAGATTATAGAGTTGCCTGTGGGGGAAGTAACCGCTGGTTGATGGCAAAATTACCTCTTGGTAACAGGCTGTCAGTAACTGCAGGCAGAAGTCATAAGGTTAATTTAAACAATGCATTAATCTTTGGTTTGTTGAATTGTAGCCTTTGCTTGACATTGCAATATATGTCCAGAAACTTACAGGAGCAATTGGTATTCAGGTGTGGTATTATTTTGTTTGTAAAATAGACTAGATACCTTGTGCACTGCAAAGTGGCTAAACACCATTCTCTTAAATATGTTATTCATTGTCATTGAAGTGAATGGTTATCTGGAATCATAGAAAATTATGTTTAGTAATTTGGCATAAAGTATGCAATAGTCTGACAGTTTGGGAAGCAAAGTAGATTAACTGATTGTTTCCAGCAACCCAGAACATTTCCCCAGTTTAAGTCCTTTTTTCTCTGCATACTTTTAAAAAGTACATTAAAGTATACAATAACAAATGCTAGAAACTGCATTGTGCAAGATAGCCCATGCATCCACCTTAATGTTTATTCATTCATCATGCATCTGACACAAATTAATCTGACTGCTGTGGCTCACTCAAATTGCAGAGTAATTCACTTTTGTTTGCCAAAAAGGCTTTGCACCTACTCTTCACTTATATACCCGAGAACCCCAACTCCATGCCGTTCGGGTTTTCATTCACACAATCAAAAGTTTGAATCACTTCAGGTCATCCAGGGTTCAATGCTGGGAGTGAAATAATAATGTACGGTAATAATGTAATAATAATGTAATATTGTTACCAATCACTAAGTGAGGTCTGTAATCTTTCTAGGGGCCAGCCATCATGCTGGGGTATTTAGCCATTTCTGGACTTTTATTAACGAGGTAAAGTGCTTTTGTAATAACAATCATGTGATTCATGACTCACTAGTTGAGATCTTTATTAAGAATATTTGCAGTGCAGCATTGTTAATTTATGTTTGGAAGCAGTGTTTTGGCATCAAATTTTTTGGTTCCATAAAATTGGGTGTTTCTTATTGACTTTATGGAGACCCTGTTTTGAAGTGGCTAGCATGTTAGGCTCTCAATCAGAAGTTCAGCATGCCAGTGGTTCTACATTATTGTGTTCATTCCTTTGGCAGATGTCTTTAATTTTATAATTTAAATGAGTACTGGCAAAAATTTCTCCAGGTAACCCTATGATGGACTAGCATCTGATCCAGGGAGAGTTGTTCTGCTCTTTGTTGCATTATGCTGCAGAGAGTGGAGAGATCTGCACTGCAGATAAAAGGGATTTCTCAACAGTGTTTTTTTTATTATTTTGTCACTTTAAATTAATCACTTCTTATTCCTTAACCCACGGACGCCCAATGCGCCCCCTATGCGCCCTAGAATGAGCAGGCGTCTTGTTCCACTTGTGACGTCATCAGTTTAAGTGACCCCGAAAACCTTTGGTAGTCAGTCGATGCAACGAAAAAAGATCTTATAAATGATGCCTGAACGACAATGATCAGATCATGTAAACCTGAGTAACACCCAGAAAACCACGGAACTTTTACCTCAAAAACACAAGAAAATCATGGCCTTCCCACCGACTGGTACTTTTTGGCCAACTCTTTCCTTTTCAAACGAGCTTTGAGGCCAAATGTTTCTCGTCACCAGAAACCGTGGTCCTATGGCTAACTCGACAGCAAAAAGCGAAAATCGAAATGAGAACGAAACACTACCAATTGCAGTTTAATGAAAATGCCATTAAAAGCTTGTTAAAAACCCATGAACCCATTTCTCATGGTCATGAAAATGGAGATTCCCCATTTCATGGCCTTTGTCAAGCCCATGAAAATTCCATTAAATATTATATGACTTAATTCATGACCCATGAACAATATTTCATGCCCATGAAAATTCCATGAAATATTACGTGATTTAATTGATGACCCATGAAAACATCTTTTATGGCCATGAAAATCTTGGACCACACCAAAGTTGATTTCATGGGGCATGAAATTTTCATTGCGCCCATGAATTATCCATGAATCACACGTCATGAAAATTAGGATAAGGTAGGTAGGTAAGTAGGTAGGTAGGTAGGTACTTTATTAAAATACTTTGCAGCTCATAGAGCTGAATTGCGTATTCTATATTCTATTCTAAAATTTAAAGTTTATAATGTCTAAAATCTAAAAATAATAATAATAGTTATAAAATTTAATAATACTAATAATTATTTTTATAATATCTAAAAACTATATCGCTAATAATGATAGCATTAAAAACCTAGTTATTCACTTTTTGCATTCACCAGAGAGCATGACGCCATAATAAAACTGTTTTTAAATCTGTTTGTCTTACACCGCGGCAAGTTAAAGGTGCGCGCGTGCCTTAAATTGTACTTACAATCATATAAGGGTGGCAAAAGTTTCTTAAGTTTGTGGCCGCTGTCGTTACAGATATTCTCAAAGGTGTGCTTGTAAATATCGTTGTGATGCTTCGCTACAGTTGGATTAGGTTCACTAGCGCTAGAGCATGCTGATACTCAATGCCGGGGCAGATGTTTCGCATCGCCCTCCTCTGAACGCGCTCTAATTCGTGCGTTAAGTAAGCCGGCAGAGAATAATGGAAGACAGGTGCGGCATAATCAATAACAGAACGCACACATGTGACGTTGAAAAGACAGAGATCTTTCTGAGAAACTCGGGCTCTTTTAAGCTGGATAAGAAAATAGAGCCTTTTGGCTGCCTTCTTTATCACTTCTG
Organism: Siderastrea siderea; assembly: GCA_964030785.1. NCBI lineage: Eukaryota > Metazoa > Cnidaria > Anthozoa > Scleractinia > Rhizangiidae > Siderastrea > Siderastrea siderea. The sequence goes on along the minus strand of OZ034976.1, from coordinate 11,967,681 downwards.
TGATATGCGCGTTCCAAGATAGGTCGCTTGAAATGGTAACCCCTAAGAGTTTAGCGTCGCTAACAGCCTTTATACACTCTCCTCCGATAACTACAGGAGGGAACTCGCGACTGACTGCGGCGAACGAAATACGTAGCTCTTTACATTTGTCAATATTTAACTTGACTCTATTCCTGTTGGACCATTCAGCTACCTCGTCAGCTATAATTTGAGCATTACTCACTTGTCCTTTCCTAACTACCTCAGATGCCGTTGTGTCGTCCACATAAGGACATTAACCTACAAAACATGAGACAACACTTTTAATTTCACAAGGATCCACACAGAAAGTAAGCAAACAACTAGTTTATACAGCAGAAACAAATCAAAGGGAAATTTTGACTTACACATTTTTTGTTTTTCCGTTTTCCTTGCTTTTCAGCAAGATCTAATTCGTGTAACTATTCCTTTTTTATTCGCGTTGTGCGAGAATGGATCAGTTTACCTTGATCTGTCGCAGAAGCTCAAAATGTTAACCAATTAGAAAAAAAAGACTTAAAAGTTTCCTCAACATAAAAATTAGTTTACAAACTTTTAATGTAAAGTATTTGATTTTATATATATATAGTTATGTTACTTAAGGATCTTGTTATGTTTATTTTACATAGGGTTAACGTCATGTTTTTCCTTTCAAGATGTATTTTATATATTTTTTTTAATTGGGTCTTGAATGAACGTTATGTCATGTCATAACGTTGCCCCCGTAGAGTAGTATGGCACGAATCATAAGGAAAAGACCCAAAGCTGCATGCTCAGCCCTTCCCTTTAAACCGTGTGATTCTGGGTAATTCTTCCCTTAATCCAATTTGGATGAATAAGAGATCACTCGTGAATTTCATCGGATAATTTTGGTGCTGGAAAAACTCGAATAAGAATTCGCTTTGAAGTATAATGCGTTTTCTTTCAGTTCAAGCAAATAATAACAATAAAATGGAGCAGATTGCATTATTGAGGTATATATTTTTACTGTTTGCCAACAAAGATTTTCAATTTAATTTAACTCTCCAGACATAGCTACTGTTGTGGGGTTTTCTGTTGTCAGTCGACCGTTCCTAAGTAAGAAGAGTACAAGGCATGCTAACAGCAGTCACAGTGAGAAAATGGAGGTTAGTTCAGTTTTGGTGTCTTTTGATTTTCCTATTGACCGATTCGCATCACTTGGTCAAGTTATTTTTTCTTTTGTTTGGATTATCTTAGGCTATGAACATTTCCTCTTTTTGCTCAGGGATGGTTGAGTGAGAAGAACACACCCCAAAGTCACGATGGTGCCCTGCCTCCTTACTGCTCCACAACACCTGATTCTAATGAGAACCTGCTCGTTCGCATTTGCCGTGCTATCTTTCTATGTTCGTCTCTTACAATTACTCTTCCCTTTACTTAGGACTACTACAGAAGCGGTCGAATGTTAGTCAAAATGGCAGAAGCCATTGGTCGACTTGTGTTGGCAGGAAGAGAATTGACCAGACTCGCGGGGTAAGTGAAAAGCAAAAATGGAGCTTAATTCTTGATAAAAAGAGGTTTTCATGTCCAGAAATGTCAATCCAGTACACTCACCTTGCTAGTAACCCGGTTATGCACCTAAAGGGACAAACATAAATAGAGGTAATTGTCTTGCCTTAGTCACTAAAAACATGATGCGCTAGTCCATTTGGTGGCTATTTGCAAACGAATTCAACATCATCCAACACTGTCGACTGCAACTTTGTTGTGCAAATGTTTGGTGGCTATCAAACTCTTTTCAGAGCACCATTTAATATCATTCAACAGGGTACCCAATTTAACTTCATTCAACATGGTACCCAAACGCGTTTAACATCATTTAACAGGCTACCCAAACGCGTTGAACATCATTCAAGAGGGTGTCCAAACAAGTTTAACTTCATTCAACGGGGTGGCCAAAGGCGTTTAACATCATTCAACAGGGCACCCAAACGCATTTAACATCATTCAACAGGGTACCCAAACGAGTTTAACATCATTCAACAGGGTACCCAAACGCGTTTAACTTGCCGAATTCAACAATGTTGAATGGAAATGTTAAACCGTTTTACCGTAGCCTAGGCCCATACAGTTGTTTAAAGCACTTTTTTGTTTCGTGTTAAGGATTTTGAGTTTTTCAATGTTTTTCTGTAGGTATACTTCCAGAGTATCGGAGCTGATGAGCGTACTGAAGGACCTCAATGAAGGCAAATACCAAAGAACTATGGTGTCAACTGCGAGCCAGTCAAAAGGAGATAACGCAAACTCAGGTACAGTCAACTCTCGCCCTAAGGGGGGGTGGGGTGGGGGTTAGTTTCTAATTGAAGAAACTGTCAGTGGTGCTGCGTCAGTGGGAAAATGAACCAAAAAATTTGGATTTATCAACTGAGTTGATGAGGTAAATTAGCCACTGTAGAGGAATTAAAAGCTGACATTTCGATCGTGTTAACCCTTCGTCAGAGCGAATCAAAGAACTGTTGGTTGTGCTTAGTTTATATGGAGAACAGTGGAGCTACGCTATTGGTGGGAACATGGCAACGTAGAAAACAAGAATAAATTAGTTGAATGAAAAGCGTTCGTTTTAAAATGTGAATATTTACTAGATAGATTTTTACGGCCGTGTTACCCTGCTCGGTATTTTTTCATTTTCGCACCTAAATCCTACAGGCTCTTTAGTTAGGACCTCCTTTTACCGAATTACATACAGCACCACAGGAAAGTACTGCTCAATAGCTTTCACTTGAATGGCCACATTTAAGATTTCATGTACAGACTCAAAAGTACATATAAAAAAATCTGAAAACTAACGGTTACGTTGTTTTGCCTTCTTTTCAGACAAGATTTCTATGGACGCTCTGGATCCCAGTAAAGGAGAAATAGTCGAAACTGACCACTTGATCAGGTGATTAAAAGTTCTTAGCAGATTTTTTACTCCGCATTGATTACGTTGTGCAGAACAGAGGCTTACATACTGTAAACAAGCGTGCAATAGCAATACTCCAAACAATTATTGTTTAATGATTGTAATGGTTTGGTAAGATGTACGACGTATTAGAATTGTTTTTTCTCCTTGTGTTTTAGGTTTGAAAATGTTCCGTTGGTAACTCCAAACGGCGATGTCCTTATAAATGACCTTTCGTTTGAGGTAAAGATCATCAGCATTTGTACATGTACGTCCCGTTTACACCCAAGACGTTTACCCTTGAGTTTATAGTAGTTGTTACCCATAGACGGTAGAGGGGGTTTCACAGCGGTCAAACGCACGACGCGTACGCAATTCCCGCGATAATTTTGGAAAGAAAGTACAGACAAATGTGGAAAATCTCCCTTTAACCGCAAAAGGTAACGCCGTTTCTGAAAACTTAAGGTTTTTACGTTGATTATATTTTCGAAATGAAGTAACTGTCATGCTCAAGTGTTACCGACATGAAATTCGGTTTGCCCGGACATGTATGTTATGCATCGTTTTCATACAAACTTCACGCTCGCAAACGTTTGATCTTATTCAGACTTCACTAAGGCTCTGAAAGACCGGAAGTGAAGTAAAATTTTGCCTTTGACCACTGTGAATTAGGGTGTACAGATCGTGTTTCGGAGAAAAGAAAACAATCGTTTCATGTAAATTCCAGTTTCTCTTCTTTCACCACATTTTGCTTGCTGGCACATTTCACCTCAAAAAAGAAGCTCACTTCTCGCCTCATGGGTAATAGTTAAATAGAAAAAGCACTGCTCATGGCTACTTAGTAAACCACCTTTCAGAAGAACAGAACAACCATTTTATGTTTAACGTCAAAATATATGGTAAGTCACGTTTTCACGAAAATACCCCCTCCCCTCCCCCCACCTTTCCCTCCTAAATTGAGGCTCTCATGTTGGCCAGTAGTCTTGGGACACTTTGTTCAGTTCACGTCCCTTTAGCGTCATGTGAAAAATTTTCTTCCATGCCCCTCCGACCCCCTTACAATGTTGAAGTCGATTGTTGAAGGTAATGATTGATCTTTAACATTGTTTGGGGAGGTGGGGAGGGGGGCATAAACAGGTAACAAAAGGTGTGGAAGACCTCTTATTACAGGGAGGCAAAATTTTCGTATTTCTCACAGAAATGTTAACAAGTGTCCCACAGTCTAATGACCATGATTGTCAACCTCGTCCCCAGGGCTTTCTCCTCTTTCAAAATGGCGGTCGGAGAAACCCGTGGCCAAGGCTCCCAAAATGGCTCCAAAAATTCCTTAGAATTTTGTCACGTAAACACTTTGAAATGTCCTCGTTTCGTTTGAACAACGGTTTCAGATTGCCAAAAAAAAAAAAACAATGCCGCCGGACGCTAAAACCAACCTCCGAAAAAGCCATTTCATCATGTGTCACATGACAAAATACTCCACGATTCTTGGAGTATTTCAGCAGCCTTGGCCAGAGGTTTCTCCGACCGCCATTTTGAACGAGGAGAAAGCCCTGGGGACGAGGTTGCATGATTGTAGTTTCAACCCACAGAAAAACCAGGTTTCAATGTTTCGTTTTTGCCATTTCAATTGTAAGCCTGTGCTTCACTGTACCATTGTTTTCATTTCTCAGGTTCGCTCAGGGATGAATGTATTAGTTTGTGGACCTAACGGATGTGGAAAAAGCTCATTATTTAGAATTCTGGGAGAGGTGAGAGTAAGCTAAGATCACACTTGATAGAAAAGAAAAACCGTTTTCACGTATGATTTATGTATATCCATCTTCATTAATTCATCGTGTGTTACCTACGAACTCACAATGGCCTGGTCTCCGGGTGGCTTGATCAGCTTAACCGGATAGAGCGTTGCGTCCATTCACTGCAAAGGTCAAGGTTCGAATCCCGGTCAAGCCTAAATTTTTTTTTTCAGGCTTGTCTATTCACTTGCTCGAGGATCTCATTCATCAGCATATTTGTTACAGCCGCTGTTCACGTAATGATTTATTTTATATGTTGTATCCATCTTCAAAACCGATTGCTCTTACCGTTCAGAAGAACATGCAAATGCAGACCTTATGATTGTACAAGAAATAGGAGCAGATCTCAAAATAGACATCCAGGTTCTGGAAATGTAATTTTGTCACATTTTCCGGGATTGGAGAGTCCTTGAAGATATAAGGATTATGTTACAGATTCTGGAATGTCACACAAGTCACTAAATTGGATTTCTGCATATATTCTCAATTTTCAATGACCAACGTTTAGTTAAACTGAGATGTTGCAGTCTTAAGATGGAATATTAGCTACTTTCAGCAGCAAAGATGCTCATTAATGTTTGTGTTTTGTGATTTTTTAGCTGTGGCCACTTTTTGGAGGTAAACTTGTGAAACCCAACAAGAGCAAACTGTTCTACGTGCCGGAGGTGAGTGGTGTCGAAACCTTAGATCCCTACGTTAACCTCTCTCTCCCTCTGTCCCTTCTTCCCCGCTGCATTCTTCCTTTCTCCAGCCATCTCCTTTTTTCCCTCATCTTTCTCCTTACCTCCTTCTCTCCTTCCTTCCTTCCTTCGCTCCCTTATCCCCATCCTCTCTTTCCACCCTTTGTTCGTCCCTCCTTTGCTCCCTTCTTTCAATTTCTCCCCCCTTGACTTCCTCCGTTCCTCTATCCATTCCTTTTTCTGTAAGGAGCTTTGTTGATAGAAATTCTGGTTTAACTAATTTTGTTAATTTTTTTAACGTATTGCTAGAACAGGTGTATATATGTATTTCAGTGATATGTATGTAATAAAGTCGTCAATTCCTGTCGTCAGTACTACATTGTTTGGGTATTTCTCTTTTAGCGTCCTTACATGACTCTTGGTACACTGAGGGACCAAGTGATCTACCCTGACACAAAAGAAGATTTTGACAGAAAAGGACTCACTGATCAAGATCTTGAAGAATACCTCAACCAGGTAATGGTCATCGTAAGGAATTAATCCACCTACTCATCAGTTAGAAACACCTGATACAGCATAGTAAACAGGAAAATCTAACTGAGAGGCCATTCATATCGGTCAGAGTTAGCGAAAGGCCTGGAAATGATTGCTTGTGGGACTACTTTTCAAGAAATTCCGTTTATTTTTGACGTTTTTCTCTGGGGTGAACCAAAAACTACTTTCCATTGACATTCCAACAGAAATGTGCGAATTTTGGGGTAAATCGTAAACAACCACTTTTAGAATCCTTGGCTGTCACGAAGAAGACCTCTGTTTCTTTGATTCACTTTCTTACTTATGTCTGAATAATTCATTTCCCTTCCTTAGGTTCATCTTGGTAATATTCTTGAGCGTGAAGGAAGCTGGGACACAATTCAGGTACAAACATGAAACTCACAATTGAATTGTCGTCGTAAAAATTTCCATGGCTAAAATATCTCTGGCATCCCTCAGTAATGAGGTTTTTATCATGTTTTGCCGTTTCTTTAGGACTGGATGGACGTTCTCAGTGGTGGCGAGAAACAAAGAATGGCCGTAAGTGGTTGCTCCAGATCTATCTGTAAACAAGACCCGATTTTTTGATAACTTCAGTAACATGCCAGGCAAATTAAGTTGCCTAAGTGCTTATGGATTCAACATGCAACTTTTTTGTACTGTGTTGGACGCGGTGGCCAAACAAGATCAACATTATTGTTCACCTGAGAGCAAATAAAATGTTGTTATTGAACATGCAACACGGTAGCCAAAACGTGTTTAACCACAGGCAGCCCAATTTGGCAGTATGTAGATAAAGGACGGAACATTACAGCGAATTCTAAATAGCTTGCAAAGAATCCAGGACAGCCAGGACACATCAAGCAACAAACATGAGTAATGTTTTATTTAGACGTTTACATTCTTTATTTTTTTTTTGTTTTCATTACAACTTGTTCGTTTATTGTATTCAAGTGCCGTGAATGAAATCTTCCAGTGCATATACTGCCAGTTTAGGCTGCCTGTGGTTTAACATGTTGAATTGTAAAACGTTCAATGGTGTTGGACGAAAACGTGGAACCCAAGCGTTAAGTCCTCGACAAAAATCTTCCATTATTGTTTATCCCATAGCTTTTTGGAGTGTGACATTTTCCTGAGTTACGGGGAATATGTGTTTCTCTGCAAAAGTAAAAATTCACCACTGCAGATATCGGGAAGCTAACGTATGCTTCCAAATCATCTCGTCTGACCCAAAAGAGAACCCCACGCAATAACAGCCATCATAGTTATGGGCATTTTCAAGGCACGAGCACTTTTGTGAATCCGCTTGGTCCACATAATGCAACTTTTGTATCAAGGCTCGCATTTCCAACCCCGATCAAATCGTGCCACTGTTTGATCTGAACTTCACTTTAATACACGGTGCCTTTTAACAGCCTCAACAAGGGCCTTCTCTCTACAACGACCAGTATCTCTGGTATTGTGGTTTGTCGACAGGTTCGGCTGTTATTTCATTATAAAGCGAGCAACTACTCTGTGATTACACAAGCATAGACTACAGAGACTTTATTTTCCTTGCATGTGCTTCAGATGGCTCGCCTTTTTTATCACAAGCCCCAGTTTGCTATTCTTGATGAATGCACCAGTGCTGTAAGTGTGGACGTCGAGGGCTTCATGTACACACGCTGCAGAGAGGTTTGTCGTCCAACTTAATAATTTTCCAATTCACCCACGAAGTAGTAGTATGACCGAATGGCCTTGTTTTGAATGGTCACACTTCAGGATTTCATCTACAGACTCAAAAAGTTAGAGCCGCCTTTCAGTTGTACAGGATAATAATTAGTACCACAAGAAATACATGTAACTGCTCAGTAGCTTTCATTTGAATGGTTGCACATGAACGTTAGAACCACCCAGTACAGCATAATAAACAGTACCACATGAAAGTACTGCTCAGTAGCTTTCATTTGAATGTCACACTTTAGGATTTCATTCAAAGACTCAAAAAGTTAGAAACAGCCAAACACCCAGTACAGCGTAGTAAACAGTACCACAGGAAAGTATTGCTCAGTAGCTTTGATTTGAATGGTCACACTTTAGGATTTTATCCAAAGACTCAAAAAGTTATAACCACCTTGTACAGCATAAGAAACAATACCACAGAAAAGTACTGCCGAGGAAGTTTGGCTTGACGTTGTTTATTCTGTTCTTAAATAATTTTAGGTGGGCATAACGCTCTTTACAGTATCACACCGCAAGTCGTTGTGGAAATACCACGAGGTTTGTGTATGAGTTGATTAATTTTAGATATCTAGAGGTCGATGGTTTGAGATCCGGTATTTATGCTAGTATTGTTTCCTTCACAAAGACACTTGGTTACCTTATATCTCGCAACTGAACTGCAAAATACGTGTGCTGTCAAGTATAGCAATTATGCTGTTCTTGGTTCTTGCGACGGAAACCTGCTATTAGCGAGCACTGTTGTAGTTTGAAACCGACTTTGGCTTTAAAGGTTGGCTGTGAGATGGTTGTGGTATTGTTGGTGGGCTCAGCGATTAGGGATCTTAGGGAAGAATCCTTTTTTATGTGTTTGTGTGTCTCTGTGCGGTTTGTTGTTGTTGCTGTTGCTGTTTTTGATAGGGGCGGGGGTGGGGGGCTGGACGAATGCCAACAAGAATTCATGCAAAGCATCTGCAGAAGAAAAAAATGGTGCACAGCGAATGAAAGAAAAGAAATCTCTTACGAAGCAGTGAAAAAGCATGCAAAGCTTCTACGAAATGAAAGAATTAAGAAATGATGATGACCTTCGGAGTTGAAGATATCAACCTGAGCAGTTGATAGCAGAACAACGTGAAAAAGGTCAGGCTTGAACGGGATTCGAACCCTTGACCTCTGCGATGCCGGTACAGCGCTTCCCACCAGAAAAAGAATTGTCCACCCTCCCCACCCCCCTCCAAAAAAGATGAAGACCGTTGATATCCCGGACGCTTCAGTGGGTAACAGAAGTCTTGTTTTCCTTTTTGTCGGTGCAGTTAACGTTGTGCTTCTCACTTTGGATTAAAAAAAAACAACTTGTTTTGAAGAATTTGGCTTGCCGTGAAAATGCAAGCAAAGAAAAAACAAAGGACTGCTGGTTGATGTCAAACTTGACGTCCAGAAACTCTGGTTAAGGTCACAAAAATCCACTAAAATCCAGTAAAATTTGGATATTGCGCAGGCAAAAAAGGCAACTAGGAGATTTGCACGGCATTCTGTTGAGTTTCCCTCAGCTCGCGCTGAAACTGATAAATAAAGTGTCAGGTCGTAGAAAACAACAAATGGAAATGAAGTTTCTCTGATGAAACGTCTTCTTTGCTCTTTCTAACAGCTTTCCCTCTCTCTGTATTTTTATCTCCGTAGTATGTCTTGTACATGGATGGTAGAGGCTCCTTTGAGTACAAGCCAATTGATTCCGCCACTACAGAATTTGCATTGGCTCTTAAGCTGAATGTCACTGCTGATGGTGATGACTCCTAAATTCAGAATTCCGGACAAAAATATTTTAAATTTTATTTCGCGAACGTGTTGGCAAAAGAGCGGAGTACGTCAGTTGAAGTACATCTCAAGAGCTTTTATTTGAATCATCACATGTGAGAATTGCAGGAGGCAACTCAAAAGCTAAACCGTGTTACTGATGTGACTTCGAAGTATTGGCTCTTCCTCACAAAGTCAAGTGACTGCTGATAACGGAGCAAACGGTCACATCATGAGCCTCTTGGCGGCATATTTTCATATGAACAATCTAACTTGTTCCAAGCATTCAGCTGGCGGTGAGGGAAGGAAAGATGGGACGCGAGTGAAACGTATTATCGGTGGAAGAGTAGACAGGATTACCTGGGCAGTGGGTAGTCCTCTATCCTTTACCATTCACAAAATTTCCTTCCTCACGCGCCAATTTTCGTTCACTCTGCACTCCCTTAACGCCTGCATGGAACAGGCTACAGACAATAGCAATGGACACGCTATTTTAATCATTGTCAGTCATTTATTCCTAACTTATAGAGCAGTTTTCAATTGAGTGTCGAATGTAAATCGCGTTTTGCTTTGGTTTTGCTTTACTTCACTCTGTGATTGGTTAAAAAATCTCGCGCCACTTTCTCGACCAATCAGAAGTAAAACTCAAACCAATCACGACTTGCCCGCACGCGTTTTCCCGCGCTTGGCGCCGGTTACCTGTATTTGCTTCGAGTTCTGATTGGTTCATTGGATAATTTGTGTTTGTTGTGATTGGCTGGGGTAATTACTTTGGTTTTGGTTTTACGACACTCATTTGAAAAGCGCTCTATTACATTAGGAAAATAATGCAGGCAGATTGTGGAAAGAAGTGTAGAAGCTCTTCCAGTAGCATCTCAGTTTACGTTTTAGAAAGAGTTTCGGCGTTTATGGGAAATGCAATTTTAGTTTGTTTGTACAAAGTTTGCAATTTTAAAATCACTGTCTACTGGCAACGCCTTTATAAGGGCTTATTTCCTTACAATTTTACAGTCCTGTGTGTGCTTGTCCTGATTTGACTATGTGACTGCGTGATGCGGTTCTAGTCAAGACCCACATTTCACCCTTGCTCACCATAGAGTCTCCAGTTGCTCAGTGGTAGAGCATCCGACTAGATCACGGAGGGTCGTGGGTTCAAATCCCATCTGGAACTCGGAATTTTTTTTCCCGAGTTTTTCAGTTAATGCAAAAATTTATCATGCTAAATTTTACAGTTGTCAACTCTAATTGTTAATATTGTCATGACATTTGGCAACTTTTGTTATATACATTTATGCGCAAAAGTGTGGTCCGTTTTAATTTGAAAATCACCTACGTTTGTGGAGTTTCACTGTCCGATTACCATTCGTCCAATTTTTAGCTGCTAGGAAACAGCTCAAGTTAGAATTGTGATCTTCAGTTTCACAAATAGATTCCATGTTGCAGTGCGTTTGTTCAGTAATAGATCACAGGTAACGTCAAAATGTGGTGACAACAAAAAAGTGGCACACGAGCCGTTAGGCGTCACTGAGGTTCTTACCACATTTTGACGTCTTCTGTGATCTATTACTGAACAGTCGCATGGCAACATGGAATCTATTTGTTTTATATAATAGAAACAAAATGTAAGAAAAAACTTGTTTATTGTGAAAAATTCTGGAAATTCGTTTTCTAGAAAGAAAAGCTTTTTTCTTCTTCCTGCTTTTCGCACTTAACTACAGCCTCGGCAAGACATTTTTCTACATTGTCGTTCACCCAGTCTGGTAAAATATCCTCTAATTTTCAAACCTTTCTGCCATTTTAAAAACACAGAGGGAAAAAAATTTCCAATGATGACGTCATCTATGCCTCTGTCCTCTGATACGTCATAGCTAAGAACCAATAAAAATGCGCGTAGAATTCAGCATATATAATAACAGAAACTCATAAGGACTTGAACAACCCCTTATGAGTTTCTGATAATAACAAATACATGCGTTCTAGATTCCATTTGGCCGTGCTTGTGTACTCTGATAACGCACGGATGACGTCAAAACGTTGTAAGAACAAAGAAGTACGCCACGAACCGCAGGCGAGTAGCGTGACTGATGTTCTTACCACGTTTTCACGTCTTCAGTGCGTTATCAGTGTACACCTGTTTATTATTCAACTGCATTCAGTTGAGTACAAATAACACCCAAAACGAGTACAAATATCCCACGGGCTTCCCACGGTATTTGTAGTCCAGAAGACCGGTTTGACAGGTTTTCAACAAATGTCACGTCAGGCATTAGGCTTACAAGGTGAACGATGAAAAAATGGCCGAAACGCTCGTTTTTTCCTTAAGAAAACAATGAATGCTCACCAAATTTTGAGGTTTTTAACGAAAACGAGTTCCTAGAGGCAAGCAATGACCTAGACGACAGTGAGAATTCTTAATTTAACTTATTGAAGAAAACCGAAACGTAAATACAACAGAAAAAACAAAAACTGACCTCAAGTCCGTTAAAGAAACAAGGGCCATTGAAGAAATTCCCGCCGAGGAACTTAACAATCTTTTTTGTCATTTCTTTGTCAAAGTCAGGAAACGGATCCCATCTTTTCTCAGGAGCTGTCTTCAACAAATGCACAATTGTCGGTCAGAAATCTCCACCGCTATCTCTTCCAAAACGACGTCTGGTTAGTGATTGGGACGAATATGATTCAGCTTGAAGTGCTGTTTAACTTTGTTTGACTTGACTTTCGAGTTCTGTTTGTTCTGTCGAGTTCTTTCTTTTTGTAGTTTTACTCGGTCACCAAGAACATTGTTGTTAATCTAATTGTAAACCCGAAAATAATCCAGTTTTGCCTTCTTCCATCTTTGTTTTCCTTGCAAGTTTGAAATGAAATCACGATGCTTCCCTCGATTGACAGGTTTGACAAGTTTTCGTTTTTGACCAATCAACAACAACCTTACAGCAAGCGCGCGAAACCTGGCCCTGCTGGCCCGCTCACTCAGTGCTCAGAAGTCACGTTAGTTTGTCACGCAACTCAGACAGTTTATAAGCGGACCACTTTTCCGTTTTGTAGCTAAGTTGTATTTTGACTCGCCCTACGGGCTCGCCAAAATACGGCGTGACTCGTAAAAATATCCCACGATACTACACACTAAACCGTCTAATAAGATATATTTATTTTATACATTGTTTTGATATCGGTTATCCGCACAAAATTAGAAATGTTTTTAAAAATCTCTGTAGCCATGATTTTCTCGCGCAGAACTTTTCGTTTCATCACGTCATTCGTCTGTACTTTTACCACAAACTTCCCTGTACCAACCAAAACGCGTGTTTTACCCTGTCAACCTCGTACCCTGGGCCTTCTCCTTGTTTAAAATGGCAGTCGGAGAAACCCCTGGCCAAGGCTGCTGAAATACTCCAAGAATCGTGGAGTATTTTGTCACGTGACACATGATGAAATGGCTTTTTCGGAGGCTGTTTCCAGCGTCTGGCTGCCCTGTTTGTTTTCTGCAATCGGAAACCGTTGTTCAAACGAAACGAAGACATTTCAGCGTGTTTACGCGACAAAATTCTAACGAATTTTTGGAGCCACTTTGGCAGCCTTGGCCAGGGGTTTCTCCGACCGCCATTTTGAACGAGGAAAAGGCCCTGGGGAAGAGGTTGTTACCCTCTCTATTGTATAATCGTGCATAACTACAAAGAAACAAATTAAATTTATGGTCTTTAGTTGGTTTTCTTGGGGCCATTCCGTAATTCTGATTGGATGGACAATCGCATTAAACTATGTAAATCAATAAGAAGTGCTGACACTTTTGCACGCCTTGGGTAATGTAGGTAAATGCAATGTCCGCTAGTAATACCTGTAAAATCGTCGAATAAGATATTTGTTATTCCTTTTCATTTTCCCGGTTATTTGGCTTCAGTCCTCATCTGTAAACCGGTCAATTTCGGATGCCACAGTGTATTACGGGACATTGCGGTGTAATAACGTGGCATACCGTAAACTGCCGCTTATAAGCCCTGGGCTTATACAACTTCGTAAGGGGTTTTTGGTGGGCTTATAAACGGAGGGGCTTATATCTGGGGGGCTTATAAGCAGCATAAGAAAAACGTTTCGAAATGAGCCACAGCAGTGTTGGTCGAAATACGTTTCTAATTTACCAGTTTTTAATTAACCTTTGAAATTTCATAATAAATCGAATTCATTTCAATTTTAACAACAAAATCAAAACTGTAACAACACGAGTGCAACCTGAACGTAACAAAACAGAGGCTCAGAGTTCATCTTCGCAGTGTTCTGTGAGAGTGTTTAACATAAAGAAAACAAGGAAAACTAGAGGGGGACTTATATCCGGGGGGGGCTTATAACCGGATGTATTTTTTTGGCTACAGGTAGATGGGCCTATAGGCGGAGGGCTTATAAGCGGCAGTTTACGGTATTTTGTGCGTTCATTTCTGTCCTTATATGGTAAAAAGACGCAGCAGTAGAATAATAAGGACAGTTGTTTGTTGCTTTCAATCGGAGTTTATAGATTATCCCTTTTACAGTAAACTTTTCTTTCCTGGCTTACATTGTATCAGATGAACATGGATGCAGGCAATTTCGGTCAGAAACTGAAAAATTGCCCAAAATTACCTGAAGGCCGCGTTCACACACATTGTAATGCAAATGAGAAAAGCTAACTGTGAAAAGGGCTGTAACACGGCTTGCCTGTCAAATGTAACTGACTGTGAAGTAAACTGTTTTTATTAAATATCTGAACGAAGTTGATTGATAAATACCCGTTCTTTGCTCTTTGTTCTACTGGCTTGGAACCTAGCTATCGTGATTGTAAGAGGAGGGTAGGAAGGGAGAGACTGCAGTGAAGCTTGCAAGAGACTCCGCTGAAGGTCGTCCTCGCTGCGCCAAGGGGACTAAACGGGCAAGCTAGTGTGGCCATGCAGTTGGCACATTATAGTTAAAGAAATACTACTAACGACTAGGTGTCCTGCCAGACCCTTGCCTTCTTTGCGTGACAACCATTCCTACTCAGGTTCTATGGGAGAAAACTGGGCAAACGCGTGTCTTAGAAAACATCGAGAGAAGAAGGTTGAAGTGGATGGGGCACACACTCCGTAAGCCCAGGAATAAAGTCACACAAACTGTTTTTATTTTTCAGTTGGTTCGGTTTTCTTTATTGTTGTTTTGTTTTGTTTTACTCTCAAAATTACCAATAGTTGCATTAGAAAACTTCAGCAACTGAAAATAAGCATGTTTTTCACCTGTTCCTCGGGGGGTTTGTTCCGTCGCCTTGCTACATGAGTAACTAGTCACTCAAGTCGGGAATAAATTTTCTTCACAACTCGACGTGGCTTGTCTTTTTTTTTTTTTTAGCAACAACACCATCAGTTGTCTCCAGATCTTATTCAAAGCCATGCAAGTTGGCGCTCATCCCATTCCACTTGCACACGGACCGTTTATTCACGTACGATCCCATGGGTTTTGTTTTGGCTAAGACAGAGACAGATATAAAGATAACTTTTTTGGTCACGTGCAAGGGAGAATCGTCAATCCTCTTTATAAAGTTGCTTAGATTCTTCGCTATTATAACAAAAAAAAATGATTTTATCTTTTAAACTGCTTTGGGCGTGAGAATTTCTTTACATTTGGATGACGTGTTCCTTGAATAACCAAAGGATCGAAAAATTCCATGGTTAGTATTGCGATAATTGCTAGGTCTTCAGGGAGTGCCGCCACTTTTGTCCCTTTAAATTTCTTAAGTGCACAATGCAATTCCTGTCGCCTCTTATCATTAACGTTGTTATTTCTTATTAATCTACCAGACTACACACCCATTCTCAGCTTAAATGCCCAAGTGACAAAAAATTAATTCTTTTAAAGCTACATCTCTTGTGAAAGTGCAAACACTTCTTCAAGCTTTTTTACTGAACGTTGAGCAGTGATATCTTTTTACGAAGAAACAATAACAGTTAATCATTTGAGGCATTCCAAATGAGTTTTGGGTTCTGCAAAACCTGAGGTTTCTGATGCTTAAACAAGGTTTACACGGAATTATCTGGTCATTGACTTAAATCTATAGCCTGCGAACGCAGACGTATTTCCGGCTGTCGTTTCTCTCCGCACAACTTAATATACCTCGACAATATCAGCGCCGATCATTTTCCACACTAATCTCTTTAAACTGTTTGTTACTATACCCGCAAAAATTTAAGTAAACTCACAAAAAATTTAGTAAAGCATACTCAAACGAGATAATACACTACGACTTGGCCAACGCTTTCTACTGGAAACAAATCAATGTCCATGATGCAACATTTATTTATGGCAAGTTAAATTTAGTAAATCTCGCTTAAATTCAAGATTTATCATCATCATCATCATCATTATCAGCAAATGGAGGTAAATAAATATCCCATTAATGGGAAGTTAAAATAACTTTCGATTAAAGCACGTTGCATCAGGGATATTTAATTTGCTTCCATTAAGAAGCATTGGCCCATTAAATAATTATGTTATCTCCAGATTGAATGAGCTAACAGGAAATTTCCGAGTGATCAAATTTCTTTCAGAGTTTGCGAGTGTAAAGTCGATATAAGCTTGTAAAATCTTGTGCAACATCATATTTCCAACACGTTCGGCTAAAGGCTGCTCAAAGCTTCGACTGCTTTTCTAAAGTGATCAATTCATGCTATTTTAGCTACTCATCTTGACTGCGTGATTGCTAACCTTCAGATCAAAGGAATTGGTAAGTCATTTCATCTTCTGTGGACATTTTAGGTCTGCAATTTTTATAGTGGCAAATCGATTAGTCAGTATTTTGTACGATAAGGTCTTGTTTATGTTCCAGAGACTTTCTCTGTTATTCTTGGTGATTTTCTTTTCGCTATTGGTAATTTTTTTTTTGTAAATTAAAGTTGGCGGCCACCGTTCTTATCTCAAAAATTTCACTGCATTCTCGCGTCGATGATGTATATCTTTGTTGATAATTTTTGCAATTAATTACAACATAATAACCCTCTCCGAGGAAAGGGACTCGATGGAAGCTAAGAGGTGTACAAAAGATAAGTTCAAACAAAAGGACAAAAATTTTGCTTTTCTTCTCACTTACGCTCCTGTCGTAGTAAATCCTTCAAAAAAGAGGCAGTTAAAAGAGCAACGAACGGATTTGTTCTTTCTATGTTTAACTTAATTATTCATTTTCCATAAGGATTTTCATTGGAAAGGCCCCGTGTAGGAATGTTCATGTACTCCTAGAAAAGCAGCAGACAGGGATCTTTTTCTGCCTGTTATTAGGAAAAAAAAAAAAAAGAAAGAAAAAAGAATCAAGCAAGTCAGATTTCGTTTACCCCGTGAGCTCACAACTACGGTTAATTCTCTTTTCTCATTATCTTACAATCTTTTCGTTGGTAATTCTGAGTGGCATTGACTTTTCTGCCCATACATCATGGAATTCCGCTATTATTTTAGCTGCACAGTGCTGGCAAAAGCCCAACTTAAAAGGTTGAATTTAACAGAAAGGATGACACCGGTTCAAATTATTTACTTAACAGCCCCACTTAAACAAAGTTTAAAAATGACGTCTGAATCAACATTTGCTCCTAATAACTACTTGAATCCACCTTGTAAATAGGCATTCTCAAAAACGTTTCACGTGTTTTAATGCTCATAAAACAGGACTAAGCCTGACAGATTTCTAGCGGGATCGACCGTCCGTTCAATATGACATGGTTCGACAGAGTCATTGGAATATAACTGCAAAAGTTCAACGATGAATCAAACAACGAAGTTCGTTTGTGCTGAACCGATTGGAAACATCTAAGCTTCAAAGCACTAACTTACGTCCTGAAAACATTAAGTCTACGGAGCCAGAAAAAAAGGAATTTTAACCGGACTCAAGTTGTTCTAGATACTGAAATAATAACTGTTACAACGATTTACCCAATAAGGCTAATAAGGCTAAGTACTGACACTGCTGCTTTACGTGGAAACTAAGATCATTCTTTTCAGTATTCGAAGAAGTAAGTTCAATTCTGATTTAACTACTAAAATTAAATATTTGAAAGGCTCCAAATAATTTTTATGCTCGGCACGTGAAGGCCAGTTTTTGTCGTTTAAACCCGGTTTTTAAGAAATTAATTGCCCATTCTTTTAAAACTAACAACACAAATCATTCTCGACATAACTCTGTTTAAGATGCCGGGAAGTTTTCTAATAGTAAACCTCCAAAATTCAGTAAACACACCAAAAATGTCGTATAGCTAACGGAAACTCGAAATACTATAGTTATTTTAAATCATCAAGGATGTTACATCAGGGATATTTAGCTGCTTCACTGGATAACATTAGCCCATTAAATAATTATATCATCTCCAGATTGGGAGGAAAAAATGAAATTTGTGAATGACGTAAAATCTTGTGGCTGCGTCATCAGATTTCAAGGATGATGCATCAGGCATATTTATTCCCTTCTATCAGTTAGGAAGCATTGGCCAATTTTTAAAAATAATTATATTATCTCCAGATTGAATGAGCTGAAAGGTAATTTATGAATGATCAAATGTCTTTCAGAGTTGAGCGTAGAGTCGTTATAAGCTTGTAAAGTAAAATGTTGTGTGGCATCAGATTTCCAACAGCCGACTGCCTTTCTAAACTGATCAAGGTATTTCATCTACTCATCCTGACTGCGTGATTGCCATCCTCTTGATCAAAACTACTTGTTCTAAAACCGTTATTTTCAAAGGAAGTGGTTAGTCCAGTCAACGGTTGACATTTCATCTTCAAAGTACAATTCAGGTCTGCAACTTTCCTAGTTGTGGGACAGAATCGATAACTCAAGGCTGTGTACGATATCCCGGTACGATATCGTCTTGTTTATACTTTCTCTGTTCTTTTAACCAATTTTCTCAGTTTTCGCTGTTATTCTTATCTCCAAACTTTCATTGCATTTGTACGTTAATGATGTGAGTCTGTTGTTAAATTGCGCAAGTAATTATACGATAATAATAATAATAATAATAACAATAATAATAATAATAATAATAATAATAATAATCAGTACCGAGGAAACGGGCTCGATCAAGGACGTACGCAATAGAAGGACAAAAATTTTTCTTTTCCTCTCGCACCCTTACGTCGTAGTAAATTCTACTAAAAGTCAGACACTCCGAAATAGCGACGAATGAATGTGTTCTTCTGACGTTTGCCTTTATTCATTTATTCATTTCCTGTCTAAAAATTCCCAAAATTCCCTTTTGTAAGCTAGTCAGTTTATAGGCCATAAAGTGCCATGTTTCAAGCGAAAACGAGACTTAGGTTACTTATGCGTTATTATTTGTCTGCCGGCAAGTCCAAGTGCTCCTAGAAAGCAGAAGACGGATGTTTTTCTTCTTGTTATTAAGTGGAAAATCAATGAACAATCATGCAAGTCAGATCTCATTTACTCGGAGCTCACACTCACGGTTAATCCTCTTGTTTGATTGTTGTAGACTCCTTTTACTTGTAATTCTAAAACGTGTGGTTTCAAATCAATGCATAATTGCCTAGTTCAACAGTCCCCTCCTACCTCAGTTTTATTTGCAAATCAATCAATTTTGCATTTCATAAACGTTTTAGCTACTACTGTTAACATGAAACGTTTGACGGAATAGCTGAATCTTAGTTTCTAAGCCTTTAATCTTGGGGCAAAAATCCGCCTTTTTTCTCTGAAGTGCTTTTTTCTTAGCACTGGACTTCACACATCTTATGGTGTTTGTACAGCTGTTTCAATTAAATTCCGACTTCTGAATCAATATTTGAACCTTAATTATTGAACTTTAAGGTGTTTCGATACAGTTTTTTTGGGACCATACCTCACTTTTAAAATCGGCTCTTAGACAGTCTTTATCTTGTCGGATCAACGTGAAATTTGCAGTACTTTTTGGTTTTGGATTGAAGTTTAGCGCGGTTAACATTTTGTGAAAATCGATATTTCCATAACAACGATAAACAAAAAACCTCGAAAACACTAAAATTGAAATTTTATGCGATCCAGACTTCGCTTTGAAAAGCAAACACCAACATCTTAAACTGTGGTGTATGGCAAACAAAATATACAAGAACAAAAAAAATCTGTATGTTTGTTTCCAAGTAAATCGCAAAAACATTTTCAACCTTAGTTTTTGCATAGTAATAGTAAATGCACCGAAAAATAATCAATGCTTTGATGAAATGGCTCGAAAATACTTTCAAAATGTGTCTTTTACTTACTATTTGACGCCTAGAAAGTTTTGTTGGAACTAGTGTTCGCGATCTCGAGAACGAATTGTTTTTCTAAGATCATTCGTGTAATAATTTTGTGGTAATTTTTGAATTTGAGAGCTTTTGCGAAAATCTTAAGAACGGCTCGATGGATTTTTTTAAAACATTAAACACACGTGCTTGACGATGTGACCAATTTTAGTATCGAGTCTTATTAACATTGATTTACTGGAACGCTTTTAGATTTAACGCTAAAAAGGACGTATGAACCGACGGAAAAGGTTGCTTTACAAATTCACAGTTGGCAAGTAGATGCTAATATATTCAAAGTAATGCGTAATTCATTGCTTCATGATTTTTATCTGGTTTCTTTGTTCTTTGTTGCACTGTAGATTACAACGAAAAGTAAAAATCACGGAGGAATGCTTTGCGCATTACTTTGAATATATTAGCATTTATTTGCCAAATGTGAATATGTAACGCAAGCTTTTCCGTCGGTTCATACGTCCTTTTTAGCGTTAAATCTAAAGGTGTTCCAGTGAATCAATGTTAATAAGACTCGATACTAAAATTGGACACATCGTCAAGCACGCGTGTTTAATGTTTTAAAAAAATCCATCGAGCCGTTCTTAAGATTTTCGCAAAAACGCTCAAATTAAAAAATTACCACAAAATTATTACACGAATGATCTTAGAAAAACAATTCGTTCTCGAGATCGCGAACACCAGTTTCAACAAAACTTTCTAGGCGTAAAATAGTATGTAAACGACACATTTTGAAAGTATTTTCGAGCCATTACATCAAAGCATTGATTATTTTTCGGTGCATTTACTATTACTATGCAAAAACTAAGGTTGGAAATGTTTTTGCGATTTACTTCAAAACAAACATACAGAATTTTTTTGTTCTTGTATATTTTGTGTGCCATACACCACAGTTTAAGATGTTGGTGTTTACTTTTCAAAGTGAAATCTGGATCGCGGAAAATTTCAATTTTAGTGTTTTCGAGGATTTTTGTTTATCGTTGTCATGGAAATATCGATTTTCACAAGATGTTAACCACGCTAAAGTTCAATCCAAAACCAACAAGTATTGCAAATTTCACTTTGATCTGACAAGGAAAGGACTGTCTAAGAGCCGATTCAAAAAGTTAGGTATGGTCCCAAAAAAACTGTATCGAAACACCTTAAGGTGTTTCGATACAGTTTTTTTGGGACCATACCGAACTTTTTGAATCGGCTCTTAGACAGTCTTCTCCTTGTCAGATCAACGTGAAATTTGCAATACTTGTTGGTTTTGGATTGAACTTTAGCGTGGTTGACATTTTGTAAAAATCGATATTTCCATGACAACGATAAACAAAAATCCTCGAAAACAGTAAAATTGAAATTTTGCACGATCCTGATTTCGCTTCGAAAAGCAAATACCAGCATCTTAAACTGTGGTGTATGGCAAACAAAATATACAAGAACCAAAAAATTCTGTATGTTTGTTTTGAAGTAAATCGCAAAAACATTTTCAAGCTTAGTTTTTGCCTAGTAATAGTAAATGCACCGAAAAATAATCAACGCTTTGATGAAATGGCTAGTAAATACTGTTAGAATGTGTCTTTTACTTACTATTTTACGCCTAGAAAGTTTTGTTGAAACTGGTGTTCGCGATCTCGAGAACGACTTGTTTTTCTAAGATCATTCGCGTAATAATTTTGTGGTAATTTTTTAATTTGAGCGCTTTTGCGAAAATCTTAAGAATGGCTCGATAGATTTTTTTAAAACACTAAACATGCGTGCTTGACGATGTGACCAATTTTAGTTTTGAGTCTTATTAACATTGATTCACTGGAACACTTTTAGATTTAAAGTTAAAGAGGATGTATGAACCGACGGAAAGGCTTGCGTTACATATAAACAGTTGGCAAGTAAATGCTAATATATTCAAAGTAATGCGCAATGCATTCTTCCGTGATTTTTACTTTTCGTTGTAACCTACAGTGCAACAAAGAACAAAGAAACCAGATAAAAATCACGAAGCAATGAATAACGCATTACTTTGAATATATTAGCATCTACTTGCCAACTGTTTATATGTAACGCAAGCCTTTCCGTCGGTTCATACATCCTCTTTAACGTTAAATCTAAAAGTGTTCCAGTGAATCAATGTTAATAAGACTCAAAACTAAAATTGGTCACATCGTCAAGCACGCATGTTTAGTGTTTTAAAAAAATCTATCGAGCCGTTCTTAAGATTTTCGCAAAAGCGCTCAAATTAAGAAATTACCTCAAAATTATTACGCGAATGATCTTAGGAAAACAAGTCGTTCTCGAGATCGCGAACACCAGTTTCAACAAAACTTTCTAGGCGTAAAACAGTAAGTAAAAGACACATTTTAACAGTATTTACTAGCCATTTCATCAAAGCGTTGATTATTTTTCGGTGCATTTACTATTACTAGGCAAAAACTAAGCTTGAAAATGTTTTTGCGATTTACTTCAAAACAAACATACAGAATTTTTTTGTTCTTGTATATTTTGTTTGCCATACACCACAGTTTAAGATGCTGGTATTTGCTTTTCGAAGCGAAATCTGGATCGTGCAAAATTTCAATTTTACTGTTTTCGAGGATTTTTGTTTATCGTTGTCATGGGAATATCGATTTTTACAAAATGTAAACCACGCTAAAGTTCAATCCAAAACCAACAAGTATTGCAAATTTCACGTTGATCTGACAAGGAGAAGACTGTCTAAGAGCCGATTCAAAAAGATCGGTATGGTCCCAAAAAAACTGTATCGAAACACCTTAAGTGCCACTAATTAAGTCCGGTGTCTGAATCAACAGTCGAACTAATGATTATCTGCGTCCACCTAAATTGATATTAATTTTTTCACATTATAAGACTGCTTTCAACAATGAACGTCCTGTTTAAAAATTCATTTATGATGCGATAATTATTTACTGCTAACACTGATCGGCTTTATGTGCAAGTAAGATTGTGTCCACATGTTCGAAGAATTTTCAACTCTGTTAGACAATTCGAACGTCTACATAACTGTGGGAATAAAAAACCCGTGAGCACTTTGATTTCCCATTATCTAGCTACCAATCAGAAGCGAGATGTAACCGCTAGAGCAAACTAACAAACAGTTAAAACCGCAATTGGCTTTTTCCGTGGAAACAATTCGTTGCGTCCTTATAATATTTTCGTTGCTAGTTTATCTTTCTTCTTTGGTTGTAACCGAAGTGGTAATTGGAGCGACTTAAAAAAAGAGAGAAGTTCAAAACTGCAAACCCAAAGCTGTTACTGTGAATTTCGAAAGTTATTCAGTTGTACGATTGTCACTGTTTTGTCCAAGAGCCTTACTAAGGGAATCGAACATCTTTCTATTTTTTCGGCATGAATTTGTATTATAAATTTCCCATGTGTAGAGTGTAAACGAACTTCTGAGGATATAAAATTTGGCTCATAAAGTAATTGTTTTCATAAATTGCCGTGTTGGTTTATTGCCATCTGTCACGAAATAACGACTATCACTGCAAAACCCACCAAAGTGTTGAGATCTTCAAAAAGAAAAAAAATATTTATTGTATTTTTTACTCAACAACTCAATGAGCCATGCTCACTTGAAACCTTCCTTTTATTCAGTTGAATTTGAACTTCTTTTTTCTCTCGTCCTCAAGGTGGCTTTTACAAGGCGCTGATTCTGTTTCATTGCTTTAATCACTGAGTTATGCTCTTTAGCGTAATCTGGTCTTTACTTGTAGCCACAGCTTCATACTACTCCTCACCATCTTGGAAACGGGCTCCATTGATTGGCGCGCGCAATAAATATGCACAAAGAAACAAATTAAAATTCCTTTTTCTGGCACTTGCGCTGATGTCTAATAATGAGTGAGTTCGTAATCGGATTAGCTTATGTCCCTGCCATTTCCTTTAGGAAGATCCTTGCGTTGTGTTTATCAATTCATGCTTTTTTTGTCTCAAGCTTAACCAAGCTTAAAGTCTCAAGCCAACCAAATACTGCGACCCTTATAATCTTTTTTAATTTACCCGCGTGTTTATCAGTGTAAAAATCTCCTGTCAAAGCATGTCTTCAATTTGCTCGATCACTGTTCCTTCTCGAAAGCCGGCCCGTTTCAGAACGCATTTATATGGACACTAATGTAAGGAAATATAATTAATCTCATTGTGTATGTTTTCCAACGCAGGAGTGTCATAGTTTTCTCTAAGAGCCTTCATAAAGGGAGTCGACCATTAGACATTGAGAACATTAGCCTTGGTAAGTCTGTTATTTAATACTTCAGTTAACTGCCATGAATTAAGAAACATCCCATCAACAAAACTCCGTATAGCGTACAGACGTTCTACTTAGTGCTCTGTATTTAGCTGTGTCTTCACTGAGTACGAGAATCGTTCGACGTAGTAAAGATATAATGGAGTAGAAGGTGAATTGTCTTTCTTTTTTCATGGATCGGTGCTTTAAATTACTCATAAATCTAATTAGATTGTATTCATACACCTGCGATAATATATTTAAGGGATAAAGCATTCTTACGCGTGTGTTATTGGCCAGTACATGTGGGAATCAAGTTTATAATGAACGAGAATTTTTGGGCACTGTGGGAAAAAATATGAAAAATGTTTACTTTATTATTAAGTTGACAAGTTTGTGAATTTCTTGATAACGCACGTCCAAGCTAAAGTGCTTCAACACATTAACATTCAACTTGAGCAAGCTGAACAATTCAAAATCGTTTTTACTGACCAGTTTCTCGAAATGGACCTATGGAACCCTCAGTTTTATTGTGAAAGACCTGAAGAATAGAAGAGGATTAAAATTATAGCGGAACCCCCGCGCCAGCGGAGCACCATTGCTAAGCAAATTTGGTAACCTAACCGGATCCGAGAAATTTTGGCTGTGACGTCAGCGTACGCGCGTACGCCCGTCCGTACAGACTCTGGGGGAGGGGGAGGAGAGTTCCAAGACAACCCGACTGGGGGGGGGGGGGGAAGGCGGGAAATCGAATGACCACCGTCGCTCTTGAAAAAGAGGTTTCTTTAAAAGCTTAGGTTGTTTAGCAAAACGATTCAGTTCCACAAAAGTGAAGTTTAGAACTTGAGAAACAAAATATCAAATGTCTATAAATGGAAAGAAAAAGTTCAAAAGAATACTCAGTTGTCTTTTCGGTCGTCACATCGCTTGAGTTCGCAGTATTCTGCAGCGGCCTCGACCCCAAATATAGCAGAGCAAGTGCCTTCTGGGCTTTTTTGTCCACAACCATGGTTTTTGCAGTGGTCCGCCTGTTAAGTCGACCGAACTCCGATCAATAAACAGCTGTTTAAGTATAATAATGAACACAATTTTAGTCGAAGTGTGTAGGTTGGTCAAGTGATTATAAGAGCGATCGCCTGGCGTGCAGGCGGCTGGGGTTCAAGTCCATGAGGGAGGAAAGTTTCTTTGTTTTTATTTTTCATTCTTTTTTGTTCTTTCCTTTCGTTTTTTTGGTAATTACTTTGAAAAAAATATACGTTGCAGCAAAACAAAAAGGTGGGGCTCGGCTTTTAGGCTTGTCTAAATCTATATATTAGCTAGATTATACAATACCTATTTTTCTTACAGGGAAAAGTTCACTGTACATCCAAGTTGTATTGCGCGCGTAGAAAGGCAAATGTTGAGTCCGGCATTTGCAAGTAAATTGTGTTCAGTGTTTTGTCAGTACGGAATTCTCCAACAGTTGTCAAGCCCATGGACATCCCGTTTTTCTATTCATTGGCAGCCTTAGTTGTTATTCTCCGTAAGTTTTTCAGTTCGCATCACTTTGATAATATAAAGGAAACACAGATTTATTGTGATGCTTGTGATGCTTATATCCAGTGCTAAATGCAAATGCAGGTTAATCATATACTCCATTCTCAGGTATACAAGGAGAGGTGGGGAGGTTGATGCCAAATGATTTTAGTTATGACAAAAAATTGTCTGACTTCCTTAGCCTGTACTTTACTTAAGAGCAATTTTCTGTAAGAATCAAACAAAGTGGGAAATGAAAATTTTGGACCCCAACTCAAATTTGCATGCAAGTAGATATCCAAGGGGGGGTGTTCGAAAATGGCCATTATTGAGGTCGTAACTAAATTGTTGCCATTATAACAGCGAATGTTTGTTGACGCCCGAGAACCCAATTTTCAACTGAAAAACTTATACTGTTGTGAAAAGTGAAATTTTAAAACGTTGTTTCTCAAGTTTTATTAAAACACTACAACTCGAGAGTTAGTTAAATGTAAAACTGTACTCTGGTTTTCCGCTGTGTATACGGCTTTACATTTCATCTACAGTAGACAAAATGATCGGCGAATTTGTTTTTTACTACACCGGCCGTATCTTAGCCAGTTTAATTTGCGTATACAGTCGAACCTCGATTATCCGGACATCGATTATCCGGACTTTTCGATTATCCGGACTTTTTCTCTGGTCCCGTTTTTTTCATGAATATTAATGACCTTTAAGGATAAAAATTAGCGACAAGAGTTTAACACAACGTTTCGATGTCTCCATGACATCATTATCAAGTGAGAAAATAAAATATAGATTAGTTAATATATACAAGATGAGGTGTTAAAAAAGTAAACAATAAGCAACATATTTGGCGTGTAATTGTGTGTGCATGAGAAGTATGTCTAAATAAATAGTTTTGCGCGGATAGAGTCCGATTGCGTGTTCAGTTTTGGTTTCTTCTTCTTTATAAATAACATTTCGTAAATTAAACAGTCCAATTTTCCACCGCATTTCTTGAGGACGGAAAAGTTGCTATTGAGGTCGCCGATGGTTTTAATGCCGTGGTCGTTCTTTAGATGCTTGCCGATTGCTGAAGAACGGTGTTCGTCAATACGTTGGTGTAAATGCCGGCTAGTATAGCCGACATACTCTGCATCGCACAGATCACATTGATAATTGTACACCACGCATTGTTGGTTAACTAAGGCTGGTTTGGGCTCACGCATCTTAAGGTCTTCACCAATTTTGCGGCTCCTAAAAACTGGTTGAAGAGTGTGATCGATTCTCTTGCTCAGGTCGGATAGTTGTCTTTTCACCGCATCAGCCGACTTTTGATCTTTAAATGGCAGTACTACGCGGTGAACAGTATTTTCGTTGACAGGTTGTTGAGCTGGCACATCGGGATCTCCAGACATCACTGAGGTAACATAGTGAGAGATAGTAGAGTTGATGAGGCTCTCAGGGTACTTGAGATTCGCAAACATCAACTTAAGGCGATCACACTCAGTTGCGAAAGCTTCCCGTGTGGATGACAGGCGGAAAGCACGGTTTACCATGGTCTTAATTAGCGATTTCTTGTACCTTTTATCAGCATGGCTTTGGTGATGGAGCAGTAGGCCAGTATTTGTTGGCTTGCGGTAAACACTGGTTTCCAGTTTGCAGCCTTTCTTAAGTACTTCTATACCGACAAATGGTAACTTATTGTCGGATGCTAGTTCCATGGTGAAACTTATGGATGGATGGCAGTTGTTAAGCGTTGATAAGAAAGCTTCTGCTGCTGGCACATCTTTCATGGTAGCGAGCGTGTCGTCCACGTATCTTCTGTAGAAGTCTGGCAGTTTGTTTTCTTGTTCCAGTTTCTCTTCGATAGAGCAGAGAAATGCGTTCGCCATAAGGGGTCCCAAAGGTGAGCCCATAGCCACGCCGTCGATCTGTTCATAAAGCTTGCCATCGAACTGAAACAGTTGATTCTTGGTTGCTACTTCTAGCAGTTGAACCAGATCAGATTTAGTGATATTCAGGTTATGTGTTTCATTAAACCAGTCGTCTACGAACGCCTTTTCAGCGATGATTTGGATGGTTTCTTGAAGCGACTAGATAACAGCGTCGTCACGAAGCCAGATAAAGGTACTGGTGTAGTCGTTATGAACAAGTCTGACTACGTAAACCTTCTGAGTCAGGCATCTATCAACGATACATCCAAATTCCCTCCTGTCAGCTTGCAGAGACCGAAGATGAAAGGCCGACCATTAAAACATTATCACCCCCTCTTGCAGAAGGAGAAGCACCTCGCGTCTGTTGTTCGGAAGATTCTGCCAAAGGAGATTGCCGATTCTGTTTGCCAGGGGGGCTCACGCCTTGCCCATCTTTATGGTCTCCCAAAGACACATAAAGAGAAACTATCAATGAGGCCAATCTTATCTGCTACAGGTACCTACAACTATGCCCTCGCCGTGTGGCTCGATGAGAAGTTGAAGCCGCTGTCAGTCAATCGCTACACCATATCAGATACCTTCTCTTTCGCTGAAGAGATTCAGAACCTGGACATCGACGAGAATGACATATTGGTATCCTATGACGTCACGTCTCTGTTCACGAACGTACCGCTTCAAGAAACCATCCAAATCATCGCTGAAAAGGCGTTCGTAGACGACTGGTTTAATGAAACACATAACCTGAATATCACTAAATCTGATCTGGTTCAACTGCTAGAAGTAGCAACCAAGAATCAACTGTTTCAGTTCGATGGCAAGCTTTATGAACAGATCGACGGCGTGGCTATGGGCTCACCTTTGGGACCCCTTATGGCGAACGCATTTCTCTGCTCTATCGAAGAGAAACTGGAACAAGAAAACAAACTGCCAGACTTCTACAGAAGATACGTGGACGACACGCTCGCTACCATGAAAGATGTGCCAGCAGCAGAAGCTTTCTTATCAACGCTTAACAACTGCCATCCATCCATAAGTTTCACCATGGAACTAGCATCCGACAATAAGTTACCATTTGTCGGTATAGAAGTACTTAAGAAAGGCTGCAAACTGGAAACCAGTGTTTACCGCAAGCCAACAAATACTGGCCTACTGCTCCATCACCAAAGCCATGTTGATAAAAGGTACAAGAAATCGCTAATTAAGACCATGGTAAACCGTGCTTTCCGCCTGTCATCCACACGGGAAGCTTTCGCAACTGAGTGTGATCGCCTTTAAGTTGATGTTTGCGAATCTCAAGTACCCTGAGAGCCTCATCAACTCTACTATCTCTCACTATGTTACCTCAGTGATGTCTGGAGATCCCGATGTGCCAGCTCAACAACCTGTCAACGAAAATACTGTTCACCGCGTAGTACTGCCATTTAAAGATCAAAAGTCGGCTGATGCGGTGAAAAGACAACTATCCGTCCTGAGCAAGAGAATCGATCACACTCTTCAACCAGTTTTTAGGAGCCGCAAAATTGGTGAAGACCTTAAGATGCGTGAGCCCAAACCAGCCTTAGTTAACCAACAATGCGTGGTGTACAATTATCAATGTGATCTGTGCGATGCAGAGTATGTCGGCTATACTAGCCGGCATTTACACCAACGTATTGACGAACACCGTTCTTCAGCAATCGGCAAGCATCTAAAGAACGACCACGGCATTAAAACCATCGGCGACCTCAATAGCAACTTTTCCGTCCTCAAGAAATGCGGCGGAAAATTGGACTGTTTAATTTACGAAATGTTATTTATAAAGAAGAAGAAACCAAAACTGAACACGCAATCGGACTCTATCCGCGCAAAACTATTTATTTAGACATACTTATCATGCACACACAATTACACGCCAAATATGTTGCTTATTGTTTACTTTTTTAACACCTCATCTTGTATATATTAACTAATCTATATTTTATTTCTCACTTGATAATGATGTCATGGAGACATCGAAACGTTGTGTTAAACTCTTGTCGCTAATTTTTGTCCTTAAATGTTTATCCAAATTCAATCTGATTCGAATATTAATGACCTTAGATGTTAAAAACTTGAGGAGGTAAAAAAATTCAGAAATTATGTTAAAAGTCAGGAAAATTGCGTTTAAAACAGCGCATTACACGCTCCGCTTTCGAACGATCGAGCGCTCGGAGACCAAGAGAGACAAGAAGCATTCTAATGCGTTCAGCTGAATTTTGATTGGTTCAGTATTGTTTTGTTGCTAAGGGAATGTCATGCTTGATCAGTTCGATGAGCGTGGGTTATGTAAACACACGAGACGATCATAACTCAAAACGACAACATGTCTACGAAGCGAAAGCGATCTGTTCTCTCGATAAAAGATAAACAAATAATTATTTCACGTTTAGATAAAGGAGAAAAAGGAACAAATTTAGCGCCTGAATTTGGTATCAGCAAGCAACAGATCTCTGATATACGCAAGAACAAGGACAAGATCCTGAAATTCACCGACAACATCGAGACAAGCGAAGGATTGAAGCGAAAGTCGCTGAAGCTTGCAAATGACGAGCGGTTGGATCAGGCCTTGTACACCTGGTTTATTCAGCAGAGGTCAACTGGAACCCCAATTTCAGGACCGCTTCTTCAGGAGAAAGCGAAACATTTCTCTATGCAGTTAAATGGCGAGTCAGCTGATCATGAAAGCTTTAAGGCATCAACTGGTCGGTTAGACAAATTCAAAAATCGGCATGGCATAAGGAACCTCAGCATTCAAGGCGAGAAACTTTCAGCAGCAGAAGAAACTGTTGAACCCTTTTTACAAAAACTGAACAAAGTAATCGAGGAAAGAGGGCTGATGCCGGAACAAATCTACAACGCGGACGAAACTGGACTGTTGTGGAACTGTTTACCGCAAAGAACTCTCGTCTCATGTCGCGAGAAATCCGCTCCTGGATTCAAAAAAGCCAAAGATCGTTTAACTGTTCTAGGTTGCACGAATGCTACAGGAACTCATAAACTAAAACCTGTTCTGATTGGGAAATCTGCGAAGCCAAGATGCTTCAAAAATGTAAACATGGATGCGCTCCCTGTCACCTACAAGTCGCAAAGAAATGCCTGGATGAATTCGGAGATTTTTGCCGAGTGGTTTACGAAAGAATTCGTGCCAGCAGTTAAACGCCATCAGCGTTTGCAGAACGTCCATTCCCCGAAAGCTCTGTTGTTGATAGACACTTGTTCTGCACATCCCGATGAACTCAGCAGCTGTGATGGTTCTGTAACATGCATGTTTCTTCCTCCGAACACTACCTCTCTCATTCAGCCGATGGATCAAGGAGTCTTGCAAGCGATGAAGAATCGATACAAGAGAAAGCTTCTCCAGAAAGTTATTTGCACTCAAGACCTCGATCACACACAGAGCATTAAGGACATTGTAAAGCTTCACACAGTGAAGGATGCACTTTACATGGTTTGCGACGCTTGGAATGAAGCAAGCCCAGAATCCATCCGCAAGGCTTACAACAAACTTAAAATCCACTCTGACAACCGCCAGCCAAATTCAGAGCCTGAAGAACAGCATTCTGTCGAGTCAATGGTTGAAATGCTTCAACATGTCCAGCAAGTTGGAAATGAAGATTCGCTAAATGCTCACGACCTGGAAGACTGGCTCAATCTAGACAATGAGCTCTCGACTACGAAACAGATGTCAGACGAACAGATTTTAGCGACTGTAACCGGACATTCCAATGAAAATGAAAGTAGCGATGAGGAAGATGATGGTCAGGAGGAGAAACAAGTTTCCAATTCAGAGGCAGCAGAATGTTTTAAAAAATGTTTGTCCTGGATGGAAGGACAGAACAGTGTTGACCCTGTTCAAGTTATGCAACTTCGCCGTATGATGGACTTCGCCATGCGATCTCGTTATAAGACTTTAAAGCAAACTAGTATGTTTCAGTTTTTTAGAAGCGATGAATAGGTTCTCATTTATAAACACTGAACGTGATAGACCTTCACACATGTATTTGCAGCCATTGAAGCAAACTTTTAGAATTAAAAATGTGTTATCTTTATTTCTTTTGTTTACATTGTCTCATTAATATTCATATTTTCGATTATCCGGACTCTCGATTATCCGGACTATTTACCCTAGTCCCACCGAGTCCGGACAATCGAGGTTCGACTGTAAAACATTTCTTGTCCACAACCAACAGTACATCAGTTTTCTTATTTCAGCCCACTCAAATCAGGTTTGGTTAAGCGCTGTAATGACACTAGATTCGGCTATGTAAAAGCAACGTTTTTGGCTTCTTGCACATAAGAACAAAAGTCAGTGTCCGTCCGACGTCTCAGCTGTACACAAATATGTAAGATTTACCTTGTCGCTCAGTCTCTTCATTGGACGGATTCGCACGCAAAAGCCATCAAAGCAAAACACGTATGAGTGTTATGGGAATCGTTCAATGAGCCAGGAAGCGCAAAGATCTGGGGACGGTCACTAACATTTGCTCTCATTTGCTAAGGGCTAAAATGTTTCCTTATAATGAACAAGTTCTTCTAATATCTGAATAATGATAATTTTTAGCAATAGCTGAAGTGTACAAGAACGAGGGCAATGATTACTTCAGGAAGAAAAATTTCAGCAGCGCGATCTACTGTTATACGGAGGGGATCAAAGTAAATTGCAAAGATGACAAATTGAAGGCCAAGCTTTACAGCAATATACGGTGGCCCACAACTGTCACGGCAAAATCTTTTTCGTCACGGCAAAATCATTTTGGCCACGGCAAAATCATTTTGGCCACGGCAAAATCTTTTTCGTCACGGCAAAATCATTTTGGCCACGGCAAAATCTTTTTCGTCACGGCAAAATCATTTTCGTCACGGCAAAATCATTTTGGCCACGGCAAAATCTTTTTCGTCACGGCAAAATCATTTTGGCCACGGCAAAATCATTTTCAACCACGGCAAAATCATTTTTGTACTCACGTGACCTCTGTCCGCAAGGTGTTATGGGAGTTAATCAACTATGGCGGACAACTAACTCACAGTTTCATTAGTAGTAGAAGATGTTTTGCGCAAACTGTGGTGCAGCAGTGCCTCTGAATGCGAATTTCTGTGTGCAGTGTGGACAAGGTAAGTTGTCTTTGGTTTATGAATGCATTTAGATGCACATAATGCAGCTTTGACTGTTTTTTATTCTGCAACGGACTCAAACCACGTGCATGGACTCCGGCTGTCACTTCAGGACTAGATGGTTCGGATAACTCATACAATCAGATATTAAACAATATTAAACAGCAGTTGGCTGCTTGTAAACGTGATTCTATCGTAAGGTTTAGTTAAAAACAATATTCCTCCTGGAAATCCCGCCCTTTTCCCAACGTTTGGACTTTGCAGTTTGGGTTTGCCCAAAATTCAGATCACAACAGAACACGCCATGCAAAGCTCATATTGTAGGGCACATATTTAAGCCAGTACACTTTCTAACTAACAGATTTGTCAAAGCTTTTGTACTAAGAGCAAGTCTGAAGAGAATTCTGTAGTGTTTAGAGTGGTAACTTTAATCAGACCTGTCAACCTGAAAAACCGGAAAACCTGGCGGAGGTGGCCGAAAAACCTGGAGATTTCGCACATAAAGAAATGAAATTTACTTGTGTCCATGGCCTAAAACGTTAACAAAATAGAGGAAAATGTTCTCAGTGTCAATATATGCTTCCATTTTGTCTAAGGATCTATTAACTTACCTATCGGTGCCTATACCTTACCTATCTATTCGCCTGCTCGCCATTTTGGAATTTGCTTTTGAGATTGTTGCCCACCTTGTCAGGTGATCAACTATGATCATATTTGGTGGACACCGAATACATGAAAACTGTGCGGCTCTCAGCACTTGGTGGCTGTGGAGAGCTAAATTGTTTTAGTTTATTTGCCATTTTCAAGCTATGACAAGAGTTAGAGTGTGTACTTTAGAACTTGTACTACACAAAGAGGAGAATTTTATGAGCATTTCTTTTCAAATTGGTGTAAGCAAATTTTTTTTTTCGATAAGCAGCTGAACTCTAACTTTGTTCAAAGCACTTCACAAAAAACAAGACCACAAGTTGCAAAAGTATTTGGGATTTTAAGAGGCCAGCTCTGCATTGCATTGGTGATACTGGAAGGAAAAATATTACTCTTTGGCATCAGAATCTTTCTATTTATACCCTAAACCTTGTGGGGGGGGGGGGGGGATAATAACCAGGAGCCATACACTCTTCCCTTTATGCTTTA
This sequence comes from Siderastrea siderea, assembly GCA_964030785.1. Taxonomy (NCBI): domain Eukaryota; kingdom Metazoa; phylum Cnidaria; class Anthozoa; order Scleractinia; family Rhizangiidae; genus Siderastrea; species Siderastrea siderea. Next base: position 11,934,079 of record OZ034976.1, on the reverse strand, counting down.
TACTTGGCTGCTTTGGGCCTTCATGTAAGATCTGCTGGTTCCGCACAGAAAAGGAGAGGAACCTCTTTAGTTCATCCACACCATCTACAATGTCTGTAAAGAGATGTAGGTGCAAGAAATAATGTATCTTTCCACGTGTACAACTGTTGTACATAGATAATAAATTAGTGGAGAAAGCGCTTTGATTTCACCTGATCCCCATTCATTCATCACCATTATTTTATTCCCCGAATATAAACTAAAAGTGGTTTCAGAAAGTCTACCTTTGTCTTCAGTGTTATGCATAGGGACGCCACGTAGAAATATAAGTGATAAGAAAGTTATCCAAGAGAGCACCCAGCAACTCGATTATATCAAGTAAACATTGATAGGAAAAGATGGCCAGTTCATATACAGTCATGTCCTTTCTTCCCCTAACGTTTGAATGTGGTAGAAGAAATCATAGAATTTTTCTGTTTTATGTTTGGTTTAATGTGTTTCAAAATAATAAAAAAAAGATACATCCATTAATGTGATTCAAGGCAGAAGGTGTTTCCTCAGGCTTGCTTTACTGAAAACGTCTTTCATGCAAACAAAAAAAAAACGCAATTCATTTGCTGGTCAAATAGGGATGGTTATTTCATAGTTTCAAGTTCATTATGTTGTAAACATTTTACCGCAAATAACTCTGCCCTAAAATTAACAATGTTAATATGTATTTCAAATTTGATTAGTAATATTTTTGGCCACGATATCTAAAGAGAAGTATACACATTAAAAGACATACTCTGGGGAGTAATCCTTAACTATAAGGAGAATTTTCACACAGTCCCATAAGTAAGAAAACAAGTTCCAGTAAACCGCTTCACAAAGAAGAGCTGAGGCGCAGAAAACCAAATTTCCTAGGCGAGAAAAGTCATGTTGCCGAATATATCAATACACTGTAACTGTTCAGACCAGTACTTAGCCTTCATGTAATAGAATTTTTGTGTAATTTCTACTCAGGTGTCGAAGAACCTCAGAATCAAGCTCAGTCTAGTAGAACGGAGTCCAGTACTACAGAGGAGTCAAAAGTTGTACTTTGCAGTGATCGTAGTGTTAAGTCGTTTGCTGATTTTCAGAAAAGCAAAGGTAAAGAGTGGAAAGAGAGGGTGTCTAAGAAATTCAAGGGTAAAAAGGGCAAGCGAGATGAGACGAAGGGTGCAAATGGCGAAAAGGAAGTTGCAATATTCATTGGCCTGGTGGAATGGAATGAAAGTCATGAGTGTCTCAAGCGAAAACACGGAAAACGCATGGCGTTAAAAGTGAAGAAAAATGACCCACCAGTTGTTCTGCTACAGAAAGCTGTGGAGAAGTGGAAGGCCTACTTCAGTAATTGCTATGATGAAAATGAAGATTATGTTCTCCTTTTAGAAGATTTTAAGGAGGCCACGTTCTTGCCAGGCTCAACTAAGGAATTTTTCACCGTGGAGCGGTACCAACAAGAGCTCGGCAAAGATTTCAAGCGCATCACGCTGTTCCTGTGTACTCAAACGGATTTCAGATTGGCAGAAGGGAGAGCTACTGATGATGCAGAAACCGAAGATCAATTGTGGGACATAGGCTCTGACCTTCCCGATCCATTTTACCCAGATAACAATCCGTCTGGCAGCAGTAAGGATGGGGAGGATAAAGAAGAAGTCAACATGGATGCAGGCCAGAAGCATGATGTCACAAATGAACATCAAATAAACGATGACTTCCAAATTGCCCAGGCCATTCAAGCAAGTCTTGATAACGGTTTCCGAGACAGCACTCAAGAACTTATGACGGACACATTAATAACTTATAATGACCACACATCTGTCATTGAAGCACTTGAGCAGCGTGTACTTACTACTGAGCAGTTCTTTCTCGTTGTGAGGCGGGGAATTCCATTTGATCGAGTAATCTCCTTATGGCAACGTGAAAGAAAAAAGAAATCTCCTGAGAATGTGGTCAGAGTGAGATATCTTGGAGAGGAAGGTATCGATTCTGGTGCCTTGGCAAGGGAATTCTTCGCAGACACTATTCCACAGATTGGCAATACCTTGTTTCCTGGCGGAGCCCCAGTGGATTCCACTCTCTACGTCAGAAATGAAACCTTCAGAACAGCAGGAGAAATAGTTGCAACGAGCTTAGCCCAAGACGGCCCACCTCCCAACTTTCTTGACACTGTGGTTTTTGAGACACTGGTAAACTTGGACATAGACGTTAGACAACTTTGTCCTGACAAACATCTAACATGTGCAGAAAGGCAGATACTTGACACCATTAAAGAAGATGTCAGTCAACACCACGATTACATCATAGAACACGGTTACACAGGTATCATCAATGAAGAACATGTTGACGACATCCTAGGGTCCATCTTGGTTAGCATTTGGAATAAAAGAGTTCTTTGTCTAAAAGAGTTCAAGGAGGGACTAGATCTTTACGGCCTTGCAGCTATCCTCTCACACAGTCCAGCGGCCTGCAAACCATTATTTGTCAAAGGTCATATTGATGATGTTGATGCCAACTACCTAGCAGGATTGCTTCGCCCACAGTACTCTCCCGAAGGTTCGTCAAGAAAGCTTGTAGAAGAAAAGGTAGTCGATCACTTGCAAGATTTCCTGCTCAGCCTAGAAGACGATAACATCACAGGATACTCTGCTCCAATGGCGTGGAATTATGAAGAACGCCACCTTCAGGACAAGGTAGAGTTCGCTGCAGAGGAACAATTTCACTCACCTGATCTAACTGCTTCAGGAGTAATGGGCTGGCTTACTGGCCAACGACACAGGGAAATGAATGGCCAAAAAGTAAAGATAACTGTCAAGTTCGATCATGAGTGCAAGATCCGAAATCCCAATCACACCATATGCTTTCCGTATGTAGGAGCTTGTGGGATGGAAATCACTTTGCCAACAGAACACATGAGCACCTATGAGGACTTTCGACATGTCTTCACGTTGGCATATTGTAAGGGACAAGCCTTTGCAAGGCCATAACAGTGGTAGTGTTAATTTTATGAGATACATCACTATTCTTCGTTAGCATATAATTAACTAGGGTACATTCTTTTGGGACTATTTGGACATCGTGAAACCAAAACCATAAAGAACTCAGTCTGTCTGAACACCAGTATTCCATTTATGCCATGCATTTTACTATCGGAAGCACTATGATTGCAATACTGTTCTCTTCAATCTGAGAATGGACTAAGTCACAACTTAGCTTCTGTTCTGAGTATCTTTTTTTCGGTATAGCCCCAAAAGAACGCAACCTCATGCGGTGCTTTATTGAAAGTTTCAATTTCCATTTGAGATTACGTACAAAGAAAGTTATGTTACTGTTTAGTATCAAAAGCCACCTGAAAGGTATGGCTAAATAGTTGTACTGAATGCCGGGTGCATTCAATGGGCCCATCTGAGGTTAGGTTTGCTGTTGTAATAACAGTTACATTTAAGAATTAGAGCTGGGTTTAAAACATCATTTTTAAATTGATGTTCACAATTTACCACTGTTACTGTTAAATAAAACGTTTCATCCTATTTGAAAAACCAGTTGTCTTAAGATGTTGCAATAAGAAGTTAAAGTGATGCTTTAAAAGCTAAGCTCAACTCTCCAACCTCAAGTGCTTCAAATAAAGAGGGCAAAGCCATTCATAGTACTGTAATGAAAGACGTGTTCTCAAATGACAGGCGTGTCTTTATCGCAGTATAATGCTTAGTGGTAATATTAATATATACAGATAGGCTAGCCTAACAGCGGAGCTGCCATGAATGAGTTGGTGTTCGTTTCTGAAAAAACGCGAAAACTCTTTGGGCCCAAAAAATTGCGGGGCTATTTTCGGGCGCAAAATTCTTTCGAAAAGTGCTTCTTAACCGGAAGTGTTCTGTACAGCGCCGTAAATTGTTCCCGCGAATTGCCGTACAATAATCTGAACTCGAAAGTCACCCTAGAGCACATCATTAAGGCTGGTTTTCACTAGCGTCGGAGTCGGAGTCATAATCAGAAGCATAGAACGTTATGATGTAGTGAAAATCAAGCAACAGAGTCGCAAGCAGAGTTTCCGATTGCGCTTACGATTCCGTCGCTTACGATCTAGTGAAAACTAGGTTGTCGGAGTCGGAAGCAGAAGCTGAAGAGCTAAACCAATCAGAAAGCGTGGGAACAAGCACTGTGATTGGTTTACCCTTCCGCTTCTGCTTCCGACTCCGACAATCTGGTTTTCACTAGGTCGTAAGCGACGGAATCGTAAGCGGAGTCGGAAGAAAATGGAAACGTTCTGATTCTTCCGACTCCGATTCGGTCGAGCTTATGACTCCGCTTACGACTCCGATTTTTGATTTTCACGAGGTCATAAGCGCTCTTACGGCTCCGCTTACGACTCCGACTCCGACTCCGACGCTAGTGAAAACCAGCCTTTATTGTCGTTATCAATTTTGTCTCGAACTTCGAACTGCACGCATAAAATATTTGTTTCTTATTCTTGCGCCGTCTTCCTTGGTTTTTACAATGTTTCAATATCCTGTCATTTGACTGTCAAGGCTTGTCACATCATCTCAGACTACTGGCTGTTCGCTTGAATGACTCCTGAATGAACTAGAAACGTCGCCTATCTACAACAGCTAAATATAACTCACTCTAAACGGGTTATCGTTTTGGGTTTTCATCGTGTTCGGATCTTGAGAAACAACACAAAATGCCACTAAATCGGAATCAGTAGCGCTGAAGCTAACTAACCTGTAATGGAAAGGTGAAAATTTCGCGTTAAGTTTTTGATTTGTTCTTTCTCATTTGGGTAAATCGCTCAGCAGCACAGGAGAATGACCTAGGATTATCAAGATCGGCTACTCGTCTGATTCGTCTGCTTCAGCGTTTAATCGACCCGGTTTGCATTCCATCTGTTGCTGCAGTTTATAACAGCTACTGATAATATTCTAGACCGAGAGGAGTTAGGATTTCTTTCAAGATTTTATAAACTATCGGCCGGTTTATTAGGTGCCGTTTTTGTTTTTCGTCCATAAATTAGTTGCTTCACAATTTGTTTACTCTTTTGACTCTTTCTATAATCTGAAGAACAAATTACCATTGGACAGGTTTTTCATCAGATGTAAGCCTTAGATACGTTTCCTTTCTCTCTAAAAGAAAATGCCACACGTGGAAATGAGCATGTACTTTAAAATTAGGAGTGATTAATTTACTGCAAAAGATCGGAAATACAATACTGCTAGCTCGTGTCTGACTGAAACTGTCGGTTTCGCGTTAGATGAGACATTGTTTAAATCTAAAACAGATAGCTTATTTGAACGGAGGTCCATGAAAGTATGTTCTTTTTACTTTAAGTCTCAAAGAAGCCAAAGAGGAGAGTTTAGACTGAAGCGTTTACACTACATAGGTAGTCCGCCGTTTTTCTCCAGCTCCAGCGCGTTAGCATTCAAGGACACTTCGAACATACTACATGAAGCATGTTGCGACAACGTACCGCCATGAATGACGTCATGACCACAAAAATCGAGTCGCATGGTTTTATATATGTTCTGTTTCTATAAGCATAGTGCTCACTCAGCGCTCTTGCGGGGCCTTCGGCCCGCGAAGCAGCTCCGCTATATGCCTTCCTCCTTTTCTGAGTTCAAAGACTGTTCTTTTTTTTATGTTATAAGACATCCACCACCACCATTTGCCACAAAGAGTGTAGGACAGTGCACCATGGTTTACTGAGTTTTATGCGAAGATAAAAAGCGTGCGTTTTATCAATCGGAGCGCGAGCACCGTCTGTCTGCAACCTATCTTTGTATGCAAAATATTCTTATATTTGATAAAAGGTTACTGCAAGAAACCATAGATGCAATATCCAACTCAACGGTTTTATTCTGCTTCAGGTGTTGTGAGAAAGGCTCTTACAACTTAAAATTAGGTTTCAAACCTTTAAGATCGTCACTAAAGGAACAGCATGTGTAATACAAGAACCCAAGGGAGGGAATGGTGTAAAAATATCCCCAACGTCCATACTGGAACATCACGGCACCCGCTTTGCATTTTAAAAATCTGTGTGGCCGTTTTTTTTAAGTGTTGTCATTGTTTTCACGAAATCAACAGAAAGTAATATTTTGGCTTGCTGTTTCTGCAAGGAAAAATAGTTAAGTTCGATTTACTACTATTGCAAGGCGTTCAAAAACCACATAGTGTCTTCATCGTGCTTAATCACAATTCTAACACCGCAATTACGACACTTAAAAGCAGGAAAATCCTGTGACAGACCTTCTCATGATATATTAGAGTAATTCACGCGACTTCCTTATTAAGCCTGTGTGTTAGGAGCAAAACCATGAACAGCAACGTACATCAGCTTCATGTACAGAGAAAGAGCCTCCTCCCAGTTTTCGGGCAAAGGAATAGATAGGCTTGTTCTTGCATATTTAAAGTAATCTTGGTAGTCATTTGTTTGACTATTGTCATCTTCAATTATGTGTTGGGTGACATAGCGCACTTCTGTGAGATTGAGTGGCATGCCACAATCCGATGCTCCATGGAGCTCAGGCAAGTAGAATAGGGAATCAGGCCGCCCAGGTACAGTGTCGTTTCTTGACTTACGGATTCTGTGCGTATTCCATCTCTCTTTCACTGCATCAAACTCTGCTTGTAGGACCCCGTGAAAACAATACCACAGACATTCCATGGCCATCTCACATGAAGTATCTACAGTTCCTTGAAATTCTAAATCATTGAAAAAGCTCCTCCACCACGTGCAATGACTTCTGGAATAAAACGACCACCACCCTTCTATTCTTTGGTTTCTTGGCGATGAAACGTAACGATGGGCGTCAGGATTGTCCCGGAAAAATGTCTGTATAGACGCTGCTAATCCATTCTCAGTTCCCAAGTCTGTGATTAACTCCACAGGACAGCTTCCCTGCTCCGACACTGCTTGAACGTAATACGAGGCTATTTTATGAGGGGAATTGTTGGAACGTGCAACGTTAAGCCATAGTATCTTCCTACTGAATCCATCAATTGCACCGTGAACGGGAAAACCCCAGTGCTTTAACTTGTCATAGCCATCTATGTGCCACGCGTAATTTGGCCCTGGATTCCGATAGCTTCTTCTCTTTAGGCGATGTTTTTTTCTTAATTCTGTTCCAGCTGGATCCATCTCTCTCAACAGGTCTTGAACAATTACCCTAGGTATCCTTAGACCTTCCATTTCAAGTATGTGCCAAACTGTTCGATAACCTGCCGACGAACACGGGCCATTTATAAGTTCTGCCATGCGCCGCTGCACTTTACAAAAGGTATCATTAAATTCTTCTTTGCCTGTCATGCCTCGCCTTCCCAAACCATACTTTCTAAGTCGCCGTAACAGCGTACTGTAGCTTAACTGATGCTGGTGGCGTTCACAAAGAAAAAGAAGAATTTCTTGGTAAGTAAATCCACGATGAAAGTAGTACTTTAAAACTTCCTCTTCGTCAAAGCTTTCTTGATCACATTGGGACTCATCAGGATCAGAATCTGATCTGTCTGAGAAGCTGCTTGTAGCTAAAGATAAAACATCACCAAAATGTAATATTCAGTTAAATGGCATAATTCTATAACTACGCAATGGTCAGCAGTAGGGCAGTAACTTGCTATAACTTGCTAAGTATCTTATGCGTCTGCTTTTTTGACTGAGTATACCAAACCAGTTACTCCTAGCAGCGATAGAGTCCATGCACGTGTTTTTGATAGAATAAAAACAGTTGAAGCTGCATTATGTGCACCTAAATACATTCATAAACCAAATACAACTTACCTTGTCCACACTGCACACAGAAATTCGCATTCAGAGGCACTCCTGCACCACAGTTTGCGCAAAACATCTTTTACTACTAATGAAACTGCGAGTTAGTTGTCCGCCATAGTTGATTAACTCCCATAACACCTTGCGGACAGAGGTCACGTGATTACAAAAATGATTTTGCCGTGGTTGAAAAAGATTTTGCCGTGGCCAAAATGATTTTGCCGTGGCCAAAATGATTTTGCCGTGACGAAAAAGATTTTGCCGTGGCCAAAATGATTTTGCCGTGGCCAAAATGATTTTGCCGTGACGAAAAAGATTTTGCCGTGACAGTTGTGGGCCACCGTAGCAATAGGGCTACAGCGCACTTCTATGTGGGTGAGAAGATTCATTCATTTATCCATTCATTCATTCATTCATTCATTCATTCATTCATTCATTCATTCATTCATTCATTCATTCACTCACTCACTCATTCATTCATTCATTCATTCATTCATTCATTCATTCATCCATTCATTCATTCATTCATTCATTCATTCGTTCCTTCCTTCCTTCCTTCCTTCCTTTGTTCATTCATTCATTCATTCATTCATTCATTCATTCATTCGTTCGATCGTTCATGCATTCATTCATTCACTCACTCACTCATTCATTCATTCATTCATTCATTCATCCACTCACTCACTCACTCATTCATGCGTACATGCAAGCATTCATTCATTCATTCATTCATTCATTCATTCATTCATTCGTTCGTTCGTTCGTTCGTTCGTTCATTCGTTCGTTCCTTCGTTCCTTCGTTTGTTCGTTCGTTCTTTCATTCATTCATTCATTCATTCATGCATGCATGCATGAAAGAATGCATTCATCTCTTTTTCGTTCGTTCTTTTTTTTTTTTACTTTTGTTACTTATTTAATGTCCAATGAAATTACAGGTTGTTAAGAGCTGCGTGCTATCTGATTTTCGCATCATTTTCCTCTCAGGGAATTTTAACGATTCACTGCGTCATGCAAAACTTGCCATTGACTTGGACCCATGTTACATCAAAGCCATTGAAAGAGGTAAGTTTTAAAAAGGGACGCAATAAAGGGCGCTGCCCTCTTAAAATTATAAAATTATAGATTTACTGCGACATTGCAGAGACAGACTACAAGCTTAGCGCTGGCACTGGGATGAAGCCCAGAATTCTCCAATTAAATGTCATTTCATAGGTTAGTGAAGCTTGCGATCAGGTTCTTTGTATTTTACACACTTGGGCTTAAGAACACTTTACAGAGCGAAAATAATCTAGAACAAACATAAGTCAAGAATGTAAGTCAAGAATGTATGCCATATATCAAAAAGCAGCAATGCCAAATTTACGACTAGGGACTATTCAGAGAAGAAATGAGTTGCTCCATATTAATATTCAGTTTCCCTTGACGGTCTCTGTTCTAAAGACCATTGTTTTATAATCGCCCTCTACGCCACACAGTACAAAGCTATGGATAGGGCCTCTCACGTGTACAAACACTTGCAACAATCTGAAAATTGTTGCGATTTGTGTTCGACCAATTGCTTCAGCATTTTGGACTGCGCCACTACAAGTTTTCAACTAAAGATCAAAGAATCCTTGCATATCCACTGGGAAAAGCCCACTTTAAATCAACAGGTTAAACATGTTAATTTGAAGTTGTTTGTTGAGATTTCACATAATCACGCTTTTTTCTTGGCACCCTTACCTATACATTTTTATTTACAATTCTAATCACTATATTGCATATAAATAGCTTTGTTGTAACTTTTTCCTTCAACTGAGGATGGCATCAGGGATGCCGAAACATGTTTTTAAAACTAAAAAGTGTTGTGTTGTTCTTCAAAATATTAACTTGTTTCTTGCTACCAAGACCTATCGGTAAAGGCATAGTCACTAGTACATGCTCAATGTTTCACAGCGGAGCTCACGCTCATAGAATGCATATATCCATGCTAATTGATTTCCATGGCCATGACTGTACGACTGTCGCACCGTCCTTTACGTAAAGGCATGAAAAATACCTCCATCAAAAAATTCAAATAGGACCATCCCATCCCTAACATCTTCAAATGTTAGCTCGCTGACTCACTGACATGTTATGTTACTTGGTCAGCAGTTGCCTATCCTCCTAAGAGCTAGGCAGACACCTCATGTAAGCGTCACTGATTGTACCCATCAGTTGCATTCTAATAAACGCCTTCCAATCACCTACATCTTGGATTATTATTCAACAAATTGTCACTATGCCCATATATGGTAAGGAAGCCCTCAATATCTGTCATCCGTACATGACAGATATCCTGCGATATACGTAAATGACCATATTTGGAAGTGCACTGTAGATTTTCTTTCATATTGCTTGCCGTTAGCGGCCATTTTGAAAAGCGAGGTTGTTTTAGCAGTGTTCTCCGGATTTAACTCCCTGGAAGAAACTTTCCACGATTAAATGCTCTCAAAAAGTCAACAAGTGTTTGCTTCAGCTCACAAAGATATCCAGAGGTTGACTTGGAAGTTTCATTGTGAGAACTCAACCAAGAAAATGCTATTGCGAACGAAGCAGCAGACTTGCTCACGGAAAGTTGTAAAGTTGAAAAGATTTTAATTCACAGGAAGAGGACTTACTCTCGGTAAGGAAGCCATATTTTTTTTACTTTGTCTTGTCATTTTCAAACACGAGTTTGTAAATAAGTCTTTTTGAGTGAACAGTAGTAAACTTCAATTTCTTGAAGTTCTGTTTTGATTTTTATTAATGTGTTGCTAGCTTTTAGTGTTTTCATCACAGAACCATAATTTTTCTCGTTCTGAAATTGGTAGTCGATGAGAATTTGTTGAATAATAAAACAATTATCCTGCTCAATCTTGCGGAATATCCCCTGATTTAGCCAACTCGGCCTACGGCCTCGTCGGCTAAGCATCAGGTGATATTCCGCGCGATTTCGCAGGATAATTGTTAAATGTTAGTTCACGAACATGTGACGTCGACAGATTTTTGAGACGCATGTTGAGACCTCACGTAAGCATCACGTACTGTCCTATCCCCACGACGTTAGGCCACGACAATATGATTTCAAATGCTCGGTTGTTATCCTCTCTCTCTTGACTTCTTTAAAGTATTACGAAGTGTCCCAATCAATAATATTCAATACACGCCTCCCTGTGATCTCCGCTGCTGGGCTTGCCTTACAATAAATATATATATATATATATATATTAAAAACTGGACTAGGTATATTGGATTTCTAGCATTTTGATTGGCTCAACGGAGCTAGGCTATCAGCTCATATACCTGCTGCGACAAATATGGTCAATGAACACTCAACAACAAAGTGAGCTGAAAGTTTTTTCCTCGCGAGCAACCCGGCGAGAGAAATGGACGAGAAAAGCAATTTTAAATTAAGCAGAAATTCCAACAACGTAACCAAGAAGCATCACCAACAGCGTCGTCTAACACAAGTCAAAATTGTTTGATGAAACTGTGCAGAAATAGAAATTTAAGCATTAAGCGTTGTGTTTACAATTAATTTCTTTCATCGATCGTCACGTCGATCATCAGAAAGGATTTCCACTTCAAAATATCAAGACAAGACATAAAATAAAACACAATGAAATGGGGCTGGAGCATTTAATAAAAACTATCACACATTGAGGGCGAGTCGGTGCGAAAATCATGAAGCAGTCTAAACAAGTGCTAAAAAAATACAGCTGCAAACTACCAAGAAGGAAAGAAGGGCGAGATTGTTTTTCGGCTTTAACATGCAAAATCAGGACACTGGTTTACCTGCACTTGTTGTAGCTCTGTGTTCCAACAGTCCAAATGCTCAGATAGAAATTGGATGCCACGTAAACGGAGTTGAATCGCTTTTCCAGTTGTTTGAATGTTGTTTTTACCATTCCGTCCGCAACCTCTAAACCGAGAACAACTGCATTTTGCGCTTTGCGTTTAACAAACTATGATGGTGAATTCTAATGTCCTTCGCTACAGTAATCTTGCTTCTGAGCTGCATAGAAAATACCTCTTCAAGTTCAACTGTTCAAATTTGTTCTGTCTTCAGTTCGATCAAACACGCACATGATGGCTCCGTTGTGCGAACAGATTTAAATACAAACTTGTTCAGTTTCAACTCCAGCAGCTATATGGTGAAATTGTACAGCTTCAATCCGCTTTGAACGATGATTACAACAATGTTCAGGAAAAATCAAACATTTCAGAGCCAATAATTAGAAGATTTTTTCCAAAACGTGTGCTACTTTGTTCACTTTCGAGAAGTTTTCATTGATTCATTCAGCTTTGCAATGAAACGCTGCAACACTTCGCAAGGTTTTGGCGCCTTTTTCGTTCAGTCATGTGATCGATTCTTGTTCCGCTTAAATTTCTTTTCTCATTTTTCCTGTTCTTTCTGATTTTTTTTTAAAATAGTGGTTAAGGTTTTAATAAAACAATTATTCTACTCGGGATTGCTGGATATCAAATGATTATAACCAACTCGGCGCTACGCGCCTCGTTGGTTATCTATCATTCGATATCCAGCGCGCCCTCGTAGAATAATTGTTAAATATATATAATCAACAGGGGCGAGCGCCTGTGTTGAGCTGAATCAGTTTGAGGAAGCAATGACGTGGTGTGACAAGGGATTAGCTGTATCCTTCACTATAGAGGTTACTATAAAAATATTTGTTGAGTTTATCAAACTTGAAAACGTGAGACAGTTGCAGTGTTTCAGATTAACTCGAAGTTATTAATCTTGTAGACTATAACCAGTGTTGCTATTCCCCTCACTTTAGTTCTCGACTGTTGCCCCCTTTTTGCAAAAGCTCTTTCACTTTTTCAATATCTTAAATCAGGATGGGTAACAGAATAGGACCTTAACTTCTTCATTTCTTCCTACCGAACATTACATGCAAAAACGTAAGCTACTGTCAATTTCCCACACTGAAAGGCTACATGACTTTTTATTTAAGCAAACTAAAAACAAAAACAAAAAATGAAGAAGAAAACAAAACAACCCAAAAAATGTGAGAAATTAAGCCCTGTATTTTCAGATTCATTATATTGCCTTATTTATAACGTTTATGACTGAAATGTTACAATCTTGACTTGCCGAAGATTGATATGAATAACAAGAACTTGTTGGAATTGAGAAGCAGGTCTGTCAAAGAACAAAACAATTTGCGTGATACGGGAGGAAAGAAAGAGAGGGAACAGTCAGAAACTGAAAGGGTAAGAAAACTAAGATCAACTTGTATTGAAATCGGTTTGAGAATCGTGCATTAAATTTGTTTGTTAGTGAGGTCTAACTAAATAGGCCATTTCCGAGTTGCCGTGTACCTCTTTTTCAAAGCCAGTCTTGGTGCATAGCCTTTCATATGAAAGGCTAGGTTATTGCAATGCCTCTACTCGCTTATTTGAGGTTTTAGGGGACCCTTTTAAAGACGGTGGGCCGTCCGATTGTTATACGCAACAACTTTCAAGAGGATTTCAGTTGCACATTATATGCAGACAAAAACGCCATTTAAAAGGTGACAACGAATGGAAAAGCTCTGATAGACTCCATTCAAATCAACAATGAAGCAAGTAGCACACACAAACATCAACCAGCGGTATGGCCAGTACCTTACACATGCGCATAGCCGTATCACCCGGGCAGTGGCAGCCATGAACAGCTGTTTCGTCCTTGTTGGGACTCATCAGCGTGGCATAGCCCCAGGCAGAGAGCCGAACTAAAAGTCCAGCGTATCTCATGCCCTTTACCGCCTGATGAGTCCTAACAAGGAGGAAACAGCTGTTCGTGGCTGCCACTGCCCGGGTGATAGAGCAGTGCGCATGCGTAAGGTACTAGCCATACCTCGGGTTTGTGTGTGTCACTTGCCTAATTGTCCATTCAAATGGGCAATTGTCCATTCAAAGTAACAAATTAATTGTTCCAGGACAGAATATGGCATTTTCCTCAAAGAGAAGGCTTATCCGAATGTCGGCAACTGATAAATAAGGCGTACATTTTGAGCTTTGGAGTTCCTGAGGCTTTTGTAGCCTTTTCTAGATAAAACAGGAACGTAAATTACACGATGGCTGTGTAATTGAAAAATCTGTCACTGTGCTCAACAGAATCGAAATATGCCAGTTTATACATCTGAAATCCAGCTGGTATAAAGAAGGAACCAAAATGCTAGAATCTACACTAAGTTAATTTTGCCGGATAAAAACATTTATTGGTAAAAACAAACATAGTCTTGAATAGAATGCATAGAAGTTGATTTACAAGAGAAACCCTTAACCCAAGAGTTTAGCTTGAGATCAACTTTCGACAAGTAGTCACGCAAATACACAGGTAACGTAATTTCATAAAACGCATGCCATTTATTATCGATTGTCATCAATTATTTCCATTGTCCGGCGTCACTTCTAAGTTTAATCAAATAACATAATACACGAGACGCTGGTTACGATGTCCACGTAAACGTGACGTTCCATTTGTATTTATACCGCAACGGAATGGGGAAAAAAAGCTTATTTCGAAATAAATACAAACGTTGAAACTCTTGATACGTATCTAACAAGTGGAGCCCATAATTTGTAATTTTATTTCTGATTGCAGCGCATGCATCGAAAACACCATGAAGTGATAAACCTTTGAACTGAGTTCTCGTTAAAGTCTATGTTATAAATGTGTTTCATTGCATTCTTCAATTTAACAAAAGCAGAACAAAACAGAAGACTACATTATGAATAGTGTATGTATTATTAATAGTCTATTATTATTAGTTAATTATTAATTATTAATTATTATTAACTATTAATCAATAATAACTATTAATAAGTGTATGCATTATTAACTCTTTTCCGTCAAGAGTTGTATTTTCCCGACGTGGAAGTCGGGAACCATTCAGCCACTTGTGACGTCATCATTTTTGACGTCACCAGATTGTTTTGATAAGCAGCTAGCACAGCAAGGACAGATCCATCCATACGTGTGTCCATTTTGAATATCGACCAAATCCTGGCAGAGCTATACCAGAAAAACGTGTCCAATTTTGGCTGCAAAGTTGGTGGTAAAATAGGCCAAGTCACCTAGTTGATCAATGTTCCATTTCCAGGTTTTTAGAAGGACTGAGGCCAAAACTTTTCCAGTGGATAGAAAGGTGATAAAGGGTAGAAGATAAAGAGAAAAGAAAGGGAGAGAAAAAGGAAAGCAAAAGAAGCGAGAAAAAATTAGAAATGAATCAGCAAAAAAAAAAAAAAAAAAAAAAAAACAAGTCCAAATTTTGGCTTATGCGCATGCCTGAAACCAAAATAATGTACAATTTTCAACAGAAGCTGGCTCAAAATTGAGCTAAGATGTAAGAAAACGCTTTTGTAGCAAAGTTTAGTGGCATTTGGCACCATAGCACTTCAAAAACCGCTTTAGCGGTAAAAAATGCGTTTTTCTAAGGGAAAAACGCTGACGGTAAAGGGTTAAAGAAAATTACATTTTGCTTCAAATGTCTTCTTTTTTTGCATTAAACCTGATAAATCAACCAAAATCAGTCTCAAACGAGTAAGATTTGTCATGATCAACGATTTTCGATAGTTTAGTTAATAGCGGAACCCGCGCACTAGCGCGCCAGCGGAGCACCATAGCTAAGGAAATTTGGTGATCTGTCCATCCCAGAAATTTTGGTTGTGACGTCAGCGTACGCCCGTACAGACTCTGGGGGAGGGCGAGAGGAGTCGCAAGACAACCCGACAGGGGGTGGAGAATGCTTTTTTTGGGGGCGGGAAATCGCGCGGTGCTTTCGGGCAACCGGCATTTTTCTTGGCGGGAAATCGCATGACCATCGTCGCTTTTGAAAAAGAGGTTTCTTTGAAAAGTTTAGCAAAACGATTGTTCGACAGTACTGAAGTTTTTAACTTAAGAAAAACAAGTAATATCTGTAAATGGAAAGAAAAGGTTCAAAAGAATACTGGTGGAAGGCGAAAAGTTCAAGTTACGAAAGCTGCTTTCAAAGGACTTCATCTTTTAGTTTGTTTTCTTCACAACGGAGAGCTTGCCCTGTTCTGAAACACAACCAAGTAAGTGAAGTTTTTAAGAGCCGCCGTCAGTAACTTTCGAGAATCCGCCGTCAGGAAGCGAAAATTCGAATTTTCCTTTTTTACATCAAAAAGACCCTTTTAATGAATCTTTTTAAGAAATGATACCCTAAAGTTCCAGCGACGTCTTATTTTGACAAAAACGGGGATAGTTCGAAAAGCAGCCAAACTGCATCGAAGGCCGAAGTAAATTATGTAAATTAGCGTATTTTCAAATCGCCTGAACATGTCAACAAAAGCTCGCCACGAATTCATTTTTTTACCATTTGTTAGCCATCTCTTGGACGTCTTTTTAAACTCTATTTCATCTCCATGTTAACAATTTTTGTTTGCTATTCACACGCTTAAAAACTATAAAATTCGTTCTTCAATTCATTGACCAAATTTTACCTTATTTCGGAACATCACAGCGCCGGGGATATACGTATATACAGGCTAAAGCAGGGTTCTATTGAACGGGCGATTATTGCTCTTTATAATACTGAAATGGTTAGTTTGGCCCGAGAAAAGCAAGCGCGCTAGAGGAAAAAACGTAGAGCCCGTTTTCACACATTTCGCCATTTTCTTTGTTGTTCTCATATTACAAGCTGCACGTCAGTTTAAAACAAAAAAACAATGATATTGGTCAGTACTCCCACTTTTATTTGTTTAATTTAACACTTTTTAACTGTAGCAATAACCTGACTTTGTTTTTCAGTTAAACCAGACTATTTTCAAATAAGGAAACTGTCAAGTACTGAATAAACAAATCGCTTACACGTGTACAGGAACATGAAGCCGGCGAGGCAAAACAATGCTTTTAAGATATCGGTTCAGTTGAACGTCTCCTACTCACTAATTTCCCACTTCAGCGAACTCTAATGCATTTTCTGCTGACGTCTTAACTATTAGGCGTTGTAAGCTTTAAGCCGAGGAATTTTGAAATGAAAATCAGTGTTTTTACCCTTAGCGGGTTTCAATAAAACCGTCTGTTGATAAATGGACTGTATTCGACTGTGAAAGCAGCCAAAACGAATTGTGCACGTCAATGTAAGATGTATTCGCACTCTTACACGTGGACGTGTGCAGAGTTAATTTAGCTTGCACATAGTCCCGATAATAAACTTTCAGTCACTTGTCAGAGGAAATAACTTGGCGTCCTACCGTATTCTTTTAATACATTAGCATATAGTATCATTCGCCCCTAATTTGTCTCTGTGTAATTCTTTAGGCCCAATTCGACTGAAAAATCATAAAAAGCTGACTTACCTGTTAAAAGGTTGGATGTTTTGTGCTAAATTTTCTGAAGACATCGGTTTCCTCGCGAAGCAAAGATGGAACAAGACTGCGATTTTTGGATTTCATTGTACCAACAAGACGTCACGTTGCGTGACAAGCGAAACGTGATATACTTGCGCTGCTTGGGAAAATGGCCAGGAGCATATTACTATCTCAATATTTGCGCGAAGAATTACCTTTTTCTCGTTCTACCAGTCAGAGCATAAAAATTTCCACGGAAATGGTTTATACATAGGAGAAGTGTTTTTTTTTTGGCCAGAAAAGTCTTGAATAAAAAAGAATAATAAACAAAAGACAAAGTAAGTGCGGACTAGTCATGCCAGCTTGTCGCAATGTTTTCTTTTCAGTCAAATCCACTAATGAAAAAGGAAAACACATTCTACTCGGTTAGTGAAGAAAGCAAACAAACCGTATTCGAAACTAATTGCTGCATTCCTCAACACTTGTACAGCTCGAGCATCAACATATCAGTAAAACGCCGACTCGGGGTCGGAATGTGTTTTTTTCCACTTTTTTACGATTTTATATTGGGAAATAGATTCCTTTTGTTCGAAAAAGTATCTTTCGGTTTACATAAACAGAAAATCATTTTAAAGAAATTATGAAGCAAATGAAAATGCGCGTGTAACAAGCTTCTTTCCGTTGGCTCATTTTCCCGCGAAAACGGTCACGTAGTCAATCATTCCCGCGTTTTCCTTTCATGAAGATGGCCGAATCGGAAGGACGCAGTTCTTGTACGCAAGCAATGCGGCTAGGTCAAAGGCATGATTGACCCCCAATATAATACTCAATCGCTAGAAAAAAAATGCCAAATCATAGCTTTGGTCTAATAAGGTGGAAATACTTCGCACCTACTTGAAAGTAAAGAGAAGTTAGCGTGTCATGTTTACATTTTTGTAAGTTTCGTGGTGCGTATTAAACGGCTACCAGACTGTAAATGGTTTGAAGCCAGGATTCATAACATAAGTCGGGAAATTATGATCGTCCGGGTGAGTGTAGTCCTGAGAAGGACTGTTTGTGATAACACTGACTGACGTATCGACAACCTGAGCGGAAACGTCAGTCAATATCATCACAAAACAGTCCTTCTCAGGACTACACTCACCTGGACGATCATAATTTACCGAGTCATTAACGGCTACCATCAACTAACAACACTCATGAGGTATTTGACTTTGCGTTCGTGCGACAACTACTGATTTTTTACCTTTCATTCGATACAAAGTTTAGTACACTTTTTCCTCAATACGACTTTTTGTCAGCAGTGCTTCAGCTGTGTTTGCCATCATCGCCGGAAACGAAAACCGCGTTTGGGTAGGCACTTCATGGAGGAGAACTTTCCTGGTTTGCACTCGATAACATCCTAATAAGGATGCAGAAGAAACTTTACGTCTTTAGTACGTTTTTCATTTGATGAAGAAAAAAATTGCAATGCTGAAATCTGGATTTCAACCCTGTACTATCGCATACAAAAACTGGAACCCAAACTGTTATGTTCTCCCTGTGCGTTTACCATATATAGTAATTACATGCGCACGCATAGATTCAATAAAACGTGTTTGCAGTGAACCTTTACATGCGCACGCATAGATTGGCGAATGGCAGTGGACTGAACAGTGCGAGCATGAATGGCAGTGGACTGAACAGAACAGAGGCTAAGCGCATGATTACATCTGAGCAGGTGCTAACGCATTATGATCCAGCGTTACCAGTTAGGCTTGCATGTGATGCTTCACTAACCGGCATCGGTGCGGTTCTTTCACACGTCATGCCTGATGGCAGCGAAAGGCCAGTAGCTTTTGCGTCTCGATCGTTAACCAAGACAGAACGCAAGTACACCCAGATTGACAAGGAGGCATTGTCCATCGTATGGGGGGTGAAACCGTTCCATGTGTACCTCTATGGGAGGCAGTTCACGCTCATTACAGACCACAAGCCCCTCACTGCCATTTTCCATCCAGAGAAGGGAGTTCCTGCCATGACCGCTGCGAGACTCCAGCGCTATGCTATGTTCCTGGCTGGTTTCGATTACAAGATAGAGTATAAGAGCACGACCAAGCACTGCAATGCTGATGGACTGTCTCGGCTCCCCCTTCAGCAAAAGAGAGGGAGGAGATGGAAGTGGATTCGTCAGAGGTGTTCCACGCAACCCAGTTTGAGCCATTACCTGTAACCAGTGAAGCAGTTGCTAGAGAAATACGTCGTGACCCAGTCCAAGCAAGGGTGTACGAGTCCATCGTGAAAGGATGGTCTCCTCGCGTTGGTGGAGACAAGCCTTACTACGAGCGGTGCAATGAATTGACGGTTCACCAAGGTTGCATTCTATGGGGAATGAGAGTGGTAATCCCCAATAAGCTCCAAGGCAGAGTGTTGGAGGAGCTGCACGACGGGCATCTGGGTGTGGTAAAAATGAAAGCACTAGCGAGGAGCTACGTCTGGTGGCCTAATATAAGTGGCCAACTGGAAGAGCTAGCGAAAGCCTGCAGTGGGTGTCAGCACAACCAGAAGATGCCTACTAAAGCACCATTGCATCTGTGGGAGTGGGCCACTACACCATGGCAACGCACACACATCGACTATGCCGGCCCATTCCAGAACTCGATATTCTTAGTAGTTGTCGATGCACACAGCAAGTGGCCGGAAGTGGCTCCTGCTAGTTCCACCACTTCAAGTTCGACCATCGAAGTCCTACGCGATTTATTCGCCAGATTTGGAATTCCTGAACAGATCGTTAGTGACAACGGTGCACAATTCGTTTC
Organism: Siderastrea siderea; assembly: GCA_964030785.1. Classification (NCBI taxonomy): domain Eukaryota; kingdom Metazoa; phylum Cnidaria; class Anthozoa; order Scleractinia; family Rhizangiidae; genus Siderastrea; species Siderastrea siderea. Next base: position 11,914,198 of record OZ034976.1, on the reverse strand, counting down.
TGAGGAGTTCCAGGCGTTTGTCAGGTCCAATGGCATCCGCCATTTAACGTCAGCACCATACCATCCGGCTACAAACGGTCTAGCTGAGAGGGCTGTACAAACTTTCAAGCAAGCGTTACATTCCATGCATCAAAGTTCAAAGCCGGTGAAGGAGAAGTTGGCAAAGTTTCTCATAGCTTATAGGAACACTCCTCACTCCACTACCGGTGTGAGCCCTGCACAGTTACTCCTTGGAAGACCGTTGCGCACTCGCCTAGATTTGGTGAAACCTAACTTAAACCGTAATGGTTAACCAACAGCATCAGCAGAGCTTCAGGGCCACGAATGAGAAGGGTAGACAGTGTCGTCAGTTAGAGGATGGTGACTCTGTGATGTCACGAGATTATCGGGGGATCTGAAGTGGCGTTCAGGGCTGATTGTCAAGAAGATAGGTCCGCTGATGTGCGAGGTGCAGGTGGCACCTGGGATTATTTGGCGTCGACATATCGACCAGCTGAAGCCAACGGCGGTTGAGCCCGACACTGTTGAGGTCAGCCAACCAGAAGTGGTCGGCCTACCACCAGTGCCATTCCAACAGAGTGCACCAACCGACGTGGTTGGTACAGTTCCAGAGAATCCCCTGGCAGATCAACCGGAGATGGTTTCTGTTACCTCACCTGTAGCCACCGACCCTCCTGAAGTGACTCCAGTCAGTCCTACGGTCCGTGAGCGGCGGTACCCCCAGAGAGTGCGCAGGGCACCACAGAAACTCGATCTCTGAACTGTTTTTCTTTTTATTTTTCTTTGTTTTCTGTTTTTCTTAGAAACTGTAGGTTACCGGACACTGTTAGTCAATTTAATTGTTTCCTTGAGATTGTATCTTAGGCTCAGTCTACAAACTAGGGAGAGATCATTTTTGTGTGGAGGAAATGTTATGGTCTCCCTGTGCGTTTACCATATATAGTAATTACATGCGCACGCATAGATTCAATAAAACGTGTTTGCAGTGAACCGCATGTTGTCCGGGTGCGTTCCTAGATCTCTTGTCAATACATGACACAAACGTTAAACCTCTCTCTTGTATGAAAAAAATGTCTTCTTGTCAGTAAATATATATCCACTGATGAAAAAGGAAAACATATTCTACTCGGTTAATGAAGAAAGCACACAAATGGTACCAGTTTCAAAAATCAATGCTGCATTTCTCAATACTTGTACAGATCAGGCATCAACATGTTTATTAATACGGCATCTTGCAGCTTTTCGTCCTTTATATTGAACTGTACTTCGCCATGTGGACCTACAATTGTAGCTCTAGAAATCGGCAAGATTTGCAATGTAAATCTTGCCGACTTCTGGAGTTTAATCCACATGGCGAGGTGCAGTTCCATAAGGACGAAAAGCTACAAGTTACCATTAACAAACATCCCACGTTGAGGGTTGGTGATTGGGTTTCAGTCAGAAACGTCCTCTCGGGGTCGGGGTCGGGGTCGGGGTGTCCCTTTTTTTTCCATTTTTTTTGCGATTAATTTGGAAATAGATTCCTTTTTGGTCGAAAAAAGTATCTGTCGGTTTACATGAACGGAAAATCCTTTTAAATAAATTGTGAAAACATGAAACTGTGCATGTGACCTCGGAACTTCCTTCGGTTGGCTCATCTCCCCGTAAAAATGGTCACGTGGTCAATCATGAAGTCTTTTCCGCGTTTTCCTTCACGAAACATGGCGGAAGGATGCAATTTTGGTGAGGAAGGAAATCGCATAGTTTGCTTGTTATTTGGGTGCGTGTGCTTGAAAACTTGATTTGTGAAGGGAAAAGTAAACTGTTAAAATAAGCTGAAGTCGCTTCTGTTGCAGGTGTAATTTTAAAGTTCGACACTGCACCTACGGTCTTGAGGGCAGGCACTGGAACACTGTGGAAGAGCTTGCACGCAAAACGTCTCCTATTTCCCAGGCTACCACTGGAGGGAATATCGGATAGATCAGGGGACCCTCAACGGAGAGAGGTTTAACGTTTGGGTTCCAGTTTTTGTATGCGATAGTGCAGGGTTGAAATCCCGATTTCAGCATTGCAGTTTTTTTCTTCATTAAATGAAAAACGTACTAAAGACGTAAAGTTTGTTCTGTATCGTATCCTTATAAGGATATCATCGAGTGCAAACCAAGAAAGTTCTCCTCCATGAAGTGCCTACCCAAACGCAGTTTTCGTTCCCGGCGATGATGGCAAACACAACTGAAACACTGCTGACAAAAAGTCGTATTGAGGAAAAAGTGTACTAAACTTTGCATCGAATGAAAGGTAAAAAATCGGACGAACGCGAAGTCAAATACCTCATGAGCGTTGCTAGTTGATGGTAGCCGTTAATAACTCGGTAAATTATGATCGTCCAGGTGAGTGTAGTCCTGAGAAGGACTAGCCTGAATTTCAGCCGTCTCCTCTGGTCGCTCACTCCCGAGAGAGACGTCTGAATCAATGAGCCGCTAATGCCGTCCAGTGACGTCACGGCGAATCAATGTTAATTTATGCGAATTATTTCTGTTCCCGCGAAAAATTCAGCTTTTGCCGCCCTCGAGTCGATGATAGACGCACGCCTGTCGCTCGATGGCAAGGATCAAGTACCTTTTGTTTTGCTTCTACTGGAAACTGAAGTGCTGCTGGTATTAAAAGCGCGTGCAGTGGGTTAACGGCCAAAAGTGAATTATTCACAAATATCTTGGTCGTTGGTGAAACGCGTGACGGACGTCACTGACGCATCCGTGACACAGACCTGACGAGTAGGTTTTTCCCCCAAATCTTCGTCGTGAATGAAAGAACGGAGAACGAAATACAACAATTATTTTTAGGTAGTATTTGACTCAGAGGAGACCTGCTTTGCTTAAAAAAGCGTTTACCCAGATAAGAACTGCTTTACCTCAAAAAACGAATCGCGTTCAATCCTCGCTTCATCGTGCAAAACGCTTTCTTCACCTGCTTTCAAACTCTTCGCCGCCTTCGCAAAAACGTGGCTTCCTACACGAAACAGGATTTCTCCGCTAAAAGTTTTCCAAATCCCACTTTACCGACGGTCGAGTGTTCCTTAAGGTTCCAACGTTAAAATGGTGTGTTTTCTTTCTGAATCGATTAATGACTCAATGAAATAAATACAACAAAATAGAAGAATCCTCGATAAAACATCGAATTTAATAATACTGCAGAGTTCCAGGAATTGCTAAAAATATTCTGAGAAACGGATCGGCAGCAATTCAAGATAATTTACCTTCACTTGCTTTCAAACTCTTCGCCGCCTTCACAAAAACGTGGCTTTCTACACAAAAAACAGGATTTCTACATACCACTTGGTCATTCATGAGAGCAACCAAGGGAGAAATAACAATAATACAGTGTGCTTCAAATTGTGTACACGATTGGAGAGTTCACTCGCAACAAGTGCAATCTGGAAAATTTAGCTGCCATAGCTCGTCGGAAGATTAACGAAAACATTTTTCCTCGACAGGAAGTGAAAGAGAGCGTTTACCTGTTCGGGGTATAACTTAGTTCACCCCAAGATTCGATATTGCTTCTTTGAAAGCCTTCGCACAAAGTGGAATCCCCGTAACCGCCACTTTGTAAACATTCCTCGCACTTTGAATAATTAATGAAATAATTTATGCGAATAATCGAGAATCAGCCAATCAACATCGCTGTCTGGTTTTTGGACAGTGACGTCACTGGACGGCATTGGCGGCTCATTGATTCAGACGTCTCTCTCGGGAGTGAGCGACCAGAGGAGACGGCTGAAATTCAGGCTAGAGAAGGACTGTTTTGTGATGATATTGACTGACGTTTCCGCTCAGGTTGTCGATACGTCAGTCAGTGTTATCACAAACAGTCCTTCTCAGAACTACACTCACCCGGACGATCATTATTTCCCGACTTATGTTATGAATCCTGGCTTCAAACCATTTACAGTCTGGTAGCCGTTTAATACGCACCACGAAACTTACAAAAATGTAAACATGACACGCTAACTTCTCATTACTTTAAAGTAGGTGCGAAGTATTTCCACCTTCTTAGACCAAAGCTAGGATTTGGCTTTTTTACTTTCTAGCGATTGAATATTATATTGGGGGTCAATCATGCGTTTGATTCTACCCGCATTGCTTGCTTTACAAGAACTGCGTCCTTCCGATTCGGCCATCTTCATGAAAGGAAAACGCGGGAATGATTGACTACGTGACCGTTTTCGCGGGAAAATGAGCCAACGGAAAGAAGCTTGTTACATGCGCATTTCCATTTGCTTCATAATTTCTTTAAAATGATTTTCCGTTTATGTAAACCGAAAGATACTTTTTTCGAACAAAAGGAATCTATTTCCCAATATAAAATCGTAAAAAAGTGGAAAAAAACACACTCCGACCCCGAGTCGGCGTTTTACTGATATGTTGATGCTCGAGCTGTACAAGTGTTGAGAAATGCAGCATTAAAGTTTTGAATACGGTTTGTTTGCTTTCTTCATTAACCGAGTAGAATGTGTTTTCCTTTTTCATTAGTGGATTTGACTGAAAAGAAGACATTGCGACAAGCTGGCATGACTAGTCCGCACTTACTTTGTTTTTTGTTTTTTATTCTTTTTTATTCAAGACTTTTCTGGCCAAAAAAAAAAACACTTCTCCTATGTATAAACCATTTCCGTGGAAATTTTTATGCTCTGACTGGTAAAATGAGAAAAAGGTCATTCTTCGCGCAAATATTGACATAATATGTTCCTGGCCATTTTCCCACGCAGCGCAAGTATATCACGTTTCACTTGTCACGCAACGTGACGTCTTGTTGGCACAATGAAATCAAAAAATCGCAGTCTTGTTCCATCTTTGCTTCACGAGGTAAGTCAGCTTTTTATGATTTTTCAGTCGAATTGGGCCTACAGAATTACACAGATTAGGGGCGAATGATACTATATGCCAATGTGTTAAAAGAATACGGTAGGACGCCAAATTATTTCCTGTGACAAAGTGACTGAAAGTTTATAATCGGGACTATGTGCAAGCTAAATTAACTCTGCACACGTCCACGTGTAAGAGTGCGAATACATCTAACATTTACGTGCACAATTCGTTTTGGCTGCTTTCACAGTCGAATACAGTCTATTTATCAACAGATGGTTTTATTGAAACCCGCTAAGGGTAAAAACGCTGATTTTCATTTCAAAATTCCTTGGCTTAAAGCTTACAACGCCTAATAGTTAAGACGTCAGCTGAAAATGCATTAGAATTCGCTGAAGTGGGAAATCAGCGAGTCGGAGACGTTCAACTGAACCGATATCTTATAAGCATTGTTTTGCCTCGCCGGCTTCATGTTCCTGTACACGTGTAAGCGATTTGTTTATTCAGTACTTGACATTTTCCTTATTTGAAAATAGTCTGGTTTAACTGAAAAACAAAGTCAGGTTATTGCTACAGTTAAAAAGTGTTAAATTAAACAAATAAAAGTGGGAGTACTGACCAATATCATTGTTTTTTGTTCCAAACTGACGTGCAGCTTGTAATATGAGAACAACAAAGAAAATGGCGAAATGAAAACGGGCTCTACGTTTTTTCCTTTAGCGCGCTCTCTTTTCTCGGGCCAAACTAACCATTTCAGTATTATAAAGAGCAATAATCGCCCGTTCAATAGAACCCTGCTTTAGCCTGTATATACGTATATCCCCGGCGCTGTGATGTTCCGAAATAAGGTAAAATTTGGTCAATCAATTGAAGAGCGAATTTTATAGTTTTTAAGCGTGTGGATAGCAAGCAAAATTTGTTAACATGGAGATGAAATATAGTTTAAAAAGACGTCCAAGAGATGGCTAACAAATGGTGAAAAAATGAATTCGTGGCGAACTTTTGCTGACATGTTCTGGCGAGTTGAAAATACGCTAATTTACATAATTTACTTCGGCCTTCGATGACGGTTTGGCTGCTTTTCGAACTTTCCCCGTTTTTGTCAAAATGAGACGTCGCTGGAACTTTAGGGTATCAATTCTTAAAAAGGTTCATTGAAAGGGTCTTTTTGGTGTAAAAAAAGAAAATTCGAATTTTTGCTTCCTGACCGCGGATTCTCGAAAGTTACTGACGGCGGCTCTTAAAGGGTTTAAGGTACATGATATTAAATTATTACGGTCAAAGAAATTACGTTTTAAAATGGAAATTTAATTTGTGTCAATAGAAATGTGTCATTTACTTTTGGCTTTAAAAAGTTATTAGAAAACGCGCTCAGATTTGTGACAGATGTAGTCTTGAATATTTTGCTATGCTCAGCCGATTTCACTCCCGTGGACGGACCCTCGATGCTGGAAGTGTAACGCAAATTGCATTTAAGTATAAACTTACGGGTTTTCGAAATATTCATAACAGTAGGTCAAAGCACAGTCGCAAGGCAAAAGCACAAGCATCACTTCATGATCAATGAGATTACGGCAAATAATTGCTTTAAATTTTGTCTGCGAGGTCCATCTCTTTGTGCAATTGTCGATTTTCTTGTCCTAGAAGTTTTTAATAGTAATCAGTTGTCGGTTTATAGCTATTTTATCTGAAAAGCTTCCGAAAACAGTTTTGTGCGTTCCTCAAACCGGCTAACTTTATATAGGCTTACTTCGCATCCGCAAAACTTATTCCATAATTTAAAGCGTGTTTGGGTTTTGTTTGTTTTCAATCCGTGATGGTCTCTAGTTAGCCAACGAAATATAAGCGAAGCAGTTGTCGGTTTAAACCTGTTTTATCCGAGAAGCTTCCAAAATCAGTTCTGTGCATTTCTAAAAGCGCCCGAATTTTAAACAATTCGCAATCCGCAAAACTTATGCCATATAGTTAAGCATGTTTGGTGTTTGTTTGTTTTCAATCTCGATGGTCTTAAGCTAGAGAACGAAGTATAAAAGTAACTATAAGCGAAGCAGTTTTGGGTTTAAAGCTATTTTATCCGGTAAGTAATGTATGTTCCTCAAACTGCTAGAATTCCTTTGCGGCCGCTAAAACCTGCGCGACATTTCTTCGATAATTAAAGTTTACAGGTGCTTCGAAGCTCCCCAAATCCTTTCTTTCGGGTAATCCTGGTAAAATGCCGGTGAAATGCCAGTATAATTTTTTTGACTAGACTGATAGCGGCAGTTCATATTACTTGTTAACATCCGAACGCGATGAAGATAACCCATTTAAGTTTTATTTTGTTGTTGTAAATGAGCGCCGTTTCAAAGTTCATTCAAGCGAACAGCCAATAATCCAAGGAGATTTTACAAGCCTTGACAGTTAAATGACAAGATCTGGAAACATTGAAAAAACCAAGCAAGATGGCTCGTGAGTACAATATGTGTTCAATTTGATGCCCGAAAAAAATAATCAAGCTTAGCTCAGCCTCAAGAATGACCTTTCGAGCTTGGTTTTACAGAACAGATCCCCAAAATATTGGAGGATAATTTGGAAAACTTTCGGGCTTTTTGAGAAACACTTTTCGAAAGTGAACAAGCTAAAGAAAGACCCGAAATATATTTCGGACCGAAAAGTTTCAGGACTATTTTTGAGAAACGAACCTCAGTTTATTCCTTGGCGGCTCCACTTTTAGGCTTGGCTAAATCTATATATTAATGTATATAAATACATCAATAGAAGTTGCTGTCTACCAAAAGATGTATACCACCATCATTTTAAAACGATGCATGATTTAGGCTTGAGACGCTCACGCTTGAAAAGTATAAACAGATAGGAACTATTACGAAAACTCCCGCGCGATGACAAAATCACACGACGACAAACGGGGAGGGAAACATTCCCTCGACGAAATTTGGTGCGAGTCGATGAAATCTATGGTAATCGATGGTAATTGATGACAATCGATGATGACGGCAATCGCTGATAATCGATCTAATTAAGAGAGCAGTTTAATGTGATTATCGATTGATCATCGATTAACGATATTAATCGATATTAACTAACTAATTTTATCGATTAATATCGATTCATCGATTGGAATCCGATAATCGATTTTCATTGATTAAGTACGCCAGGATTACTGTATTGAAAAAGAGTGAAAATGCAAGGGCTGTCGGAGAATTCAAAGGTTTAATTCTAGCATTTATGGTTTGGTATGACATTTTTGCTGCGGGTTTTCTATTTTGCGATATGTTTCTTGTTTCGTTTTTTAATTTTCAAAACACTGGAAAAGTTGAAAATTTACATGCACATGTAAATCGTAATTTACAACATGCAAATCCTAATTTACATGTTTTGTAAATTTACATTTACATGTTGGCATTTTGTAAATTGAATTTGCATGCTTTTTTACATGTTAAGGAGAAGCTGTAAATTTGTTGTAAAAATGGATTTACGTGGTCCCCTTTAACCCTTATAACTCAAAGAACCATGTAAATAACATGTAAATTTTGGGGAACAAATTTACAGTATCTTCTTTGTAAATATCCTGTAAATTTTTTAAACAAAACATGTAAAGAACATGTAAATGAGAAATATGGGGCTGTTCTATACCCTGTAAATAACATGTAAATTTGGTGGCCCAAATCCTGTAAAAATCATGTAAATGGAAAAAGGGAGACTGGCCAGACAATGCAAATAGCGTGTAAATTGGAAAAGGGATACATTCAAGAATATGTATCTAACATTTGAAGTAAAAAAAAGGTAAATCAAATTTAGCGTCGTAGTGTGAGGACCACACATCATGTGTAAACACTTGACGTCCAGGTTGAATTGGAATTTGGAAGTGTTGGTTTTTGTGGAGGGAAAAAATTTGGAGAACTCTAAAAATACCCCTCGGAGCAAGGACAGAACCAACAACAAACTCAACCCACGTGCCAACCACTGGAACCGAACCCGGGTCACAGAGGTGGGAAGCAAGTGCTCCCACTGCTACACCAACCTTGCTCCCCACAAATGTAAAAAAGGGAGATTGTAGAAAGAAAGTAAAACAGAGAGATTGCCTAAACCTTGTAAACGACATGAAAACAAAAAAGGGAGACTGCAAAAACCTTCTACATAAAAGCCAGATAGGAGTGGGCGGCCTCAAAGGTAATGATTTTTGTGTCGTTTTGGTCTGAATTAGGGTAAAGTTTTCGAGTTATGATCTGGAATTGGGTATGGTCTTTAGACGAAGCTACTTTTTACTATTTTCATCCCTTGAGAATGGTCTTTTGATTAATATAGAGGATTTGAAGCCCTTCTCAAACGTCTTACGTAAATTGAAGCAGTTCCTAGGTAGTTGCGATCCTTTTTGGGACAGTTTTGATAAGGGGCGTTAGATTTTGGGTCAGGCCTGAAACAGGGTAAAAAAAAATCGCATATTGTGCTCCGAAATAGTGTAATTGTTTCAAGACATTTGCCGCACATCGCCCACCGAGATTTTAGGGGTTCCTCCCCACCCCCCCTCCCCCCACCCAAAGCTAAGTTTTTAACACCCACTTCAAGATGGGGGACATCTGCGTTTTTCATTATCTTGAACAACCTATTCACATGTTTAAAATTAAGCACTGTTTTACTGTTTGGCTTCAGCAACAAGTCGCAGTTTGTGTGTAGACGAATATTTGGTTAATTATTAAAAACTAACATTTCGGTAGTGCCAGTTGAGAGAAGCAACAGAGAATTGATTTAAATCCAACTAATCTGTGAATTTTGAAGACAGATTGTTTTTCTTTAAAAACGTTTTTCGGCCGCCAGTTTGAAGTGGGCGTAACAAAAACATTGCCCGGTACCGGTACTGCTTAGAAGAGGATTGTGGATAAGCAAAAACAAAAGAAATTGAGCGTGATACAAAAACGCTGCAAAACTAGCCCTTCTCGCGAACAGGAGTCTACATTATTCGTTTTTTTTTTGTTTTAACACACAGACGAGAATCTCTTTAAGTACGGTTTTTTCCTTTTGAATTTCCACTAAAACCTGTTTGTCAGAGGTATTTCATGCGAACGTAGGTGCTACACCCTTTGAATTTCGTTCTACTGGCCTCTGCTGGTACATTGCGATGCGAACTTACCTCTCCAAGTTAAATAATCGACCGTTTCCTCAGCGAATTTAGTTAGCATTTTCATGGAAAATCTCTAAATTACGTGAAAACAACACAGAACTGCAAAAACGCTGTTTTTTCAGGGCATGTTATTTTTAGCGTTCGTGTACACTAAGTAGTAAACGTCCGCTGACCACAATTCGTGCTCATTCGGGAAGGCAGCACAATCTTTTTAACGGTCGAGCGAGCTGGTATAGGACAAACCAACGTGCAAACGGCTTTCAATCTGATGGAAATTCAATGCAAATAATATGGAAGAACCACGATTCCTTCGTCTATGGCTCGTACATCATTTCAGGTATGTTTTTTTTTACTCTTGGTTGGTAAATGTTTGTATTCAGTTATGTTTCTCACGCGGTCCGCTCAATCCACGAGGACTTAGTATTATTTAAATAGAGGGTCATTGAATTGAATTAATTGTCTTGATTCGATGCTTTTGTCTTGCATTTAACTTAAATAATGTTCTTTAATAGTTGTGTATCACATAAGTTATTGTAAGAACCTTTTCAGATTTAAACTTTCAATTCATGGACAGAACTTTGCCCCCATGTCCTCTGAATTCCATAATCATTAATCCCCATTCCTGCAGAATTGCCGTTTTCTCTCCAAGTTCCCTTTGGCTTTGGGCAACATTAGCTACTTAGGTAACTTTGCTTTTCAATTAAGGGCTGTCAATTAGCTATTAGTCACATGTTCATATGCATATAAAGAAACCCAATTGCTTTTTGAGTAAATAATTATTAATAGCAACAAAAGATAAGTTCATCCATAACACTGATCTATACTCCGCCGTAACACATGTTAGGCATTATGGCTCTTAATACAGTAAAACTATGAAAACCCTGAACACTTGAATTATTTTTGGACTGTTATTATGTCGGGAAAGAAAACCAATCAGATACAAGAAATTTGTGGTTTGCATTGATTTCACACTTGATTGGTCGGTCATGGCACAGTGAACATTTCAAGATAATTCTTACTGTTCATGGTTTTATTAGTCACATGTTAATCATAGCCCTGAGGAATAACACGGTATGCTTCGGTGTGTTTATGCCAGGATCTCCGCAAACTGAGCCAGCATGGCTAAACAGGCCAGTTTGGCTCATTGGCCTCTAAAGGTCCAGTAATACGGGCAACATTTTTGTGCAACCTTCCTCGCAGCAATGTTGTGTTGCAAGTTGAGATTGCTTGTTGCACGTATTACCACCTCTGCACATAACAAATTTTCATGTTGCAAAAAGTAGAAGCAACAAATTTGTTGTGCAAAAAGGTGTTAATATGTGTAAGAAACAATCTCAACTTGCAACGCAACATTGTTGCACAAGAAGTTTTACAAAAATGTTGCTTGTATTACTGGGCCTTAAGAGGCCAATGAGCCAAACTGGCCTGGTTAGCCATGCTGGCTCAGTTTGCAGAGATCCTGGCATAAACACACCTCACACACTTTGCAGTTACATAAGAAAATCTTAGTCCAGTTAGCTGCGATCCTGGTAAGGCAATGCTGGGATCCCAGGTAGCCAGGTAGAAAATTTTTAGTGTAAGGGTGTATGCTCAGCAAACTGGGCATACATGTACACTTCCTTGTGATTCACTTTTGCTTCAGAACATAACAGCTCACCAGTAAGTCGATAATTTTCTTCTCTTTCTGTATAACACATAAAAGTTCATTACACCTTAAGGCTGAACCCAGATAAATTTGTATAAGAAGAGTACGGATTGGGTGCATCCTCACTCTTGGGGGGGGGGGGGGGGGTACTCAATAAAGTTTCATACGGAGAGGTTCTGTCTGGAGGTTCAAACCCTTCCCTTTTAATATACTAATTTTTACCAAAATGGTACCGAGAGCAAAATTTGCACCCTTTTGCTATACCTCAAGGATAAACCAAAACCATAGAATTTTCTTTAATTGCCTAATTTTCCCCGGGCTTTCAGTCGTTCTGGTTCAGCTACTCAAAGGTTGCAAGCTTTTGTGTGTTTCGTGTTGTCATTTCTACAGAAATTTGGCACGCTTTCCCAAACTTTTCTTTAAGCCACCATCTTGTCCACTTTTCAGTTGATTTTGTAACCTTTTCTTATACTAAAATACAATTTTTTCCTACCCTTTAGTAAACTGTGAGCTTAAAAAAAGTCACCACCTTTGGCCAGAGCCTCCCCGTAAAACCATAAATAGGCAGTACCCCGCTTCCCCCCAGGATCCTCACTTGAAAATGTGTGGTAACCTAATATAATATTCTAGATTGACTGACTGGTATGATTTTTTTTTTGGTATTTGTAGGTGTGATTCCATTTGAGACAAAAAGTATTAATACTTAGGGGCAAAAGGAACAATTTCAGGGTGAGTAAAGATAACAAAAAGATGGAAAATAAGGATGACAGTTTGACTCCCAAATGCGGATGAATCAGACACCATTGCTTGCATAATCTTGTGGTTTGGGAGGGAGAATTCCCCTTTTGTGGGCATGTCACAAATTATTTAATAGTATTTTACATGTAATGTAGTGCACTGATAGAGAAAAAGAGATGATGAAGATGACAAATTATATGTGTGTGTCCCCCATACATGCCCCATACCATAGGCTTTCCAGCTTAAGTTACTTTAATTTGGACCAACCACAGCCAGCAGGTACATATTACATTACATGTAATTGCAAAGTGAAGTTAAAAAGTTTGTTGGGCTACACTAGAACTGTATTTGAATCTCAGCTGCTTAGATATGAGCACTTTCTTAGCTGTTGAAATCATTCTTGTGTTTCTTAAATCTCCTTATGTTAATATTAATGATCCAAAACAATTGCATTTGTGTATTTTTTACAAATGTAATATACTGGTTATGGCAGTAGGCCAAAAAGAAAAGCTTAACAAATAAACAACATCTCACTTCTAGCTGTCTTTATTCAGTCGAGGTTTGACAGTTATTCTTGTTATTCTTGACAAAACAGGAACAACTGAATAGTGAATTTGCAGTACAGTAGTGGCACCAGTTAACATCTTTCTGGTTAAGGCTTCCAATTCTTCTCAAGGACGGTGTCTTGTTTTGTTACTGCGCATACCTTCTGCGCATCTCAGGATATTCAGGGTAATAAATCCATGACTACCGTCTCGAATATAACAAATCTAATGGCTGTCCATATAGGTAGGTGAAGTCAGTGTAGTGAGCATAGTTGGTGTAGTTGGTGTAGTCAGTGTAGTCACTGTAGTTCGTGTAGTCGGTGTAGTCAGTATAGTTGGTGTTAAAGGTGTAGTCATTGTAGTCTATGTAGTTAATTTAGTCAGTGTAGTTGGGGTGGTCAGTGTTGTCGTGACTACACTGACTACACCCACTACACTGACTACACCCACTACACCAGCTGACTACACCGACTACTCTGACTACGCTGACTAGTACACCGACTACACTGACTACACCGGCTACGCTGACTACACCGACTACACTGACTACGCTGACTACACCGACTACACTGACTACGCTGACTACACCGACTACACTGACCTACACTGACTATGCTGACTACACCGACTACACTGACTACGCTGACTACACCGACTACGCTGACTACACCGGCTACACTGACTACGCTGACTAGTACACCGACTACACTGACTACACCGAATACACGGACTACGCTGACTACACCGACTACACTAGCCACACCGACTACACTGACTAGATCAACTACACTGACTACACCCACTACACCAACTGACTACACCGACTACTCTGACCACGCTGACTAGTACACCAACTACACTGACTACACTGGCTACGCTGACTACACCGACGATACTGACTACGCTGACTACACCGACTACACTGACTACGCTGGCTACACCGACTACGCTGACTACACCGACTACACTGACTACACCGACTACACTGACTACACCGACTACACTGACTACGCTGACTAGTACACCGACTACACTGACTACACCGACTACACGGACTACGCTGACTACACCGACTACACTGGCCACACCGACTACACTGACTACATCAACTACACTGACTACACCCACTACACCAACCGACTACTCTGACCACGCTGACTAGTACACCAGCTACACCGACTACACTGGCTACGCTGACTACACCGACGACACTGACTACGCTGACTACACCGACTACACCGACTACGCTGACTACACCGACTACGCTGACTACACCGACTACACCGACTACACTGACTACGCTGACTACACTGACTACACTGACTACACCGACTACACTGACTACACCGACTACACCGACTACACGAACTATGCTGACTACACCGACTACACCAGCCACACCGACTACACTGACTACATCGACTACACTGACTACACTGACTACACACGACTACACACGACTACACTGACTACACCAACTACACTGACTACACATGACTACACTTACTACAGTGACTACAACTTCAACAAACTACACTACATACAGCAAATACATTCGCTCTTTCAATTGCATGAGATAGAGATAGACTATGAAATGTATATTCGTGACAGTAGTCATGGATGCATTACCATTCAGGTTTTTTAAGGAATTTGCCCCCTTATACCAAATTTTTTGTGTGGTTTAAGACTATGTGGAAACAGCAGATCTTAGCAAGGGCTTCCAATAACCCTTGCTAAGATGCACCTTTTCCCCATAGTCATAACCTTTGCAAAAAATACATCTGTATTAATAAGGGGGCACCATCCTTAAGAAAAATTAACCTATCAACATGTTTGTCACATATGGTGGGTCAGATTTGTTGTATTACCACTATATTTTAGTACCAGTCTACTGGGACACGAGTTACATGTACATGCAACTCTGAACCATTATTTTCTTTTATAGACCCGAAGTGCTCTCATGTGCTTGCCTTTCCTTTTTTGTTTTGTACGATTTCAAAAGACTGGCCATATGAGCCTTCGAGACCGCCATGTTTGTTGACAAAGTGATGGTCAATTCTCCAAGAAGGGGGTGGGGAAGAGATAATATTCGAACCACCATTTTGCACACAGACAAGACCCTGGTGACAAATGAAGTCTTTTTTAATGAAAACAAAGTAATATTGTTACTTGGTTTCAAAACAATGGACATAACGTACAGCAGAGAACAATAGAGGCATTTTTCAATGAAGGGAAAAGAACTACAGGACATCATTTGAAAACTGTCTTAACTATCGATAATTAACTAAACTATCGCGATTGTCATCGATAGTTGAGTTTTGCGATCAATGCGTCGCTATCGGAACACTCCAATCGCAATGCATTGATAGTTCGATCTATTGTTACACTCCTATGCATGTTAGGAGTCTATGCTACTTTTCATCCTGTACAATGTCTTACAAGGTAGTGATAAAAATATTGTCATTTGCCAACAATACACATATAGCCCAGAACCTCATATGGGGTCACTTTTTAACGCTTCCATTATTTTCAATTCAGTTAAGTGTTATTATACATATTATCTTCTCAGGCTGTGGTTGGTACATGTAGATGTACCTGATGAATAGCACATGCATGGGGATACACCCTTATATCTTCAAAATATTAGTCAAAGTAAAGATGTTGCATTCTTAGCTAGGTTAGGGAATGAAAGAGCTATATGAAACTTGAACCGAAATGTCTAAAGGTGTTCTTAAGTTAAACTCAGATCATTACATCATAGTTGCCTTTTACTACTTGCTTACTGTTTGCATTTTTTTGTTATTTCCACAGGTCTCAAGATACAAAGCGAATCCCAAAACAAAAACAAAATAAAATACATGCAGTGGCGTAAGCAATATAAATAGCCAAGGGCATCACAAGGATTACTACAGAGTATTTTTAATGTCGTCACTTTTTGATACCCATAAGCGCTATCAATCACACAGATGTAGATTCATTAGCTTAGGTTTCAAAACAATGGACATAACGTACAGCAGAGAACAATAGAGGCATTTTTCAATGAAGGGAAAAGAACTACAGGACATCATTTGAAAACTGTCTTAACTATCGATAATTAACTAAACTATCGCGATTGTCATCGATAGTTGAGTTTTGCGATCAATGCGTCGCTATCGGAACACTCCAATCGCAATGCATTGATAGTTCGATCTATTGTTACACTCCTATGCATGTTAGGAGTCTATGCTACTTTTCATCCTGTACAATGTCTTACAAGGTAGTGATAAAAATATTGTCATTTGCCAACAATACACATATAGCCCAGAACCTCATATGGGGTCACTTTTTAACGCTTCCATTATTTTCAATTCAGTTAAGTGTTATTATACATATTATCTTCTCAGGCTGTGGTTGGTACATGTAGATGTACCTGATGAATAGCACATGCATGGGGATACACCCTTATATCTTCAAAATATTAGTCAAAGTAAAGATGTTGCATTCTTAGCTAGGTTAGGGAATGAAAGAGCTATATGAAACTTGAACCGAAATGTCTAAAGGTGTTCTTAAGTTAAACTCAGATCATTACATCATAGTTGCCTTTTACTACTTGCTTACTGTTTGCATTTTTTTGTTATTTCCACAGGTCTCAAGATACAAAGCGAATCCCAAAACAAAAACAAAATAAAATACATGCAGTGGCGTAAGCAATATAAATAGCCAAGGGCATCACAAGGATTACTACAGAGTATTTTTAATGTCGTCACTTTTTGATACCCATAAGCGCTATCAATCACACAGATGTAGATTCATTAGCTTAGGTGATGCTGCTGGTGCTTAAATGTCTATTTTAAAAGCCCTTTTTGAAGGCATGTATCCATGCCTGTTATGAATTCATACAGTGTAGTGGTTGTAGACCAGTGTGTTGATGCAAACCTACTGAGAAGGTCTGCTTTTTAGGTTTTCTATGGTGGAATAGTTCAACACGTTTCTTCAACAATAAAGATTACAGAAAAGGCTTTTTGTCTGTCATCTCACTACATGGTCTACAATGTAGTCGTCCTTTTTCAATTTACATGATATTTGCAGGCTCCTTTATTCGATTTACATGCTTTTTACAGGCTCCTTTATTCGATTTACATTGTATTGACAGGCTCCTTTATTCGATTTACATGAAAATTTACAGGCTCCTTTATTCGACTTACATGATATTTACAGGCTCCTTTATTCGATTTACATGGTTTTTACAGGCTCTTTTATTCGATTTACATGAAAATTTACAGGCTCCTTAATTTGATTTACATGATAATTACAGGCTCATTTATTCGATTTACAGGCTCCTTTATTCGATTTACATGGTATTTACAGGCTCCTTTATTTGATTTACATGAAAATTTACAGGCTCCTTTATTCGATTTACATGGTATTTACAGGCTCCTTTATTCGATTTACAGGCTCCTTTATTCGATTTACATGTTATTTACAGGCTCCTTTATTTGATTTACATGAAAATTTACAGGCTCCTTTATTCGATTTACATGGTTTTTACAGGCTCCTTTATTCGATTTACATGAAAATTTACAGGCTCCTTAATTTGATTTACATGATATTTACAGGCTCCTTTATTCGATTTACATGGTATTTACAGGCTCCTTTATTTGATTTACATGAAAATTTACAGGCTCCTTTATTCGATTTACATGGTATTTACAGGCTCCTTTATTCGATTTACATGAAAATTTACAGGCTCCTTAATTTGATTTACATGATATTTACAGGCTCCTTTATTCGATTTACAGGCTCCTTTATTCGATTTACATGGTATTTACAGGCTCCTTTATTTGATTTACATGAAAATTTACAGGCTCCTTTATTCGATTTACATGGTATTTACAGGCTCCTTTATTTGATTTACATGAAAATTTACAGGCTCCTTTATTCCATTTACATGATATTTACAGGCTCCTTTATTAGATTTACATGAAAATTTACAGGCCCCTTTATTCGATTTACATGGTATTTACAGGCTCCTTTATTCGATTTACATGATATTTACAGGCTCCTTTATTCGAATTACATGATATTTACAGGCTCCTTTATTCGATTTACATGATATTTACAGGCTCCTTTATTCGATTTACATGAAAATTTACAGGCCCCTTTATTCGATTTACATGATATTTATAGGCTCCTTCATTCGATTTGCATGAAATTTACAGGCTGCTTAAAACCATTTACATGTTATTTACAGGTAACCTTTAGTCGATTTACATGCTATTTACATGGTTTATGTCCCTTGGTTTGAGAAATTTACAGGATCGTCTTCATAATTTACATGTTTCACTTAAAATATTTACATGTTTTTTACAGGAATATCTCAAAACATGTAAATGGGTAAAAAGTATGGAAATTACCATTTACAGTATCTTTTTGACGATTTACATGTTATTTACATGATTTTTACATACTATGTAAATTTTCAACTTTTCCAGTGAAATAGACCACGCAAAATTTATTCATATCACCCAACAGAGAAAACTGATCCGTTAATCTAGCTGCCCACAACTATATAACTTCAGTTTGAAGGATCACTCTTTGATAAGACACAGGTTTTCTTGTTTTTTTTGTAGCGAAACATGGTATCAAAAACATAGCAAATTAAACTGTTGGCGTATTTTCTTCAAAAGTGTAAATGGTTTGAACCCAGGCGTCATATCATAGGTCACGGGTAAATTATGATCGTCCGGGTGAGTGTAGTCCTGAGAAGGACTGTTTGTGATGACACTGACTGACGTTTCGACAACCTGAGCGGGAAGTCATTATCAGAGACAAGTGAACTGTGAATCGTCAGTAGGTGTTATAAGACTCTGGTTGTTGTCCTGGTTGGTCGACGATCTCGTAACAGTATTGGTTGTCTGTCAGTTAAGCCGTGATGTAATTGGTTGTGAAGACTGTAAAACGTGATTGGTGCGTTTTGATCCGTCTTTTGTTAGTCAAGTGTCCGTTGGTCTATTGTTACTAAAATTAGTCGGTTTGTTTATTGTTTGTCTGTCGGTTTGTCTATTGTTTGTTTGTCTTGTTATTGTCGTCAGTAAGTCGTTTGCAAGGTGCAGGTAGCTGTTGACAACGGTTCAGTGATTTGTTCTAAGTTAGTAAACCAGCTTCCGGAGTGATTCGTTGATAGTAGTCCGTACTTTAGGTAACGCATTCAGCAGAGTCCCCGTCGATTCTATGGTTTGTTTTTAAATGGTGCGCAGCATTTTGATTGTTGATATCACCATTTCCAGTCGCTCGTTTGTGTTCATTCAGTCGGAAGATCAAATTCCTGCCGGTCTCACTAATATAAGTAATATAAGTGGCCTGGCAGTCGCAGCATTTGATCTTTTTAACTGCTCCCTGTCTGTCGCTCGGTTCATCTTTGTCTTTAATGTTCGTCAGTAGCTGTCGTAAAGTAGTGATAGGTTTGTGAGCAACGCGGATGTTGTAGGGTTGTAAGATTCGTGCGATAGTTTCAGAAGTCCCTTTGATGTCCTCGCTTGTGTTGTCGATCTGAAGGATTTGCACACGGAACGACAAGAAGATAACATGAACCTTCCTCGTTCTTAAAGCGTGATGTAACACTAAACAGGAAAATTGCAATGAACCTTCTTGCTCGCTTGTGTTGTCCATTTGAAGGATCTGCACACGGAACGACGAGAAGATAACATGAACCTTCCTCGTTCTTAAAGCGTGATGCCATATTAAACAGGAAAATTGCAGTGAACCTGCTTGCTCGCTTGTGTTGTCTGTATATAACTACGCATATATGCGTAGTTATATGCAAAGGGTTAGTGTTTTTATGTGTCTCGCAAACCGACTTCCCTAGTAGCTATAGTCCTAACCACTGAACCACAGACGATTCGAATCCATTCGTCTCGAATCAAGTGGATTCAACAACTTTTCCTACCCTGCCTATTCGCTGGCTTCATTTTCTCGCTACTCGCAAATTGACTTTCCAGTTAATCGAATCGACTACACACAGACGAATCGAATCGCGTCAATTAAATCGTTCGCAATTTTTGCGTGATTTTTTCAAAGTGTCTCGCAAATTGACGTTCTAATTAGTCGAATCGACTACACAACGGACGGTTCCAGTCCATTCGACTCGAATCGAGTCGGTTCCACCACTTTCCTACCCTCCCTGTTCGCCTTCTTGCGTGTTTTTTTCTAAGTATCTCACAAATCGACTTTCCTGTTAGTCGAATCGACTACACAACGGACGATTCGAGTCGATTAGACTCGGATCGAGTCAATTCGACCACTTTTTCTACCCTCCCTGTTCGCCTTCTTGTGTGAATTTAAGTGTCTCGCAAATCGACTTTCCGCATAGTCGAATCGACTACACAACGGACGATTCGAGTCGATTCGAGACGATTCGTCACTACGTTAGACGAATCGAGTCAGTTTTGTGTCTAATAAAGCCCTGGCTGTAATTGTTCTTGTTGAAAACGTTTAAGTAGTCTAAGTACTTGATTTCATCCGTTAATTAAGCTGTCGGGTGAGTCACAAACTAGTTGCACGCGTCTTGTCAAGGTCTGCATAGTCGTAGCTTTGTGAGAAGTTGGGTGCTAAGATGATTGGTTGAGTAGTCTGTCCGTATGTGTTGGTTTTCTGTCATTTGTCGTCCCTAGTATGTTATTGTCGCGGGTAACTAAGCAAACCAGAAAAAGTATTTTACCATTTTCCTCGATCTCCTTAGTAGCGAAGCCAAAGCGCTAGCGCGTCAGCGGAGCTCCATTGCTAAGGAAATTTGGTAACCTATCAAGCCAAGAAATTTTGGTAGTGACGTAATGGTCACATGACCGTCCGTCCGTACCTCCGTACATCCGTACATCTGTACATCCGTACGTCCGTCCGTCCGCAACATAGGGTTACCAATACACTTCATACACTGGATATAACCCTGTGCTGAATCCCGTGTGTTTTTGGCGCGAAATCGCATGTTGACCTGCGTTGTAGCAAAACAAGCAAAGACAACAAAAGTCAAAAACAAATTTGTTAATGGGAAAAAAAAGTTCAAAAGAATACTCAGTTGTCTTCTTGATGGAAGGGGAAAAGTTCAATTTAGGCGAAAAAAATTATCCGATAAAGTTCAGGCGAAAAGTTCAAATTTGCCTCGTCGGTTCTGTTCGAACTCGGTCGGCACACCGCTTGAGTTCGCAGCTTTTCGCAATGGTTTCGACGCCAAATATAGCAGAGCTAGTGCTTTTTGGTTTTTTCTGTCCACAGCAATGGTTTTTACGGCGTTCCGAACACATTTTTCCAGGAAAAACACCAGCATTTTCATGCTGATAGTCAGCTTGTCACGAAGAAAGAAATAAGTATTAAAATTAACTTCCAAAATGACAGTAAGCGCTCATGGCCTAGTGGACCTATCTCCGGCTTCTCACGCCGTCGAGCCGGGTTCGGCTTTCGGCGAAGGCAGGAAATTCTTCTTCTTTTTTTCTTTTCTTTTTTTTTTTTAATTTAACGACTTGAATGAGAGTATTTTCACAAATTTATAACTGCCAGCAAAAAAAAAAAAAATGAAAATAGAATGATGTGTGGAGAGAGAGGAAACTCAGAAAAAATTCTGAGTTCCAGATGGAAACAAAAACAAAACAAAACAAAAAACAAAAACAAAAAGGGAGGGCTCCGCTTTTAGGCTTGGCTAAACCTATATATTAAACTATAAGTCTAGTCGACGTTTTGTCTGTTGAGGTGTTTGTGAAAATCGTCGGTTTCGTCTTTGTGTATTCCTGTAAAGGTATTTAACTTACGAGGGCTCGTTCCTCGATGTTTTGCATAACGATTGACGATTCGCAGTTCATTTGACTACTCAGACGAATACGACAACAACTCTGGTTCAACCACCGCTGCAAAGACCTCGGCCTTGTTCCAGCTGAACTTCGAGTTAAGTCCGCATTGAACACAGAGGAGGCCACACAGATCATCAAAGCCACCTGCCGACGAGTGGTCCGAACGCGGATTAACGACTGTCACAGAAGACAACTACTACAAAGACAAACTACAACAATAACTTGACAAACTTCAACAACTCATACCGACCGACTTACTCGACACTATGGTGACAATTGCCCACAGAAGAGCTAACAAAACAGCTGAACAGCACTGCACTAAAACTCAACTGAAACTAACGCGACTACAACGTACTAAAGACAAAAAACGACAAAAACCAGACGACAACTGGGTCGGGAATATTTCTTCCAGTCCCTTAGACAAGACTGAAAGACAGGTACTCTCGTACGGACTCAAACACTCAGTTAGCCTAAACGTATACCGACCGAGTCCATTGTATCCAGAGTCGAGGCGGTTCTGTCCCGTCAGAGGGAGCTTTCAGAATCAGCCAAGGATACCATCAGGAGTAGAATAGCTTCTGCTATACAATCAGCCTCTGCTGACTAAAGACGAACGACAAGCACTGAAACGACTGAAAACCGACGAAGACATTGTCATACTCCCCGCTGACAAAGGAGCAGTGACTGTTGTTATGGACAAGACAGACTATTATGACAAAATGGACGCACTTGTTAACGATAAACAGACCTACGAAGCACTTAAACAAGACCCGACGCCAGCAACAACCTCGTTCCCAGGGTCTCTCTCCCCGCCCCCCAAGAGCGAGAGAAGAGAGACCCTGGTTGGGTCTGGTCACGTGCCTCCTGGACAAATTAGAACATAAGGGAGGGGTCCTCTAATGTCAAGTATTTTGTCGCGTTGTCGTTTGTCGATTTCAAAACGAGGCTATCAATCGCGCGCTCGCCATTAAACGTGTCATGTTTTACAGCAGTCTTCAGGCTGCCGTTTTGAATAGCATCTATTCGAACATAAATTTCAAAGTCAAACAAGTGGTTTGTCTCGAGGCAATTTATCGTAGACGAGAGGTTGTTGCCGTTTTACCGACGGGATATGGAAAGTCCATGAAAAAGAAATCAACACGAATAATGAAATAAACAACGCCATCCAAACACGGCCGGAATTCTATATTTATTTCACAAGTAGCCGACCTAAGCGAACTGAATAATTGAAACCATTCCTAAAAATAAATGTACCTTTGGTTCAACAAAACTTTCCTGCCGATTGCTGGCCTGAAGGTTTTCCAGCGGCTCTGGTTGGTCAATCTACAGAAAAAGAAATATCATAGTAAACGATGAAGAAATAAACAACGAACGGGTAGAGCGAATACACATACGGTAAGCTTACACGTCAGTATAAATTCTGATTTTATTTCACAAGTCTAGAGCCAAGTTACTAGCGAATTGAATGAATGAAAACAAGCTTAAAAATATATTTACCTTTGGCTGAGCTTCACTTTCCTGCAGATTCCAGGGTTGGGAAATCTCCAGCACCTCAAGGTCATCCTGAATGAAAGAGCGAGAAAATTTGAGGTGTCTAAATTTTGTCAACAACATGAAAAAACATAACGCGCGGACTGCCGTCGTTCGCATAAAATATTCAATATCGGAGCAATGTAAAATCATTTTCCCGTTCTAACCTCCTTTTCTGTACAAGACTGGACGCTTAACTGCTCTTCGGCGGCAACAGCAGGAAAACTCAGTCCGCGACGACTCGTTTTCTGATCCTTCGCGGTCTTCAAAGTCCGGGGCGCAGACGGCGACACATCGATACAACGCTTCAACCGTTCGCTTCTTTCGAAGTAGTGTTGACTTTCAGACATGATGCCCTTAAATTCTTTAAAGTTCTTTAATCTTCTTTCACAAGGCCTACATAATAGATGTGGCCTTAAAGTGCATATGACAGATTTTTTTTTATTTGCCTGATCGAATCTAAATGACATCCTGATATGAATATCAAAACTTATTTTTCGATTTCGATTTTCCTTCCCCGCGCTTTTGCCGTTTAAAAACGTGAAATTTTACTTCCGGTCATGTCAAAAACCGCGCAAAGGGAGACCTGGGCATAGTCACGTTGTGATGTCATACCAGGAACGGAGTCAATGCCAAAACAAGCTACGTGGGCCGCATTGCGGAGATCTAATTCATTTTATTTTTCTTTATTCCGCAACCGCCAAATTAAGCACGAAGTTATGTGAAACTGCTGATGTTACAAGTAATCTGGGCAGTGAGTTGGAGCTTTTAGAGTCCATAGAATGCGAATCCCTAACTTCTGAAGTTGAAAGCGAAACAGAACTCGAGATCGAGAAAGAAGCTATTCAGAACCAAAAGGTCCTTACATAGACAATCCGCTTGCCGATGAAAATTGACTTAGAGAATACTATCAAGAGGTAGAGGAGACAGAACGAAGAAAACAGAATCTAGAAAAACCTATTTGATTGTACGGTAGCGGTCGAGACGTAGTAAGAAGTGCCACGATTTCTCATCTCCCGGTGTAAATATTATAATTGTGCTCGGCTAAATAAACCTTGTTCGCGCTCGGCTAAATAAACGCCTGTTATGCAGGTTATAATTTCATACTCTTACAGGTGTAGATGTGGTAACTGTGCTTTAAACCATCTGCAAAACGCCGTAGATTGTCTTTGCTTCCAAGAAATTCAGAAATGTGTCGAATCTCTCGAAGCGCCGTTGTATGTTTCGCGCGAAGCCGCAAACTTAACACAACAACAGGATGTGTAACAACCTACCCGGCACTGTTCAGTGTTGTCTGACTTTAAAACTGATGGTCGCTACGATCAGATGCAGAAAATATAATACGATAGATGAAAGAAAGTATCGTTCAGTAGATTGGTTCGGAAGAGAAGTGCGTAATTCTCTGCGTTCTTGTGGACTCTCTGAAACGTCGTTGTTTTATGTCTACGTAAATTGTGCAATAGCAAATCTGATTGATATTTCAGGTCTTTCAATAAGAATAAGCTGCAGTAAGATTATTAAATGAAGATTAGAGTTTGCTCATGCCTTTCAAAACTTAGACAGCCATGTTTTCATCATAATTTTATAATTATCCGTAGTCCAGTTGTGCGAAAATGAGGGATGTTATAATCTTTACCTCAGTTATGAATCAACACTGGTCAGTATATCGGACGTAAACAGTGCAGAAATTTCGAGTGTCAATTTGCCTAGACGTATTAAATGCAACACGAATGTTTCAGAGAGTCCACAAGAACGCAGGCAAATTCTCACTTCCCTTCCGAACTAATCTGACAACAATTTCTTCCGAAAATTGCGTTATATTTTGCTGCATCTGATCGTAGCGACCATCTGTTCAGACAACACTGAATCCCGGGTGCATTGCTTCACATCCTGTTGTTGTGTCAAGTTCGCGGTTTCGCGCGAGACAACAGCGCTTCGGGAGATTCGACACATTTCTGAACTTAAAAATTAGAATTGAGTGATAAAAATTAGAATCCCTGCGCATTTCTGAACTTCTTTGCAGATGATTTAAGGCACAGTTACTACATCTACACGTGTAAGAGTATGAAAGTATAACCTGCATAACAGGCGTTTATTTAGCCGAGCACAATTATAATATTTACACCAGGAGATGAGCAATCGCGGCATTTCTTCCCGCGTCTCGAGCGCTTCGGTACCATCACATAGGTTTTCTAGATTCTGTTTTCTTCGTTCTGCCTCCTCTATCTCTTGATAGTATTATCTAAGTCAATTTCAATCGGCAAGCGGCTTGTCTGTGTAATGACCTTCTGGTTCTGAATAGTCTTCCTTCTCGTTCCCGAGTTCTGTTTTGCTTTAATATTTACACCTAGAGATGAGAAATCGTTGCATTTCTTGCTATGTCTCCAGCACTTCGGTGCCATCAAATAGATTTTCTAGCGTGTGATTATTCGTTCTACCTCCTTTTTTTCTTGATAGTATTCTCTAAGTCAATATTCATCGGCAAGCGCCTTGTCTATGTAAGGATCTTCTGGTTCTGAATAGCTTCTTTCTCGATCTCGAGTTCTGTTTAGCTTTCAACTTCAGAGGTTGGCGATTCGCAATCTATGAACTCTAAAAGCTCCAAATCACTGCCCAGATTACTTGTAACATTAGCAGTTTCACATAATTTCGTGCTTAATTTGGCAGTTGCGGAATAAAGAAAAACAAAATGTATTAGATCTCCGCAATGCGGCCCACGTAGCTTGTTTTCGCATCGACTCCGTTCCTGGTATGACATCACAACGTGACTATGCCCAGGTCTCCCTTTGCGCGGTTTTTGACATGACCGGAAGTAAAATTTCACGTTTTTAAACGGCAAAAGCGCGGGGAAGGAAAATCGAAATCGAAAAATAATTTTTGATATCCATATCAGGATGTCATTTAGATTCGATCAGGCAAATAAAAAAAAATCTGTCATATGCACTTTAATTCTTCGTTTACTTTGCGAAGCAGAGGGCTTCCGTAAACCTCCTCGGCCACGGCAAGCAATTGCTTGTTGGCTTCCGCAAAGACATTTTTGCAATAATTCACGTCTTTAACAAATCCACACAACCTGCAACAACTTGGATTTCTGTTACTGGACGATTGATAAATTTTTTTCGGCGTTTGCACTGGATTGCACTGCGACATGGCCGTAATGTAACATACCGGACCCACGTGAAAAATGTGTTTATTTTGGTGCAACACTTTACGCTCTCCTGTAGGCTTAGTATTGACAAAAACACTCTAAGTCGCCCCTCCCATCAACGATTTTTTTGTCACCCCCCAAATTCTGGGGGGCACGTGACCAGACCCAACCAGGGTCTCTCTTCTCTCGCTCTGGGGGGCGGGGAGAGAGAGACCCTGAGAACGAGGTTGCGCCAGCACTTCGACGCAAACTTAACAGCAGACTGCTTGACCTCAAGAAAACTGACACTATTGACATTCAACGCTATATATAACAGACTGAGGTGCCGTGTACCACAACCGCCGAAACTCGATCTATGGACTGCCGAAACTGCACAAACCTAACATACCCATGCGACCCATAGTGTCATTCTGTGGGTTCCCGACTTACAAACTGTCCAATTACTTGACTACTGTAGTAAAACCTTTGACCGACGAATAACGACACAAACTACAGTCGACTGAGAACTTTATTGACGCAATCAAGACCGTACAAATACCTGTCGACTACAAACTAGTGTCTTTTGATGTGAAAACACTCTTCATTAGTATTCCACTTCAACTACATCTAGACTGGCTGGGACCGCCATCAACAGCTCTACTATTGAACTACCGCTACCTACAGACGAATGTAATGGACTTACTGAACCTTTGTCTTACTTCTAGTTACTTTCAGTACAACGACAAGCACTACAAATGGTCGCGCGGAACAGCTATGGGCTCACCAGTTTCCGTTGTTAGTTGCAGAAATCGTTATGCAAAACGTCGAGGAACGAGCCCTCGCAGCTTACAAACGAACACTACCACTCTGGCTACGCTACGTTGACGATACCCTTACAGCCGTACACAAAGACGTAATCGACGATTTTCACGAACACCTCAACGGACGAAAGTCGAATAGACATATAGTTTACTAATGAGATCGAGGAAAATGGTAAAACACCTTTTCTGGACTGCTTAGGGGCCGATTACATGAGCCGGGCTGGCCCATTTAGCAGGGCTGGCTCGGTGTACCAAGATGACTGCTCACCCCGGTATTACATGAGGCGAGCCAGCCCGCCTGTAGCTAAATTTAGAAGCTGTCGTGTGAAAAGATGGCTACATCAAAGAGCGTGGACCAAGTGTTTTTATTTTCGCCAATTCATTATTTTGGCGTATTATTTTCAGTTTTACGTAGCTTTATGGTCTGATAAACCTTTATCTGTTATATAGAAAGAGAAATATCGATCTTCTGGTGAGCCATTTTGCTCTGAAGCGAAATTTAGTAACGAGAAAGTGTTGTCCCGGCTAGCCGGGCTGGCCCAGCAATCGCGATTACATGGTAAGTTTTCAGCCCGGCTAGCCGAGATCCCGGCATCGCGATGCCGGGATCCCAGCTAGCCGGGCTGAGATTTTTCCCTGTAATCGCAAAGTTGATTTTTAATATGTTTCACAGACGTGCCGAGATCCCGGCAAACCGAGTCAGCCCGGCTAACCGGGCCAGCCCGCCTCATGTAATCGGCCCTTTAGTTACCCGCGACAATTACAAACTACTGACGACAATTTACAGAAAACCAACACACACCGACAGACTACTCGACCAATCATCTTACAACCCTACTTCTCACAAAGCTACGACCATACGGACCTTGACAAGACGCGCGCAACTAGTTTGTGACTCACCCGGCAGCTTAACGGACGAAATCAAGTACTTAAACAAAGTTTTCAACAAGAACAATTACAGCAGGGACTTTATTAGACACAACACTTACAGAAACTCCGAACCGAACGCTACGAACACTCACGCGACACCTGTCACTACTGCAACCATACCTTACATCAAAGGGACTTCTGAAACTATCGCACGAATCCTACAACCCTACAACATCCGCGTTGCTCACAAACCTATCACTACTTTATGACAGCTACTGGCGAACGTTAAAGACAAAGACGAACCGAGCGACATGCAGACAGGGAGCAGTTAAAAAGATCAAATGCTGCGCCTGCCAGGCTACTTATATTGGTGAGACCGGCAGGAATTTGAACATCCAACTGACTGAACACAAACGAGCAACTAGAAATGGTCGAAATGGTGATATCAACAATCACATTGCTGAGCGCCATTTAAAAACAAATTAAACCACAGAATTGACTGGGACTCTGCTGAATACGTTACCTAAAGTACGGACTACTATCAATGAATCGCTCTAGAAAGGTGGTTTACTAACTTAGAACAAATCGCACTAACTTAGAACAAATCACTGAACAGTTGCCAACAGCAACCTTCACCTTAGAAACGATTTATTGACGACAATAACAAGACAAACAAACAATAGACAAACCGACAGGCAAACGATAGACAAACCGACTAATTTTACTAACAATAGACCAACGGACATTTGACTAACAAAAGACGGATCTAAACGCACCAATCACGTTTTACAGTCTTCACAGCCAATTACATCACGGCTTAACTGACAGACAACCAATAACATCACGAGATCGTCGACCAATCAGGACAACGACCAGAGACTTATAACACCTACTGACGATTCACAGTTCACTTGACTCTGATGATGACTTCTGCTCAGGTTGTCGATCGAAACGTCAGTCAATGTCATCACAAACAGTCCTTCTCAGGACTACACTCCCCCAGACGATCCTAATTTACCGACCTATGGAATTTTCTTCAGTTAATGCTCCATCACCGGGGAGGCTTAAGAGTAAAATGGCATTATTTTTTTTCCATTTTCCCGAGAGTGGAGACTGACATTGTACCTATACTAAGAGTTCATCAGAACACAGCTGGTGTCTAACAATAATCTCCTCCTCTTTCTACTTTTTTCCCTTGCTTTTTTCTAAAATGTCTTTTATGGCTTTCCCTCAAGTTAAACGACAAAGACTTGTGTTTCAGTAAAAGCTTTATTAACCCCCTCTCCAATTAGCCTCCATCTTGAACTTCGATTTACAAATAAAACCCCTACCTATTTTCTCCTCGAAAACAAGGCAAAATAAGGGATAAAAATCGCTTTGAGATAACTATAGCGTGTATTTTACAGGGCTACGTAAAAAGGGCAGAAAGCAAGTTGCAATTAATAGAGGACTTTAAAAACGACTATCAAATACCTAAAGAAGTCGGCGGTAAACATGGAGAAGGAAGTGCCTATGGCAACCACGGCAACGCTAATCTCGATCTGGGAAAATTCCATGAAGCCGTGGAGTACTACAATAAACACCTATCAATAGCCAAAGAAGTGGGCAATAGGGCTGGAGAAGGAGGGGCCTATGGTAACCTCGGAAACGTCCATCTCAGTCTAGGGAAATTCCAAGAAGCCATAGAATACTACAATAAACACCTATCAATAGCCAAAGAAGTCGACGATAGGGCTGGAGAGGGAGGGGCTTATGGCAACCTCGGCAACGCTCATTCCAGTCTAGGGAAATTCCAAGAAGCCATAGAGTACTGCAATAAACACCTATCAATAGCCAAAGAAGTCGGCGATAGGGCTGGAGAGGGAAAGGCCTATGGCAACCTCGGCAACGCTTATCTCAGTCTAGGGAAATTCCAAGAAGCCATAGAGTACTACAATAAACACCTATCAATAGCCAAAGAAGTCGGTGATAGGGGTGGAGAGGGAAAGGCCTATGGCAACCGCGGTAACGCTTATCTCAGTCTGGGGAAATTCCAAGAAGCCATAGTGTACTACAATAAATACCTATCAATAGCCAAAGAAGTCGGTGATAGGGCTGGAGAGGGAGGGGCCTATGGCAACCTCGACAGCGCTCATTCCAATCTAGGGAAATTCCAAGAAGCCATAGAGTACTGCAATAAATGCCTATCAATAGCCAAAGAAGTCGGCGATAGGGCTGGAGAGGGAAAGGCCTATGGCAACCTCGGCAACGCTTATCTCAGTCTAGGGAAATTCCAAGAAGCCATAGAGTACTACAATAAACACCTATCAATAGCCAAAGAAGTCGGCGATAGGGCTGGAGAGGGAAAGGCCTATGGCAACCGCGGTAACGCTTATCTCAGTCTAGGGAAATTCCAAGAAGCCATAGAGTACTACAATAAATACCTATCAATAGCCAAAGAAGTCGGTGATAGGGCTGGAGAGGGAGGGGCCTATGGCAACCTCGGCAGCGCTCATTCCAATCTAGGGAAATTCCAAGAAGCCATAGAGTACTGCAATAAATGCCTATCAATAGCCAAAGAAGTCGGCGATAGGGCTGGAGAGGGAAAGGCCTATGGCAACCTCGGCAACGCTTATCTCAGTCTAGGGAAATTCCAAGAAGCCATAGAGTACTACAATAAACACCTATCAATAGCCAAAGAAGTCGGCGATAGGGATGGAGAGGGAAAGGCCTATGGCAACCGCGGTAACGCTTATCTCAGTCTAGGGAAATTCCAAGAAGCCATAGAGTACTACAATAAATACCTATCAATAGCCAAAGAAGTCGGTGATAGGGCTGGAGAGGGAGGGGCCTATGGCAACCTCGGCAGCGCTCATTCCAATCTAGGGAAATTCCAAGAAGCCATAGAGTACTGCAATAAATGCCTATCAATAGCCAAAGAAGTCGGCGATAGGGCTGGAGAGGGAGTGGCGTATGGTAACCTCGGCTTCGCTCATCGCAGTCTAGGGAAATTCCAAGAAGCCATAGAGTACTGCAATAAAGACCTATCAATAGCCAAAGAAGTCGGCGATAGGGCTGGAGAGGGAAAGGCCTATGGCAACCTCGGCAACGCTTATCTCAGTCTAGGGAAATTCCAAGAAGCCATAGAGTACTACAATAAACACCTATCAATAGCCAAAGAAGTCGGCGATAGGGATGGAGAGGGAAAGGCCTATGGCAACCGCGGTAACGCTTATCTCAGTCTAGGGAAATGCCAAGAAGCCATAGAGTACTACAATAAATACCTATCAATAGCCAAAGAAGTCGGTGATAGGGCTGGAGAGGGAGGGGCCTATGGCAACCTCGGCAGCGCTCATTCCAATCTAGGGAAATTCCAAGAAGCCATAGAGTACTGCAATAAATGTCTATCAATAGCCAAAGAAGTCGGCGATAGGGCTGGAGAGGGAGTGGCGTATGGTAACCTCGGCGTCGCTCATCGCAGTCTAGGGAAATTCCAAGAAGCCATAGAGTACTGCAATAAAGAACTATCGATAGCCAAAGAAGTCGGCAATAGGGCTAAAGAGGGAGTGGCCTATGGCAACCTCGGCAACGGTTATCTCAGTCTAGGGAAATTCGAAGAAGCCATAGAGAATTACAATAAGCACCTATCGATAGCCAAAGAAGTCGGCGATAAGGCTGGAGAGGGAGTGGTCTATTGCAACCTCGGCAACGCTTTTTTCAGTCTAGGGAAAAACCAAGAAGCCATAGAGTACTTCAATAAAGGCCTATCAATAGCCAAAGAGGTCGGCGGTAGGAATGGAGAGGGAGAGGTCTATTGTAACCTCGGTACCGCTTATTACACTCTAGGGAATTTCCAAGAAGCCATAGAGTACTTCAATAAAGGCCTATCAATAGCCAAAGAAGTCAGCCATGGGATTTTAGAGGGAACGGTCTGTGGTAACCTCGGTAACGCTTATCTCAGTCTAGGAAGATTCGAAGAAGCTAAGGAATGGTACCGATCCAGCGTGGACGCGTTTGATATCGTGAGGGCTAGTCTTCAATCTGAGGATGCCTTGAAAATAAGTTTTCGAGACCTTCATTGTAACGCTTACAGTGGTTTATGGAATTCGCTATTATTTCTCGACCTGACTGATGAGGCTCTGTGTGCTGCTGAGCGAGGTCGAGCACAGGCTTTGGTGGATGTCTTGAAAATACAATACGCCTTAGGAGAACTTCCGTCAGTGGCACCTGAACCTAAAGAAACAATCTCTTACATCTCCAACGAGTTTTCTACACAAACAGTGTTTTTAGGACTTCAAGGAAACATAATCACCTTTTGGGCTGTCAACAAGGAAAAAAAGTTTGAGGTTCGACAAAAAGAAATAAAGGGGAGAAGGAGGAAGAAAGATTCCATAACTGTCTTGCTGGAAACTACTTTAAAGGAAATTGGAGCTGGTGTTGGTGTTAGATGCGAGAACCGTTCACTAGATGAGCCCACTGATGACCTCCCGTCCAATAGAGGAGGTGATGAGGAACCAGCACAGACTTCGCAGTGCACCATCGACTCATTGCAGCCATTGCATGATGCAGTTATTGGCCCCATTGCAGACTTGTGTCAAGGTGACGAATTGATCATTGTCCCAGATGGTTCACTGTGCCTAGCTCCATTTTCTGCTTTGAGCGAATCTATAAGAATCCGCACTGTACCCTCGCTAACCAGTTTAAAGTTGATCATGGATTCCCCTAAGGACTACCACAGAACGACTGGGGCGTTGCTCGTCGGAGATCCGTGTCTGAAGGAAGTCAAAAAGCCCAGGTACAGGCAGCTTCCATGCGCCAAAAAGGAAGTAGAAATGATTGGAAAAATTCTTAACATTCCACCAATTACGGGAACCGAAGCAACCAAAAAGAGGGTGTTGGAACGACTCTCGTCAGTTGCCTTGGTTCACATTGCGGCACATGGGCGAAAAGAGACAGGAGAAATTGCCTTGTCTCCAAATCCGGGGTGGGAAAATAATCAAGATCAAGCATCGATATCAAAGATCATGAACCCCAAAGACGAGGACTACATTCTAAAAATGTCAGATGTGCAAGAAGTTCGTCTACGAGCAAGGCTTGTTGTGCTCAGTTGCTGTCATAGTGGTCGCGGAGAGGTGAAGTCGGAGGGTGTGGTCGGTATTGCGCGGGCCTTTTTGGCTGCCGGTGCTCGTTCTGTTCTGGCGTCACTCTGGGCAATTTCTGATGAGGCAACCATGGAGTTCATGAAGAGGTTTTATCAACACCTGGCAGATGGAGAAAGCGCTAGTGTGGCTCTTCACCAGGCCATGAAAACCCTACGGAATTCAAACTTTGCCGTGAAGCACTGGGCTCCATTTATACTTATTGGTGACGACGTCAGGCTTGAATTTGGAAGCCAAGCGTCTAATTATTGTAAGTGAAATGTTATTTGGAATTTTAAATACTGGGATAGGGAATATTGCACTTGAATGAAAGGAGAGTTCATATCCTTTGAAAAACGGTGTTCGGTTGACGGTGAGTTCTTGCCATTTTTTATTTTGTGCTTGTTTGAGGAAAACCTTTCTTTTGGTTTGCTATGTATGAGGTTATCCTAAAAAGACAGTTATTTCAAATTAAAGTGCTGAAAGGTAAAGCAGCAAAATAAAAAAGGCCCAGTGGTTTATACACACAGTTTAAATTAAGCTAGATCAGTAGAAAACAACTTGTCAACACGGAAATTAAAACCATATTTTGAAGAACCTAGGCAAAGTCATTATGATTTGTATTTATCTCCCGTTATAGACGTTAGTTTTCGATAAGTTTTTTCAATCGCTACTACTTTAATTTCCTACGCCTTCACAGACATAAATCGGAATACTCCATTTTGGAAATTATTTTATTTCGCTGCTGTCTCACCTGGTAATCAAACTCGCTGACATTGAAAATCTCCGTTCTGACGGAAATCTTAAAGTAACTTAAGAGTTCTATAAATCATGTCAATTGCATCTCATTATTGCTTTGTTTACTCATAGTATTTTACTTTTTTTTATTTTCAGACCCTCAATTATCAAGTTATGAGAAGACTTAAGTTATCAAAATTGGTCAAAGCGTTCTTTCGGTTGGCCGGACAATTTAGTTTTAGCGCAAATAACGATAATACTCAGACATTTGGCATACGGCGATTTCTGAACGCCTCTTTGATTATGACTGGTCTACCTGTTTGTATCCTTGAAAGAATTCTGTGGAACCTTGTGCTATGAAGAATGCACAGATCATCTTCTATGCACTAGCTCCTCATTAAGCGGTTTATGACCGGCAAATAATTTTTCGTAACACTCCGTAGCATCCTAATGACATTTCAATTAACTTAATTTAAGTCTCATTTCCTGAGAAAACGACCAAAACACGACATAAAAATAGTGAATATTAAAGAGACGCCCAACAGCTTCACTTTCCTAGGCGGGAAAGCGTAATAACTATAGATTTTTTTCTTGTAAAGAACTGCACGGACCGTAGTTGCGTAGTATATGATATTACATATAATGTCTTTGCAACAGAGGAAAACCGATCTGTGGAAAGTAGTACGTCCGTAATTGCATATCCTAGTAATAGATAGGCTTCTGTGACATACATGTAGGCAAAAGCAATTTGCAAGTAAGGTAGGTCATAATGGAGTAGTTCAGTAGTAGATAGCTTCTCGGCCATTGCAATAGACTAAAGCAATTATTCTGGAATAAAGTAATCCATACCAACCAATTTGTACAGTAGTGGAAAGGTTCTTTGCAATGAACAAAAGCAACTCTTGTGGCGAGTAGGACGTAGTTGTGTAGTGCAGTTCTTTGCAAGCAACCGTTGTGGAGAGGTGGGCTTTGGTTGCGTAGTAAAGTAGGAGTCGTGCATTAGAGTGGTTTTACTTAGCTTGTGAAATAGAAACCAAAATATTACCCACTATTACATACTTATTCCATGATTTTCTTTTGTTCACTTTTGACTATTATAGACACTAACTTTCACGGGTTAAATAAAACCACTCTAATAGGTAAAAGCAGTTTTTCTGGAGAGTAGGCCGTAGTTTCCTACTACAGTAGCACATACTACATATTATTTTTAATTGACAAAGTAGGCTGTAGTTGCGGAGTTCATCGGTTGACCGAGTCAAACCCGAGTCCGAGTCATGGTCAAATGACAGAGTCAATAGAAAATCTCTCTGTATTGGCTAAGCAGCCAAGAGCACTAAATTTCCCAAAAGTACTCTTCCGAATGGACGAGAAAACCTTAAATATCGTCGTGAATCTTCGTAGGATTTTGTTTGCACGCAACGAAATAATCTGTTGAGACGTTAAAAAGGCAAAATTAATGAGATCACAGTAGCATTCAGAATCTGATTTTGTCATTCCAAGTAAAAGAAGTATTTATTTAGGAAAATGCAATTTTCATTCAAGTTTCCATGGCATTGTTTAATCGACGGCACAGTTTTGAAGATGAAAAGCCATTTGCACAGTCGGCTTTGATTTCACAAATGAATTTATATAAATCGCTGAGGTTTGAGAAATGACTCAGTGGCAAATTTCAATCAAATAAAGTACAACGTAACTTGCTCAGACTTTAGACTATGAAGACAGAAATCTTTCCAAGAGCTCCCAGTATTTATGGACCCAAACAGCGGAAAATTGTCTTGTTACGTGGCACATTCGAAGAAACTAGGCTAGGCTCTTTTCTTTCCTAGGCCGATAAAAAACACCGCTATTTAACTCGGACTCTTTTCTGACTTGGACTCTGTTTTTACTCGGGAAATGGATTTACTCGTTGTTCATCAATTAATGCTAGACAGAGAAAGTCGAAGGAAAGATGCCTATAAAGTAGTTGTCAAACAAGGGTTGGCAAGTTATGTTTACCGAGAATTCTGTTGATAACAGAAATGGATCATGCTGTAAAGTAGAACTTTCGTTATACATGTATAGCTTTCGTGATTATACAGCCGTTCAATAGGTTCAAGAAAGAACTACTATTGCGGCTAATAGTTTTCCAGCAAACTTCTCGGTTTCCAGAGTTAATCAGAAGGTGTCAACACTGACATTTTCATTTTCCGGCGAAATTATGCTGTCGTAAAAGCAATAAACTCGAAGTCAAATAAGCTTTGAATATAAAACAGTTTTAGAGATGAAGAAGACATTGTCAATATCACTTACGAAGCATCAAATAACTATATTTATTGCTTAAATAGACCGGTGTAATTTTGCTCACTATTTTGTAAGAAGAAACGTATATTGAAGGTGAACTTGAAGCAGCTGTTAATTTGCATGAAAGACATATATAATAATCAATAAAATGGCTGTGAGGTGAAAAGACAGAAGATATGAGCTTTGTTTCGATGGTACAAAGCGAAAGCCTACGAACACCTCAGAAATAAAGAATTTCAAATAAGTGTGATGGAAAACTAGCATCTTCTATTTTGATATGTCACCTCAAACTGCCGTGACATGGATAAGTTTTCGAAGGGGAAAATATCTTGTTTAGTGTGAGAAATAAGGTGGTCGGCTAGTTTTCAGAGAGCCAACAGCAGTAGGGAAATTTTCTGCTGCTTAAGGTCGCCGAACACAGTTTTTGTGTGTGTGTGTACCTATGCGTTATTCACCGTTGCTTTGAACCCACTCGCGTCTGGAAGTCCAAAATTTGCAAGATGCAGGCTTACTAAAGAGAATTTGATTTTGATATTCTTTGTTGAACTAAGTACCATTGTCATGGCAACATAATTGGTAATAGCGCAGCCCGCGCGCTAGCGCACCAGGGGAGCACCATTGCTAAGGAAATTTGGTAATCTATCGATCCGAGAAATTTTGGTTGTGACGTCAGCGTACGCCCGTACAGACTCTGGGGGAGGGGGAGAGTAGTCGCAAGACAACCCGACAGGGAGTGGAGAATGCCTGTTTTTTCTTGGCGGGAAATCGCGCGGTGCTTTTAGGCAACCGGCGTTTTTCTTGGCGGGAAATCGCATGACCACCGTCGCGTTTGAAAAAGAGGTGTTTTTTTAAAGCTTAGCTTGTTAGCAAAACGATTCAGTTCGACCTAACTGAAGTTTAGAACTTGCGAAAAAATATCAAATAACTATAAATGGAAAGAAAGAGTTCAAGAGAGTACTCAGTTGTCTTTTTAGGAAAGCAAAAAGTTCAAGTTACTTTTAAAGACTTCATCTTTAATTTGTTGTCGGTTTCGTGCTGCGAACTGGGTCGGCACAACGCTTGAGTTCGCAGTATTTCGCAGCGTTCCCGATCTCAAATTTAGCAGAGCTGGTGCCTTCTGGGTTTTTCTGTCCACAACCATGGTTTTTGCGGCGGTCCGAACGCATTTTCCCAAGGAAAACACCACGACTGTTTATCGTAATTAAAACAGTAACATGCGTAACTCGCGTAACATCGAATCGAGTCGAAGTACATCGCTTGAATTCGCGGCATTTGGCAATGGTTCGGACATCAAACATGGCAGAGCTAGTGCCTTCCGGTATTTTCTGTCTACAGCCATGGTTTTTGCAGCGGACCGAACACATTTCCCTAAGAAAAACACCCGTGTTTATGTCAATCCAGCTGTGATCAATAAACAACTGTTTAAGTATTAAAATTATTCCTCGTGTGAAAACTTAGCACAAGTTGTGTAGTGGTTAGCATTTTCCCTTTTCATTCCTGCGGTTTTGGTGGCTCGTTGGTGCGACCCTCAGGGGGAGTAGATTTTTTTTTCATGTTTTCTTTTGCGTTTTTTTTTGGGTAATAACTTTGAAAAAAAAATGAATAACGTCCAGCAATTAAAAAAAAGGGGGGGTCCGCTTTTAAGCTTGGCTAAATCTATATATTAAACCACATTAAATAATGGGTTTGATTTATATTCAGAAAAACTAGTCGTTAAATTTTTCCCATCATTTTTGCTCTGAAAAGCTGCAACAGAATACTGACGTGTTACGCTGATCTCGTGGAATTTTGAGAAAGAGATCTTCCTTAATTTGGTGTTTCCAATTAACGTTTTTGAGCATGTCCTTTGTCAGATTTCAATTTTTGTTTGCGGGCGCGTTAAGCATGTTCTGAACCAGTACTCTTTTAAATTTCGTGAATTTCTAATCATTGGTTCATTAGAAATCAGCGCATTTCTGCTAAAACAGGCAGTCACAATTTTCTGGTTAACTGTGCATACGTTTGTCAGGGTATTCGCGGATCCACAGACCAAAAATGACCCAGAAAGGCAGAGTATTTTTCCTATCGTATTACCTTTTGTACATTATTGCAACAAACGTTTTCACACATAACAATATGATTGCTAAAAGGGAGAATAACCATGCGCCATGATTGTTTTTTCGAGAGCTTTGCATGTGCGCGAGTGGCGCGTTGACTTGCGTCGTCAGTCAAAATCGTAGAACCGTGTGTTCAGTTATCTTAAATTTTCAGCTAAAGCCATGGCCAAACGGAGCCGAAAGTTAACGCAAGTTTGGAAATGCGAACTTGTGCACACAGAATTGCGAAGGGAGACCAAACAAACTTGCAAGTAGACGTAAGTTGGATGTAAGTTGGCAAAAATCCTTTTCAGTGCAGCAATGCACGCGCCCGTATACAAAGAAAAGCACTACTAAAATCAACTTGCGTCATTTGTGTTATGTGGCCAAATAGGTAAAAATTTGCGTTCACTTGCGTTCAAATTTGAGCTCTGACAAATTTGAGCTCGAACAAATTGAAATAAGCCATTGCAACTACCTGCAAGACATGGCCAAACGATGTCGCCAATTAAGGTCATGCATTAAAATCAACCTTGTAATTCATATGGTCATGTAGAATGAACCTTTCCCTTCTGGGAAGATATCGAAATTAGTATGAAACCTCCAGGATGTTTTCGCGAACCAACTAAACGTTTGAAAGAACCACTTTCGATTGCTGCTTTTAAAAGTGGTTGTTTTTAAAAAAACGTAGATCACAAAACAATTTAAAGTGCAATGATCACAAAGGCTACTTTAACAAACATTAGAGTGCACTTCGCTAGTACACTCCATGGGCCACTGGGACACGCACATTAAACACAACTGAATGTTTATCATTTGTTTAATGTCACAGATAACGACACAATATTATAAAGCAATTTATCTAAAACATATGCATAAAATGGGCCATTAAAGAAGCATTGTTAGTAATTCCTTTACTGAGTGACTGGAAATAAAAAATGCAGACCCGCTAAAATGGATCCCTTACCATCTAATTTCACCGATGTGCAATTGTGCTTTGAATAATCATCTAATTTTCATCTGTTTGTCGTTTTTTCAGTTTGCCTACTCCTTTGGATGGACTTGTCTGCGTATGTAGTGTGAAAAATTTCTGTTTGTAGTTAATAGCTTTGTCCCGCACAGTCTTATATAGAAAGTATTCGGTTCTAGGGCTATAACATAAACTTTATTTAATTCGGTCAGTCTAGGGTCATCGTTTTTGAGGAATATTTATTGCAATTTTTTTCTGCAAGAATTTTAATTTTAGTCCGATAACATCACTATTTTTCATTTATAAGAGAACAACAAACAAAAATATTTACAAACTTTCCATTGTCCACTTGATGTTGTCATTCAAGCGTAACAAAAATAGCATTTAACACTTCTGTAAATGGACCCCCGTGCTATCAGACTCTACCAATGTGGAGAGACTTTGTTCACGGAGATGGATCTTAACCGAAATCTATATCTTGGAGTCGTAGTTTTCGCATTGCTTCTTCAGTTGGTCTTTGGTGAGTACATTTAATACATACATTTAATGTATTTCATAATTGTCTAAGACTTCATTGAAGCTTTCTTTTCTTACGAGGAAGCAAATCTGGTTGAAACTTCCTTTTCTATCGTTACTGTCTTAAGCAAGAATATTTCACGTGAAAAATACACAAAGAATTTGTTGATACACAAGTGTGCTAACATCATACAAATAGAATTTTAAAACTTTCTACAATACCTTAAGGTTGTACAAATTAGGTTTAAAATATTATCTTGCAATGGAGTCAATTGTGGCCATTTTTAATGTGGTCTATACATGCTGTACAGCCAGTTATAAAGCAGTGGTTTGATAGAAATGCTGGCGTTTGATAAAGGCGAGAAATTATGTATTCTCATCTTCATCAAAAAGGCAGAGGCTCGAGAGACTGTGCACAAGAATTGAGAAAGCTTTGAGTATGGAAAGCGGAAATCTTGAGTGGCTCAAGGAGAGCGAGAAAGTTGTTTTGGCTTCAAGAGTGCAACCACTAGTCAGCAGTATAAATTTGAAATTAGATATTTCAAACAGGTGTCTTGCAGATATAAACAAACAGTCCAATGATATTATTAGTAAAATTCATGATTTACAATAAGCGCGCGGGGGGACGATGGGAAGAGTGAAAGGCGCGGTCTCCCTCCTTCTCTTTCCCCTTCCCCGCCTCTTAGGGACGCAAAGAGACCTCTGCGGAGAAGAGAGGAACACAGAATTATAAATAAATGTTCTTAGAAAGCAAACATCAGTGTGAGTTTATTATTCATTGACATCCACCTGCTATTTATAAGCTCCTGCTATACTAGAACTTCATTTACAGATCCTTCTGCTAAATATGTGTTAACTGACAGTGGCAGGTTTTGTGGAATTTTTTATGCCCCCCCCCCCTATACCTTCTTTCACAGCAGGAGAAATTTTCGATAGCCCCCCCCACCCTAAAACCTCACAGCAAAAAATCGTGGCCCCCCTTATAGTCAAAATACTCAGCGCGTTCCGCTCATTATTTAGGAATGATTTTCATTGCTCGGGAACGGATTGCATTATTGGAATCAAAATTCCATTTTCAAATTGAAGATTGAAATCTTCCAACGGTGAACTCATTCGAAATAACGAATGTTACACGCCAAATACGAAACCGTTGGCGGCTGTTGGTTTCAATCGGTTTGACATTACAGGGAATTTTTCTCAATTTTCAGGAACATTTCTTGTGCATTTACAGCAGACTTGTTAGGCGGCGCGACGTGCCTAGGCACGTCCGGCCGACTCATAAAATGCAACGCGCATTCCTGCTTTGGCGAAAGTCGGTTCACTTAGTCTCTGCGCGGGCTCTAAACAATCAGGCTCGTTATCATGACGTCGATTTTACCAGATTGAAAGCTAATCTCTCAAATACCGGACATTTTGCTCGTGATAGGGTCATTTAACTCTTATGAAAGTGGTTTTTAAACAACATCGTTTTGTTAAAGAGAGCGATGTAGGTTCACTGATTTTCCGGAAAGCTGAGACTACTAAGCCTGCGAGATCGTCAATGACC
Source organism: Siderastrea siderea (assembly GCA_964030785.1). Classification (NCBI taxonomy): domain Eukaryota; kingdom Metazoa; phylum Cnidaria; class Anthozoa; order Scleractinia; family Rhizangiidae; genus Siderastrea; species Siderastrea siderea. The sequence continues at coordinate 11,872,904 of OZ034976.1, read as the reverse complement.
CATGGAGACTATTGTTAGTAGTGGTTACACAGTGCTTCCAACTCGACGCGTTGCCAAAGCGATCATAAACTCCATTCTTGAGTCCCCCGATGACCCAAAGCAGAGGAACGAAGATAGTGTCGGCATTCGAACAATGGCCTTGTTGTTATCATGACGTAAATTAAAACGGACCTGCATCGTTGTTATAAAAATAGATTGCAATTAGCCTGCACTCGTGTCGTTAGGATCCGATTGGAGCCCTTGCCTAAAGGCTGAAACATTTGTCGTGAATACCTAAGGATCCGATTTATTTATCCAGGTAAAGCCACAGGGTTTTCTCCTGGAGAAAGAGTCGTACCGAGGTCACTGGTTAAAAACAAACCAAGTTCTCAAGTTGCATACATACATTTAGTTCCTTACATACCGGAAGTGCAAATTGTCTATAACAGGTCAACGGAAACCACGAACTACTAAAGTTAAACTTTTTTTTTTAGGAAAAGGGGAGGGGGGAGGTGGTCAGAGACTATGCGCCGCCTGTAAATTCTTCAGAATTTCTTGTTTTTAAGAAATTATTCTTCCCGGTTTTATAGCAACAGACTGCTTCTTCACTTTTAAAAGTATTTGCGATTAATATTTTGTTGAGCTAACACAAATCAAGTCAGATAGGTCAAGCCGCCAACAGTCTGCTACTTGCACGTGAACATTCGCCTCATGTCAATAATAAACCAATCAGCATTCCTTATTTGGAAAAAGGCTACCGTTGTAACATTACAATATTCAATTTGAAAGTGGAAATTTTGATTCCAATAACGCAATCCGTTCCCGATTAATGAAAGTCATTCCCAAATAATAAGCGGAACGCGCAGAGTATTTTGACTATAAAAATCGCCATAGCCCCCCCCCCCCCCCCTCTACATAAATTATGAACCCTCCCTAAATGCTTCCTTTACTTCAACTTCAACTCTACTTCTACCCAGTCGATGATTCTGACCAAGCCCATGGACCGAGCAACTCTGCCAAACTGTGTTTTCCCGCTGGTATAACGGCACGAGGCGAATGTCTGTATGTAGCTGAGCATCCGTTGGAATCCCAAGGTGCTATCCGAATGACTTGTTCTTTACAAGGCCTCATCCGGTGCCAGTCTACACTAGTGGCATGGTATTACTGAAGCAATGGAGCTAGGGTTCGATACGTACTCGTATGTAGTACTAATGATAATCGGAGGCCCGAAGGGATTTTATTAATGGGCAGATTAGTAGTTGTTAAGGTAAAACGACCTTCATTAATAGTCAGTTGACAAGAAACCCTCGACCAAAACCATTAGTGGATCCTTCCGCTCACCTTATTCAAGCCACGTTTGCATGATACGACACATTGTGTTACGTCCAAGTTTGTTTCATGGCCGCTTCCTCCCCATGCATCATTTAAAACAATACAGTACAATTTGGGTAAACTAAGCAATGTGTTGAGTAAGTTGGCACTTTTTTGCTATTATTTTTATGTTTTAGACTAGTCGTTGACACTCTTGTGGAGTGTAGGCTTTACGGAAAGACAAACAAAGCCTGTAACGTGAGAAATAAAGTAGCTTGGAAAGATTGTTATTGTGGTGCTGGTTAATTTTCGATAAAAGAAATAGAAATCGAGATATTTCTTGCCTTGCGCAATCTGTTGTATTTTTACGGTAATTTGGTGTCTATTCACGAATCAGCAACTGTACCACATATCTGATTGTATAGAAGATTTATGGTTACGTTATGTGACATAAACAGGTGTTACAGAATTATAGAAAAAACGCTGTAATAAATGCTTGGGATTAAGCGAATTCATGGAAACTTTACAGGACATATAGGAACCAGAAAGTTATCAAGGAAAATGTTTTGCCAAATTGTGAAAGTGTAGCGATTTTTCGGCAACGGTAGTGACAGGAATAACAGAAAAATAGAGATTTTAGCAGTTTACAAGAACGTTAGCTAGGCACGGCAGAGCGGTAGTTGGGGTGGTGAAGGAGGCTTCCTTGAATCCCAGACAATAAAACTCGTAGGGAGTATAATTCGTCCATGAATGTTTCCTTTGAGGTCGGCATCATGGCATGATAACGTCAGTATGACGGAGAAATCACGTCATAATTTATGGATAGAGGCCATCTTGGATTTCTTAATCTCCTCAAAACTTAGGGAAACTACTAAAATGGACTCAAAAGTAAAATAAAAGAACGGTAAAATGATCTTAACTGTAAAGTGACCGCGAGAACAGGAGAAAGTTAAAACTTAACGTTCCAGAAGCTTTTGCGACATTGTCAAGTCATTTTTAAAGATTTTCGTATTCCCTATGAACGTGGCCATAATGCGAGAGATGTTGGGGATATTTTGCTGATAATTGTGCGAATTTATGGCTGTTGATGACGTTACAGTTTGTATAACAATAGGCCTTTGGCTAAACGAGCTTCAATCATTTTTCTCATCCGCAGAAATGATTCAAAATTAGTACCCATTTTGCAGACAATTCTGCATCCAAAAATAAAGAAAGAGCTTTAGAAACTTGGTACAAAGTAATTCAAGGGAAAAAAAACTTCGGTTCGATATTGTTACCCTAGGTAAGAAAGTCCAAGCGTCGACTATTAGAAAGGCGGAACGGAAAAAATGAATTTTGATGAGTCAGGTACTCTCACGAGGAAGGAAATAAATAAACAAGTTTTGATGAGTCGGGAACCACTTACAAAGGCCAACAATAAGTCAGTCCCAAAGTGAATGAAATGGAAAGAGAAAAAAAAAGAAAGATAAAAAAGGACCAGGAAAAAAGAGCGTGTTGGCACCGACAAACGAGGATGGTATGATGTATGCAAATCATGGACCCGGTCCATGGACCACTCCTGCAGATCTCTAAAGAGACCAAAAAAAGAAAGCAAGATCAAATATAAAGTTTGTTCAGAACACCTCAGAGTCGTGTTTAATATTTCGATTCGTACTTGGGCTGCTGCCGTTTTGACTGAAAGAACATCTAGGTATTTTCCAGAATTTTCCGGAATTTTTCAGTATTTAGTTTGTGATAAAGAAACAGAGTTTTATTTCTAAAGTAAAGGCCTGAAAGTGACTCTAAGAATCTCGTTTATTTCTTAGTGTGTAAAAGCGTAAAGATTAAGGTGTCAGATTCGGAAAAGGGAATGAAAAAAAAACGCACGAAAATTTGGTGCAAAATAAGCATTTCATAGAAAAAATTAGGCTTCTTTTTATGAAAAGCCTTAAGTCAGGCTTTACATCTGATCACATAGATTAGCGACCAAAATTAGAAACTAAGGTGTTTGACTGTTGCTGCTGAACAAAGGTTGGCTCGGTTTGGCTAGGGTTAAATATGACTACATATTCACTGTTTACCAGATTTATAGCAATGAAAATCCCTTGGGCAGAGAAAAATGAATCAATCAAAATTGATTTAGCATTCCATCTCCAAGCTGCAAAATAACAAGCATTGGGAAACTGTGACGTTTTCGTTGAAAATGCGTTGAACAGTTGAATCTGCCTCTTCGCAGTGTTTATCTCTGAGTTTCTGGCAATTGTTTAAACACGGGGGGAAATATTAACTCGTATTCCACTCTTGGCTCGTAAAATGAGCTCAGGAATCAGATCGTCCACCGGGACGATGTTCTCGGGATCAAGTGATAACTTGAACCTAAAATGAATAAAAGAAAACAAACAAAAACAAACAAACAAACAAATCGAGTTGAGTAAGTAGATTATCAGGGATCTTAAGCACAGACGTTTATGAGGCATGAGTGGAAACAGAAAGTTGAGGCGGTTTCCCTTCTGACGCTGTTTGACACTGTCTTGTCCATAATGCAAGCCACCGGATACCGAAGCAAGAGTTTTTCTAGGCTTTGGTGTGGAGGACAATTAAAAAAAAAAAAAAAAAAAGAACAAACAATCACTGGGGCTCCTAAAGGTCTGTGCTTATAATTCCTTTGTATTCAGTGAATAACAAGCCGAAAATGTATAGAGAAATTCTGAATCTCCCAAATCGCTTGCACCCATAACCTAGAGCACACCGGTAGGATGTCCTAACACCTGAGATGAGGTAAGACTTGTGTCGAGCTGGTGTTATACACGTCCCTCGATTCATACACAGACCGTAGGTCTGATCTCAGCAACTTTGAAAGTATCTCATTTATTATGATGCTTGGTTTCGAAACGAAATGATCTTTAGTCTTTTAAGTACAAGCTATCTTGTTATCTTGTGTCCCAATTAGCATGTATGCCAAAGCATTTTGACACACTAAATAAAGTTATTATTAAGCAGTCACACGATACCGACTTACTTGCGAAGGATCATGGCAAGAGAAACTTTGACTTCTGCTAGCGCAAAGCTCTGTCCAATGCAGTTCCTATACAAAACAGAGACCTAACGCGTGAAATCATGTATCGGAGAAAAACTACGAATTCCTTATCTAATCGTGTCTTATCTCTACTGACTGAAGGTTGAAATATTGACAGAAGACGCTAAACAACAAAATGAGTTTTAGTAGACAACAAAATTATTGCAATAAAAAAACTTGCCATTTTTAGGTCCAGTGCGTAATCGTTGACTATCACTAATTACCGTTCGCCTTTCATTTTCTCCGAGTCCGATTGATTCAAATTGATCACGTGACGTGATAAGCGATAGGGTACTTCTGGCGAAAAACCCGGATGGATAGACCCCCCCCCCCCAAAAAAAAAGCAAAAAATTTTAAAATAGGACGCATTCACTTTTCTAATGCATTAACAAACAATTAACTTTGATCCTACAGTTTTAATATCTTGCATCTTTATTTGTCTATTTCAATTCAACTTTTAGCCTAGAAAGTGAAATTGGTGAACTGTATCAGGAATATTGGTTTGATAGTGTTTGATAGTTTCCCTCGGTCATTATTTTTTCTCAGTAGGCACCAACTTTCTCGGCAACTATCAGCTGGTAGTCCCTGTACAGAAACAACCCATCATTAAATAGTTAACGACGATTAAGCCACTCAGATTCACGCACTGGTAGGGTGAATACCTCCTAACGCTCAAGTGACACTGACTAACGACCAAACTTTAAATAAACAATTAATTGTTTACCAACATGACCAAACTTTGAAACAACAATGCGTCTTTATACCAGGCCAAAATTTTAACCGTGGCAATAGGAAGATAAAAATAAAAATGGTGAAAAATAGTGCAATATAGTTGCCCCGATATTTGTACCCTCGCATAATCCGAGCTCGCCTAGACTGACCCGTTACCTCGAACTACGTACTTCCCGTGTCCAGAAGAACCGCCCAAACTTTGAGTTCTGAGAACAAACCGTAAAAAACCAAAGCTCGGGCACATACTTATAATTATTCACAATCTCTCACGTACCACGTACCTTGGGCCAGCTGAAAACGGAATGAATGCATACGGCGACATGTCTTTTAAGCTTTCAGCAGTAAAACGCAGAGGATCAAAGTTCTACATTGGCACCACAAACAAACAATCAAAACACCAAAATTAATCGATAAAGCGGTTACAGTCAAGGACAACTGCATGTTAATCATCAAATTTTTCACCCAAAATAACGTCACAACGAAAATTTATTCCACCAGTAACTTAAAGAAATTTCAATGTATTTCGACCTTAAAAAGGTTGAACAAAAATTTGGCGATAATGCACACAAAGGAATGTTTGGAACGTTGTAACATTATTTCACTGAATTCGTATAGTGAAAAAAGATGTGGTTTTTTAATGTGGCTTTAAGTGATAGCTTTCTTAACTGTTGGTCTTTATTGGCTGATATACAGGTCGACTGGTTTAGTTTTACTACAGTATGTAAGCGTATATTGTAATTGTTGGTGGTTGGTGGTGCGTTTCCGTCGATCGCCGCAATGTTTATTTATTAAATAAATAAATAAATAAATAAATAAATAATATGGAAATTAGCAGTGGCACATCCACAAAGTGGCTCTTCGTCTATTCTGTCCAGATCGAATTGAAATTTACCTGGAAGGGTACCCGAAGAAAAAACCTCTCGGAGCAAGGACGAAAACTAATAACAAACTCAACCCACATCGGGCGCTGAGTCCGGGAATCGAACCCGGGCCACATTGGTGGGAGGCGAGTGCTCTCACCACTGCGCTATTGTTTGTTCGTTTGCTTGTTTACGACATGTATGACTTAAAGAAGCTCAAACCTCTGGATCCTTCCAAACGTGTGGATTGTGGTGCAGTGCGTATACATTGGTCATCACCCATGACCCTGAGAAGGACAAAAAAAGTTATAAATCGAAGGCTTGTACCTCTGGTCAGACAAATAAGAAATCGTTGTAATATTATCAAACCCTTTCACTCAAAAAGATAGATTTCATCCAAAGAATAAAAAGCTAGTACCAACATATACGGCATAAAAAGAGCTTTCATTTCATTGGTCACACTTTTTTTCAAAAGTTAGAACAAAATATGCAACTCAAAGATTGACCCTGGACGTAAAAGCTAAGGCCTATTGCGACTCTGTGGGACAGAAGTACTCAGGGAAGGCTTTCCTTTATCATTGACTTTCAAAGCTGTTCAGTGTGTATTTACCTTCCGGTACAAGGTGGCCGTCTATTTCATATGTTTTGTCCAAAGAGCGACTGATCATGGGGACTGGGGCGAAGATCCTGGTTGTTTCCTTAATGCACATGTGCAGATACGTCAGCTTGCCCAACTGCTTCCTGAGAAATATAACAGAGCATGTTTCTTTTGAACAAAAGGGGAATATAAGGATTGTGATGACTGGAGACTGAGGGTGAACAGCCTCCCAGTTGTACTGGCTAATTCCTACCTTTTGGGGAGCAAAATGTGAAACGATTTCTTTTTGTGTATGTGAAATGTGGTCTGATATAGAGAAGTGACAGGGGCACCCAACGAGAAAATTTTAGCAAAATACTTGAAATATTATTTTCTGCTTTCTTAGATTGTTTCAGAGCTTTTAAAAGGCACATTTGTGTAAGCTAGTACATATTGATCTGTTCGGCGTTTTTAGCTGAAAAGTTAGGCCGCAGAAAACTTTAGGAAACAGAATCCTATCCGCCGAATTTCCGAGCTGCTGATGGCTCTCCGAAAATGCTGGCTGGCCTTATTTTGCACTCTAAACGACATATTTGACCTTCCGATAAAAATAGGAACTTATAATTTCTAATTGCTACGAAAGTCTGACGTGATGTTTCCTCAAAGAAATCTCTAGCTTTCACTGCGATCAAATCCGAAAATCTCAGGCGATTTTAGGTCTCCCGAACAGATATTCCCCGAACGAACCGTTGGGTACCCCTGAAGTGATCCACGATTTTTGTTGTTTCGTCCAAGCTTTTAATTTCTAAAAATTCAGTTTCGAAGTTTTCCAAGTCGCTGAAAAAAATTAAGTGTGAGGAGATCGACTATTTTTGATTTTTGGTATTTGTGTGCATTACTTCAGATTGAGGCTAAGCCTGTAAAAATGGGGCGATGTCGCAGCTCTTACAAGGTCTTCTCTGATTTGCTGAGAAAACAATACACCAAACAACAAAACAATGGACCCTAGCCCCAAAAACAATAGAGCTGCGTGATACCAAGGTCCAATGAAATTAGAAGTTGTTAAGAGCTGCGGGGCTACTCTAAAAATGTGGCTTTATTATCTTTATTCACCGGAAATAGAACTCGAAGGTAGGTACCTCATGCATGCAAAACGGAACTGTTACAACGAATCATGAAATAAACTTTGATAGCAAGAAAGCAGTTGGCTATGAATGTAGTTTTCATCGAAGGTTCCTTTTATTAAATAATAACAATATTCATTACTGATACAACTTACCAGTCCAGTTCGTCTTTGTCACCATACATTTCATCAATTTCCTGTCGACATTTCTCCTGATGTTCGGGATACCTTGCCAGATTGTATAAAGTCCATGAAATAACTGAAAAGGGTAATAACAAAACAAGCATTTCTTGGGTTTTCTTCCGGCTTGTAATGGATATCGAAAAGAGAAGGATTAATAAGCAAGCTGTGGTACTAATAAGCGAGTCCAGTCGTGTGACGTCGGCGACAACGACGGCAGCGATAACAACGAAGACGAAGCAATGATTATGACGACCATAACTAACAGGATGATTTCAAAAAAGATTTTAGAACCTCTGCAACACAGCTCCCTTCTCATTACCCCCTCCACACCCCCTCCACACCCCCTCGCCACACCCCGCCTGCAAACTAATGTTGTATCAGATTCTATGATTATACATTCATAGGAGGATCATTAAAGTAAGATAAACACCAATACTAAAAGTGTGCGAACTACTTAAAATGAAAATAAGTATTGTAGTCTTCAAAAATCAAAATTAAGAAAACACGCATACCACTGGCTGTTGTGTCGTGCCCAGCAAACATAAACGTCACAACTTCTCCAACAATTTCTTCATCATTCAGGCCATTTCCATTTTCGTCCTAATCGAAATATAATTACCTTAAGTTACCCAAGGAAGCGGAAATAAGTTCTCTAGGAAAAACAATCAAACTGCAACAGCAGAGAAGGCTACCGAGAGGAGAAACCTGTAATTAAATCAAATCTCGTTGGGTAATTCGACAAATTTCTGATCAGTGATGAGCAATCAGGATATGCCAGGGGTACTTCGAAAGGTGTAATGTAATCTTGACAACACCAACAGCATTTCCAACGACAGTTGTGCGGGCTTACAGAAACCATGAGAGTGATGTGATGTGATGTGATGTGATGTGATGTGATGTGATGTGATGTGATGTGCCATAAAATCGTCAACACTATCATCTAATGAAACGTAAAGTAAAGCTTGGGCTCTAGACTGAAACGATTCAGCCGTCATTGTTACATAGAGCATTGTTCATTGTTCATTAGACTTTCATTGAGCATTGTTCATTGTTACAAAGGCTACAAAGGCATGTATTTGTGTCATACCTTAGCCTCTAACGAAATGTCAAGGAAATCCAAATGTTCATTGTTCATTGAGAATTGTTCATTGTTATAGAAAAATACAAAGACTACAAAGAGCTACAAAGAGCTACAAAGGCTACAAAGGTTACAAAGAGCTACAAAGGCTACAAAGGCATGCATTTATGTCATACCTTAGCCTCTAACAAAATGTCAAGGAAATCCAAATGTTCATTGTTCATTGAGAATTGTTCATTGTTATAGAAAAATACAAAGACTACAAAGAGCTACAAAGAGCTACAAAGGCTACAAAGAGCTACAAAGGCATGCATTTGTGTCATGTATTTGTGTCATACCTTAGCCTCTAACAAAATGTCAAGGAAATCCAAATGTTTTTTTTTCCTCAGTTTCTCTTTCTCTGCCTGATGAAAAACAAAATCCGATTGATTCCGTGCAAGAAACACACGCGCTGTAGACTGACACGGTCCAATCTCTCTCTATCTTACTTAGCATAGAATCAACCTCTACTAGAATTACCTATAGCTGCATAAGGGCCACACGGATTTCAATAAAGATCGAGAAGAGATTCAAGCAGCTACTTGTATGAACGGTAACTAAGGTCATCAATATAACACCGCCTCGTTACCAAAACGAGTCTTCTCATCACACCATTGCAAAAGGAAACTCGATTGACTCCCCAAGGGTCACCTTGACATTGCTGGTTGGTTAATAAGGATTCTCTCCTTATTATGCAGAGTTAAAAAATCTTCACGCTTCTGTAGTTGCATGACTTCGAATTCGTAAAAATCAGGGCAGCAATCAAGCTACGCTTCTGCAAAATTTGACGATCCTTAAATGTGGACATACAAAATAAAGCTTCTCGTGTGGTGTCATTCACATGTGAAACCCCCGCCCCACTACACCCCCGCCACCAACATTTTGTCACGTTTCTTGCTAACGGATCCGTGGTACCGATCTATACACTTGGATGGAAAGAAGATGATGTGAGTAGTTATATAGTTGGGGGTACCAGATCATTTTTTTTTCAAAATGATCTGTTACCAAACCCAACTATATATCTACTTTCCATATGATGGAAATTATTTTATGGTTTCTTCTGGGGGGGTATAAAAAGCAGTTTCATATGTTGGTAGGAGCCGAGCAGGCTCGGGAAGTCGTCACTTTAGTGACGAGTGAGGCTCCTTTCAGCTTACTGTGGGTAGAGACGTAGTCTCGTAGGGCACAGTAAGCAATATATGGTACCAGAGCATTTTTTACACATATTGGTTTCATTTTATGGTTTTATTTCATGGAAATCTATATGTTTTTATTTCATGTGGAAACGAACGCATTTTCCATTGCGTGACTTCATACAACAGGAAGTCTAAAATTCTCGGAAAACAGGAAGTCTTGAAATTCTCGGAAAAGCAGACTGTGCTTGCGGAACTTGTATGGAGGCCGACACAGCTGTGTCGTGACGTCACATCTTCAGATTGTATAATGTCCGTAAGCGAAACTATTGATTCCACCGTTTGCTATATATCGTTTATCGTCGAAGCAAGATAATGACACTTTATTAAGCTCATAGCTTCCGAGTTGGTGATTGATGCTTCGAATTGTTTTCATGGTATGATGTATTTGTTTGTTATTAATTAATACATTTTTATAATCTTCATGTTTGATGTCGTTCTTTATTGTATTTTTCTTGATTCCCTTTGCTGTTTTTCCACCTTTCTGGTTGTCTTTTATGTAACTGTACATTTTTGATCGCAAACCAACGAATTCTGTGATTGGTATTCCAGCTGCTTCATCCTTGAATTTACCGATTACCTTCTTGTTTGTCTTATTGAAATATGGAGAGTTTTCTGGATAGTCGCTGTTGTCAAATCGATCTTTGTCATTCCAAAAGTCTTGGTACACATCTTCAGCTTCAATCTCATATGTTAGACTGTCTGTGTCAGTGAATAGTAGTCTAGCCTTATTACCATCATACTTTTCTTTTATGTAGTTATAATGAAAATCATACATTAATGTCTTACTTAGATCAAGAATACACATACCCACATATGCCGGCCTGTTTAGAGTTAGCGTTTCTTTGATCTTATGCACTGCTACCAGATTTTCATTGAATATCTTACTGCTTACATAAGTTGGTTTAGAAGCCATCTTCAATAGTTTTTTCTCATCTGTAATAAGTCTGACATCGACACGCTTTCTTATGTTCTCCATCGTTTTTCTAAATACTGAATTGTTCATTAGCTTGAAGAAGTCTTTTTCGAATGAATTTTTCGCTTGAGTACGTTTTTGTGTATTGAAGTCAATGTATTGTTTAAGCCATGGTGACTGATTGAATTCTAATGCTCTGTGCACTTTCTTTACTTTCAATCCAAGATCAAGATACAACTGTAGATTTCTATAGTGTAGAACATATTTTTCTTTGTCACATAAAGTAGGGATCAGTTTATGCACCAGTCCTGTCGATATGTTGAACTTTTTCTGTATGTTCTTACAATATCCAGACAACATATCATCAGTTACTTTAACCTTTTCCGGTCCTAGAGGGTAGTCGTTATGAAGGTCATGCAACTCTTTGGGGTATTCTAGATCAACTTCTAGTATCAATCCTTTATTACTGTCTTCATTATACTGAGCTAAATTGATTTTATTAATCTGCTTTTCTGTCATCCATCTAAAACCACCAGTTGGTAGGTATTGACTCATAGCCCAACCGTATAAATTATTAGCATCAAGATACATAATGTACTTTGAGGGCGCCTTATCGTCGTATTCTCTCATATACTTGTTATTCGCTTTACCATATCGATTGGCTATATAAGATATACCACCACGCATACCTTTTTCAATGAATTGAAACATGTCTATGTCTGTCATTAGTTCCAATTTGATATTAGTCATCTTCAACATAGCATCCCAAGATAATCCTGGAGATGTAAAGTAGTGACAGGGATCAAGTTTATAATACTGAAGACAGGTTTTACGGAAGTTTTCAAACACGTCAGCTAATAGAAGAATATCAGACTTAAGATATAGATTATGATATTCACCCATCGTTTGTAATTGAAATGTATTCCACACGTTTTGAGCATGGATATAATCCTCATCTGTTATGTGCTCATTATTCAAGATACTAAAAAATTCTTCTTTCGTTGGCAATTCTGTTTTATTGAATTTCTCAAAAGTGTCCATGTAATCATACGGATAGACACCCTTCTTAGCCATCAAATCAAGCTCTCTATTTTTAAAACTTTTGGAGGTATATTTTAAAGCTTCAGTAGGTAAGTTGCTGACTAGTTTATCAAGACTAGAACTCATGAATTGGAAACTGTCAATGAATGTCAGATGATTACCAAGCATGAAAGCCATATATTTTTCCATATTGTTTGGTATAGCATCGATATTCATTTGTTGTTCTTCTCCTTTCTTATTTTTATATGTATGTTTCTTAACAATAGCTCCAATCTCTTGCATTATAAAATGACTGTCATAACCTCTTAGATTATGGAATATAACAGGAATTTTTATTTCTTTTGGATTTATTCTGAGTTTCAGATTACAGTCTTGATGTGCTGAGCCTCTGTATTTGCCAGTAATATGGCAATGATCTCTGACTCGAATGTCTTTTTCAGTATATTTTTTATCGCAGATGTGACATTCTTTTGCTTTTTCGAATTCCTCTTCATCCTCTTTCGTCATTTTCAATGGTTTGTTAAAAAATTTTTTCATTACTTTTTTACAGTATTTTACTTCTTCTAACATATTTTCCATGAATTTATACACAGCCTTTTCACCCCTATATAGTTGTATTGGTTTTGTATGCTTATCATCATAACAACAAACCACTTTATAACCATATCCACAGTCTGTATGTCTTTGGTAGGCTTCGGTGTATGATTTATTACTGTTAGGTTGACATCCATGAATCTTCTCTGTTATGGCTTCAAAATCTGCATAGATAACGAACGGCACTGGTTGCTGATTATGGAAATTATTGAATTTCAGTATATTATTGTCCTTATCAGGCATTTTCACTGCCTGTGTTCCATTAATTTGAATACAGATTTCTTTATGATTGTTTAGAACCCTGTCGGAACTGAAACATTGCAGGCAGTGCATACAAAAATGCTTTTTTTCTTTGTGTTTAGTCTGATTATACTTGAACTTATTAAAATCTTTAATGAGGACGTAGTGATTGTTTTCATTTTCAGTTATCAATAATAAATTCATCTCTCGATCATATTTTTCTTCCGACAAGAATATTGGATATGGCTCTTTGTTTTCATAACAAAAAACATTTATATTGATTTTATTTTGTTTTTCAATTCTGTGATATTGTTTTTTGCTTACTGGAAATTGAATCCCTGAATAATCTAGATTTTTAACATATAATTTATCAGATTTTTTAATTCTTTGTGGGTATTTATCTTGTGGATTTAAATGTCGGATATGACACCATCTGAAACATTCATTATCCTCATTTTTCATGTTTATTAAGCCTTTAGCGCTGTTTCGCAGTTCGTAAGGCAGTTGGATATATGAGGATCCTTTCAATGGCTTGTATTTAACTATGTTGAGGTAATGACTATCGACTGATTTGATTGTCCAACCAGATCCTTCTGATATCCATTGAGCTATCTTATTCAGTATCTGTTGTTTTGATAATTGTAATGAATCAGCGATTTCCATTTGGTTGATTATTGTTTGAGATGTACTATTGAAATATGCTAACTTTTCAACTATTTCACCATCAGACATTTTGCTAAATGTGACTTTCAATGTTTCAACGTATTTCAAGCCTTTCATTTCATTCAACAAAGTTATTACACGATGTTCTATAGCCTTTCTCGTGTTTTGCATTTGGGCTAAGGGGTCTTTATTGTTTTTGATGCTGATTTCATAAGACTTAGTGTAACCTTTTAAAGCTTTGTCTGTTTGTTCTATTTTGGTTCTTCGTGCTGGAACCGGTTTTTTAACTGCATGTTGTTTAGTTCTTGGTGCTAGAACTGGTTTGTAATCATCCATAAACTCTATTGGTGGAAGAATGATGTTTTCTTCATATTCTTTAGCCATCTGTTTGACACTCTTGCGAGGTGTTGGTATTGGTCTCCTTGGTTTGTATGTTCTTGGTGCTGGAACTGGCTTGGTATCGTCAACCACTATGATTTTAGGCTTCTTCTTCTCCTGCTTCAGAAGCAATTTGATAAGTTCCGATTTGCTGAGTTTCTTCAAACTAGCTTTATCCATATCTATATGATTAGATTTTTCTGATTTCATTATATATACTATAGTAAAGATATTTTTTTAAGTGTCTATAATTAGTGCGTTCAAATTTTGTCGAGAATTCAAATGATCCGCGATTGGATCCTTTAAACTATACGAGATGATTTATATTAGTTTTTCAAGAGTAACGTAATTTATAGCATCAAATTCATAACAACTTAGACTATTTATGTATCTCACGCATTCATTACATATTGGAGTTTCTAAATAGTCGAGAAACCGTCTAATTCTTCTTCTAACTAGGATATGAGTTGCTGGTAGATAACATTCTTTACATACCAAAATGTCGTATTTTTTGTCTATTTCATTACTCATTGCTTCTACTTCTCGTCCCAGACGATTGATTTTTCTCATTGTTTTTTCTGATTTCATTATGTATACTATAGTAAAGATATTTTTTTAAGTGTCTATAATTAGTGCGTTCAAATTTTGTCGAGAATTCAAATGATCCGCGATTGGATCTTTCGAACTGTAATTATGAAACATTATTATGCATTATGTCTTTGCATTATGTTATTGAGTTTTTCCCTGAGATTAATTATATTAGTATTTCTTCGGTGCTTATTTGTATTCAAATGACAATGTTTTCCAGCTAGAGTATAATTACGACCAGTATTGCAAACGTCACAATACCACTCTTTATTTAACATGTACTTCGATTTTTGTTGTTTTAAGGCCTCCTTCTTCTCCTCTTCAGTTGAATACTTTTTTGATCTTCCAGGACCTCTTTTATTATTTTGATTCTCCATATATAATCTATAGGTTTTATTTTTAAATAGTATTTTAATCTGCGTTTAAATATAGTCAAGAATTCAAATGATCCGAAACATGAATCTTTGGAACTATATATGAAAGATTATTATGTTAACATATGGTATAGGAGATCTTCAACCTGCTTGCGATCGATTGTACTCAGTAATACGTATACATTGCTCATATTATCACCACCACGTATGATGTAGCGTGATTTAACTTTTTGAATTATAACACCACTATATCGTTCATTAATCATTGCATATCTTTCACTAACTGCTTTTTCATCAAGCTTGTCTAGGAGTTCGTTGATATACAATTTTGTTGACATATCGAATTGTTGCTTGTTTGGATTCATTAACATATTGAGTTGTTGCTTGTTTGGTTTCATTAACATATCATTTTGTTGCTTGCTTGTGTTGATATCTTTCACCGATGGTTCAGGTTTTTTAACGGATGGTTTTTTCTCTTTATCATTCACCGATGGTTCTTTCTTTTTATCTTTCAACAGATGTAAAAAATCTCGATGGTATAATAATATTACACGTTCTACATCATCTCGCCTTAATTTAGAAACCTGAAATTGTTTCTTAACCTTCATAACTTCTTTTTTTAACTCCTTGACAGTGAATTTTTTAAGGTGGGTTTTCAATTTATTCATTGATGACATTATATATATCGTATATATAATTACATTTAATTGAATCAAGAGAATGATCTCGAATTTATAATTCATGTATTTTAGCACGATATTCTAACAAATTAGGTAAGTCACCGACCTTTAACCCATAGTTATAAGGGTAAAAACCATTCTCATGTAACCACTCGGCCTTATTCATTTTCTTTCTGATGATAGGATCATCTAATGCTTCTGTTACTGTTGTATTTATATAATATTCTAGCTTTACCTTTCCATTTCGAAATGTTAATAGATTTTTTCTGATACTACTCAATACTAATCCATTTTCATGAGCAGCATTTTTCAAAGTATTTATGAATGTCTTTCTATCTTTGCTTTTCTCATACCCGGGCATTCCTGGTTCATAATGTGACATCTTGGGAAGACTATCAATGAATATAAAGTGATTGAATTTTTCGTATACCGGGTCATCGGTTGGTTCGAAATCCCATCCAGCACCAAAATATACGAGAGAGTGATTTTTTGTCTTCTTAGTTTTTACAGTTGAACTATTTGATTTCATCTATATTATTACTATATATTTTCTATTTAAATAATTTTTGATCTTCGTTTAAACCTGTTCACCATAGAAGTTGATAGCTCCAGAAATTTGGTGAATTCTTATCTTTGTATGTCAGGTTACCGTTTTTGTCTTTTATATTAGACGCTCTTTTTCGGTATCGCATACGTCTTTTCCAGTCTTGATGTGTCAGATAATCCTCATATCTCTTATCCCCAAAATGAATTTTTTTACCATTTTTAAGAGTTACCATATATTTTTTATTAATTCTGTTGGAGTAATCAAGATCCTTGGCACCATATAAGTTGATGGCTCTATATCTCAATAAGTTGAATTCTTTGCCGGTTACGGTATTCATATAATAAGGTTATATATTCCTGATAGCCAGAAACAATCTGGTTTTTGGCTACATGAGCAAATAAACAGTATATACTGTATCGATTGATATAATATATATTAGATAATTCTCTTTAAACCATTTTATATATCCTTCAAGTCCTTGAACGGTATCCAACTGTTAAATTCATCACTATACCCCTTCCACTTCACCAAAGCTTGCTTCTTTTTATAATCTCTCCGAATGACTTTATCAATTCTGAATACCTCTTGTTTTGCTTTTAATAATTCAGGTTCATAAAAACTCCCTTGAATGTCTTCACCTCTGAGATCCTTTAGTTTGTAAGTTATTGGATTCGTATATTGGATTTTATCAACTGTAAAAACTTCCTCAGACCAATTTGGTGTATAGCCCTTATCAAACACATTCCGTTTATACTTACTTATTCTGACCTTATCACCTATTTTGAATTTCGGTTTAGATGATACTTGCTCCAAATTACCATACAGATTAAAGTAAACAGTCCCTTCATTCTTCTTTTTACTGGCTTCTGTCGGTGTCATCTTTATGCTTGAATGTCTGGTGTTGTTATATTGTTTCACTAATTTGGGTAGCATGTCTAAATACTGTGTATTACCTTGAACAGTAAACTGCTTCCACATTTTGGTTTTAATTGTTCTGTTCCATCTTTCACAAACTGACGACTTTTCCTCATTCTCAGTTGAGTACAATGTTATTTTATTCTTTTCTAAGAAGTCTTTCATGTTTTTGTTGTAATACTCTTTCCCTTTATCAGTCCATAAATATTCAGGTTTTCTACCTTCTTTAAGGATTGTTTTAAAAGCATTCATAACGGTTTCACCTTTTTTATCTTTTAATGGGACGATCCAACCGTATTTAGAGAATACATCTAAAACCATAAGAAGGTATCTGTAGCCAGCGTTCCATCGACTAAACTTTTGCATTTCAACAATATCAGAGCACCATCTTTTGTCAATATGGTTTACAATTACCCGCCGCCGAGTAAAGTTACGTTTTATGGGTTTGTGTAATTCATCAGCTAATTTTTCTTGCCAGTTTTCTTCACTCGACGGCCTTTCCCGTTTTTTGTCTTCCTTTGTTTTACACCGAGACCTAGTTTCTGCTTCGTGTTAATCAAGAACCTAGCTGTTTGCCCCCATTTAGGCATTTCACCATAAGGTATTTCATCTAATGATTTAACCATTTTTTTATCACATTCACCTTTGTTTTTACCCATATCATAACAAATATCATGATGAGCTGCTATTTCATCCACTTTATTGTAAGGTTGTACATACCACTTGGTGACATCTCCAGTGTTCCTATCATACTCTAACTGTTTATCGAGAGGGTTGTATGGTCCCATGTATTTATACTTTCCAGGAGTCCATCCAGCTTTTGGTTTCGGTATTTTCCCAATCATTTTATGGATATCTAATGCACCACCATCCAAATCCTTTCTGTTGGTTTTATACTTTCTATTTGGTCTGATTTTAGTAGATAATTGATCAAGAGCTTGACTTCCAACATTCTGAATCATTGGATTCAACTTATCCAGAGCATAATCGATAGCCTTTTTCTGCAGTTTTGGGTTTCTCAAGGCTTCTGATCCATAATATCTTCCCATTTCAACTGCTTTTTTTCCAAGCCAAGGAATACCATGGTGAATCAATAAATCAGCACCAGTCGATGCTACTGTATCTAGTACGCCCGCCCCTTTCGACGGGCCAACCCGTTTCCCGCCTGTTTAACGAATTTAGTCTTAGTTATTCCACATTCAGCACAAGTGCATTTAAGCATAAGCCTCCCGTTTTTAACCTTTTCATATCGTTCACTCCCGGGTACACATTCTGTGACCCTTTTTTGTTTCACGCAAAATGATCTCATATATATATGAGTTAGATATTTTTAAAATACCGTGCTATAAACCTCTCATTCTTCATTGTATCATGTATATCAAATACCTGAAGAAGATCAAAATATGATTTGCCCTTATTCATCTCACTCAGAAAGTATAAAGTAAAGTACCCACACGTTGTAGTAAGTAAATTTTGTATTTGATTGTTTTGATGAAGCAATGTTAAGTTCTTCTTTTTAGCATGATTGACCATTTCTTGGAAGGGAGGCAAACCAAAGCTATCAAAGTAATTGATGACTTTGTCCTTAACATAAGTAGCTACCCAATGACTCCCTGACATATAACTCGGTTCAAGATTGTAAATGAATAGAGCCTGTCTATGATTGTGAGGAACATTTTCATCTCTTGACAATACATCATTAATTGGGATATTCAGATATTTGCACCATTTAATTAAATCATAATTGCTTAATGGGACATTCTTATGGAATTTGGGTTTTACAATAGAATGTTTAGAAGAGGGACGTTTTTGAATGGTGAGTTTTTGCCTAATAGTAGACCTTTGCCCTTTTTCTGAGCTTTTTTTTTTTTTTTTTTTATTCCCATACCTAATGTTTGATTAGGCCAATTCCCATAAAAAGGTGGAGTTCTATACATTGGGACTAACAAACCACCATCTTGATTGTTAACAGTAGTTGGTTTTGGTACAGATCTGGGTGGTCTTTGTTTTGGTTGTCCTATCTGAGGGGCACCTTTACCAGTCATCTTCTTTATTGCCTCAATAGTTAAAGGAACTCCAATTGATGCAAGAAGAGTACCTAAGAACCCACCCGTTTGTACTTTTGTTGGTTTTATATGAACACCAGAACCTGTTTGTAGAGCATTTAATATATCCTTCTTTTGTTTGGTGGTCAAAAGATGTTTATATGTTATCAACTGATCGATTTTATTTTGTGGTATGAGGAACCCACCGGTTTGAACACCTTTTCCGGACATCTTCTTAACAATCTGAGATGCTCCTTCACTAGCTGCTCCAGCTAAAGCTGACAAACCGATGGTCTTAGCAATAGTGGGACCAAAAGTTCTTCCAAGCGTCAGAACTGTAGACAGAAGAGATCCACCTACTTGCTTTCGAATGTTTGTTTTAGAAAGTTTAATGTCCATTCCCTTTTTCAATTTTCTATTTTTTTCCAATCGCTTAACTATATTCTGAGGTACATAAAGAGTATCATTCCCAGATAGAGAGTCCTTCGTGAGCCTTAGAACTATTGTTTCTCTTTTATGATACGCGTTACTAAGATTCTTTTTCTGGTTTGGTGATAAACTAACTTTGATTTCGTATAGTTGCGTCATATAATATATGTTAGATAAATTCTCTGTAAAAAAACTTATTCATTTAAACTATCATCAATTCGTTTCCAATTGTCTTAACAACAACCTCACTCTCGTAAAATACGATGCTATGAGCTCGGACGTTTGCTGTCGGGGCTACATTGAGACGATAATGGAGAATCAACTGTTTAGGATCTCTTGTCACTACCTCTTTTTGATATGTCAAATCGAAATATATTAATCCGTACAAACTACTAAAATTAGATACATTAAGTTGTGTCCCAGAATTGTAATCGTTTTTACGAAATGCATAACTCATTAGATCATTGAATATTCTAATTTTTGAATCTGCATCGTATTCTAGTTCGGGATAGAACGTGTTGTTTCCATATTCTAAACGACAACTCGAGAGAGAGCTATTAGCGTCAGCAGCATTCAACTTGAAAGTGTCAAACATATACGGACTTCTCTCGGATTCATCATCATTTGGTCCGTCTGTCCGCTGGAGATATATAAAAACGTGTTTAACGTTGTCGATAGCTGGACTGATTTGAAACATATTCTGAATAGCTCTGGTATTTGCTGACTGATTGTAGAGATCTCGCATATATGTCCAGGTTGTTGGCTTAAGAAACTCTGAAACGAAATTACTATACATGCTGTCTTTTGGGATTAATCTAGGGAGCCAAAGATACAATCTCTTTACTACAACACGACCAGCGTCTGTGCCATTTGCCATGTGAATCATTTCACTGTCTTCGTTAAGTGTAAGTTCAAATGTGAGCTGCATCGGGGGCAACATTTTTTCTTCTAATTTTTGGAAAAAACTGTATCGGTTCAACGGTATCATCTCGTTATTCGATTTAGCTCCTCCGCCGCCGTTATTCTGATGAGCCTGGGTTAAAATACGGCGGGCTTCGAATCCTGCGTTTGTATTTGCTGTAGTTCCGTCAGTATCAAGATACCAGAACGAATTCTTTCCAACGGATCTACTAAAATCATCACTGTATTCGAGTAAATTTTTAACATTCGTAATTTTATGTAAATTATCACTCTCATATACTATTTTACCAGACGATTTAATAACAAAATGTCTGATTAGACTGTGAGATCCGTTTATAATGGTGATGCGATCTGCTTGAGCATATCCAGTACCATCTGCCTTTTTTTGAAGCTCTTTAGTTACTTCGAAATACCCATTAAAAAAATCGAACATAGTCGACCTATCGTTGATTGTGAATCTGTAACCTGTCTTTTTCTGGCTTTGATTGTTAGCAGGTTGCTCAATGACATTGTCTAGATGAAATCTGACATATTCATATCTTTGTAATTCATCACTTGTTCTGAAACTCATTTATATGAGTAGTTTAGATAAAATTCACTTTTTATATAAACCATTTCCCACTTGCTAGTCTATTTATAATTGGATAAAATTCACTTTTTAATAACATTTTATCGTCTTAATCCAGTACCAGATATAAGTCTATTCAGAATGGTGTTGTAATCTTCTTCTTGTTTTGGTTTAGTAGGTTTGGTTGGTTTCACGGTTTTATTCATTGGTTGTTTAGTTGAACCGTGTAATTTTCTCATAATAAGCTCTCCGCTTTTTTCAGATACTTTTTTTCCAAGTTTGTCTCCAGCATGTGAAATACCAGATTCAAGCGCCTTTTTAGCAAAAGGTTTTAAAACCATTTCTGGAACTTTACTTAACACCCTTCCAACCGGTTTGAAAATGTTGTCAACAATGATCCCAGATCCTTTATGTTCATAAACAAATCGTCCAAGTTTTGGATGATAAATACGCTTGTATTCATACGACGACATATATAACTATTAGTTAGATTAATCTCTCTTCTCTCTTAAAATCAAACTGAATGAAGTGTCACTATGATTAAGATCTATGATTCTTCGTTTACCGTCGGTGATATAAATCCGAATTTTATTAATCGTATTTTTATTGACAGGATTGAACTGTACTCGTCTTGGCTCTTGTGTGAAACTATAACTCGGGGTGAGAGTTGAGGTACTGAAACTATATATAATATCCGTTTCATCACCATCAACTAGACTTTCGGATATGAGGTCACTATGAATATTGAGGATTTCTCTGTCTTGAGAGAGATTAGGAATGTAATCTCCAACGTTTTCACTACTAGTTAGTATTTTTTTATTGAAACCAATAAGATCATTAAAATTACTTTGAGTCAGATCTAATCTGTAATTTGAGGCAAGTGTTATTATTGTCCTAAATATCGTGTCGTCAAACTCGAGAGTGATAGGATATTGGGGGTTGGATGAGGTCCCTGTTTTTGTTCGTTCTTTGATTAAATTGTCAAAATCAACGTAATTCCAGACTCCAGGGTTAAATATAATTTCCGTCCAATTAGCACCACTATCTGTCGAATATCTTATTTTCTGATTATTTAGTTCTTTTGTCACATTAAACCAAGTAAATGACATCGAAATGATTCGGTTGAGACCGATTTCATATTGTCGATTTGGATCGAGAATTATCGGATTGATGTATTTGATTATGAAATCACTAGGTTTATTACCATTTTTGTTTCTGACTGAATGGGATGATAAGATAAGTTGTCTATCCATTATATGATTAGTTTACATTAAAATAGTTTTTGTATATTTTGTTATATTGCGGCCTGTTCAAAATAGAGTTTTTCAACAAGATGTCGAGAAGTGCAACACCTGTGTTTCTTAGCTCTATGCTATTATTACCGGCAATCATCGATCCGATAATCAGTTCAAGTTTTTTAATCATTTCTGTCGGATTGTTGAAAAACTGGACTTGTCCACCTCTTTTTATTTTTTTCTTCAAACCAGATCCTTTAATATTTTTTAATCTTTGATTGTTGTAATCGATATAATCAGTAAGAACCTTTCTTGTATCTTGAATAATTTTTCTTCGATATTGAGCCTCAGCTCCAGTGATTGAACCACTATTTAATTTTTTAGTGATATAAGTCGAATAGCCACTTAGTTGTTTTCGTTTCTCTTTAGCCTTTTTAAGGGCGTTGGTAAGATAAGATTTCCTCTTTGTGTCATTCATATCTTCTTGTTTGAGTCGTAATTCGACGTCTTCATAATTCGGTATTTCAAGTTCATCCAAAACTTGGTTAATTGCATCCTCCTCGAGAATGTTATAATCAGGTCCTTCTTCTTCGTATTCAGGTGGAAGATCTTCAGGTTCATACATAAATGCTGGATCTATATACATTTGTTTTTCACCTGATGCTAAATCCTTAAGGACATCTTCATAACTTGGAGGTTTTGGAACCAATTGTTTGTCATTTTGTGGTAGAACTTGATTACCAAATAGATCTTCCAATCCATAATCAGGCACTTCATCATCAATAGCTATTCCATAATCTGGAATAGGTCGCTTTTTCTTTGGTAATCTTCTCAATGGCATTTTTGGAGATGTGAGTTCCTTTAACTCAGATGTTATAGGTTTGAAAAGTTTCTCTGCCTCGACTTCACCCATTTTATCAGATATCGTATTTTGTTTTATTGTCTCTCTTACTGTGTTAATCTTTTTACCAAGCTCGGATCGTTTCTCAGCCATTTCTTTCCATTTGAGTAAACTCATTATATCATTTGTTTACATAAAATTTCGTATTTTGTTCGGAAAAATTAGGGTTATCATATATAAAAACGCTCGCATAGCGTGTCGCATAGCGTGTCGCCATGCGATAAAATTGTATAACATAGTATCATATGAAGATTCAAAATTACGACATTCAAGATGATGAAAACAACGATTTTGTTCAATTAAAGAGTTTCATGCCAAACCGGTGTTTTAGGATGCTTGTTTGTGCTCCATCTGGTGGCGGCAAGACCAACCTTCTGCTTGATATGATCTACAGGCTCTTATACTTTGACAAGATATACCTTTATGCTCGCAATCTATCCCAAAGCAAATATAAGTATCTGTTGAAATCTCTTGAACCAATATCAAAAGAGGTCGGTTATGACGTGATAGAAGCAAGTAACGATGAAATCATCCCTCTGACAGATTTGTCTGATGAAAACCAAAAATTAATCATATTTGATGACTATTTGAATACAGGTAAGAAAAATGACGAACGGATACGAGACTACTTCACCAATTCAAGAAATAAAAATTGTTGTTGTATATATTTGAGCCAAAGCTATTATGGAACCGATAAAACAATAAGACTGAATAGTTCACATTATTGCATATTTGATTTCCCATCAAGAAATGAACAATCAATGATTTGTAGAGAATTGGGTGTTAACAAACAGGATTACCAAAAGGCTACTAAAGACCCATTCAGTTTTCTGTATGTTGATAAAATAAGAAAATCCAATGCAAAAAATTTCGATGAAAGAATATAACCCAATAATATATGAGTTATACAAACGGTATCCTTAATCATGACGACCTTCACGGACAAGGTCAGATAGGCCCTAGAGGGTTGCCTGGGTTACCTGGTCCTAAAGGCGATAAAGGTGATAAAGGGCCACAAGGACCCCAGGGCCTAAAAGGCAACAAAGGCGACAAAGGCGACAAGGGCGATAAGGGCGATAAAGGGCCACAAGGACCCCAGGGTAGTGCCAGCGGTTCTGCTGATATTGACATGCAAAATAAGTACAGTATCTTGCGATTGAAAAGCAACCCATATCCTGTCCGCGGCGATTTGACAAAGGCAATAAGCTATCAAGATATGAGAAATATCTTTCTTTCAAAAAAAGAGGGTGGGCAAATGGAAGCAAATATTGATATGAATAATAATACAATTTTCAATGTGAAAGACCCCACACAGGCAGATCATGCAACAAATAAAAAATATGTCGATAACCAACTTGTGAAAAAATTGGATAAAGGAGCTAAAATTGATATGAAAAATAAATCAATTATCAATCTTAATCTTCCAACAAACAAAAGAGACGCAACATGTGTCGAGTTTGTTAACTACAGACTTAGTGAAACACAAAAAAATTATCTCAAACTTGATGGCACAACAAGTATGTCTGGAAATTTGAATTTAAATAACAATAAAATTATTAACTTGCAAACCGATTACAGAAATTCGAAATCCGCAGTTAATGTTGATTTTGTGCAAGAAAAAATAACAGATTTGAGAAATCTTGTCACTCAAAAAATTCATGAATCTCAAATTATTAATTCAGGACAAAAAAGAGACGCCTTCAGATACTTAATGGAAGACACTGATGAATCTTCGAGTGAAAACAATATCGAGGTTTTGGGTATTGTTGATTTTTCCAATTCTCCACATCAAATTAATAAAAAAGCTTACCAACTTAAACTCTTGTTTGAAAAAGGCTCACCCAACCAGTACCAGTCACGCCTCGGTTTTAACCTTTATAAACTTCCAGTCGGTTACTATACTTTGGTCGTTGAATGGTTTCCGCCTGAAATGAGTGAGTTGAGTGTGGCAGTGCAAGGCACTACGATTTCAATTTCTAATTATGCAACAAAAACATTCGAAAACTACACCAAAACAGTTATCAATTTTCACAGATGGGGTAGCTCACCTCCACAATTTATTTATTTCGATCTACACGGTACAGTTACTTTTCCATCACTTTTAACAATTGGACATCTTATTGTCTATGGTGTTAAAGAAACACTTTCAAACGTTGACCCAAGTGTCTATGACACCGCTTTTGTTATTGAAAATGGCAAAATGGTGATGGAAACAGATATTTCTTTAAACGGACATCGTTTGCGTGGTTCCGTTCATTACATAAATGGGATTTTGAATACAAAAAATGGGAACACATTTTTATTAAACGGTTGTGACAAAATAATCATTCCAAATCATAGCCACATATTAACTATAACAGTGCTCTATTTCAAAGTCAAAAGACGATATACGCCTATTTCTTTAAAAGTAAAACACAGTGACCATTTAACTCAATCAATCACTTACACTTCAACCAAAGCAACTCGATCACAAACAATAATCATTAATTTAGTACTAGTATTCGGTCATTTGGGTATTGAACTGGGTTCAGTTGTAAAAAATGAAGAACTCTTACTGTTGATTGAATATAGAGTGCCATAAACATTTTTACATTTATTATATAGCACAATTCGGGATATATACACATTCAAAGCTGACCATATCCCAAAAGAAATAAGCGTTGAGAATTCGATGAAGAAGATAATGAATAATCTAACATAAGGATATATATGAAAACAGCAACTTTAATCATCGAAATCATCGATAGTATCGAGAAATTGGTTCAAAACATCAGAAAATTATACTATAGTATTAAATTATCATTCAAGAAGAAAAAAAATGTAACCGTATAATATATGACAAACAATATTTTCAATTGGAATCATATATCAAGTGATTTGACTGAAGATCAGATAGAAGAGCTAAAATCGTATTACATAACATATCATCGGAAGTGTTGGGCTTATAAACAAGCTGCAAAACGTTTCAAAAAGTGGAAATTACTCGGCGATTCATTGTCAATCATTTTCGCAACGGGCGGAATTGCATCTGCAATAGCGACATCTGGCATATCTCTTGTTGCTATCTCAACAGCCTCAGTAATTATTCAGAGTTGGATGAAACACAGAGATCTTGATCTCAAAATACAAAATTGTATACACGCTTACCAAAGTTACCAGCATTTGTTAAACATAATCAAAGATACCATGAGAGGTGGCGATTTTCAACCGCATTCTCTACACATAATAATGAACAACGTAGATAATTATGTTACATACAATAGTCCCATAGTTGACAAATTCCTAGAAAAACATGACAAATATTTCACTCATCAATGATCTCTTTCATCCTATCACCAATAAGTGATATAATTAGATTCCAATATCTTTCATATGAAGCCAATGTTTTTTTCGATTTACTGATTGGAATATCAAATGGTAAATTCATCATACTTAACACTTCACGTAAAATGAAATTGATGTTAATCATTCTTTTCCGGTTTCCATTCACTTGGGGAAGAATCTTACCTATTTCTACAAATACTCTATCGATCTTACATTTTTGATGGTGTGATATTTCTATATTATATTTTTGTTCAATATCTAGAATCGTATTATTTATATGATACTCACGATGGTAAATAGATTTCCTCTTCAGTTTATGTCTGTTCTCATAAAAATTAACATACTCTACTGATGATTTATATCCTTGAACAATACCACAACTTAGACATGCTAACATCCCATCGTCGTTAATAATATACTGATTATCACAGCATGAATAATATTTCACTAAACGATCTTGTGGTTTTTCATTAGAATCTTCCAATTTTTGGTCACAAAAAGGACAAACAGTATCTCCTGATTCTTTCAGTTCATCATGTAATTCTTTGTTACAATTCATTCTATACTATTAGATGAGATATTTTTTATGTTACAACATTCTTCCACACAATGGAATGCATTTCAAACGACTTAAATATTATCTAATTCATATATATAAATGTCGTGGAAAATCATAAATCGTGAAGTGAAAATAACAACAACTTTAAGGCATGATGATGGACGTACAGAAACAACTGAAGATTTCAAAGCTTATTTCGACAATTTAAAAAAACCTGCGATAGTATATAAGAAATTCGAATTCAGAAATCCTGATGGTAAAATTGATATAGACAGATCATTTATTTTCAGACAAACTCCTCGTTACGAAACTAGTGATGAAGAATACACTGACACGGAATCTGACACAGAATCTGACACAGAATCTGACTCTGAAACTAAAAAATCTAAAGGTATCTCATTTCTCGCCATTCTCGCCGATTATGAATCTGAACATGGATACGTCCCTGAATCTGTTTCCGAATCTGACTCTGAATCAAATCAAAGAAACATATAGATTGGAAAATGCGTTTGTTTCCACATGAAATAAAAACATATAGATTCCATCATATGGAAAATGGTCTGGAAAATGATATGGAAAAATATATAGATTGGAAAATGTGTTCGTTTCCACATGAAATAAAAACATATAGACTTCTTGTATTATGTCACACAATGGAAAATGTGTTCGTTTCCACATGAAATAAAAACATATAGATTTACATAAAATAACTACCATAAAATGAAACCAATATGTGTAAAAAATGCTCTGGTACCATATATTGCTTACTGTGCCCTACGAGACTACGTCTCTACCCACAGTAAGCTGAAAGGAGCCTCACTCGTCACTAAAGTGACGACTTCCCGAGCCTGCTCGGCTCCTACCAACATATGAAACTGCTTTTTATACCCCCCCAGAAGAAACCATAAAATAATTTCCATCATATGGAAAGTAGATATATAGTTGGGTTTGGTAACAGATCATTTTGAAAAAAAAAATGATCTGGTACCCCCAACTATATAACTACTGACGTGGATTCAAGATTCTGTCGAAGGAAGCGACACCACAAAAGAGAATCGCGGTAGAAGTAATACATACGTTATCTTGAAGAGCTTTTCTCCTGGCTTTAACAATCCCATCTGCCTTGGCGTGAACGAAATTACAGTTTTTAAAAAATTTCATTCCATCTGGAGTCAATTTATAGACTTCGTCGGCGTGAATAAGGGGATTCCTAAACAGAAAAAAAAGAACTTAGTTTCTGACACTTATGTTGTTTTAACATATGAGAAAAAGTAATCAGGACAATGGCGGATTAGAACGTGCAATAATCAATTATCTTACATAAGTCTGTCCAGAATCTGGCCTGACGCCTCGTACACAACCACTATGTATGGATCCTGCTTTCTGAGGGAAAAATAGGTACCATCATGGTTATTCTATTTTTCTTGTCACGAAAACAGGAAATTTCATGTGTAAAATAATGAAAAACAGAACTGGCTCCATAGGAAAGTACTACTGAAGAGCATGTCTATGACTGATCACACTTTAGGATTTCATACACAAACGCAAAAGTGAGAAGCACATTGGACATTGTACAGCATATTATTAAACAGCACAGCAGAAAAGTACTGCTCGATAGCTTTCGTTTGAATGGTCACACTTTAGGATTTCATACACAAACGCAAAAGTGAGAAGCACATTGGACATTGTACAGCATATTATTAAACAGCACAACAGAAAAGTACTGCTCGATAGCTTTCGTTTGAATGGTCACACTTTACGATTTCATCCACAAAATCAAAAGTGAGAAGCACATTGTACAGCATATTATTAAACAGCACAGCAGAAAAGTACTGCTCGATAGCTTTCGTTTGAATGGTCACACTTTACGATTTCATCCACAAACGCAAAAGTGAGAAGCACATTGGAGATTGTACAGCATATTATTAAACAGCACAGCAGAAAAGTACTGCTCGATAGCTTTCGTTTGAATGGTCACACTTTAGGATTTCATCCAGATGGACTCAAAAGTTAGGACAACCGTGTACAGCATAGTAAACAGCATCAAAAGAAAGTACTGCTAAGTAGCTTTCACTTACATGGTCACACTTTAGGATTTCATCCCTCCCGCCTTTTGTCATTTTTGTGTTTTTCGTTTTCTTTTTCCCCCATTAAACAACATAATTTAATGTAAGCGATTCATTATACTCACTCCTGAGTTGTCTGGCAGTCGCTTTTGTAACTAAGAGAACACTTGAGAACGGAGTCTAACGTCATCAAACTCACGTGATGGAACAATTCTACCTCAGCACTCTCTTGTGATGACCACTTTTCCTGTGACAAAAGGTAATACATAAGGGATTTGCGCCTTGTTTGTGATTAGGTGGGATAACGTTAATTGATTGATTGATTGATTGCTTGTTTGCTTGGCTGATTGATTGATTGGCTGACTGACTGACTGACTGACTGACTGACTGATTGATTGATTGATTGATTGATTGATTGATTGATTGATTGATTGATTGGTTGATTGATTGGTTGATTGGTTGACTGACTGACTGATCGATCGATCGATTGATTGATTGATTGATCGATCGATCGATCGATCGATCGATCGATTGATTGATTGATTGATTGATTGATTGATTGATTGCCGGGAGGTAGTTACAAAGAGGTTTAAATGCACAGTGTTTACCACTATTATTCGTACCAGAAGAACATTAGCAGACTCCTGGAAAACTCTGACGTATGGTTTAAGAATTTCAAAGTGAAACGCTGGAGTGAGAAGCCTTCTCATTCGAAACCATTTGTCACCTTCAGATGTCACTAATCCATCCCCTGAAAACAGAAAAACAACTCATCATGTGGACGACTCCCTGACCATACAAGAGCAATCGCACGATCTGATTGGTTTCTACTACCGGGCTATTTATTATGTAAAACCCTTCCGACGGCTGGTATATCGGAGGATAATGGCCGAGCCTGGATAGGGAATCGATCCGAACTTCTAGAGCGGCCAAAGGACTGCGCTTAAGTTCCCTAATAAGCAAGCACTCACCGATAAAAGGCCTAACAAGGTTATACACAAATCTCTCCTTCGGTGCATTGCTTGACTGAATCACTTTAACGGTGTCAGGATGGCAAACGACAACCGCTGACCTCACAGGACCGAACCACAAGCGGTAACAAGTCCTAAACTCAGTTGCGCACTTGACGTGAAATTTGAGACCGGCTCCATCAAACCTCGCCTGCAGACAAAACGGTTGAAAATCGCAGTCAATAGACCTTTTCACTATCCTTCGAAAAAAGTTAAAGACCTTCTCTTCTAGTCACATAAACTTTTTTTTTGACTTTACAAGTTTCAAGTTACTTTGATAATAAGTTTACAAGTTATAATTACTTTGACAATAAGTTTACCAGTTGTAATTTTCTCACTTGCAGATTCTACTTAGCTGCAGTTTAAAGCTTTCCAATCCTTTCAGTTTTGCCACCTCGTTGTTCTTTACAAACGCCTGCAGCACATTGTATGTCTCCGCCCAGATGAATAAAAAAAACGACATGTAAAGCTGGGGCAAACCACCAAATACACCGAGGCTTCCTCGGAGGTAGCACTGTGATCGATTAACGTTCACTACTAAACTTTCCCTGATTGGTTTTAATCTATTGTGTGACGTGATACTGTTTTTCCAGATACTATCAGGCGATTAGGTCCATCCAGCGAAAATACCTGGATGAACAGGCCTCGGCCGCAGAAAAGTCGTGCCTTCACTGTTCTAATTCAGGTCTTTTTATTTGTACTTAAATCTTTTATCTTTTTGCGTGTTTTTTCCTTCAATTTTTTTTTTGCCTTTTGTTTTCAACTTCAAACTTTCTCTTTAAAGGTGAAATTGGCAAGCTGTAAATTCGAAATGTCAGACTAGGTTTTTGTTGGAAGAAAATCTAGTGGTGAACGATAAAAACAAACGAATGCTTCTGTCTAGGGACTATTGATATGTTTCCCAGGGAGATTTGATGTTCATAGCACTAGTATAGCTAATATGTATGTTAAGCCAAAAGTAACACAACGCAAGGTGTGAGGCAAGACTTGCGATGGGTAGCCAAACGGGCTCGCAAGTAGACTCAAGTTCGGCGCAAGTTGACAAAAACAGCCATTTCATTGCAGCCTTATGCTCGCCCGTACTAAGGAAAATAATAGTAAAGGTGTTGTTACACGTAACAATTTTTCGAGCAACTTGTCTCGCAAAAAAAATTTGTCGCTAGTTGCGCGCGTGACTTTTACGTGTAACACAAAAATTTGAATCGTTTTCTACTTTCTGCAACAAATTTCTTCAAGTTGTACAACAAAACTACGTATAACATGGTTCTTGCACACTCTCTATAGTCAACCAATTACAGCCCAACGTCAGTTTCTCGAGACAAGTTGGATGGCAATTGCAAAGTGTAACATTGTCCGTGCAACTTGCAACAACTCTTTTTTTTTTTTGCGAGACAAGGTGTAATAAAAATTGTTACATGTATCAACACCTTAAAACAAAGTTGCGTTACTTGAGTTACGGGAACGTTGCGTGACGCCACTAAAACGGCTGCGTAGGAGACTGCTCGAGTTGGGGGATCAAACGGTTAAAATTTGCGATCACTTGCCTGCAAATTTGAGCTTGATCGGTGAACGCAAGTCATCAAAAGCCATCACAAGTACACGCAAGTCATGACCAAACATCAAGTTTCCCGAGTCAACTATCAGCCGCTAGTCCCTCGACTGAAACACTAATTAGATAGCATCGACCCAAGGGGGCATAGCAATACTCTTAGTTACCCATCTTCCTTCCTTCTTAGTAATAGAAACTATGCAAACCGCTGCTATGCTCTAATTAAACTACTAATTTTGTCTTATTTCCTTTCCTAAACCCGGAATCCGGCCATAAATATGCTTAATTCTGCAT
The DNA here is from genome assembly GCA_964030785.1 of Siderastrea siderea. Lineage (NCBI taxonomy): Eukaryota > Metazoa > Cnidaria > Anthozoa > Scleractinia > Rhizangiidae > Siderastrea > Siderastrea siderea. The sequence continues at coordinate 11,840,937 of OZ034976.1, read as the reverse complement.
GAAGCTATAACCTTTTAGCGACCCACCCTATCGACCACCTCCAAGATTCTCTAGGTGGTTAAATTATCCGATAATGAAAGTTGGCTTGAGGTAGACCTCTATAGTTCCATAAATCAAGTGAGGGGCTACGCAAATCTGTGGACCAGAAATCAGCGAGCAGCTCTACAGATTTCTATAACCTAATATAAAACACACCGATTATCCTAATTTAGTAGGTTCGACCTTGTGCACTATCAACTTCTCATAAATTTTGAAAATCTTGTTGTTATAGAATGTTGTATCCTTTCGATTCAGCGGAACAATCAATGGTAATAAATCTCTTTCTCTTGTAGCCTAAAATTCTCTCGCAATCTTTTTTTTGCGTGTTGTTCTGTTCATTCAATACCGGCTGCGACACGCCATATTGTTCTCTTTTCAATCTAAACGCCACCTCAAAGCAAAGGTTTTAGACCATTAAAACCGAAAGTCGCGAAACTTTTTATGACTTTTGATAAAGCTTCGATGTGGTTATTAGTACCTCAGCGTTCCTCAGAACTTTGTTGGATAAATCAGCGAGAAAACCCTCAAGTCGCCGAGAATGATTTCTTAAAATTGTCCACTCCCCTGTGTGATAACGATACTTTTTAAATTTGTAACCTATTATTCCCAGAATGTATAAAATTTGTTTTTATTCTTTGCAAAATCATCTTCTAAAAATTCAGCTCCTTTAATTTTTCTCAACATTCTTCCGGTACGGTTTCGGCAAACGTACCACAAATATGCTAAATCCCGCATAAGATAACCTTTTGGCGCCCCTGGCTTTCTACAGACCACCTCCAAGATTTTCTAGACTTTTAGATGTTCGGTTTGGAAAGAAGATCTATTGCTGAACTGCAAGCTAAAAATATCGTATAAACGTGAAATTCCCAATTTTGAAACTTAAATCTTGTTTTGAAGCAAATATAGAGTAAACAAATCCATACTTAACAATGAATCAGCATAAAGCTCTACAAAACTGTGTAAATTAAACGCTAAAATTAACACTATGATTAGCATATTTGACCTTATACTGCCGATTAACTTCTCTCCTCTAGTTACTGGAGGATTTCAAATGTATTTGTTATATTCAGCACCAAAATGTGGTAATAAATCTCTTTTCCTACGGCCTAACAGTTGTTTATTTTAATGCTAAGGTAAACTGTCCGATAAGAGACCATCACCTCGATTTACATTATGGATACACCGTTTCGATGACGGATTGGAATTCAAAAGGTACCTGGGTACATTTTAATTCCAATCCTTCATTGAAACGATAACTTGTGACCATTTGACTGAAACTCGCGAGCTGTACTCTGTTGTGGTGCTGTTCCTCCTACAACATTCCTCAAGTTGGCATTACTTGAGAAGTTGTAAAATTGCTACTTTGGCAGAGACTTGTTGCCATAAAGGATTAAAACTTACATAATCGATGTGTCCTTTTAGCCAGTGGCCGGGTGGTCCGGGAATGCCAGCAACCGATCTTGCAGCAATGCTCCTCTGCTGAGCACAGCCGATCAAGAAGTTTGCGAGGAACGCGATTCCGACAGACGCAGCCACAATTAACCAAAACGAGGAGGATTCGAAAGTAAAACTCGACACGTAATCGGTTATCAGATCCATTTTGGGATGCAGATGGTACGCAAATCGAGAACAATTGAATGCAAGATGGTTTTTAAAGCCTTTGAATTTCTTCTTCTTAAAGTAACAGCTTATAACCAGCGCAATTTGCGTGCGACGTAGATATTTCAGTCGAGTGCCTCCCTATGGAGTGGCCAAACTAGCTTCTGTAAATATACTCCCTTGACCTAAATAAAGTGAGGTTACATTCAGTGATTGACAAGCACCGTATACAACGTCAGTTTGTTTTGGCTAAGGCGAGTCATTGTTTGCTGTGCAATAGTTAAGAAGTAAATTGATTGGTCTCCCATTCTAATACAAATAGGGCTTTGACCCGAGCGATTGAAAAAGATTTAATTATAAGTTTTATCCCACGACGATGGTCTAAATGGCAAGTAAATTTAGAACGGCTGTTGATTACAAAACTACGAAATTGCACTTTGCAAAATATTGAAATAACAACAGCACCATTGAAGGAGAGTACTGCTTAGTAGCTCTCACTTGAATGATCACACTTAGGATTTCATCCACAGACTTAAAAGTTAGAAGACGAAATTACAGATTACAGGAAAGTACTACCCAGTAACTTTTACGAATAGTCATTACACCAAATATTGTTGGAACCTACAATCCGGCTTGTACAGCACAATACATAGCAACACAGAAAAAAAGACTAATTTTTACCGTTTGTTTGAATATTCACACTTTAAAGTTTAAAAGTCAAAACTACAATTACTTGAACACTGCTTGAATCTCGCAAGAGAAAGGCTTAATGCATTTTGGAAATGAGATATTTTGATAAGATGGGAGAGTTGATATGTGGAGACAACCAAATTTGTGATGGTTTCTTTATGTTCCCACAGGCGTAGAAAGATGGACGGAAACCTCGTGATAAGTAAAGGCGATGGATAAAATTACGTCTCCGAGTGAAGTTTACAAAGAAAGACCAAGAGTGAACACCAAACCCAGTTCTCGCCAAAGGCGAACGAACCACACACTGCGGATAACTAATATGCGTATGCCACGGATCCTTCGATTTTATTTTTATTCATTTCTTTAATGTGTTTTTTAGTACACCGTGTACTTTTTACCTCTACTTGTAAGAAAGATTAATCAACCTGATGCAAGGACTACATTGCTAACTGTAACAGGTTGAACAAAGATGTTCGTTCCCGTTGCTGTTTCGGAGGTCACTTGGACGACCATCTTCGCCCAAGCTGTCACAGTTAGTATTCGTCACTTTCGTGCATCAGGTTTATTTTGTTAATCTGACTTTGCAAGTTGTTTTTTTTCAAATGAGAAAGAAAAATTACATTGAAAAATACACTATGCGCTCGACACTAGATTTAATAGGTTGAACAATGTTGTTGGTTTGTGAGATCATGCATTTGGACGTTTTCGGCCATTTTTACTTCACTGCTTCATTTCTTGGTTACTCAAATAAACCCTAATTTAATTTAGGGTTGTTTTAACTCCGAACACTCGCTCCAAATCCATCGGGGGTTCAATTAACTCCAGTCCTTAAATGCAGTTATTCTTACTCTGTATGGAGTTAACTTAATTCCACTACCACAGTAAGTAACTCGATCTTTTGGAGTTTTGCGCCTAAGGACGCCCGGGGGTTTTCGTCTTCACACAAAGACCGCAGAAAGAGGTCCGAAGATTATCGGAAGGTTCCGAGATTGCCGAAGATTCTACGTTCAGCAAGCTTAAAGCAAGTAAGTACAAACGTTACGAAACAGGCTCCTCTTCTAAAATCACTGAAAATCCACCAAAATCGTCCGAAGGTTTCCGAATATCATCCGAATTGTTCCGGAGATTGCTAAACATCACCCGAAATCCCCCGAAGTTTGCCAAACATCATCCGATAACCGAAGTTCTTCGAAGATTGCCCAAAGATGTCCGCAGATCACATCAAAAAGTCACTAAAACGAGTTCACCAGAAAACGTTTCGAGATCACAGTTCACGCTGTTGAGTCCCTTATCTACTCACGAAACACAGCATAAATTGTCGCAACAACATAGAGCGAAGGATTGCGATAGGTCGCTGTGGCGCACCGGTCAAATCTTTGATCCATCACACATCGGCTTGTAATAGCCATTCCTTGACTCTGCAAAGGCCCCAGATAAACCACACAAACAAACTTGAATCTATTACATCCCAATCCTTTGACGCATTCTTTCAGTTCTTTGCTAGCTTTCAACACCAGTTCTTTGCATTTTTCATGCTCGTATTTCACGCCGTGGAAGTAACGATGCAAAATATCTTCGGAAAGTATTCGGGCTCGTTCGGAATTGAACGTGGTGTCAGGAACCATCTTAAAGGAGTTCTCCAGGACCGGAGTCACCGTGTTACCACTGAAGTCCTCTTCCACTGCCAGAAGAACTGATGGTGGCGGAGATGATGGGCGGCGTCTTCCTGGTTTTTTGAGAACTCCACGCAAAGGATATTCTGCAGAACTATCTCGTCTATCCTCCACGGACGAGCTCAGGGAAGTTGCCATGTCGTCAGACTAATGGGAGATTCAAAGAGTTCTCGAAACAATGAAACCGAATGTTATTTAAGCGAAAATAGGTTTCAATGATCTTAGGAACTTTAAGACTCTGTTGTCTTTAAAGAGTCGATCAATGAGATTTTGTACTGGTTTAATCGACTGTCCACGTTTTCGTAATGTAGTTCATTCAATGAACCTCGAAATTACCCTGTAATACTTTATAAGTGCACTGACCACGGAGAACATGTCCACAATGTTCGTGACGACAAGTTCATTACACATCAAACTTTTGTTTGATTTGGTCTAGTGCTCAGTTGCACGGTAAACACGTTAATGGGGCTGAATTAAGCCGCTCAGAGCCTTGATATCAATTCTCATTAACTGAAAGCTTTTGAAAATCCCTCTTCTCTTTCTGAGAATGTTCAAGTTTTACCTTGAACAGAATGCCAAAATTTTCCTCGCAACTTATAGTGATTGACAGATTTGATTCAGTTAATGGCAACACTTTAGAATTTTCATCCAAGATTATTTATAACATGAATGATAAGAAACACACCACTGGAAAGTCAGGTAAATAGCTCGCGCTGACTTCATTCACAGAATTGAACTAAAATAGTAGAGCCCATTTTACAAAGCATAACTGAGACAGTACCACCAGAAAAGTATTGCTCAATATCTTTTATTGCATCAAGTCAGACTTAAGGAATTGATCTGCCTAGACTCGACCAACTTTTACAGCATTACAAACAACACCAGATAAAAATTCTGCCCATCAGCTTTGACTTGATCCACGAATGATCACGATTTAGGATTTCATCTGCAGACTCTCTAACCATGAAGCAAGGTTTGTATACAAAGATGGGAGGGTTCATGTAAGTTGTGAGAATTTGGTCTGACAGAATAAAATCCCGAATTGGTAGTTCTAAAATCCTACTACTTTAAATCAGCCTGACTGAATGCACTTAGATTGTGAGGAGAAATTAGCAGTTCATCTTCCGCTTCAAATCCCTCGACACTGTGTTTCTAGGTGAAACAATCTTTAGTTTTTAATGATGTAAGAACGTTTGGTTTAAAGTGGCTTTACGTTTGAGCACTTAAACAAAGGGCATGTAATCCCTTTGTGAGTAATTGAAAGCTGTCTGCTTTTGGAAGGATTAATGCCAGCCAGTTTTGTGTGTTTTTCGTGTTAAGCACAACAATCAAAAGGAACTTAAAAGTTTGTTTACTACAACTGGCGAAACACGGAACCTGTATTTCCTCGCCTTTTAAGCGTAAGACAAGGCTCAGTCACGTCGAAAGCCTCCTTCTCCTCTCCGTATATTGCCTCTCGTCCTGTTCCCTTCTTCCCGAAACCATCAGAACTCGCGGTGGAACGACTGTTAGTACCTTTCATTTTTTTAAATCACTGATTAAACACCTAAACTAGCTACTGTTGATTACCTCTTTTGTATAAAAGACTACTTTTAAGTTGTCTTCTAGCTGTTTTTCAAAGCGGTCGAGTCTTGGTGCAGAGCCTTTCATGTGAAAGTACGTTTCATTTACATGCAGATAAAACTGACATGATATTCTCATATGAAAGGTTGTGCACTTAGCCTCGCTGTGAAAAAGAAACACAAGACAACTTGGAAATGGCCTATTTGATTTGCCTAACACTATCAGTGTACCGATATTATTGCGGGGATAAGGTAAATAAAATAAGCAGGTTGTAAAAGTTTCACTGAAATAAGTTAATAACAAGGTAATCGGTTTGGACATGGTGGATTATAATTAAAAGTACACACAAATGAAAAATCACCACAGGAAAGTGATACTCAAGAGCTTTTAATTGAATGGGCTAGGGCACGGAAGAAATATGTAATGTTAGCTGTATCGAACCATTGCTTTTTCTGGCCCAATTGCCGTTGACACCCAACGACAACAGCACACCCAAACGGGAAACGTTTGGATGTCCTGTGTTCATTCGGTGTGTGCTGAAATTTGCCACTGGCAAAAAATAAAGTTCGGATAAATGGGCGTTATTCAACTACCCTAAAAAATGTAATTATATCTTGCAATCAGTGAGCTGAGTAGAACAGCGGTTTACCGAGATGACTGCTCAGCCAGGTATATTTACATGAGGCGAGCCAGCCCGCCTGCAGCTAAATTTAGAAGCTGTCGTGTGAAACGATGGCTACATCAAAGAGCATGAATCGAGTGTTTTTACTTTCGGTAATCCATTATTTTGGTGTATTATCGTCAGTTTTACGTGGCTTTGTAGTCTGATTAACATTTATGTGTTATATAGAAAAAGAAATATCGATCATCTGGTGAGTCATTTTGCTCTGAAGCGAAATTTAGTGACAAGAGAGGGGGGTGAGAGACTATGCGCCGCCTGTAAATTTTTCAGAATTTCTTTTTTTAATTCAATCAAACGCATTGCGAATGCGACGTCTTTAAAGTTGTGACGGCTCAGTTCAGTCAACATTTTAAAAAATCCTCCAAACTAAAAAACAAGAAGCAAAATTGGTCAAAAGACCAAGATAAGGCGCGGCGTACAATACGTGAAGTAGAAGTCGTGCAGGCCTTCCAACCCATTTTGTGGCTGTGTCGGTCGAATACGGACACTATCCCTTCAGTCGTTTCCATGCCTCATGGATTGCTTTCTTGATAGATATCAATATTCTGCTATGCTGCTGGTTCCAATTCTGCTTTATTCTTTCGCGATTTTCTGAGCTTTTACGGAAGCTGGCGGGGGGAAAAAGCCTTCGACCGGCACTATAGTGCTTCTCTCCTTTCGGTCCTCCATCCAAAAGCATGAAAACAATGCCAAAAAGTCCCGATTTCACAAATTGCAACTTAATGGGAACTACGTATCATTAATCTATAGTTCTGCGAAGGTTTACGGCAATATCGAACTTAACTGAGCACGATGCAAAGCGATTAAAAGGTTCGATATAACTTATCGCGTCTTTTGAATTTGCGACATCCTGTCGGAAAATCAAAGTATGGAGCATGCGCAGTAACCGGATTGTGTTCCTTTAAGAATGAAAAGAAATAATACAGCGTAGACCAGTAGGCCAAGTTTACCAGGAAACCTTACCGATTGTTTGAACAATTTGCATAAGCTGAGCTGTGATTCTTTGGCTTTTGAAGTATAAAGTTGCCTTTTTGGACCCCTACTATCGAATATTCCTGGATCCGCCCCTGTCAACCCAAAGAACTGCTTAACTGTTGACTGTTTGATTCAGAGTACACAATCCTCGCCGCTCGGCTGGTTCGAGGTGTCTGGCCATCGTGACGTCACGAGGTAAAAAGCGCGCGAGTTTGCCGAGTCTTCAAAAATGGCGCTGGCAACTATGTTAGAGTTCGGGCTACAAACGTATTTTTTGTGCTATTAAGGTTTCAGCTAAGCTCGTTTTCTTGGGTAATGGAATTTTAGTCATCCCTTTTTTCGATATAGGTAAGTGGCTCTTTGTCTTAACGTTAAAATCACACTTAAATAATGTTTTAAGAGTCATGTTTACTCTCTGCGATCGAAGAATTATGCGGGAAAATTGTTATTGTCCGCGTCCCAAAAAGTGTTTTTATTTCAGTTATATACCACAGGGAAACTTGAAACTTGGCTACGGACTAGCCTATAGTTTAACAAAAGTACCCAAGTTGAAACAATTGGTATAGTATTTGCCAAAAAAATGATCAGTCCGTTTGTTTAGCTGAGTAAAATAGAAGGCGAACCTAGAAGGGTATGTTTAGCACTTAAAAGTTAACTTTTCTTACAGTATTTGCTTCCATCTTCTGTATAAGGAAAGAATAGTGATATTTAATTGCTAGGGAAAGGGTAATCGAACTTAGTAAATTTTTGCCACCTCATTTAACCCGTGTAAACTACACTTTTGCAGAACAACATAAAAATCTGAATCAGCTCGCAAATTATGCGGGCGCCTGAGGAAACAAGTCTTCGCTGATCTGGTTCTGTACTTTTTTATGAAAACTAATAGATATATTTGAGTACCATTTGGATCAGTGATTCAGTGATTTATTCTCAATACCTCCAGTTTCCTCTAGATTCAGTTGCTGTCCAGGTTGCATAGTGTTTTAGAAAGAGTTTGACCGTCTACTTGATCCACAACTAGCTACAACTGACGGTGACCGTTTCGCAAATAAATTGAATTGGTCCTGTCATTTGATTTTCAACGATTAATTACTTTTAAAACCGTCAAACTGAGGACCATTCTAGTAAAGAGAGAACCTTGTCAACCCTTAACATCACTAACCTGAGAAAGTTGGCGTTTTAGATAAACTGTGGTTTTTTATAATTATTCGATAAGAGATCAGCAGAAATTTGGCCGGAAAGCCGGCGTGTCAGCTGTTTTGCCTCGCCTCCAGCAAATGTTGTCATCTTTGTCGTTTTTCACAAGACAGTTTAACAAAGTAAGGAATTACTGTGGTCCATTATTAACTTCGAACCAAGCAGATGAATTCACAGTAAACGTTTCTTTGTATTGGAGTATTCTTCTCCACATTTTAATGATGTTTAAAGCCCCTGATCATTTTAATGAAATTGTTACGCAATTTTATTTTCCTAAAATTGGAAAGAGTTTATACATATAAAAGTTATGTTTTTGTCTCCAAGCGACACATCTTAGGGTTTGTGAGATACAGCTTCTGAAAGGTGGTCTTGATCACGATTTCAATCGATCGACCAAAGCGTCCATGAAATCTTTTGAGTCTTATCGCCAATTGGTTATTTTGTTTTGAGGACCAATTTGCATTAAGAATACTTTTTATGTTATAGCATGAAGCATACGTTTCGTTCTTTTATTGTTTTGATCTGTTCTTTTTGAGAAACTAGACTGTAAACATTTGCGAGGAAGCCATTTGTTAACTTTCCTTTGAATTTCCGGGGCAGATTTATATGTGACGTCACGATGGCCAGACACCTCGGTTTTTCATTCGCCGATACCGGCGCTTGTGCCCAGGCCCAGGTTTATCACCCCCTCCTGGGGATATCCCATTTTCTGATTTCTTTCCCGCTGTCCGTCTCTGACGTGATCGAAAACGTCCAGTAAAAACATCGCAAGACATTTTCGTTTCTTGTTTAGAAACTTCTTACTCGTAGACTTCCGGTAAATTTTAGTAGCCAATTAGATTTCGATTCGTCAGCATTTTGACATTGATGATCCCAGAGGTCTTGCATCCTTGGTGCTGACCAAAAGGAATGCAGCCTCTGGAAACGAGATTGCGCGCGCTGTTGAAGAAATGTGGCACTACGTTTTGTGAAAAATTAAAGAAAATCTGTATTGTGGAAGTTTGATTTTTTTCAACTTTTCTGCCCTCGCATCATCGAATTTTGCTCTTATTGTAGCTGGCGGAGTTCGTAAAAGTCCATCTTAGTGGTTCAGTTTAACTAAAAGGATGACACCGGTTCAAATTATTTACTTGACAGACCCACTTAAATAAAATTTGACTAGGAAAGTGGGTCTACAGCAAATCATTTTGAATATTTTTCAACTAACAAGCACCGAGGCCATGTCGAGTTACGAGGACTGATGTGTCAAAATTGGGGTAGTTTTCCACGCGCTTTATTTCGTAAACGAAGTCGGTGACCCCCTAATTTTTTGGCATTTCTGACATAGGTAACTCATTATCTGACTGTAGCCAAACTATTAAAAAACTCTGTGTTGTAGAAGTTTTTCGCGCGAACGTCCTTAAGTGCGTGCTTGTAAAAAAAAAAACCTTGAAATAAAAATGCACGCGCGGAATCAATAACAACCGAGTTGGGTTATAACGAGTTTGGCGAACTCACGCGCCGAGCACGCGCAAACAATACTATGTCAACCAAAATTTATTGTTTACAAACAAAGTTCAGAGTTTGTGAAAACCCATAAAGTCAAATGAAAACTTTCTCAGTCCTGTAGCCTTGCACACGTTTGCTTTGTTTGCTTGCGACGAGTAAACTGTACCGGCATCGATTGCAAGTACAAGGTTGGTTTTGAAAAGTGAATTGTTTTACGAGAAAGAAAAAAACTGTCCGGGATTATCAACAGAGCTTTTTTCGAGTGTGATAAACGCTTGTTAAAAATGATGCAAACTTAACTTACCTTCTTGTTTAGCAGTTCAGCACAAGATATCTGGTAGCAGAAAGAAAACTGATAGCGCATCAAGTGAAATAACGAAGAGAAAGCTTTCTTCGTTCTCAGAAAAAAACGCACAGCTTGTTCGTTTCGTGAAGAAGAGCGAAGTGAATGCCTGACGTCAGAATCAGCATTTATGACGTAGGCTGCGCGCGATGAGTCAGCAGAACTCATTTCCAGCCTATTCTCTTTCAAGAAATATAGCCTGGCTGCGTAGCAAGCACGTGTTTTCATGGGTTTTTCTCACAGCCGCGTAGGAAGGTTTTCGCGCGAAAGTTGTAGCAAAAGTTGAGCTTAATTAAAACTTGCACTACGCGATAAAACAAACTAAGAAACAAACAACACACAGAAACGTTTGCCACGCAGGCTACAAGAAATAGGCCAGGGCTACACAAAATTTAAACCAAACAGACGGACAGTCTGGTTACTCGCACTTAAGAGAGTCTAAACAAACCACTCAATCGAATTGCATCAGTGTTGTAGTGTTGCACACTCCTACACGCACGTGCACAACACTAAAGGGGTTTATTCCCGATTAAAAAAACAGTTACTTTAAGCACTCAATGTTACATTTATCTTCAGTTTACGAATAAACCTAACTGATATTAACGATCTGTTTTTTTTTTACAGTCACACCAACGTTCACTGGACGTTTAGGGGGGGGAGTTGAGGAAAGTCAAAGATTTGGACGTTAGAGTGGGGATTCTAGGACAAAACTAAAATACCGCGTTGAGAAAACACATTTTACTTATGTTGATAATAGAACATGAAGCGAAAAATGTACCACAGTGGAAAATGAGAGCAAACTTGGTGCCGCTGTGATCTGCGTAGTTTGTCACTTATAAAGATGGCGCCGAAGGAACACGCGCTCGCTAGATGTTACAAAACTAAATTCATCGGCTCTAGAAAAACATGGAGTGCGAAATTCCAAGTGGACGTTAAAGAGGAGGGGGGAGGGGGTCTGACCTTAGTGGATGTTAAGCAGGAAACTTTTGAATATGTCGACCGGTTCCTAAACCTCAAGTCACATACGAGGCAAAATTGCATTGATAAAGCCGGCAAACCAAGATGATTTTATTCATCGTGTTAAAATTTTATTGGCTGTGCTGTAGCCTTGGACTGTCATGTTATATATAGCTATACTCATTCCGTTGATACATTACCCTAACGTCTGTCTGTTTGGTCCCAACTCCAAAGCTACTGAGTGTTTTTATCATGTCTGGATTCATTCATAATAATTATTTGCCACATATGAACTCAACGGCTGACTCAAGTAACGGTACACTTTCACATTTTGTAGGCTGAGAAGTGAAATTCTCTAAAAATGCCTCTCCCCTTCAACAACCGTTTTTTTTTTTTTGTTGACAAACATTGTTTTTTATGGGGCTTTATATCTGGCAATGCTGGATTGTTTTACTTATGTCAAGCAAAGCGCATACATTTCTTAGGGGGCGGGGTAGGGCAGGGTTAGGGCACCTGACTATCACAGGGAAAGTCATAGGTTAGCCCCTAGCCAAAAATAAGGAAAACAGACTTTGCAAGAGCCTCCTTCAATTGTCAGCCACTTTGAATGTAACAGATATTTAACAACTGACCGAGGACGAAGGCTCATTCCAAAAAAATGTTTAACGTAAAAAGTGTTGTATTCATTGTTAAATCATTATCTTGCTTACCGCTGCAATGTAATTCTGGTAACAGTAATAACAGTAGTGATAAAGTATTAATTTTGATGAGGAAACGCAGCTTGTCAAGGCAGTATTCAGTGAAGCCCATCATATTACGCATAAGTCTGGACATGCATGCATTTCCTGAAATTCATCATCAAATTCTGTTCAGTACACAAATGGAATCAGAGCTTTTCTATTGCCAGGATAATCAATAAATTGATCCTTGTACCACTGATGATTATGCCGAGCACGAGGCACAAATGTTGCACAGCAAAATAGAAACCACACTAACCCAGCTAATGACCATGTCCCTAATGCCCAACCAAACCATTCTAACATTTCGCCAAAATAATTAGGACAGGAGATCACTTCAAACAAGCATCCATGTGGAATAGAATAGCCTGCATTGCTATTGGATCTTAGCTTACGAAGTGCTAAGTCAGCATAACGGTTGATAATAAACCCAGTGACAAAGAGAACAATGCCGATGATGAAGCGTGGGTCTTTGTAGTAAGCATTGTCATATTCAGCTGCTCCAATCCAATCAGCATTAATGAAGCTGTAGAGGAGGTTGGGAAAAAGTCCCCCTAGGGGTATACCCAGGGAAGTCTTTGGACTGCTGTACTTCATAATCCAAGGATGAATGAATCCACGATGTATGTAGTGACAGAGCCACAAGCAGTAGAATGTTATGTTTGGATATTCTCTTTGATGTCCATACAGGAAAAATACTAAGGTGAAAAGAAGCAAGGGGGTCGCATCTGACAGTGTGTGAGCTATTCTTTGACGAACCATAGGGTCACAAGACTTGCCAGATTTCTTATGCCGCCCATAAGGTGCCGGATTTGTCCACTGGGCTACAAACGTCACAATTGCCAACAAAAAGCCAAATGCACAAAGACCATAGTGGACCCAGAGGTGAACCTCATCATGTTCAAATGCAGTCCATGGTAAAGGATTCGGCATGACCAAAACCTGTAAGTATAAAGTAAGTTCAAAACAACTGACCAACAATCATTATCGATCAACATCGTTAACAAGCTGCAATGGAAATCAATGTAATTTACCGCTACTCTACTTAAATCTGCAGGGCAGAGTTTAAGGGGGAACGGGGGGGGGGGGTTAAAAAAGGGTAGTTTGGGGAACAGGTGATAAAATGTGAGGGTAGAGCAGGCCAGGGGGATGAATGAACCCAATAAATTCTTATAAACTGCATAGTTTTTCTGTCTGTCATTTAAATGAATGTTGGAAAACCCGTCCGCCTGTCAAACAGGCCTCTTCTATGCTGAAAACGGAATTGTCAATGTCGTAACTTAATAATTTTTTTTTCAATGCTAAGAAGAGTTTACTTGAGAAACTCACAATGGTTTCAGCTTCTTTACGCAAGCTCCAATAACGATTCTCAAAACATACTTGTCAAAATATTTTGCTCTTTCTGGCAAAATTTTATCGGCTATGCTAGCTGCAGTCTTTTAAAGACTGTCCTATTATAGTTGATCAACCTGTTGTTACATAGACTCCAACCTCTGCCTGCCTAGTCACTGAGTTGGCTCTAAAACTACTTGAAGCAGTTTCCTCACATTTAGATTCATGTTTTTATTGGTATTGATAGTAAACGTTTTAGTCTTTTTCTTTAAATAATTTGCCACAAATGCACTTAATGACTCACTAATGTCAAGCAACTCTTTCACATTTGGAAGGTTGGGAAAAGGAATTCTTTGAAAATCCCCCTCCACCCTTTACAGGGGCAGACAGACAGACAGACAGACAGCCTTTATTTTAACACGATTAAAATTAAGGCTCTGCAGCTTGTGGGGTCGTGCAAAACAATAACCAAACTAATAAAAACTAAAATTAAACTTTATACAAAGTATATACACAGTGAAATCCTCGCACCCTTGATCCTATTTTAAAATCCCGTATAAATACTGAAAATCTGTACATGCCTGATGGGTTTGGCACAGTATGCCAGAGTGATGACACAGTATTACAGGGTGCTTTTGGCCTACAACTGCAGCCGTTTTTTGTTTAGAAAGCATTGCTTTGGAGAGGGGGTACTATTTAATGCTAAAATGTTTTGCACGTGTCAAATACAGAGGATAAGTGATGGGTAGATGTGAAGGATTTAAATGGGTTTGCTGTTTTTTAGGGGCATGTATTTTTGAGGTAAGTTTTTTTCCTGGTTGTAGTTTTGGCCCATAGGTATTTTTTTTGGGGGGGGGGGGGGCGAGGGGTCGTTAAATTAAGGTTTCATGGTTTGCATCTCCCTGTCACTTTTAAACCCAAGTACCCCCCCTTTCCAACTATTGTAGCTCAGAAGGAAGAGCTCTCTACAGTAGCTCAGTTATTAGTAAGAGCATCTGACCAGTGCAGGGAAGGTCATAGATTTGGCTCCTGCCAGAAACTCAAAAAGTTTTTCTTTGAGTTCCAACCTTGTGTCGAAGTACAGCTGAACCTCTTGTAGGCGGACACCCTCAAGACCGAGCATAGGTGTCCGCTAATGGGAGGTGTCTAGTTACAGGGGGTTGAAAGACTTAAGGCATCATAGTGGGTAGGGTGTGTCAAGTCATGCCTTGTAAATCACATGGACACATTCCAACTGAAAACTTGTGGCGATGTGGCTAATGAAGTCTGTAAAGCAGCCAACGGACTCAGCAACAGTAGTAATCACTAAAAAACTGGTCAACTGCACAAGTTTATTTTCAAGGAAACTCGTTTTCATGTGACTGGCTGAAACAGAAATTAACAATGATTTTATTGTGTAGCTTTTGCAAATGAGATATTCGTAAAGCAAAAATGTATTGCCTCTTGTTTTTTTATTCAGTTATATGCACAGCAATGTTTACAGAATTGTTTTGGGGAAGTCACGTACAACATTTACTTAACTATTTGATGCCTAAAAACTGATCACATCTTGGGTGTGCAGGTCATTGCAGTGCCAGTCATGTTAGAATTAAGGTGGCCATGGTTTACAAGCAAGCAAAACAACAAAGGTGTAAAGTATAAATGGAGTCGAACTGTCGTTTGAGGTCTGCCCACTTTGGGAGGCTATTTTAGCTCCAAGAGCTTAAAAAAGGTGTCTGCTTCCACTTACGAGAGGTATCCGCTTACAGGAAGTTATAAATGTAGAGTTCTAGTGGAGAAGTCACCAGGACAACAGTTTGGTGTCCATTTTTGGAAAGTGTCCACCTATGGGAGGTGTCGGCAAGTGGAGGTTCGACTGTAAATAATATAGTCTATAACGATTATTGTATAATGATGAAAATGAAAATATTTAACAAAGAAGCCCAGCTCACTGAGGCTATTTTCATTGGGGTCCTTCAAGTTACTTAAACCTTTGGACATGCCTGCATTCCCTGAAATTCACTACCAAATTATATTCAATACACAAAGGGGATCAGAGCTTTCCTTTTGCCAGGATAATCAAAAAATTGATCCTTGTACCAAAGATGATTATGCCGAGCACGAGGCACAAATGTAGCACAGCAAAATAGAAACCACACTAATCCAGCTAATGACCATGTCCCTAATGCCCATCCAAACCATTCTAACATTTCGCCAAAATAATTAAGACAGGAGATCACTTCAAACAAGCATCCATGTGGAATAGAATAACCTGCATTGCTATTGGATCTTAGCTTACGAAGTGTTAAGTCTGTATAACGGTTAATAACAAACCCAGTTACAAAGAACACAATGCCGATTATGAAGCGTGGGTCTTTGTAGTAATCATCATCATAAACAGCTGCCCCAATCCAATCAGCATTAATGAAGCTGTAAACGAGGTTAGGGAAAACATTTCCTAGGGGTATTCCCAGGGGGTGTCTTTGGATTGCTGTACTTCATAATCCAAGGGTGAATGGATCCACGATGTATGTAATGACAGAGCCACAGGCAGTAGAACGTTATGTTTTGGTATTCTCTTTGATTTCCGTAAAGAACAAATACAAGGGAAAAGAGAATAACCCCTGGAGTGGAATCGGACAGTGTGTGAGCTATTTGCTGATGAACCATGGGACCCCAGTTGTCGCTGGATTTCTCATGACGTCCATAAGGTGCTGGGCGTTTCCCCTGGGCTAGAAATGTCACAACTGCTAACAAGAACGCAAATGCGCAGAGGCCATAATGGACCCAGAAGTCAACTTCATCATTTTCAAAAGCAGTCTATGGTAAAGGATTCAACATGGTCTTGAAAGTATACAGTTCAAATTCCTGAAAGAATAAGTTCACAGCAACTGAATAACAGGCATTATCTAGATTGTCAGTGGTCTGTTGTACAGGTGACACTGACTGTGTGCTACCACAGAGCACATTATATATTTCAGTACATTCACTTTCTACAAAATGAGCAACTTGGATAACAGGATTGCAAATGCAGATCAACTTCTTACTCAGGTTTGTGTATTTACTATCGTATTGTTTATCAGATTAGTAGATTAGGGGCTTGGGATGGACTGCAGACATTTTTTTAAACAACTTCCTTTGGGGAAAATGGTGAACAAAATTAGCTAGGTTCCCAAATTATAGTAGTTTGAGGCTCCAAGAACCCACAATGAAAATGTGGCTTTGGGCTTAAATGCATTAATTCAGGGCTCCAACAAACTGGAATCAGCATTTTGTCTGAAAAGAAAGAAAAGATTTTTGGGTGTCATTTGCAGGAAACAGGAATCTTCAAGTCATGTAGAATACTGCTCATATGATGGGAGCAGCTGTTTTCCTTTAAAAGCCACTAAAATGCCTGAGGCCCTGCTTGGAAATGCTCCCATTTCACTTGTCTCAATTACAAAATGCCTTGCGTTGCTCATCTTAAAAGTCACTCATCCTAGGTCATTGTCGGCCTAGATGGGTTTTCAGTTACTGTTGTCGCCGTCGGTGTTTCCTCCGCAGTGCTGTGTCTTGTCACAATTCCATTTACAGGGCTGTCGCTATACTTTTTGCCAATGTCACTTGATTCAATTTGCCCCAGCAGGGCCTCACATCTACTGGTAAATTTACACAAAACTGTATGAAAAATTTATATGACTGGGTAAATGTAGCAGTTGCCAAACTTGATTACAATAAGTATCATTTAATAGTTATCATGATGATTATTTTGATACAGGATGTGGATAAATTCTGCAACAGTCTTGCTGAACTCTATTCCAACGTAAGCAAGGTAGGTTGAAAGAGTCAGTCACTGCTTGTCTATGATAACAATTTTCTTTTCTTTTCTCTGTTTTCAGTCATATCACCGTATTTGGTATCTGTTAATTAATCAACCACCATTTCTAGGTGGCCACTTTTCCGAGCATTTTGAACATATCTTGAAGAAATTGTACAGTATATGGCCGTTCACTTGACATTACCAACACTGAAAAAGTTGTGGCACACAAAGTAGAATCAGAACATAGCATCTTGGTTTACAACTGGCGGTAGGCTGGCCAGTTGGCTATTTAAAACCTCCACTGGAAGTAAGCTAGCTAGCTCTTGCACAGGTTAAAATCTTCTCTGGCTTGGGAAGGAGGAGTAGAGAATGATCAGGCAAAAAGAAAAAAGGGAGGGGAAAGACCAAAGGTCAGAAGAACCAGAGACACCAACGGTCACGTACATTTTGCACCACAGGATACTCACTGTCTGTGATGCCTATTATGATGTTTAGCTGCTTGTGACAATTAGATTATAGAGTTGCCTGTGGGGGAAGTAACCGCTGGTTGATGGCAAAATTACCTCTTGGTAACAGGCTGTCAGTAACTGCAGGCAGAAGTCATAAGGTTAATTTAAACAATGCATTAATCTTTGGTTTGTTGAATTGTAGCCTTTGCTTGACATTGCAATATATGTCCAGAAACTTACAGGAGCAATTGGTATTCAGGTGTGGTATTATTTTGTTTGTAAAATAGACTAGATACCTTGTGCACTGCAAAGTGGCTAAACACCATTCTCTTAAATATGTTATTCATTGTCATTGAAGTGAATGGTTATCTGGAATCATAGAAAATTATGTTTAGTAATTTGGCATAAAGTATGCAATAGTCTGACAGTTTGGGAAGCAAAGTAGATTAACTGATTGTTTCCAGCAACCCAGAACATTTCCCCAGTTTAAGTCCTTTTTTCTCTGCATACTTTTAAAAAGTACATTAAAGTATACAATAACAAATGCTAGAAACTGCATTGTGCAAGATAGCCCATGCATCCACCTTAATGTTTATTCATTCATCATGCATCTGACACAAATTAATCTGACTGCTGTGGCTCACTCAAATTGCAGAGTAATTCACTTTTGTTTGCCAAAAAGGCTTTGCACCTACTCTTCACTTATATACCCGAGAACCCCAACTCCATGCCGTTCGGGTTTTCATTCACACAATCAAAAGTTTGAATCACTTCAGGTCATCCAGGGTTCAATGCTGGGAGTGAAATAATAATGTACGGTAATAATGTAATAATAATGTAATATTGTTACCAATCACTAAGTGAGGTCTGTAATCTTTCTAGGGGCCAGCCATCATGCTGGGGTATTTAGCCATTTCTGGACTTTTATTAACGAGGTAAAGTGCTTTTGTAATAACAATCATGTGATTCATGACTCACTAGTTGAGATCTTTATTAAGAATATTTGCAGTGCAGCATTGTTAATTTATGTTTGGAAGCAGTGTTTTGGCATCAAATTTTTTGGTTCCATAAAATTGGGTGTTTCTTATTGACTTTATGGAGACCCTGTTTTGAAGTGGCTAGCATGTTAGGCTCTCAATCAGAAGTTCAGCATGCCAGTGGTTCTACATTATTGTGTTCATTCCTTTGGCAGATGTCTTTAATTTTATAATTTAAATGAGTACTGGCAAAAATTTCTCCAGGTAACCCTATGATGGACTAGCATCTGATCCAGGGAGAGTTGTTCTGCTCTTTGTTGCATTATGCTGCAGAGAGTGGAGAGATCTGCACTGCAGATAAAAGGGATTTCTCAACAGTGTTTTTTTTATTATTTTGTCACTTTAAATTAATCACTTCTTATTCCTTAACCCACGGACGCCCAATGCGCCCCCTATGCGCCCTAGAATGAGCAGGCGTCTTGTTCCACTTGTGACGTCATCAGTTTAAGTGACCCCGAAAACCTTTGGTAGTCAGTCGATGCAACGAAAAAAGATCTTATAAATGATGCCTGAACGACAATGATCAGATCATGTAAACCTGAGTAACACCCAGAAAACCACGGAACTTTTACCTCAAAAACACAAGAAAATCATGGCCTTCCCACCGACTGGTACTTTTTGGCCAACTCTTTCCTTTTCAAACGAGCTTTGAGGCCAAATGTTTCTCGTCACCAGAAACCGTGGTCCTATGGCTAACTCGACAGCAAAAAGCGAAAATCGAAATGAGAACGAAACACTACCAATTGCAGTTTAATGAAAATGCCATTAAAAGCTTGTTAAAAACCCATGAACCCATTTCTCATGGTCATGAAAATGGAGATTCCCCATTTCATGGCCTTTGTCAAGCCCATGAAAATTCCATTAAATATTATATGACTTAATTCATGACCCATGAACAATATTTCATGCCCATGAAAATTCCATGAAATATTACGTGATTTAATTGATGACCCATGAAAACATCTTTTATGGCCATGAAAATCTTGGACCACACCAAAGTTGATTTCATGGGGCATGAAATTTTCATTGCGCCCATGAATTATCCATGAATCACACGTCATGAAAATTAGGATAAGGTAGGTAGGTAGGTACTTTATTAAAATACTTTGCAGCTCATAGAGCTGAATTGCGTATTCTATATTCTATTCTAAAATTTAAAGTTTATAATGTCTAAAATCTAAAAATAATAATAATAGTTATAAAATTTAATAATACTAATAATTATTTTTATAATATCTAAAAACTATATCGCTAATAATGATAGCATTAAAAACCTAGTTATTCACTTTTTGCATTCACCAGAGAGCATGACGCCATAATAAAACTGTTTTTAAATCTGTTTGTCTTACACCGCGGCAAGTTAAAGGTGCGCGCGTGCCTTAAATTGTACTTACAATCATATAAGGGTGGCAAAAGTTTCTTAAGTTTGTGGCCGCTGTCGTTACAGATATTCTCAAAGGTGTGCTTGTAAATATCGTTGTGATGCTTCGCTACAGTTGGATTAGGTTCACTAGCGCTAGAGCATGCTGATACTCAATGCCGGGGCAGATGTTTCGCATCGCCCTCCTCTGAACGCGCTCTAATTCGTGCGTTAAGTAAGCCGGCAGAGAATAATGGAAGACAGGTGCGGCATAATCAATAACAGAACGCACACATGTGACGTTGAAAAGACAGAGATCTTTCTGAGAAACTCGGGCTCTTTTAAGCTGGATAAGAAAATAGAGCCTTTTGGCTGCCTTCTTTATCACTTCTGTGATATGCGCGTTCCAAGATAGGTCGCTTGAAATGGTAACCCCTAAGAGTTTAGCGTCGCTAACAGCCTTTATACACTCTCCTCCGATAACTACAGGAGGGAACTCGCGACTGACTGCGGCGAACGAAATACGTAGCTCTTTACATTTGTCAATATTTAACTTGACTCTATTCCTGTTGGACCATTCAGCTACCTCGTCAGCTATAATTTGAGCATTACTCACTTGTCCTTTCCTAACTACCTCAGATGCCGTTGTGTCGTCCACATAAGGACATTAACCTACAAAACATGAGACAACACTTTTAATTTCACAAGGATCCACACAGAAAGTAAGCAAACAACTAGTTTATACAGCAGAAACAAATCAAAGGGAAATTTTGACTTACACATTTTTTGTTTTTCCGTTTTCCTTGCTTTTCAGCAAGATCTAATTCGTGTAACTATTCCTTTTTTATTCGCGTTGTGCGAGAATGGATCAGTTTACCTTGATCTGTCGCAGAAGCTCAAAATGTTAACCAATTAGAAAAAAAAGACTTAAAAGTTTCCTCAACATAAAAATTAGTTTACAAACTTTTAATGTAAAGTATTTGATTTTATATATATATAGTTATGTTACTTAAGGATCTTGTTATGTTTATTTTACATAGGGTTAACGTCATGTTTTTCCTTTCAAGATGTATTTTATATATTTTTTTTAATTGGGTCTTGAATGAACGTTATGTCATGTCATAACGTTGCCCCCGTAGAGTAGTATGGCACGAATCATAAGGAAAAGACCCAAAGCTGCATGCTCAGCCCTTCCCTTTAAACCGTGTGATTCTGGGTAATTCTTCCCTTAATCCAATTTGGATGAATAAGAGATCACTCGTGAATTTCATCGGATAATTTTGGTGCTGGAAAAACTCGAATAAGAATTCGCTTTGAAGTATAATGCGTTTTCTTTCAGTTCAAGCAAATAATAACAATAAAATGGAGCAGATTGCATTATTGAGGTATATATTTTTACTGTTTGCCAACAAAGATTTTCAATTTAATTTAACTCTCCAGACATAGCTACTGTTGTGGGGTTTTCTGTTGTCAGTCGACCGTTCCTAAGTAAGAAGAGTACAAGGCATGCTAACAGCAGTCACAGTGAGAAAATGGAGGTTAGTTCAGTTTTGGTGTCTTTTGATTTTCCTATTGACCGATTCGCATCACTTGGTCAAGTTATTTTTTCTTTTGTTTGGATTATCTTAGGCTATGAACATTTCCTCTTTTTGCTCAGGGATGGTTGAGTGAGAAGAACACACCCCAAAGTCACGATGGTGCCCTGCCTCCTTACTGCTCCACAACACCTGATTCTAATGAGAACCTGCTCGTTCGCATTTGCCGTGCTATCTTTCTATGTTCGTCTCTTACAATTACTCTTCCCTTTACTTAGGACTACTACAGAAGCGGTCGAATGTTAGTCAAAATGGCAGAAGCCATTGGTCGACTTGTGTTGGCAGGAAGAGAATTGACCAGACTCGCGGGGTAAGTGAAAAGCAAAAATGGAGCTTAATTCTTGATAAAAAGAGGTTTTCATGTCCAGAAATGTCAATCCAGTACACTCACCTTGCTAGTAACCCGGTTATGCACCTAAAGGGACAAACATAAATAGAGGTAATTGTCTTGCCTTAGTCACTAAAAACATGATGCGCTAGTCCATTTGGTGGCTATTTGCAAACGAATTCAACATCATCCAACACTGTCGACTGCAACTTTGTTGTGCAAATGTTTGGTGGCTATCAAACTCTTTTCAGAGCACCATTTAATATCATTCAACAGGGTACCCAATTTAACTTCATTCAACATGGTACCCAAACGCGTTTAACATCATTTAACAGGCTACCCAAACGCGTTGAACATCATTCAAGAGGGTGTCCAAACAAGTTTAACTTCATTCAACGGGGTGGCCAAAGGCGTTTAACATCATTCAACAGGGCACCCAAACGCATTTAACATCATTCAACAGGGTACCCAAACGAGTTTAACATCATTCAACAGGGTACCCAAACGCGTTTAACTTGCCGAATTCAACAATGTTGAATGGAAATGTTAAACCGTTTTACCGTAGCCTAGGCCCATACAGTTGTTTAAAGCACTTTTTTGTTTCGTGTTAAGGATTTTGAGTTTTTCAATGTTTTTCTGTAGGTATACTTCCAGAGTATCGGAGCTGATGAGCGTACTGAAGGACCTCAATGAAGGCAAATACCAAAGAACTATGGTGTCAACTGCGAGCCAGTCAAAAGGAGATAACGCAAACTCAGGTACAGTCAACTCTCGCCCTAAGGGGGGGTGGGGTGGGGGTTAGTTTCTAATTGAAGAAACTGTCAGTGGTGCTGCGTCAGTGGGAAAATGAACCAAAAAATTTGGATTTATCAACTGAGTTGATGAGGTAAATTAGCCACTGTAGAGGAATTAAAAGCTGACATTTCGATCGTGTTAACCCTTCGTCAGAGCGAATCAAAGAACTGTTGGTTGTGCTTAGTTTATATGGAGAACAGTGGAGCTACGCTATTGGTGGGAACATGGCAACGTAGAAAACAAGAATAAATTAGTTGAATGAAAAGCGTTCGTTTTAAAATGTGAATATTTACTAGATAGATTTTTACGGCCGTGTTACCCTGCTCGGTATTTTTTCATTTTCGCACCTAAATCCTACAGGCTCTTTAGTTAGGACCTCCTTTTACCGAATTACATACAGCACCACAGGAAAGTACTGCTCAATAGCTTTCACTTGAATGGCCACATTTAAGATTTCATGTACAGACTCAAAAGTACATATAAAAAAATCTGAAAACTAACGGTTACGTTGTTTTGCCTTCTTTTCAGACAAGATTTCTATGGACGCTCTGGATCCCAGTAAAGGAGAAATAGTCGAAACTGACCACTTGATCAGGTGATTAAAAGTTCTTAGCAGATTTTTTACTCCGCATTGATTACGTTGTGCAGAACAGAGGCTTACATACTGTAAACAAGCGTGCAATAGCAATACTCCAAACAATTATTGTTTAATGATTGTAATGGTTTGGTAAGATGTACGACGTATTAGAATTGTTTTTTCTCCTTGTGTTTTAGGTTTGAAAATGTTCCGTTGGTAACTCCAAACGGCGATGTCCTTATAAATGACCTTTCGTTTGAGGTAAAGATCATCAGCATTTGTACATGTACGTCCCGTTTACACCCAAGACGTTTACCCTTGAGTTTATAGTAGTTGTTACCCATAGACGGTAGAGGGGGTTTCACAGCGGTCAAACGCACGACGCGTACGCAATTCCCGCGATAATTTTGGAAAGAAAGTACAGACAAATGTGGAAAATCTCCCTTTAACCGCAAAAGGTAACGCCGTTTCTGAAAACTTAAGGTTTTTACGTTGATTATATTTTCGAAATGAAGTAACTGTCATGCTCAAGTGTTACCGACATGAAATTCGGTTTGCCCGGACATGTATGTTATGCATCGTTTTCATACAAACTTCACGCTCGCAAACGTTTGATCTTATTCAGACTTCACTAAGGCTCTGAAAGACCGGAAGTGAAGTAAAATTTTGCCTTTGACCACTGTGAATTAGGGTGTACAGATCGTGTTTCGGAGAAAAGAAAACAATCGTTTCATGTAAATTCCAGTTTCTCTTCTTTCACCACATTTTGCTTGCTGGCACATTTCACCTCAAAAAAGAAGCTCACTTCTCGCCTCATGGGTAATAGTTAAATAGAAAAAGCACTGCTCATGGCTACTTAGTAAACCACCTTTCAGAAGAACAGAACAACCATTTTATGTTTAACGTCAAAATATATGGTAAGTCACGTTTTCACGAAAATACCCCCTCCCCTCCCCCCACCTTTCCCTCCTAAATTGAGGCTCTCATGTTGGCCAGTAGTCTTGGGACACTTTGTTCAGTTCACGTCCCTTTAGCGTCATGTGAAAAATTTTCTTCCATGCCCCTCCGACCCCCTTACAATGTTGAAGTCGATTGTTGAAGGTAATGATTGATCTTTAACATTGTTTGGGGAGGTGGGGAGGGGGGCATAAACAGGTAACAAAAGGTGTGGAAGACCTCTTATTACAGGGAGGCAAAATTTTCGTATTTCTCACAGAAATGTTAACAAGTGTCCCACAGTCTAATGACCATGATTGTCAACCTCGTCCCCAGGGCTTTCTCCTCTTTCAAAATGGCGGTCGGAGAAACCCGTGGCCAAGGCTCCCAAAATGGCTCCAAAAATTCCTTAGAATTTTGTCACGTAAACACTTTGAAATGTCCTCGTTTCGTTTGAACAACGGTTTCAGATTGCCAAAAAAAAAAAAACAATGCCGCCGGACGCTAAAACCAACCTCCGAAAAAGCCATTTCATCATGTGTCACATGACAAAATACTCCACGATTCTTGGAGTATTTCAGCAGCCTTGGCCAGAGGTTTCTCCGACCGCCATTTTGAACGAGGAGAAAGCCCTGGGGACGAGGTTGCATGATTGTAGTTTCAACCCACAGAAAAACCAGGTTTCAATGTTTCGTTTTTGCCATTTCAATTGTAAGCCTGTGCTTCACTGTACCATTGTTTTCATTTCTCAGGTTCGCTCAGGGATGAATGTATTAGTTTGTGGACCTAACGGATGTGGAAAAAGCTCATTATTTAGAATTCTGGGAGAGGTGAGAGTAAGCTAAGATCACACTTGATAGAAAAGAAAAACCGTTTTCACGTATGATTTATGTATATCCATCTTCATTAATTCATCGTGTGTTACCTACGAACTCACAATGGCCTGGTCTCCGGGTGGCTTGATCAGCTTAACCGGATAGAGCGTTGCGTCCATTCACTGCAAAGGTCAAGGTTCGAATCCCGGTCAAGCCTAAATTTTTTTTTTCAGGCTTGTCTATTCACTTGCTCGAGGATCTCATTCATCAGCATATTTGTTACAGCCGCTGTTCACGTAATGATTTATTTTATATGTTGTATCCATCTTCAAAACCGATTGCTCTTACCGTTCAGAAGAACATGCAAATGCAGACCTTATGATTGTACAAGAAATAGGAGCAGATCTCAAAATAGACATCCAGGTTCTGGAAATGTAATTTTGTCACATTTTCCGGGATTGGAGAGTCCTTGAAGATATAAGGATTATGTTACAGATTCTGGAATGTCACACAAGTCACTAAATTGGATTTCTGCATATATTCTCAATTTTCAATGACCAACGTTTAGTTAAACTGAGATGTTGCAGTCTTAAGATGGAATATTAGCTACTTTCAGCAGCAAAGATGCTCATTAATGTTTGTGTTTTGTGATTTTTTAGCTGTGGCCACTTTTTGGAGGTAAACTTGTGAAACCCAACAAGAGCAAACTGTTCTACGTGCCGGAGGTGAGTGGTGTCGAAACCTTAGATCCCTACGTTAACCTCTCTCTCCCTCTGTCCCTTCTTCCCCGCTGCATTCTTCCTTTCTCCAGCCATCTCCTTTTTACCCTCATCTTTCTCCTTACCTCCTTCTCTCCTTCCTTCCTTCCTTCGCTCCCTTATCCCCGTCCTCTCTTTCCACCCTTTGTTCGTCCCTCCTTTGCTCCCTTCTTTCAATTTCTCCCCCCTTGACTTCCTCCGTTCCTCTATCCATTCCTTTTTCTGTAAGGAGCTTTGTTGATAGAAATTCTGGTTTAACTAATTTTGTTAATTTTTTTAACGTATTGCTAGAACAGGTGTATATATGTATTTCAGTGATATGTATGTAATAAAGTCGTCAATTCCTGTCGTCAGTACTACATTGTTTGGGTATTTCTCTTTTAGCGTCCTTACATGACTCTTGGTACACTGAGGGACCAAGTGATCTACCCTGACACAAAAGAAGATTTTGACAGAAAAGGACTCACTGATCAAGATCTTGAAGAATACCTCAACCAGGTAAGTTACATGGTCATCGTAAGGAATTAATCCACCTACTCATCAGTTAGAAACACCTGATACAGCATAGTAAACAGGAAAATCTAACTGAGAGGCCATTCATATCGGTCAGAGTTAGCGAAAGGCCTGGAAATGATTGCTTGTGGGACTACTTTTCAAGAAATTCCGTTTATTTTTGACGTTTTTCTCTGGGGTGAACCAAAAACTACTTTCCATTGACATTCCAACAGAAATGTGCGAATTTTGGGGTAAATCGTAAACAACCACTTTTAGAATCCTTGGCTGTCACGAAGAAGACCTCTGTTTCTTTGATTCACTTTCTTACTTATGTCTGAATAATTCATTTCCCTTCCTTAGGTTCATCTTGGTAATATTCTTGAGCGTGAAGGAAGCTGGGACACAATTCAGGTACAAACATGAAACTCACAATTGAATTGTCGTCGTAAAAATTTCCATGGCTAAAATATCTCTGGCATCCCTCAGTAATGAGGTTTTTATCATGTTTTGCCGTTTCTTTAGGACTGGATGGACGTTCTCAGTGGTGGCGAGAAACAAAGAATGGCCGTAAGTGGTTGCTCCAGATCTATCTGTAAACAAGACCCGATTTTTTGATAACTTCAGTAACATGCCAGGCAAATTAAGTTGCCTAAGTGCTTATGGATTCAACATGCAACTTTTTTGTACTGTGTTGGACGCGGTGGCCAAACAAGATCAACATTATTGTTCACCTGAGAGCAAATAAAATGTTGTTATTGAACATGCAACACGGTAGCCAAAACGTGTTTAACCACAGGCAGCCCAATTTGGCAGTATGTAGATAAAGGACGGAACATTACAGCGAATTCTAAATAGCTTGCAAAGAATCCAGGACAGCCAGGACACATCAAGCAACAAACATGAGTAATGTTTTATTTAGACGTTTACATTCTTTATTTTTTTTTTGTTTTCATTACAACTTGTTCGTTTATTGTATTCAAGTGCCGTGAATGAAATCTTCCAGTGCATATACTGCCAGTTTAGGCTGCCTGTGGTTTAACATGTTGAATTGTAAAACGTTCAATGGTGTTGGACGAAAACGTGGAACCCAAGCGTTAAGTCCTCGACAAAAATCTTCCATTATTGTTTATCCCATAGCTTTTTGGAGTGTGACATTTTCCTGAGTTACGGGGAATATGTGTTTCTCTGCAAAAGTAAAAATTCACCACTGCAGATATCGGGAAGCTAACGTATGCTTCCAAATCATCTCGTCTGACCCAAAAGAGAACCCCACGCAATAACAGCCATCATAGTTATGGGCATTTTCAAGGCACGAGCACTTTTGTGAATCCGCTTGGTCCACATAATGCAACTTTTGTATCAAGGCTCGCATTTCCAACCCCGATCAAATCGTGCCACTGTTTGATCTGAACTTCACTTTAATACACGGTGCCTTTTAACAGCCTCAACAAGGGCCTTCTCTCTACAACGACCAGTATCTCTGGTATTGTGGTTTGTCGACAGGTTCGGCTGTTATTTCATTATAAAGCGAGCAACTACTCTGTGATTACACAAGCATAGACTACAGAGACTTTATTTTCCTTGCATGTGCTTCAGATGGCTCGCCTTTTTTATCACAAGCCCCAGTTTGCTATTCTTGATGAATGCACCAGTGCTGTAAGTGTGGACGTCGAGGGCTTCATGTACACACGCTGCAAAGAGGTTTGTCGTCCAACTTAATAATTTTCCAATTCACCCACGAAGTAGTAGTATGACCGAATGGCCTTGTTTTGAATGGTCACACTTCAGGATTTCATCTACAGACTCAAAAAGTTAGAGCCGCCTTTCAGTTGTACAGGATAATAATTAGTACCACAAGAAATACATGTAACTGCTCAGTAGCTTTCATTTGAATGGTTGCACATGAACGTTAGAACCACCCAGTACAGCATAATAAACAGTACCACATGAAAGTACTGCTCAGTAGCTTTCATTTGAATGTCACACTTTAGGATTTCATTCAAAGACTCAAAAAGTTAGAAACAGCCAAACACCCAGTACAGCGTAGTAAACAGTACCACAGGAAAGTATTGCTCAGTAGCTTTGATTTGAATGGTCACACTTTAGGATTTTATCCAAAGACTCAAAAAGTTATAACCACCTTGTACAGCATAAGAAACAATACCACAGAAAAGTACTGCCGAGGAAGTTTGGCTTGACGTTGTTTATTCTGTTCTTAAATAATTTTAGGTGGGCATAACGCTCTTTACAGTATCACACCGCAAGTCGTTGTGGAAATACCACGAGGTTTGTGTATGAGTTGATTAATTTTAGATATCTAGAGGTCGATGGTTTGAGATCCGGTATTTATGCTAGTATTGTTTCCTTCACAAAGACACTTGGTTACCTTATATCTCGCAACTGAACTGCAAAATACGTGTGCTGTCAAGTATAGCAATTATGCTGTTCTTGGTTCTTGCGACGGAAACCTGCTATTAGCGAGCACTGTTGTAGTTTGAAACCGACTTTGGCTTTAAAGGTTGGCTGTGAGATGGTTGTGGTATTGTTGGTGGGCTCAGCGATTAGGGATCTTAGGGAAGAATCCTTTTTTATGTGTTTGTGTGTCTCTGTGCGGTTTGTTGTTGTTGCTGTTGCTGTTTTTGATAGGGGCGGGGGTGGGGGGCTGGACGAATGCCAACAAGAATTCATGCAAAGCATCTGCAGAAGAAAAAAATGGTGCACAGCGAATGAAAGAAAAGAAATCTCTTACGAAGCAGTGAAAAAGCATGCAAAGCTTCTACGAAATGAAAGAATTAAGAAATGATGATGACCTTCGGAGTTGAAGATATCAACCTGAGCAGTTGATAGCAGAACAACGTGAAAAAGGTCAGGCTTGAACGGGATTCGAACCCTTGACCTCTGCGATGCCGGTACAGCGCTTCCCACCAGAAAAAGAATTGTCCACCCTCCCCACCCCCCTCCAAAAAAGATGAAGACCGTTGATATCCCGGACGCTTCAGTGGGTAACAGAAGTCTTGTTTTCCTTTTTGTCGGTGCAGTTAACGTTGTGCTTCTCACTTTGGATTAAAAAAAAACAACTTGTTTTGAAGAATTTGGCTTGCCGTGAAAATGCAAGCAAAGAAAAAACAAAGGACTGCTGGTTGATGTCAAACTTGACGTCCAGAAACTCTGGTTAAGGTCACAAAAATCCACTAAAATCCAGTAAAATTTGGATATTGCGCAGGCAAAAAAGGCAACTAGGAGATTTGCACGGCATTCTGTTGAGTTTCCCTCAGCTCGCGCTGAAACTGATAAATAAAGTGTCAGGTCGTAGAAAACAACAAATGGAAATGAAGTTTCTCTGATGAAACGTCTTCTTTGCTCTTTCTAACAGCTTTCCCTCTCTCTGTATTTTTATCTCCGTAGTATGTCTTGTACATGGATGGTAGAGGCTCCTTTGAGTACAAGCCAATTGATTCCGCCACTACAGAATTTGCATTGGCTCTTAAGCTGAATGTCACTGCTGATGGTGATGACTCCTAAATTCAGAATTCCGGACAAAAATATTTTAAATTTTATTTCGCGAACGTGTTGGCAAAAGAGCGGAGTACGTCAGTTGAAGTACATCTCAAGAGCTTTTATTTGAATCATCACATTTGAGAATTGCAGGAGCCAACTCAAAAGCTAAACCGTGTTACTGATGTGACTTCGAAGTATTGGCTGTTCCTCACAAAGTCAAGTGACTGCTGATAACGGAGCAAACGGTCACATCATGAGCCTCTTGGCGGCATATTTTCATATGAACAATCTAACTTGTTCCAAGCATTCAGCTGGCGGTGAGGGAAGGAAAGATGGGACGCGAGTGAAACGTATTATCGGTGGAAGAGTAGACAGGATTACCTGGGCAGTGGGTAGTCCTCTATCCTTTAGCATTCACAAAATTTCCTTCCTCACGCGCCAATTTTCGTTCACTCTCCACACCCTGAACGCCTGGAACAGGCTACAGACAATAGCAATGGACAGACTATTTTAATCATTGTCAGTCATTTATTCCTAACTTATATTACATTAGGAAAATAATGCAGGCAGATTGTGGAAAGAAGTGTAGAAGCTCTTCCAGTAGCATCTCAGTTTACGTTTTAGAAAGAGTTTCGGCGTTTATGGGAAATGCAATTTTAGTGTGTTTGTATAAAGTTTGCAATTTTAAAATCACTGTCTACTGGCAACGCCTTTATAAGGGCTTATTTCCTTACAGTTTCACAGTCCTATGTGTGCTTGTCCTGATTTGACTATGTGACTGCGTGATGCGGTTCTAGTCAAGACCCACATTTCACCCTTGCTCACCATAGAGTCTCCAGTTGCTCAGTGGTAGAGCATCCGACTAGATCACGGAGGGTCGTGGGTTCAAATCCCATCTGGAACTCGGAATTTTTTTTTCCGAGTTTTTCAGTTAATGCAAAAATTTATCATGCTAAATTTTACAGTTGTCAACTCTAATTGTTAATGTTGTCATGACATTTGGCAACTTTTGTTATATACATTTATGCGCAAAAGTGTGGCCCGTTTTAATTTGAGAATCACCTACTTTTGTGGAGTTTCACTGTCCGATTACCATTCGTCCAATTTTTAGCTGCTAGGAAACAGCTCAAGTTAGAATTGTGATCTTCAGTTTCACAAATAGATTCCATGTTGCAGTGCGTTTGTTCAGTAATAGATCACAGGTAACGTCAAAATGTGGTGACAACAAAAAAGTGGCACACGAGCCGTTAGGCGTCGCTGAGGTTCTTACCACATTTTGACGTCTTCTGTGATCTGTTACTGAACAGACGCATGGCAACATGGAATCTATTTGTTTTATATAATAGAAACAAAATGTAAGAAAAAACTTGTTCATTGTGAAAAATTCTGGAAATTCGTTTTCTAGAAGGAAAAGCTTTTTTCTTCTTCCTGCTTTTCGTACTTAACTACAGCCTCGGCAAGACATTTTTCTACATTTTCGTTCACCCAGTCTGGTAAAATATCCTCTAATTTTCAAACCTTTCCGCCATTTTAAAAACACAGAGGGAAAAAAATTACCAATGATGACGTCATCTATGCCTCTGTCCTCTGATAGGTCATAGCTAAGAACCAATAAAAATGCGCGTAGAATTCAGCATATATAATAACAGAAACTCATAAGGACTTGAACAACCCCTTATGAGTTTCTGATAACAACAAATACATGCGTTGTAGATTCCATTTGGCCGTGCTTGTGTAATCTGATAACGCACGGATGACGTCAAAACGTTGTAAGAACAAAGAAGTACGCCACGAACCGCAGGCGAGTAACGTGACAGATGTTCTTACCACGTTTTCACGTCCTCAGTGCGTTATCAGAGTACACCTGTTTATTATTCAACTGCATTCAGTAGAGTACAAATAACACCCAAAACGAGTACAAATATCCCACGGGCTTCCCACGGTGTTTGTAGTCCAGAAGACCGGTTTGACAGGTTTTCTACAAATGTCACGTCAGGCATTAGGCTTACCAGGTGAACGATGAAAAAATGGCCGAAACGCTCGTTTTTTCCCGAAGAAAACAATGAATGCTCACCAAATTTTGAGGTTTTTAACGAAAACGAGTTCCTAGAGGCAAGCAATGACCTAGACGACAGTGAAATTTCTTTATTTAACTTATTGAAGAAAACCGAAACGTAAATACAACAGAAAAAACAAAAACTGACCTCAAGTCCGTTACAGAAACAAGTGCCATTGAAGAAATTCCCGCCGAGCAACTTAACAATCTTTTATGTCATTTCTTTGTCAAAGTCAGGAAACGGAACCCATCTTTTCTCAGGAGCTGTCTTCAACAAATGCACAATTGTTGTCGGTCAGAAATCTCCACCGCTATCTCATCCAAAACGACGCCTGGTTAGTGATTGGGACGAATATGACTGAGCTTGAAGTGCTCAACAACAACCTTACAGCAAGCGCGCGAAACCTGGCCCCGCTGGCCCGCTTACTCGCTGGTCAGAAGTCACGTTAGTTTGTCACGCAACTCAGACAGTTTATAAGCGGATCACTTTTCCATTTTGTAGCTAAATTTTGTAGCTAAGTTGAATAATAAATCCCTTATTAGACGGTTTAGTGTGTAGTATCGTGGGACATTTTTACTCGTCTCTTGTATTTTGACTCGCCCTACGGGCTCGCCAAAATACGGCGTGACTCGTAAAAATATCCCACGACACTACACACTAAACCGTCTAATAAGATATATTTATATTACACATTGTTTTGATATCGGTTATCCGCACAAAATTAGAAATGTTTTTAAAAATCTCTGTAGTCATGATTTTCGCGCGCAGAACTTTTCGGCTCATCACGTCATTCGTCTGTACTTTTATCACAAATTAAACTCCCCTGTACCAACCAAAACGCGTGTTTTACCCTGTCTATTGTATAAATCGTGCATAACTACAAGGAAACAAATTAAATTTATGGTCTTTAGTTGGTTTTCTCGGGGCTATTCCGTAATTCTGATTGGATGAACAATCGCATTAAACTATGTAAATCAATAAGAAGTGCTGACACTTTTGCACGCCTTGGGTAATGTAGGTAAATGCAATGTCCGCTAGTAATACCTGTAAAATCGTCGAATAAGATATTTGTTCGTATTCCTTTTCATTTTCCCGGTTATTTGGCTTCAGTCCTCATCTGTAAACTCGTCAATTTCGGATGCCACAGTTTATTACGGGACATTGCGGTGTAATAACTTGGCATACCGTAAACTGCCGCTTATAAGCCCTGGGCTTATACAACTTCGTAAGGTGGGCTTATAAACGGAGGGGCTTATATCCAGGGGGGCTTATAAGCGGCATAAGAAAAACGTTTCAAAATGAGCCACAGCAGTGTTGATCGAAATACGTTTGTAATTTACCAGTTTTTAATTAACCTTTGAAACGTCATAATAAATCGAATTCATTTCAATTTTAACAACAAAATCAAAACTCTAACAACACGAGTGCAACCTGAACGTAACAAAACAGAGGCTCAGAGTTCATCTTCGCAAAACTAGAGGGGGGCTTACATCGGGTGGGGCTTATAACCGGATGTATTTTTTGTTTACAGATAGATGGGCCTATAAACCGGGGGGGCTTATAAGTTTACGGTATTTTTTCTGTTCATTTCTGTCCTCATATGGTAAAAAGACGCAGCAGTAGAATAATAAGGACAGTTGTTACTGGATACTATACTATGCTTTAAAGCGGAGTTTACCGATTATCCCTTTTACAGTAAACGTTCCTTTCCTGGTGGTTTACATTGTATCAGATTAACATGGATGCAGGCGATTTCGGTCAGAAACTGAAAAATTGCCCAAAATTACCTCAAGGCTGCGTTTACAGACATTTTAATGCAAATGAGAAAAGCTAACTGTGAAAAGGGCTGTAACACGGCTTGTTCTGTCAAATGTAACTGACCGTGAAGTAAACTGTTTTTATTAAATATCTGAACGAAGTTGATTGATAAATACCCGTTCTTTGCTCTTTGTTCTACTGGCTTGGAGCCTAGCTGTCGTGATTGTAAGAGGAGGGCAGGGAGGGAGAGACTGCAGTGAAGCTTACAAGAGACTCCGCTGAAGGTCGTCCTCGCTGCGCCAAGGGGACTACACAGTCAAGCTAGTGTGGCCATGCAGTTGGCACATTATAGTTAACAGAAATATTACTAACGACTAGGTGTCCTGCCAGACCTTTGCCTTCGTTGCCCGACAACCATTCTTACTCAGGCTCTATGGAAGGAAACTGGGCAAACGCGTGTCGCAGAAATCATCGAGAGAAGAAGGCTGAAGTGGATGGGGCACACACTCCGTAAGCCCAGGAATGAAGTCACTCAAACTGTTTTTATTTTTCAGTTGGTTCGGTTTTCTTTATTGTTGTTTTGTTTTGTTTTGTTTTGTTTTACTCTCAAAATTACCAATAGTTGCATTAGAAAACTTCAGCAACTGAAAATAAGCATGTTTTTCAGCTGTTCCTCGGGGGGTTTGTTCCGTCGCCTTGCTACATGAGTAACTAGTCACTCAAGACGGGAATAAATTTTCTTCACAAGTCGACGTGGCTTGTTTTTGTTTTTAGCAACAACATTATCAGTTGTATCCATAATATTGTCAGATCTTTTTCAAAGCCATGCAAGTTGGTGCTCATCCCATTCCACTTGCATGCGGACCGTTTATTCACGTACGATCCCATGGGTTTTGTTTTGGCCAAGACAGAAACAGATAAAGATAACTTTTGGTCCCGTGCAAGGGAGAATCGTCAATCCTCCTTATAAAGTTGCTTAGATTCTTCGCTATTATAACAAAAAAAATCGTGATTTTATCTTTTAAACTGCCTTGGGCGTGAGGATTTATTTACATTTGGATGACGTGTTCCTTGAATAACCAATGGATCGAAAAATTCCATGGTTAGTATTGCGATAATTGCTAGGTCTTCAGGGAGTGCCGCCACTTTTGTCCCTTTAAATTTCTTAAGTGCACAATTCCTGTCGCCTCTTATCATTAACGTTGTAATTTCTTATTAATCTACCAGACTACACACCCATTCTCAGCTTAAGTGCCCAAGTGACAAAAAATGAATTCTTTTAAAGCTACATCTCTTGTGAAAGTGCAAACACTTCTTCAAGCTTTTTTACTGAACGTTGAGCAGTGATATCTTTTTACGAAGAAACAATAACAGTTAATCATTTGAGGCATTCTAAATGAGTTTTGGGTTCTGCAAGACCTGAGGTTTCTGATGCTTAAACCAGGTTTACACGGAATTATCTGGTCATGGACTTAAATCTAGCCTGCGAACGCAGACGTATTTCCGGCTGTCGTTTCTCTCCGCACAACTTAATATAACTCGACAATATCAGCGCCGATCATTTTCGACACTATTCTCTTTAAACTGTTTGTTACTATACCCGCAAAAATTTTAGTAAACTCACAAAAAATTTAGTAAAGTATACTCAAACGAGATAATACACTACGACTTGGCCAACGCTTTCTACTGGAAACAAATCAATGTCCATGATGCAACATTTATTTATAGCAAGTTAAATTTAGTAAATCTCGCTTAAATTCAAGATTTATCATCATCATCATCATCATCATCATTATCAGCAAATGGAAGTAAATAAATATCCATGCGTAGCATCCATTGATGGGAAGTTAAAACAACTTTCGATTAAAGCACGTTGCATCAGGGATATTTAATTTGCTTCCATTAAGAAGCATTGGCCCATTAAATAATTATGTTATCTCCAGATTGAATGAGCTAACAGGAAATTTCCGAGTGATCAAATTTCTTTCAGAGTTTGCGAGTGCAAAGTCGATATAAGCTTGTAAAATCTTGTGCGACATCATATTTCCAACACGTTCGGCTAAAGGCTGCTCAAAGCTTCGACTGCTTTTCTAAAGTGATCAATTCATGCTATTTTAGCTACTCATCTTGACTGCGTGATTGCTAACCTTCAGTTCAAAGGAAGTGGTAAGTCTTTCATCTTCTGTGGACATTTTAGGTCTGCAATTTTTATAGTCGCAAATCGATTAGTCAGTATTTTGTACGATAAGGTCTTGTTTATGTTCCAGAGACTTTCTCTGTTATTCTTGGTGATTTTCTTTTCGCTATTGGTAATTTTTTTTGTAAATTAAAGTTGGCGGCCATCGTTCTTATCTCAAAAATTTCACTGCATTCTCGCGTCGACGATGTATATCTTTGTTGATAATTTTTGCAATTAATTACAACTTAATAACCCTTTCCGAGGAAAGGGACTCGATGGAAGCTAAGAGATGTACAAAAGATAAGTTCAAACAAAAGGACAAAAATTTTGCTTTTCTTCTCACTTACGCTCCTGTCGTAGTAAATCCTTCAAAAAAGAGGCAGTTAAAAGAGCAACGAACGGATTTGTTCTTTCTATGTTTAATTTAATTATTCATTTTCCATAAGGATTTTCATTGGAAAGGCCCCGTGTAGGAATGTTCATCTACTCCTAGAAAAGCAGCAGACAGGGATCTTTTTTTGCCTGTTATTAGGAAAAAAGAAAAAAGAATCAAGCAAGTCAGATTTCGTTTACCCCGTGAGCTCACAACTACGGTTAATTCCCTTTTCTCATTATCGTACAATCTTTTCGTTGGTAATTCTTAGTGGCATTGACTTTTCTGCCCATACATCATGGAATTCCGCTATTATTTTAGCTGCACAGTGCTGGCAAAAGCCCAACTTAAAAGGTTGAATTTAACAGAAAGGATGACACCGGTTCAAATTATTTACTTAACAGCCCCACTTAAACAAAGTTTGAAAATGACGTCTGAATCAACATTTGCACCTAATAACTACTTGAATCCACCTTGTAAATAGGCATTCTCAAAAACGTTTCACGTGTTTTAATGCTCATAAAACAGGACTAAGCCTGACAGATTTTTAGCGGGATCGACCGTCCGTTCAATATGACATGGCTCGACAGAGTCATTGGAATATAACTGCAAAAGTTCAACGATGAATCAAACAACGAAGTTCGTTTGTGCTGAACTGATTGGAAACATCTATTAAGCTTCAAAGCACTAACTTACGTCCTGAAAACATTAAATCTACGGAGCCAGAAAAAAAGGAATTTTAACCGGACTCAAGTTGTTCTAGATACTGAAATAATAACTGTTACAACGATTTACCCAATAAGGCTAATAAGGCTAAGTACTGACACTGCTGCTTTACGTGGAAACTAAGATCATTCTTTTCAGTATTCGAAGAAGTAAGTTCAATTCTGATTTAACTACTAAAATTAAATATTTGAAAGGCTCCAAATAATTTTTATGCTCGGCACGTGAAGGCCAGTTTTTGTCGTTTAAACCCGGTTTTTAAGAAATTAAATGCCCATTCTTTTAAAACTAAGAACACCAATCATTCTCGACATAACTCTGTTTAAGATGCCGGGAAGTTTTCTAATAGTAAACCTCCAAAATTCAGTAAACACACCAAAAATGTCGTATAGCTAACGGAAACTCGAAATACTATAGTTATTTTAAATCATCAAGGATATTACATCAGGGATATTTAGCTGCTTCACTGGATAACACTAGCCCATTAAATAATTATATCATCTCCAGATTGGGAGGAAAAAATGAAATTTGTGAATGACGTAAAATCTTGTGGCTGCGTCATCAGATTTCAAGGATGATGCATCAGGCATATTTATTCCCTTCTATCAGTTAGGAAGCATTGGCCAATTTTTAAAAATAATTATATTATCTCCAGATTGAATGAGCTGAAAGGTAATTTACGAATGATCAAATGTCTTTCAGAGTTGAGCGTAGAGTCGTTATAAGCTTGTAAATTAAAATGTTGTGTGGCATCAGATTTCCAACAGCCGACTGCCTTTCTAAACTGATCAAGGTATTTCATCTACTCATCCTGACTGCGTGATTGCCATCCTCTTGATCAAAACTACTTGTTCTAAAACCGTTATTTTCAAAGGAAGTGGTTAGTCCAGTCAACGGTTGACATTTCATCTTCAAAGTACAATTCAGGTCTGCAACTTTCCTAGTTGTGGGACAGAATCGATAACTCAAGGCTGTGTACGATATCCCGGTACGATATCGTCTTGTTTATACTTTCTCTGTTCTTTTAACCAATTTTCTCAGTTTTCGCTGTTATTCTTATCTCCAAACTTTCATTGCATTTGTACGTTAATGATGTGAGTCTGTTGTTAAATTGCGCAAGTAATTATACGATAATAATAATAATAATAATAATAATAATAATAACAATAATAATAATAATAATAATAATAATAATAATCAGTACCGAGGAACGGGCTCGATCAAGGACGTACGCAATAGAAGAACAAAAATGTTTCTTTTCCTCTCGCACCCTTACGTCGTAGTAAATTCTACTAAAAGTCAGACACTCCGAAATAGCGACGAATGAATGTGTTCTTCTGACGTTTGCCTTTATTCATTTATTCATTTCCTGCCTAAAAATTCCCAAAATTCCCTTTTGTAAGCTAGTCAGTTTATAGGCCATAAAGTGCCATGTTTCAAGCGAAAACGAGACTTAGGTTACTTATGCGTTATTATTTGTCTGCTGGCAAGTCCAAGTGCTCCTAGAAAGCAGAAGACGGATGTTTTTCTTCTTGTTATTAAGTGGAAAATCAAAAAAGAATCATGCAAGTCAGATCTCATTTACTCGGAGCTTACACTCACGGTTAATCCTCTTGTTTGATTGTTGTAAACTCCTTTTACTTGTAATTCTAAAACGTGTGGTTTCAAATCAATGCGTAATTGCCTAGTTCAACAGTCCCCTCCTACCTCAGTTTTATTTGCAAATCAATCAATTTTGCATTTCATAAACGTTTTAGCTACTACTGTTAACATGAAACGTTTGACGGAATAGCTGAATCTTAGTTTCTAAGCCTTTAATCTTGGGGCAAAAATCCGCCTTTTTTCTCTCAATTGCTTTTTTCTTAGCACTGGACTTCACACATCTTATGGTGTTTGTACAGCTGTTTCAATTAAATTCCGACTTCTGAATCAATATTTGAACCTTAATTATTGAACTTTAATTACCTGGGTACACCTAAATAGATATTAAAATTTTCACGTAGTTAGAAGCTTTAAAAATAGTTCTTAAATCGATAGATTTATACCTGGATCAAACTTCTTTTCAATATGACAGGGCTATTGGAATATAAAATGCAAAATATCAATGATGATCAATGATTATTCATACATCGACGGAATTTCGTTTGTGCTGAACTGATGCGTGAGCTGTTTATAATGATTTTAATGGGAATTTAATACTTCTCATTAAAGGATGTTGCATCAGGGATATTTATTTCAATTGCCTCCATTAGGAGGCATTTACCCATGAAAGAATTGTATTGTCTCACAATTTAGTGAGCTAAAAGGAACTTTGTGAATAGTCAAAGTTTCCTGTCCTTTTATAATGTCTTTATCTGCAAATCAGTCAATATTACACGTACGCAGAGATTCTTAAAATGGACGTTATAGTGATTTTTAACAACATGGTGGGTCTCAGTTAAAGCTTTCCTTGGAGGTTAAAAGAGAGTTGGTAAATTCATTTGAAATCAGTACCATAATAATTAACTTTTTTGGCACTGGACATTGTATA
Organism: Siderastrea siderea; assembly: GCA_964030785.1. Lineage (NCBI taxonomy): Eukaryota > Metazoa > Cnidaria > Anthozoa > Scleractinia > Rhizangiidae > Siderastrea > Siderastrea siderea. Next base: position 11,801,621 of record OZ034976.1, on the reverse strand, counting down.
ACTACTAGTGTTTGTACAGCTGGTTTAACGAGCTTAAGTGCCACTAATTAAGTCCGGTGTCTGAATCAACAGTCGAACTAATGATTATCTGCGTCCACCTAAATTGATATTAATTCTTTTCACATTATAAGACTGCTTTCAACAATGAACGCCCTGTTTAAAAATTCATTTATGATGCGATAATTATTTACTGCTAACACTGATCGGCTTTATGTGCAAGTAAGATTGTGTCCACATGCTCGAAGAATTTTCAACTCTTTTAGACAATTCGAACGTCTACATAACTGTGCGAATAAAAAACCCGTGAGCACTTTGATTTCCCATTATCTAGCTACCAATCAGAAGCGAGATGTAACCGCTAGAGCAAACTAACAAACAGTTAAAACCGCAATTGGCTTTTTCCGTGGAAACAATTCGTTGCATCCTTATAATATTTTCGTTGCTAGTTTATCTTTCTTCTTTGGTTGTAACCGAAGTGGTAATTGGAGCAACTTAAAAAAAAGAGAGAAGTTCAAAACTGCAAACCCAAAGCTGTTACTGTGAATTTCGAAAGTTATTCAGTTGTACGATTGTCACTGTTTTGTCCAAGAGCCTTACTAAGGGAATCAAACAGCGTTCTATTTTTTCGGCATGAATTTGTATTATAAATTTCCCATGTGTAGAATGTAAACGAACTTCTGAAGCTATAAAATTTAGCTCATAAAGTAATTGTTTTCATAAATTGTCGTGTTGGTTTTATTGCCATCTGCACGAAATAACGACTATCACTGCAAAATCCACCAAAGTGTTGAGATCTTCAAAAAGAAAAAAATTAACAAATTGACGTCAGTTTTTTATGCGTCTGTCCTCTTATTGATGATAAATTTCGTCATAACATTGTCAAAGTGTTGTAGATTCACGAGCCGCAGGCGAGTGGATCTACAACAAACTTTCACAATGTTATGACGAAATTTATCATCAATAAGAGGACAGACGCATAAAAACTGACGTCAATTTGTTTTCTACAATAACAAAAAGCCCAAACTGATTTTCAAACGAAGGAAAGGAATGCTATCTAGAGTCAATGGAAGATGCGATTGCCGCAGAATCTGAATTTCATCGCTGTAATTCGGAGAATCACAGGCTTGTAAATTAAAACTTTAGTAAGAATAGGTCAGAAATACAAGGACAAATTCGAATTGCTCAACTAACCTTTAATCCAGTGAAAACTGTTCACAAAATAATCCGTTAAAACATGGTTCAGCTTAATTTCATCGACAGCACAAATTCCCGCTCACCGCCGATTTTCAGGTCTGACTCCACAGTAAACATCCTCATCTTTTCGCTCTAAGGGATGGTTTCTTCAGTTTTAACCCATAAATTTTAGATGATTTCCTCATTGACGACTACTAGATTTGTGGTACAATTCTCACCTCATCAAGAACGCAGCACTAAAAAGTTTGACAAAACTTTTGCTGATTGCGTCAGCTTTACGTGTTTCATCTGTCTGTACTCTTATTGACGATAAAAATTAGCCAATGAGCGCGCGAGAATTCGCTCAGTTATTGTAAAAATATTTATTGCATTTTTTACTCAACAACTCAATGAGCCATGCTCACTTGAAACCTTCCTTTTATTCAGTTGAATTTGAACTTCTTTTTCTCTCTTCCTCAAGGTGGCTTTTACAAGGCGCTGATTCTGTTTCATTGCTTTAATCACTGAGTTACGCTCTTTAGCGTAATCTGGTCTTTACTTGTAGCCACAGCTTCTAACTACTCCTCACCATCTTGGAAACGGGCTCCATTGATTGGCGCGCGCAATAAATATGCACAAAGAAACAAATTAAAATTCCTTTTTCTGGCACTTGCGCTGATGTCTAATAATGAGTGAGTTCGTAATCGGATTAGCTTATGTCCCTGCCATTTCCTTTAGGAAGATCCTTGCGTTGTGTTTATCAATTCATGCTTTTTTTGTCTCAAGCTTAACCAAGCTTAAAATCTCAAGCCAACCAAATACTGCGACCCTTATAATCTTTTTTGATTTACCCGCGTGTTTATCAGTGTAAAAATCTCCTGTCAAAGCATGTCTTCAATTTGCTCGATCACTGTTCCTTCTCGAAAGCCGGCCCGTTTCAGAACGCATTTATATGGACACTAATGTAAGGAAATATAATTAATCTCATTGTGTATGTTTTCCAACGCAGGAGCGTCATAGTTTTCTCTAAGAGCCTTCATAAAGGGAGTCGACCATTAGACATTGAGAACATTAGCCTTGGTAAGTCTGTTATTTAATACTTCAGTTAACTGCCATGAATTAAGAAACATCCCATCAACAAAACTCCGTATAGCGTACAGACGTTCTACTTAGTGCTCTGTATTTAGCTGTGTCTTCACTGAGTACGAGAATCGTTCGACGTAGTAAAGATGTAATGGAGTAGAAGGTGAATTGTCTTTCTTTTTTCATGGATCGGTGCTTTAAATTACTCATAAATCTAATTAGACTGTATTCATACACCTGCGATAATTTATTTAAGGGGTAAAGCATTCTTACGCTTGTGTTATTGGCCAGTACATGTGGGAATCAAGTTTATAATGAACGAGAATTTTTGGGCACTGTGGGAAAAAATATGAAAAATGTTTACTTTATTATTAAGTTGGCAAGTTTGTGAATTTCTTGATAACGCACGTCCAAGCTAAAGTGCTTCAACACATTAACATTCAACTTGAGCACGCTGAACAATTCAAAATCGTTTTTACTGACCAGTTTCTCGAAATGGACCTATGGAACCCTCAGTTTTAATGTGAAAGACCTGAAGAATAGAAGAGGATTAAAATTATAGCGGAACCCGCGCGCCAGCGGAGCACCATTGCTAAGCAAATTTGGTAACCTAACCGGATCCGAGAAATTTTGGCTGTGACGTCAGCGTACGCGCGTACGCCCGTACGTACAGACTCTGGGGGAGGGGGAGGAGAGTTCCAAGACAACCCGACTGGGGGGGGGGGGGAAGAATAGCCATCTTTTCTTGGCGGGAAATCGCGCGGGGCTTTTCACTTTTGGGTAACCAGCGTTTTTCTTGGCGGGAAATCGAATGACCACCGTCGCTCTTGAAAAAGAGGTTTCTTTAAAAGCTTAGGTTGTTTAGCAAAACGATTCAGTTCCACAAAAGTGAAGTTTAGAACTTGAGAAACAAAATATCAAATGTCTATAAATGGAAAGAAAAAGTTCAAAAGAATACTCAGTTGTCTTTTCGGTCGTCACATCGCTTGAGTTCGCAGTATTTTGCAGCGGTCTCGACCCCAAATATAGCAGAGCAAGTGTCTTCTGGGCTTTTTTGTCCACAACCATGGTTTTTGCAGCGGTCCGCCTGTTAAGTCGACCGAACTCCGATAAATAAACAGCTGTTTAAGTATAATAATGAACACAATTTTAGTCGAGGTGTGTAGGTTGGTCAAGTGATTATAAGAGCGATCGCCTGGCGTGCAGGCGGCTGGGGTTCAAGTCCATGAGGGAGGAAAGTTTCTTTTTATTTTTCATTCTTTTTTGTTCTTTCCTTTCTTTTTTTTGGTAATTACTTTGAAAAAAATATACGTTGCAGGAAAACGAAAAGGTGGGGCTCGGCTTTTAGGCTTGGCTAAATCTATATATTAGCTAGATTATACAATACCTATTTTTCTTACAGGGAAAAGTTCACTGTACATCCAAGTTGTATTGCGTGCGTAGAAAGGCAAGTTAAATTTGGATTTTCAACTCCATGCAACTTATAAGTTGTTTCCCCCGCGTTTGCAAATTATAGGTTTATGATGATGATGATGATTGTTGTTGTTGTTGTTGTTGTTCTTCTTCTTCTTATTATTATTATTATTATTAGGAGAAGGATGACATCGTGACACTTTGGTGACGTTGTTTTCTTTCAAAAATTTTAGCACAGCGAGATAGATTGCCACCATTCATGGCAAACTGTCCAATGGAAGCTGCAAGGGAAAGTGGTGTCACACCACCTGCCGAGGAAGCACTGGATTTTGATGACGTCACTTTAAAAGGTGAGAAGAAACGATGCAAATGTTGAGTCCGGCATTTGCAAGTAAATTGTGTTCAGTGTTTTGTCAGTACGGAATTCTCCAACAGTTGTCAAGCCCATGGACATCCCGTTTTTCTATTCATTGGCAGCCTTAGTTGTTATTCTCCGTAAGTTTTTCAGTTCGCATCACTTTGATAATATAAAGGAAACACAGATTTATTGTGATGCTTGTGATGCTTATATCCAGTGCTAAATGCAAATGCAGGTTAATCGTATACTCCATTCTCAGGTATACAAGGAGAGATGGGGAGGTTGATGCCAAATGATTTTAGTTATGACAAACAATTGTCTGACTTCCTTAGCCTGTACTTTACTTAAGAGCAATTTTCTGTAAGAATCAAACAAAGTGGGAAATGAAAATTTTGGACCCCAACTCAAATTTGCATGCAAGTAGATATCCAAGGGGGGGGGGGGGGGGGGGGTGTTCGAAAATGGCCATTATTGAGGTCGTAACTAAATTGTTGCCATTGTAACAGCGAATGTTTGTTGACGCCCGAGAACCCAATTTTCAACTGAAAAACTTATACTGTTGTGAAAAGTGAAATTTTAAAACGTTGTTTCTCAAGTTTTATTAAAACACTACAACTCGAGAGTTAGTGAAATGTAAAACTGTACTCTAGTTTTCCGCTATGTATACGGCTTTACATTTCATCTGCAGTACACAAAATAATCGGCGAATTTGTTTTTTACTACACCGGCCATTTCTTAGCCAGTTTAATTTGCGTATAAAACCTTTCTTGTCCACAACCAACAGTACATCAGTTTTCTTATTTCAGCTCACTCAAATCAGGTTTGGTAGCGCTGGAATGACACTAGATTCGGCTATGTAAAAGCAATGTTTTTGGCTTCTTGCACATAAGAACAAAAGTCAGTGTCCGTCCGACGTCTCAGCTGTACACAAATATGTAAGATTTACCTTGTCGCTCAGTCTCTTCATTGGACGGATTCGCACACAAAAGCCATCAAAGCAAAACACGTATGAGTGTTATGGGAATCGTTCAATGAGCCAGGAAGCGCAGAGATCTGGGGACGGTCACTAACATTTGCTCTCATTTGCTAAGGGCTAAAATGTTTCCTTATAATGAACAAGTTCTTCTAATATCTGAATAATGATAATTTTTAGCAATAGCTGAAGTGTACAAGAACGAGGGCAATGATTACTTCAGGAAGAAAAATTTCAGCAGCGCGATCTACTGTTATACGGAGGGGATCAAAGTAAATTGCAAAGATGACAAATTGAAGGCCAAGCTTTACAGCAATAGGGCTACAGCGCACTTCTATGTGGGTGAGAAGATTCATTCATTTATCCATTCATTCATTCATTCATTCATTCATTCATTCATTCATTCATTCATTCATTCATTTATTCATTCATTCATTCATTCGTTCCTTCCTTCCTTCCTTCCTTCCTTCCTTCCTTTGTTCATTCATTCATTCATTCATTCATTCGATCATTCATTCATTCATTCGATCATTCATTCATTCGTTCGATCATTCATGCATTCATTCATTCATTCATTCATTCATCCACTCACGCACTCACTCATTCATGCATACTTGCAAGCATTCATTCATTCATTCATTCATTCATTCGTTCTTTCGTTCGTTCGTTCATTCGTTCGTTCCTTCGTTTGTTCGTTCGTTCTTTCATTCATTCATTCATTCATTCATTCATTCATTCATTCATTCATTCATTCATTCATACATGCATGCATGCATTCATCTCTTTTTCGTTCGTTCTTTTTTTTTTTTACTTTTGTTACTTATTTAATGTCCAATGAAATTAGAGGTTGTTAAGAGCTGCGTGCTATCTAATTTTCGCATCATTTTCCTCTCAGGGAATTTTAACGATTCACTGCGTGATGCAAAACTTGCCATTGACTTGGACCCATGTTACATCAAAGCGATTGAAAGAGGTAAGTTTTAAAAAGGGACGCAATAAAGGGCGCTGCCCTTTTAAAATTATAAAATTATAGATTTACTGCGACATTGCAGAGACAGACAACAAGCTTAGCGCTGGCACTGGGATCTAGCCCAGAATTCTCCAATTAAACGTCATTTCATAGGTTAGTGAAGCTTGCGATCAGGTTCTTTGTAATTTACACACTTGGGCTTAAAAACACTTAACAGAGTGAAAATAATCTAGAACAAACATAAGTCAAGAATGTAAGTCAAGAATGTATGCCATATATCAAAAAGCAGTAATGCCAAATTTACGACTAGGCACTATTCAGAGAAGAAATGAGTTGCTCCATATTAATATTCAGTTTCCCTTGTCGGTCTCTGTTCTGGAGACCATTGTTTTATAATCGCCCTCTACGCCACACAGTACAAATATCGGTAAAGGCATAGTCACTAGTACATGCTCAATGTTTCACCCGAAGCTCACGCTCATAGAATGCATATATCCATGCTAATTGATTCCCATGGTCATGACTGTACGACTGTCACACCGTCCTTTACGTAAAGGCATCACAAATACCTCCATCAAAAAATTCAAATAGGACCATCCCATCCCTAACATCTTCAAACGTTAGCTCGCTGACTCACTGACATGTTATGTTACTTGGTCAGCAGTTGCCTATCCTCCTAAGAGCTAGGCAGACACCTCATGCAAGCGTCACTGATTGTACCCATCAGTTGCATTCTGATAAACGCCTTCCAACCACCTACATCTTGGAATGTTAGTTCACGAACATGTGACGTCGACAGATTTTTGAGACGCATGTTGAGACCTCACGTAAGCATCACGTACTGTCCTATCCCCACGACGTTAGGCCACGAGAATATGATTTCAAATGCTCGGTTGTTATCCTCTCTCTCTTGACTGGTTATAGTCATCCCATCCCTAACATCTTCAAACGTTAGCTCGCTGACTCACTGACATGTTATGTTACTTGGTCAGCAGTTGCCTATCCTCCTAAGAGCTAGGCAGACACCTCATGCAAGCGTCACTGATTGTACCCATCAGTTGCATTCTGATAAACGCCTTCCAACCACCTACATCTTGGAATGTTAGTTCACGAACATGTGACGTCGACAGATTTTTGAGACGCATGTTGAGACCTCACGTAAGCATCACGTACTGTCCTATCCCCACGACGTTAGGCCACGAGAATATGATTTCAAATGCTCGGTTGTTATCCTCTCTCTCTTGACTTCTTTAAAGTATTACGAAGTGTCCCAATCAATAATATTCAATACACGCCTCCCTGTGATCTCCGCTGCTGGGCTTGCCTTACAATAAATAAATAAATAAATAAATATATATATATATATATATATAATCAACAGGGGCGGGCGCCTGTGTTGAGCTGAATCAGTTTGAGGAAGCAATGACGTGGTGTGACAAGGGATTAGCTGTATCCTTCACTATAGAGGTTACTATAAAAATATTTGTTGAGTTTATCAAACTTGAAAACGTGAGACAGTTGCAGTGTTTCAGATTAACTCGAAGTTATTAATCTTGTAGACTATAACCAGTGTTACTATTCCCCTCACTTTAGTTCTCGAATGTTGCCCCCTTTCTGCAAAAGCTCTTTCACTTTTTCAATATCTTAAATCAGGATGGGTAACAGAATAGGACCTTAACTTCTTCATTTCTTCCTTCCGAACATTACATGCAGAAACGCAAGCTACTGTCAATTTCCAACACTGAAAGGCTACATGACTTTTTATTTAAGCAAACTAAAAACAAAAACAAAAAATGAAGAAGAAAACAAAACAACCCAAAAAAATGTGAGAAATTAAGCCCTGTATTTTCAGATTCATTGTATTGCCTTATTTATAACGTTTATTACTGAAATGTGACAATCTTGACTTGCCGAAGATTGATATGAATAACAAGAACTTGTTGGAATTGAGAAGCAGGTCTGTCAAAGAACAAAACAATTTGCGTGATACGGGAGGAAAGAAAGAGAGGGATCAGTCAGAAACTGAAACGGTAAGACTACTAAGATCAACTTGTATTGAAATCGGTTTGAGAATCGTGCATTAAATTTGTTTGTTAGTGAGTTGTAACTAAATAGGCCATTTCCGAGTTGCCGTGTACCTCTTTTTCAAAGCGAGTCTTGGTGCATAGCCTTTCATATGAAAGGCTAGGTTATTGCAATGCCTCTACTCGCTTATTTGAGGTTTTAGGGGACCCTTTTAAAGACGGTGGGCCGTCCGATTGTTGTACGCAACAACTTTCAAGAGGATTTTGCACATTATATGCATACAAAAACGCCATTTAAAAGGTGACAACGCATGGAAAAGCTCTGATAGACTCCATTCAAATGAACAATGAAGCAAGTAGCACACACAAACACCAACCCGCGGTATGGCCAGTACCTTACACATGCGCATAGCCGTATCATCCGGGCAGTGGCAGCCATGAACAGCTGTTTCGTCCTTGTTAGGACTCATCAGCGTGGCATAGCCCCAGGCAGAGAGCCGAACTAAAAGTCCAGCGTATCTCATGCCCTTTACCGCCTGATGAGTCCTAACAAGGGCGAAACAGCTGTTCATGGCTGCCACTGCCTGGGTGATATAGCAGTGCACATGCGTAAGGTACTGGCCATACCTCGGGTTTGTGTGTGTCACTTGCCTAATTGTCCATTCAAACGGACAATTGTCCATTCAAAGCAACAAATTAATTGTTCCAGGACAGAATATGGCATTTTCCTCAAAGAGAAGGCTTATCCGAATGTCGGCAACTGATAAATAAGGCGTACATTTTGAGCTTTAGAGTTCCTGAGACTTTTGTAGCCTTTTCTAGATAAAACAGGAACGTAAATTACACGATGGCCGTGTAATTGAAAAATCTGTCACTGTGCTCAACAGAATCGAAATATGCCAATTTATACATCTGAAATCCAGCTGGTATAAAGAAGGAACCAAAATGCTAGAATCTACACTAGGTTAATTTTGCCGGATAAAAACATTTAGCGGTAAAAACAAACATAGTCTCGAATAGAATGTATAGAAGTTGATTTACAAGAGAAACCCTTAACCCAAGAGTTTAGCTTGAGACCAACTTTCGACAAGTAGTCACGCAAATACACAGGTAACGTAATTTCATAAAACGCATGCCATTTATTATCGATTGTCATCAATTATTCCCATTGTCCGGCGTCACTTCTAAGCTTAATCAAATAACATAATACACGAGACGTTGGTTACGATGTCCACGTAAACGTGACGTTCCATTTGTATTTATACCGCAACGGAATGGGGAAAAAAAGCTTATTTCGAAATAAATACAAACGTTGGAACTCTTGATACGTATCTAACAAGTGGAGCCCATAATTTGTAATTTTATTTCTGATTGCAGCGTATGCATCGAAAACACCATGAAGTGATAAACCTTTGAACTGAGTTCTAGTTAAAGTCTATGTTATCAATGTGTTTCATTGCATTCTTCAATTTAACAAAAGCAGAACAAAACAGAAGACTACATTATTAATAGTGTATGTATTATTAATAGTCTATTATTATTAGTTCATTATTAATTATTATATTATTATTAACTATTAATCAATAATAACTATTAATAAGTGTATGCATTATTAATAGCGGAACACGCGCGCTAGCTCGCCAGCGGAGAACCATAGCTAAGGAAATTTGGTGATCTATCCATCCGAAAAATTTTGGTTGTGACGTAAGCGTACGCCCGTACAGACTCTGGGGGAGGGCGAGAGGAGTCGCAAGACAACCCGACGGGGGGTGGAGAACGCTTTTTTTTGGCGGGAAATCGGGCGGTGCATTTGGGTAACCGGCATTTTTCTTGGCGGGAAATCGCATGACCATCGTCGCTTTTGAAAAAGAGGTTTCTTTGAAAAGTTTAGCAAAACGATTGTTCGACAGTACTGAAGTTTTTAACTTGAGAAAAACATGTAATATCTGTAAATGGAAAGAAAATGTTCAAAAGAATACTGGTGGAAGGCGAAAAGTTCAAGTTACGAAAGCTGCTTTCAAAGGACTTCATCTTTTAGTTTGTTTTCTTCACAACGGAGAGCTTGCCCTGTTCTGAAACACAACCAAGTAAGTGAAGTTTTTAAGAGCCGCCGTCAGTAACTTTCGAGAATCGGCGGTCAGGAAGCGAAAATTCGAATTTTCCTTTTTTACACCAAAAAGACCCTTTTAATGAACCTTTTTAAGAAATGATACCCTAAAGTTCCAGCGACGTCTTATTTTGACAAAAGCGGGGAAAGTTCGAAAAGCAGCCAAACCGTCATCGAAGGCCGAAGTAAATTATGTAAATTAGCGTATTTTCAAATCGCCAGAACATGTTAACAAAAGCTCGCCACGAATTCATTTTTTCACCATTTGTTAGCCATCTCTTGGACGTCTTTTTAAACTATATTTCATCTCCATGTTAACAATTTTTGTTTGCTATCCACACGCTTAAAAACTATAAAATTCGCTCTTCAATTGATTGACCAAATTTTACCTTATTTCGGAACATCACAGCGCCGGGGGTATACGTATATACAGGCTAAAACAGGGTTCTATTCAACGGGCAATTATTGTTCTTTATCATACTGAAATGGTTAGTTTGGCCCGAGAAAAGCAAGCGCGTTAGAGGAAAAAACGTAGAGCCCGTTTTCACACATTTCGCCATTTTCTTTGTTGTTCTCATATTACAAGCTGCACGTCAGTTTGGAACAAAAAACAATGATATTGGTCAGTACTCCCACTTTTATTTGTTTAATTTAACACTTTTTAACTGTAGCAATAACCTGACTTTGTTTTTCAGTTAAACCAGACTATTTTCAAATAAGGAAACTGTGAAGTACTGAATAAACCGGTGATCAGACAAACACATATTATGTGACTGTTTCAATATATAGAACGAGACAAAATTCGCCAACTTCGCAAGATGTATTATTTAACAAGTTTTCTAATATAGAACCACCTCCTCGCCGATGTACAACGGCGAAGTACATGCGTCTGTGTATAGGGAAGACTGATATCTCGCCGATGTACAACGGCGAGGTAGGTGCGTCTGTATATAACGAAGACTGGTATCTCGCCGATGTACAACGGCGAGGTAGATGCGTCTGTATATAAGGAAGACCGATATCTCGCCGATGTACAACGGCGAGGTAGGTGCGTCTGTATATAAGGAAGACTGGTATCTCGCCGATGTACAACGGCGAGGTAGGTGCGTCTGTATATAAGGAAGACTGGTATCTCGCCGATGTACAACGGCGAGGTAGGTGCGTCTGTATATAAGGAAGAACGATATCTCGCCGATGTACAACGGCGAGGTAGGTGCGTCTGACTGACGTATCGACAACCTGAGCGGAAACGTCAGTCAATGTCATCACAAAACAGTCCTTCTCAGGACTACACTCACCTGGACGATCATAATTTACCGAGGTATTAACGGCTACCATCAACTAGCAACACTCATGAGGTATTTGACTTCGCGTTCGTGCGACAACTACCGATTTTTTACCTTTCATTCGATGCAAAGTTTAGTAAACTTTTTCCTCAATACGACTTTTTGTCAGCAGTGCTTCAGTTGTGTTTGCCATCATCGCCGGAAACGAAAACCGCGTTTGGGTAGGCACTTCATGGAGGAGAACTTTCTTGGTTTGCACTCGATAACATCCTTATAAGGATGCAGAACCAACTTTACGTCTTTAGTACGTTTTTCATTTGATGAAGAAAAAAATTGCAATGCTGAAATCGGGATTTCAACCCTGTACTATCGCATACAAAATCTGGAACCCAAACGTTAAACCTCTCTCTTGTATGATTCGAAAAAAATGTCTTCTTGTCAATAAATATATATCCACTGATGAAAAAGGAAAACATATTCTACTCAGTTAATGAAGAAAGCACACAAACGGCACCAGTTTCAAAACTCAATGCTGCATTTCTCAATACTTGTACAGATCAGGCATCAACATGTTTATTAATACGGCATCTTGCAGCTTTTCGTCCTTTATATTGAACTGTAGTTCGCCATGTGGACCTACAATTGTAGCTCTAGAAATCGGCAAGATTTGCAATGTAAATCTTGCCGACTTCTGGAGTTTAATCCACATGGCGAGGTGCAGTTCCATAAGGACGAAAAGCTACAAGTTACCATTAACAAACATCCCACGTTGAGGGTTGGTGATTGGGTTTCAGTCAGAAACGTCCTCTCGGGGTCGGGGTCGGGGTGTCCCTTTTTTTTCATTTTTTTTGCGATTAATTTGGAAATAGATTCCTTTTTGGTCGAAAAAGTATCTGTCGGTTTACATGAACGAAAAATCCTTTTAAACAAATTGTGAAAACATGAAACTGTGCATGTGACCTCGGAACTTCCTTCGGTTGGCTCATCTCCCCGTAAAAATGGTCACGTGGTCAATCATGAAGTCTTTTCCGCGTTTTCCTTCACGAACATGGCGGAAGGATGCAATTTTGGTGAGGAAGGAAATCGCATAGTTTGCTTGTTATTTGGGTGCGTGTGCTTGAAAACTTGATTTGTGAAGGGAACAGTAAAATATTAAAATAAGCTGAAGTCGCTTCTGTTGCAGGTGTAATTTTAAAGTTCGACACTGCACCTACGGTCTTGAGGGCAAGCACTGGAACACTGTGGAAGAGCTTGCACGCAAACGTCTCCTATTTCCCAGGCTAGCACTGGAGGGGATATCGGATAGATCAGAGGACCCTCAACGGAGAGAGGTTTAACGTTTGGGTTCCAGTTTTTGTATGCGATAGTGCAGGGTTGAAATCCCGATTTCAGCATTGCATTTTTTTTCTTCATTAAATGAAAAACGTACTAAAGACGTAAAGTTTGTTCTGTATCGTATCTTTATAAGGATGTCATCGAGTGCAAACCAAGAAAGTTATCCTCCATGAAGTGCCTACCCAAACGCACTTTTCGTTCCCGGCGATGATGGCAAACACAACTGAAGCACTGCTGACAAAAAGTCGTATTGAGGAAAAAAGTGTACTAAACTTTGCATCGAATGAAAGGTAAAAAATCGGACGAACGCGAAGTCAAATACCTCATGAGCGTTGCTAGTTGATGGTAGCCGTTAATAACTCGGTAAATTATGATCGTCCAGGTGAGTGTAGTCCTGAGAAGGACTGTTTTGTGATGACATTGACTGACATTTCCGCTCAGGTTGTCGATACGTCAGTCAGTGTTGTCACAAACAGTCCTTCTCAGGACTACACTCACCCGGACGATCATTATTTCCCGACTTATGTTATGAATCCTGGCTTCAAACCATTTACAGTCTTGTAGCCGTTTAATACGCAACCACGAAACTTACAAAAATGTAAACATGACACGCTAACTTCTCATTACTTTGAAGTAGGTGCGAAGTATTTCCACCTTCTTAGACCAAAGCTAGGATTTGGCTTTTTTATTTTCTAGCGATTGAATATTATATTGGGGGTCAATCATGCGTTTGATTCTACCCGCATTGCTTGCGTACAAGAACTGCGTCCTTCTGATTCGGCCATCTTCATGAAAGGAAAACGCGGGAATGATTGACTACGTGACTGTTTTCGCGGGAAAATGAGCCAACGGAAAGAAGCTTGTTACACGCGCATTTTCATTTGCTTCATAATTTCTTTAAAATGATTTTCCGTTTATGTAAACCGAAAGATACTTTTTTCGAACAAAAGGAATCTATTTCCCAATATAAAATCGTAAAAAAGTGGAAAAATCACACTCCGACCCCGAGTCGGCGTTTTACTGATATGTTGATGCTCGAGCTGTACAAGTGTTGAGAAATGCAGCATTGAAGTTTCGAATACGGTTTGTTTGCTTTCTTCATTAACCGAGTAGAATGTGTTTTCCTTTCTCATTAGTGGATTTGACTGAAAAGAAGACATCGTGACAAGCTGGCATGACTAGTCCGCACTTACTTTGTTTTTTGTTTATTATTCTTTTTTATTCAAGACTTTTCTGGCCAAAAAAAAAACCACTTCTCTTACGTATAAACCATTTCCGTGGAAATTTTTATGCTCTGACTGGTAAAATGAGAAAAAGGTCATTCTTCGCGCGAATATTGACATAATATGTTCGTGGCCATTTTCCCACGCAGCGCAAGTACATCACGTTTCACTTGTCACGTAACGTGACTTCTTGTTGGCACAATGAAATCCAAAAATCGCAGTCTTGTTCCATCTTTGCTTCGCGAGAAAACCGATGTCTTCAGGAAATTTAGCACAAAACATCCAACCTTTTAACAGGTAAGTCAGCTTTTTATGATTTTTCAGTCGAATTGGGCCTAAAGAATTACACAGAGACAAATTAGGGGCGAATGATACTATATGCTAATGTATTAAAAGAATACGGTAGGACGCCAAATTATTTCCTCTGACAAAGTGACTGAAAGTTTATAATCGGGACTATGTGCAAGCTAAATTACCTCTGCACACGTCCACGTGTAAGAGTGCGAATACATCTTACATTTACGTGCACAATTCGTTTTGGCTGCTTTCACAGTCGAATACAGTCTATTTATCAACAGACGGTTTTATTGAAACCCGCTAAGGGTAAAAACGCTGGTTTTCATTTCAAAATTCCTCCGCTTAAAGCTTACAACGCCTAATAGTTAAGACGTCGGCAGAAAATGCATTAGAATTCGCTGAAGTGGGAAATTAGCGAGTCGGAGACGTTCAACTGAACCGATATCTTATAAGCATTGTTTTGCCTCGCCGGCTTCATGTTCCTGTACACGTGTAAGCGATTTGTTTATTCAGTACTTGACATTTTCCTTATTTGAAAATAGTCTGGTTTAACTGAAAAACAAAGTCAGGTTATGACATGGTTTTATTCAACAACTGCGCATGACTGATGACGTCACTTATCATGACATCTCCCCTCTTAACAGGAATGGCAGAATAAACATCAACATTTTTCATTAATTAGTGAAGTGTCCATGACCTCAACTAGGTCAATGTTCATAGTCCTTGAATTGACTCTTAAGCTAACGGCAAATCACCGATAAACGATTCTTAACATCTACAAATATACTAACATCAAAACGGTCTCTAATCAAGAAAGTTCAGTCCACTAATAATACACAAAGTCCTTTTGTCTGGTTGATCTGACAATTCGGCCAGATCTTGTTCTACATGTAACGGTGTTCGATGTCTGGGAGGCATTTCTGTTCCCCTGCAGGGACTTCATGCATACTTCTTTGTCTCCTTGCGGGGTTTGCGTGCAAGGATCTCTGCCAACTTGGGAGGTCTTGATCATATCTCTCCTATTCCGTCTGTACAGAGTTCCGTCGCTGGTCACAATGGCTGAGCGAGGAGTGTTAGCGAGTTTTGTAACCGTGGCAGGTTTCCAGCCGTTTGGTGTCTTCGCTCTGACAGCATCTCCTTTTCTGAGGGGTGGTGGGGACTTGGCTCCTCTGTCAAAGTAAAATTTCTGTTTCTGTTGCTGGGCAAGGAGCTGGGACCTAGCATCCGTTGGCATTTGCGCCTCCAGTAGTTCAGCAGTAGTAGGAAGCTTAGTCTTCAGCCTTCTGTTGAGGAAGATCTGAGCTGGGGAATAGTTAAGTCCAGTAATGGGCGTGTTCCTGACTTCTAGCAGGGCAACGTATGGGTCGGTACCATCTTCATGCGCCTTCTCTAACACAGCCTTTACTGTTCCAATGGCGTTCTCCACTTGCCCATTAGCCTGTGGGTACTTGGGACTCGTGGTTGTGTGCTTGAACTCCCACGACTTTGCAAATTCTCTGAACTTACGACTGGCAAATTGGGGACCATTGTCAGAAATGAGTTCACTGGGTATCCCATAACGTGCGAACATGGACTTGAGTTGGGTAATGACTTCTGAACTAACGGTACTGTTACGTAGCAGGCCGACTTCTACCCATTTTGAGTAGTAATCAACAGTCAGGAGATAGTCTTTACCTCCAAGGGTAAAAAAATCACATGCAATCTTCTCCCAGGGTCTATGGGGAACTTCATGCTGAATCAGGGGTTCTTTGGCATTGTTCTTTCTGTGTTTAAGACAGGAGCTGCAGTTTGAGATTAGATCTGTTATCTGTGCATTCATGTTTGGCCAGCACAGGAGGTCACGTGCTCTTCGCTTGCTTTTTTCGATTCCAAGGTGGCTTTCGTGGATTTTTCCAAGCATTTCTGGCTGCAGTCTTGTAGGGACAATCACCTTGTGACCTTTGAAGACAATCCCATCAGCTTCATGGATTTCATCCTTGAAACTCCAGTATGGTCTAGCATTAGCAGGCACTTTACTCTTGTGGTCAGGCCAGCCATCTTTGGTTAGTTGGGCGACTGCCTGAAGAGAGAGGGTCAGCTTTTGTTGCTTCTTGCAATTCTTGCAATTTAGGCTCAGCTATTGGTAGGTTTGCTACCAGAAGATGGACTTGCATTTCAATTTCACCATCAGGGATTCCTTCATTCTGGTAAGTTGTTTCCAGGTGGGCTCTAGATAATGCATCTGCAATAAACATCAACTTCCCTGGTACATACTTCACTGGAGGGGTCAGCTTTTGTTGCTTCTTGCAATTCTTGCAATTTAGGCTCAGCTATTGGTAGGTTTGCTACCAGAAGATGGACTTGCATTTCAATTTCACCATCAGGGATTCCTTCATTCTGGTAAGTTGTTTCCAGGTGGGCTCTAGGTAATGCATCTGCAATAAACATCAACTTCCCTGGTACATACTTCACTTTTAGGTGGTAAGGCTGTAGGCGAAGTAGTAGGCGCTGGATTCGGGGTGGTGCTTTGGCAAGAGGCTTAGAAAAGATTGCTTCCAGCGGCTTGTGGTCTGTTTCAACTTCGATTGCTTTGCCATATAGGTACTGGTTAAACCGCTCACATCCAAACACAATGGCCAGTGTTTCTTTTTCGATTTGTGCATAGCCTTTCTGGCATTCTGTCAGGGATTTTGAGGCATATGCGATTGGTTGATCCTCCTGAAGTAATACTGCTCCGAGTCCTGACTGGGATGCGTCAACAGAGAGCTTTACAGGCTTGTTCACATCGTAGTATTTCAGGACTGGCTTTGAGGTGAGGACTTTCTTAATTTCATTGAGCGAGCTTTCTTGCTGCTCATCCCAGTGCCATTGTACTTCTTGTCTGAGTAAGGCTCTAAGTGGCTCGGTCAAGGGGCTCACGTTAGGGATAAACTTGCTTAGGTAGGTCACCATTCCTAGCAGGCGCTCCACATCCTTCTTGTTCTGTGGCCCTGGCATGTTGAGGATTGCTTCAATTTTTGACTCGTCACGTTTGATTCCATCTTTGCTAATCTTATCACGAATGTAGACAACTTCAGGAATCTTGATTCTGCATTTCTGTCTCTTCAGCTTTACACCCTTTTCTCTAGCTCTTTCGAGGACATTTCTGAGTGCTCTGTCATGGCTTTCTTCATCGTTGCCCCAAACCAGGAGGTCATCATAGATAACTTCTGCTCCTTCAATTCCTTCAAAGGCAAACTGCATTTTCTTCTGGAATACTTCATTAGAGGAGTTAATACCAAATGGCAGACGATTAAACTTGAAGCGGCCAAAGGGGGTGTTAAAAGTTGTGAGAAGGGAACTTGGATGATCCAATTTGACATGCCAGAAGCCATCTTTAGCATCCAGTTTACTGAATACTTTTGCACCAGCCAACTTGCTTATCTCAGTGGATGTCGGGAGTTGAAAATGTTCCCTCTTTACTGCCCTATTCAGGTCTTTGGGGTCAAGACAAATTCTTAGACTTCCATCCTCTTTCTCCACTATTACAATAGAGTTTCCCCACTCTGTAGGCTGATCAACTTTCTCTATTGCACCTAATTGTTCCATCCTTTCAAGTTCTTTCTTTAGCTTGGGCAGGAGTGTGAAAGGAACTTTTCTAGGGGGATGGATGACAGGCTTAATTACTGGATTAATTTCAATATGATGCTCTCCTTCAAGCTCTCCAAGGCCTTCAAACAGATCGGCAAATTCATCTAAGATAGTCTCAGCATTGGCACTGGCTGTGTCAACAGTTCTTACAAACTTGATTAAGCTAAGTTCCTGACATGCTCTTAAACCAAGTAGGGGTGGTTGACCCTCAGCCTCAACAACAAAGAAATCAGAATCAATCATTTTGTCTTTGTACTTACAAGTCATCCTTGCTACTCCTACTACAGGTATCTCAGAACCATTGAACCCAGTGAGTTTAGCTTTGGTTGGTCTCAGTTGCGGTGTCCCTTTCAACGAATTGAACACGTGTTTCGGAATCACATTTGCTTGAGCCCCAGTGTCTAATTTGAATTGCACCTTGTTGTCATTCACTTGTAGAGTAGCTGTCCATTTGTTATCATGACCATCTTTCTGGACTTGGCCGATAAACAATTCTTCAAATTCTTCAATGTCCAGTTCGACGTGAGGTTGTTGATCACTTTCCACGAGGTGGACATTTTTCGATAAGCACTGAGAAGCAAAATGATTGCGGTTCTTGCACTTTTGACAGATTTTTCCAAACGCTGGGCATTCTCTCGGGCCATGAACTGTTCCACATTTTTACAAGCGGTTGTGGGACCAGGTTTCTTCTTTCCGTGAGCCTTCGGCGGGAATTTTCGTGGCGCCGCTTTCTTGTTTACATAATCCACATTTTTCGGTTCTTCAGTGATCGATTCCGTTTGGCGTTTCGAAAACTCCGACGCTCGGCACATATCAATAGCTTTCTGAAGATCCAGGTCGGTTTCTTGCAGTAGTTTTTCTCTCAGGGTGTTGCAAGAGATTCCACAGACGATTCTATCTCGAATTAGACTCTCACACAATTCGCCAAATTCACACGTGCTCGCTCTGGTACGAAGCTCTGTGACGTACTGATCGATGTTTTCAGTCGGTTGCTGAACGCAAGTGTAGAATTTGTGGCGTTCAAAAGTGATGTTCCGTCTGGGGTTGCAATACTCTTCAAATTTTTGGAATAATACGTCGATTTTTCCTCTGCAGGCGATAGCGAGAAGGTGTTGTAAATTTCAAGTGCATCGTCTCCGATGAGATGAAGAAATATGGCGACGCGTTGCTTCTCGGGTTTCTTCATTGAGCCTGAAGCTTCCATGTACAATTGAAATCGCTGTTTCCACTTGCGCCAATTGTCTGCAACATTTCCCTCTAGACTTAGCGTTGAGGGCGGCTTGAATACACTCATTTTGAGGTAGTTTTCGTGATTTCAAACAGTGTTTGATTAACCCACGTTCTGACACCATGACATGGTTTTATTCAACAACTGCGCATGACTGATGACGTCACTTATCATGACAGGTTATTGCTACAGTTAAAAAGTGTTAAATTAAACAAATAAAAGTGGAAGTACTGACCAATGTCATTGTTTTTTGTTCCAAACTGACGTGCAGCTTGTAATATGAGAACAACAAAGAAAATGGCGAAATGTGTGAAAACGGGCTCTACGTTTTTTCCTTTAGCGCGCCTGCTTTTTGCGGGCCAAACTAACCATTTCAGTATTATAAAGAGCAATAATTGCCCGTTCAATAGAACCCAGTTTTAGCCTGTATATACGTATATCCCCGGCGCTGTGATGTTCCGAAATAAGGTAAAATTTGGTCAATCAATTGAAGAGCGAATTTTATAGTTTTTAAGCGTGTGGATAGCAAACAAAATTTGTTGACATGGAGATGAAATATAGTTTAAAAAGACGTCCAAGAGATGGCTAACAAATGGTGAAAAAATGAATTCATGGCGAGCTTTTGTTGTCATGTTCTGGCGATTTGAAAATACGCTAACTTACATAATTTACTTCGGCCTTCGATGACGGTTTGGCTGCTTTTCGAACTTTCCCCGCTTTTGTCAAAATAAGACGTCGCTGGAACTTTAGGGTATCATTTCTTAAAAAGGTTCATTGAAAGGGTCTTTTTGGTGTAAAAAAAGAAAATTCGAATTTTTGCTTCCTGACCTCGGATTCTCGAAAGTTACTGACGGCGGCTCTTAAAGGGTTTAAGGTACATGATATTAAATTATTACGGTCAAAGAAATTACGTTTTAAAATGGAAATTTAATTTGTGTCAATAGAAATGTGTCATTTACTTTTGGCATTAAAAAGTTATTAGAAAACGCGCTCAGATTTGTGACAGATGTAGTCTTGAATGTTTTGCTATGCTCAGCCGATTTCGCTCCCGTGGACGGACCCTCGATGGTGGAAGTGTAACACAAATTGCATTTAAGTATAAACTTACGGGTTTTCGAATAAACTTTTTCAAAAATGATTCCTCTGTTTATTATTTTGTGTTTGTTTATTCATAACAGGAGGTCAAAGCACAGTCGCAAGGCAACAGCACAGGCATCACCTCATGATCAATGAGATTACGGCAAATAATTGCTTTAAATTTTGTCTGCGAGGTCCATCTCTTTGTGCAATTGTCGATTTTCTTGTCCTAGAAGTTTTTAATAGTAATCAGTTGTCGGTTTATAGCTATTTTATCCGAAAAGCTTCCGAAAACAGTTTTGTGCGTTCCTCAAACCGGCTAACTTTATATAGGCTTACTTCGCATCCGCAAAACTTATTCCATGATTTAAAGCGTGTTTGGGTTTTGTTTGTTTTCATTCTTGATGGTCTCTAGTTAGCCAACGAAATATAAGCGAAGCAGTTGTCGGTTTAAACCTATTTTATCCGAGAAGCTTCCAAAATCAGTTCTGTGCATTTCTAAAAGCGCCCGAATTTTAAACAATTCGCAATCCGCAAAACTTATGCCATATAGTTAAGCATGTTTGGTGTTTGTTTGTTTTCAATCTCGATGGTCTTAAGCTAGAGAACGAAATATAAAAGTTACTTAAGTAACTATAAGCGAAGCAGTTTTGGGTTTAAAGCTATTTTATCCGGTAAGTAATGTATATTCCTCAAACTGCTAGAATTTGTTTGCGGCCGCTAAAACCTGCGCGACATTTCTTCGATAATTAAAGTTTACAGGTGCTTCGAAGCTCCCCAAATCCTTTCTTTCGGGTAATCCTGGTAAAATGCCGGTGAAATGCCAGTATAATTTTTTTGACCAGACTGATAGCGGCAGTTCATATTATTTGTTAACATCCGAACGCGATGAAGATAACCCATTTAAGTTTTATTTTGTTGTTGTAAATGAGCGCCGTTTCAAAGTTCATTCAAGCGAACAGCCAATAATCCAAGGAGATTTTACAAGCCTTGACAGTTAAATGACAAGATCTGGAAACATTGAAAAAACCAAGCAAGATGGCTCGTGAGTACAATATGTGTTCAGTTTGATGCCCGAAAAAAATAATCAAGCTTAGCTCAGCCTCAAGAATGACCTTTCGAGCTTGGTTTTACAGAACAGATCCCCAAAATATTGGAGGATAATTTGGAAAACTTTCGGGCTTTTTGAGAAACACTTTTCGAAAGTGAACAAGCTAAAGAAAGACCCGAAATATATTTCGGACCGAAAAGTTTCAGGACTATTTTTGAGAAACGAACATCAGTTTATTCCTTGGCGGCTCCACTTTTAGGCTTGGCTAAATCTATATATTAATGTATATAAATACCTCAATAGAAGTTGCTGTCTACCAAAAGATGCATACCACCATCATTTAAAAACGATGCAAGATTTACGCTTGAGACGCTCACGCTTGAAAAGTATAAACAGATAGGAACTATTACGAAAACTCCCGCGCGATGACAAAATCACACGACGACAAACGGGGAGGGAAACATTCCGTCGACGAAATTTGGTGCGAGTCGATGAAATCTATGGTAATCGATGGTAATTGATGACAATCGATGATGATGACAATCGCTGATAATCGATCTAATTAAGAGAGCAGTTTAATGTGATTATCGATTGATCATCGATTACCGATATTAATCGATATTAACTAACTAATTTTATCGACTAATATCGATTCATCGATTGGAATCCGATAATCGATTTTCATCGATTAAGTACGCCAGGATTACTGTATTGAAAAAGAGTGAAAATGCAAGGGCTGTCGGAGAATTCACAGGTTTAATTCTAGCATTTATGGTTTGGTATGACATTTTTGCTGCGGGTTTTCTATTTTGCGATATGTTTCTTGTTTCGTTTTTTAATTTTCAAAATAGACCACGCAAAATTTATTTATATCACCCAACAGAGAAAATCCGTTAATCTAGGCGCCCACAACTATATAACTTCAGTTTGAAGGATCACTCTTTGATAAGACACAGGTTTTCTTGTTTTTTTGTAGCGAAACATGGTATCAAAAACATAGCAAATTAAACTGTTGGCGTATTTTCTTCAAAACTGTAAATGGTTTGAACCCAGGCGTCATATCATAGGTCACGGGTAAATTATGATCGTCCGGGTGAGTGTAGTCCTGAGAAGGACTGTTTGTGATGACACTGACTGACGTTTCGACAACCTGAGCGGGAAGTCATCATCAGAGACAAGTGAACTGTGAATCGTGTTATAAGACTCTGGTTGTTGTCCTGGTTGGTCGACGATCTCGTAACAGTATTGGTTGTCTGTCATTTAAGCCGCGATGTAATTGGCTGTGAAGACTGTAAAACGTGATTGGTGCGTTTTGATCCGTCTTTTGTTAGTCAGGTGTCCGTTGTCTGTTGTTACTAAAATTAGTCGGTTTGTTTATTGTTTGTCTGTCGGTTTGTCTATTGTTTGTTTGTCTTGTTATTGTCGTCAGTAAGTCGTTTGCAAGGTGCAGGTAGCTGTTGACAACGGTTCAGTGATTTGTTCTAAGTTAGTAAACCAGCTTCCGGAGTGATTCGTTGATAGTAGTCCGTACTTTAGGTAACGCATTCAGCAGAGTCCCCGTCGATTCTATAGTTTGTTTTTAAATGGTGCGCAGCATTTTGATTGTTGATATCACCATTTCCAGTCGCTCGTTTGTGTTCATTCAGTCCGAAGATCAAATTCCTGCCGGTCTCACTATAGCCTCCCACGCAGTAATATAAGTGGCCTGGCAGTCGCAGCATTTGATCTTTTTAACTGCTCCCTGTCTGTCGCTCGGTTCATCTTTGTCTTTAATGTTAGTCAGTAGCTGTCGTAAAGTAGTGATAGGTTTGTGAGCAACGCGGATGTTGTAGGGTTGTAGGATTCGTGCGATAGTTTCAGAAGTCCCTTTGATGTCCTCGCTTGTGTTGTCGATCTGAAGGATTTGCACACGGAACGACAAGAAGATAACATGAACCTTCCTCGTTCTTAAAGCGTGATGTGACACTAAACAGGAAAATTGCAATGAACCTTCTTGCTCGCTTGTGTTGTCTATTTGAAGGATCTGCACACGGAACGACGAGAAGATAACATGAACCTTCCTCGTTCTTAAAGCGTGATGCCATATTAAACAGGAAAATTGCAGTGAACCTTCTTGCTTGCTTGTGTTGTCTGTATATAACTACGCATATATGCAAAGGGTTAGTGTTTTATGTGTCTCGCAAACCGACTTCCCTAGTAGCTATAGTCCAAACCACTGAACCACAGACGATTCGAATCCATTCGTCTCGAATCAAGTGGATTCAACGACTTTTCCTACCCTGCCTATTCACTGGCTTCATTTTCTCGCTACTCGCAAATTGACTTTCCAGTTAATCGAATCGACTACACACAGACGAATCGAATCGTGTCAATTGAATCGTTCGCAATTTTTGCGTGATTTTTTCAAAGTGTCTCGCAAATTGACGTTCTAATTAGTCGAATCGACTACACAACAGACGGTTCCAGTCCATTCGACTCGAATCGAGTCGATTCCACCACTTTTCTACCCTCCCTGTTCGCCTTCTTGTGTGTTTTTTTCTAAGTATCTCACAAATCGACTTTCCTGTTAGTCGAATCGACTACACAACGGACGATTCGAGTCGAATAGACTCGGATCGAGTCAATTCGTCCACTTTTTCTACCCTTCCTGTTCGCCTTCTTGTGTGAATTTAAGTGTCTCGCAAATCGACTTTCCGCATAGTCGAATCGACTACACAACGGACGATTCGAGTCGATTCGACCACTTTTTCTACCCTCCCTGTTCGCCTTCATGGGGATTTTTTCTAAGTGTCTCGCAAATCGACTTCCGGTTATCGAATCGACTACACAACGGACGATTCGAGTCGATTCGTCACTACGTTAGACGAATCGAGTCAGTTTTGTGTCTAATAAAGCCCCGGCTGTAATTGTTCTTGTTGAAAACGTTTTAAGTAGTCTAAATACTTGATTTCGTCCGTTAATTAAGCTGTCGGGTGAGTCACAAACTAGTTGCGCGCGTCTTGTCAAGGTCCGCGTAGTCGTAGCTTTGTGAGAAGTTGGGTGCTAAGATGATTGGTTGAGTAGTCTGTCGGTATGTGTTGGTTTTCTGTCATTTGTCGTCCCTAGTATGTTATTGTCGCGGGTAACTAAGCAAACCAGAAAAAGTATTTTACCATTTTCCTCGATCTCCTTAGTAGCGGAGCCAGCGCGCTAGCGCGTCAGCGGAGCTCCATTGCTAAGGAAATTTGGTAACCTATCAAGCCAAGAAATTTTGGTAGTGACGTAATGGTCACATGACCGTCCGTCCATCCGTACATCCGCACATCCGTACGTCCGTCCGTCCGCAACATAGGGTTACCAATACACTTCATACACTGGATATAACCCTGTGCTGAATGCCGTGTGTTTTTGGCGCGAAATCGCATGTTGACCTGCGTTGTAGCAAAACAAGCAAAGACAACAAAAGTCGAAAACAAATTTTTTAATGGAAAAAAAAGTTCAAAAGAATACTCAGTTGTCTTCTTGATGGAAGGGGAAAAGTTCAATTTAGGCGAAAAAAATTAGGCGATAAAGTTCAGGCGAAAAGTTCAAATTTGCCTCGACGGTTCTGTTCGAACTCGGTCGGCACACCGCTTGAGTTCGCAGCTTTTCGCAGTGATTTCGACGCCGAATATAGCAGAGCTAGTGTTTTTTGGTTTTTTCTGTCCACAGCCATGGTTTTTACGGCGTTCCGAACACATTTTGCCAGGAAAAACACCAGCATTTTCATGCTGATAGGCAGCTTGTCACGAAGAAAGAAATAAGTATTAAAATTATCTTCCAAAATGACAGTAAGCGCTTATGGCCTAGTGGACCTATCTCCGGCTTCTCAGGCCGTCGAGCCGGGTTCGGCTTTCGGCGAGGACAGGAAATTATTCTTCTTTTTTTCCTTTCTTTTTTTTTTTAATTTAACGACTTGAATGAGAGTATTTTCACAAATTTATAACTGCCAGCAAAAAAAAAAAAAAAATGAAAATAGAATGATGTGTGGAGAGAGAGGAAACTCAGAAAAAATTCTGAGTTCCAGATGGGAAAAAAAAAACAAAACAAAACAAAAAACAAAAACAAAAAGGGAGGGCTCCGCTTTTAGGCTTGGCTAAATCTATATATTAAACTATAAGTCTAGTCGACGTTTTGTCTGTTGAGGTGTTTGTGAAAATCGTCGGTTTCGTCTTTGTCTATTCCTGTAAAGGTATTTAACTTACGAGGGTTCGTTCCTCGATGTTTTGCATAACGATTGACGATTCGCAGTTCATTTGACTACTCAGACGAATACGACAACAACTCTGGTTCAACCACCGCTGCAAAGACCTCGGCCTTGTTCCAGCTGAACTTCGAGTTAAGTCCGCATTGAACACAGAGGAGGCCATACAGATCATCAAAGCCACCTGCCGACGAGTGGTCCAAACGCGGATTAACGACTGTCACAGAAGACAACTACTACAAAGACAAACTACAACAATAACTTGACAAACTTCAACAACTCATACCGACCGACTTACTCGACACTATAGTGACAATTGCGGACAGAAGAGCTAACAAAACAGCTGAACAGCACTGCACTAAAACTGAACTGAAACTAACGCGACTACAACGTACTAAAGACAAAAAACGACAAAAACCAGACGACAACTGGGTCGGGAATATTTCTTCCAGTCCCTTAGCAAGACTGAAGGACAGGTACTCTCGTACGGAGTCAAACACTCAGTTAGCCTAAACGTATACCGACCGAGTCCATTGTATCCAGTGTTGAGGCGGTTCTGTCCCGTCAGAGGGAGCTTTCAGAATCAGCCAAGGATATCATCAGGAGTAGAATAGCTTCTGCTATACAATCAGCCTCTGCTGACTAAAGACGAACGACAAGCACTGAAACGACTGAAAACCGACGAAGACATTGTCATACTCCCCGCTGACAAAGGAGCAGTGACTGTTGTTATGGACAAGACAGACTATTATGACAAAATGGACGCACTTGTTAACGATAAACAGACCTACAAAGCACTTAAACAAGACCCGACGCCAGCACTTCGACGCAAACTTAACAGCAGACTGCTTGACCTCAAGAAAACTGACACTATTGACATTCAACGCTACAACAGACTGAGGTGCCGTGTACCACAACCGCCGAAACTCTACGGACTGCCGAAACTGCACAAACCTAACATACCCATGCGACCCATAGTCTCATTCTGTGGGTCCCCGACTTACAAACTGTCCAATTACTTGACTACTGTACTAAAACCTTTGACCGACGAATAACGACACAAACTACAGTCGACTGAGAACTTTATTGACGCAATCAAGACCGTACAAATACCTGTCGACTACAAACTAGTGTCTTTTGATGTGAAAACACTCTTCATTAGTATTCCACTTCAACTACATCTAGACTGGCTGGAACCGCCATCAACAGCTCTACTATTAAACTACCGCTACCTACAGACGACGTAATGGACTTACTGAACCTTTGTCTTGCTTCTAGTTACTTTAAGTACAACGACAAGCACTACAAATGGTCGCACGGAACAGCTATGGGCTCACCAGTTTCCGTTGTTGTTGCAGAAATCGTTATGCAAAACGTCGAGGAACGAGCCCTCGCAACTTACAAACGAACACTACCACTCTGGTTACGCTACGTTGACGATACCCTTACAGCCGTACACAAAGACGTAATCGACGATTTTCACGAACACCTCAACGTACGAAAGTCGAATAGACATATAGTTTACTAAGGAGATCGAGGAAAATGGTAAAATACCTTTTCTGGACTGCTTAGTTACCCGCGACAATTACAAACTACTGACGGTAATTTACAGAAAACCGACACACACCGACAGACTACTCGACCAATCATCTTACAACCCTACTTCTCACAAAGCTACGACTATACGGACCTTGACAAGACGCGCGCAACTAGTTTGTGACTCACCCGGCAGCTTAACGGACGAAATCAAGTACTTAAACAAAGTTTTCAACAAGAACAATTACAGCAGGGACTTTATTAGACACAACAGAAACTCCGAACCGAACGCTACGAACACTAACGCGACACCTGTCACTACTGCAACCATACCTTACATCAAAGGGACTTCTGAAACTATCGCACGAATCCTACAACCCTACAACATCCGCGTTGCTCACAAACCTATCACTACTTTACGACAGCTACTGACGAACGTTAAAGACAAAGACGAACCGAGCGACATGCAGACAGGGAGCAGTTAAAAAGATCAAATGCTGCGACTGCCAGGCTACTTATATTGGTGAGACCGGCAGGAATTTGAACATCCAACTGACTGAACACAAACGAGCAACTAGAAATGGTCGAAATGGTGATATCAACAATCACATTGCTGAGCGCCATTTAAAAGCAAACCACAGAATTGACTGGGACTCTGCTGAATACGTTACCTAAAGTACGGACTACTATCAATGAATCGCTCTAGAAAGGTGGCTTACTAACTTAGAACAAATCATACTAACTTAGAACAAATCACTGAACAGTTGCCAACAGCTACCTTCACCTTAGAAACGATTTATTGACGACAATAACAAGACAAACAAACAATAGACAAACCGACAGGCAAACGATAGACAAACCGACTAACTTTACTAACAATAGACCAACGGACATTTGACTAACAAAAGACGGATCTAAACGCACCAATCACGTTTTACAGTCTTCACAGCCAATTACATCACGGCTTAACTGACAGACAACCAATAACATCACGAGATCGTCGACCAATCAGGACAACGACCAGAGACTTATAACACCTACTGACGATTCACAGTTCACTTGACTCTGATGATGACTTCCGCTCAGGTTGTCGATCGAAACGTCAGTCAATGTCATCACAAACAGTCCTTCTCAGGACTACACTCCCCCAGACGATCCTAATTTACCGACCTATGGAATTTTCTTCAGTTAATGCTCCATCACTAGGGAGGCTTAAGAGTAAAATGGCATTATTTTTTTTCCATTTTCCCGAGAGTGGAGACTGACGTTGTACCTATACTAAGAGTTCATCAGAACGCAGCTGGTGTCTAACAATAATCTCCTCCTCTTTCTACTTTTTTCCCTTGCCTTTTTCTAAAATGTCTTTTATGGCTTTCCCTAAAGTTAAACGACAAAGACTTGTGTTTCAGTAAAAGCTTTATTCACCCCCTCTCCAATTAGCCTCCATCTTGAACTTCGATGTTCAAATAAAACCCCTACCTATTCTCTCCCCGAAAACAAGGCAAAATAAGGGATAAAAAATCGCTTTGAGATAACTATAGCGTTTATTTTACAGGGCTACGTAGAAAGGGCAGAAAGCAAGTTGCAATTAATAGAGGACTTTAAAAACGACTATCAAATACCTAAAGAAGTCGGCGGTAAAGATGGAGAAGGAAGTGCCTATGGCAACCACGGCAACGCTAATCTCGATCTGGGGAAATTCCATGAAGCCGTGGAGTACTGCAATAAACACCTATCAATAGCCAAAGAAGTGGGCAATTGGGCTGGAGAGGGAAGGGCCTATGGTAACCTCGGAAACGTTCATCTCAGTCTAGGGAAATTCCAAGAAGCCATAGAATACTACACTAAACTCCTATCAATAGCCAAAGAAGTCGGCGATAGGGACGGAGAGGGAAAGGCCTATGGCAGCCTCGGCAACGCTTATCTCAGTCTAGGGAAATTCCAAGAAGCCATAGAGTACTACAATAAACTCCTATCAATAGCTACAGAAGTCGGCGATAGGGCTAGAGAAAGAGGGACCTATGGTAACCTCGGCATCGCTTATCTCAGTCTAGGGAAATTTCAACAAGCCATAGAGTACCACAAAAAACACTTATCAATAGCCAAAAAAGTCGGCGATAAGGCTGGAGAGGGAGGGGCCTATGGCAACCTCGGCAACGCTTATCTCAGTCTAGGGAAATTCCAAGAAGCCATAGGGTACTGCAATAAACACCTATCAATAGCCAAAGAAGTCGGCAATAGGGATGGAGAGAGAATGGCCTATGGTAACCTCGGCAACGCTTATCTCAGTCTAGGGAAATTCCAAGAAGCCATAAGGTACTACAAAAAAGGCCTATCAAAAGCCAAAGAAGTCGGCAATAGGGCTGGAGAGGGAATAGCCTATGGTAACCTCGGCAACGCTTATCTCAGTCTAGGGAAATTCCAAGAAGCCATAGGGTACTACAAAAAAGGCCTATCAAAAGCCAAAGAAGTCGGCAATAGGGCTGGAGAGGGAATAGCCTATGGTAACCTCGGCAACGCTTATCGCAATCTAGGGAAATTCCAAGAAGCCATAGGGTACTACAATAAAGACCTATCAATAGCCAAAGAAGTCGGCGATAGGGACGGAGAGGGAAAGGCCTATGGCAGCCTCGGCAACGCTTATCTCAGTCTAGGGAAATTCCAAGAAGCCATAGAGTACTACAATAAACACCTATCAATAGCCAAAGAAGTCGGCGATAGGGACGGAGAGGGAAAGGCCTATGGCAACCTCGGCAACGCTTATCTCAGTCTAGGGAAATTCCAAGAAGCCATGGAGTACTGCAATAAACACCTATCAATAGCCAAAGAAGTCGGCGCTAGGGCTGGAGAGGGAATAGCCTATGGTAACCTCGGCAACGCTTATCTCAGTCTAGGAAAATTCCAAGAAGCCATAGGGTACTACAAAAAAGGCCTATCAAAAGCCAAAGAAGTCGGCGCTAGGGCTGGAGAGGGAATAGCCTATGGTAACCTCGGCAACGCTTATCTCAGTCTAGGGAAATTCCAAGAAGCCATGGAGTACTGCAATAAACACCTATCAATAGCCAAAGAAGTTGGCAATAGGGCTGGAGAGGGAAAGGCCTATGGCAACCTCGGCAACGCTCATTCCAGTCTAGGGAAATTCCAAGAAGCCATAGAGTACTGCAATAAACACCTATCAATAGCCAAAGAAGTCGGCGATAGGGATGGAGAGGGAAAGGCCTATGTCAACCTTGGCAACGCTTATTGCAGTCTAGGGAAATTCCAAGAAGCCATAGAGTACTACGATAAATACCTATCAATAGCCAAAGAAGTCGGCGATAGGGCTGGAGAGGGAAAGGCCTATGGCAACCTCGGCAGCGCTCATTCCAGTCTAGGGAAATTCCAAGAAGCCATAGAGTACTGCAATAAATGCCTATCAATAGCCAAAGAAGTCGGCGATAGGGATGGAGAGGGAAAGACCTATGGCCACCTCGGCAACGCTTATCTCAGTCTAGGGAAATTCCAAGAAGCCATAGAGTACTGCAATAAACACCTATCCATAGCCAAAGAAGTCGGCGCTAGGGATGGAGAGGGAACGGCCTATGCCAGCCTCGGCAACGCTTATCTCAGTCTAGGGAAATTCCAAGAAGCCATAGGGTACTACAATAAAGACCTATCAATAGCCAAAGAAGTCGGCGATAGGGATGGAGAGGGAAAGGCCTATGGCAACCTCGGCAACGCTCATTCCAGTCTAGGGAAATTCCAAGAAGCCATAGAGTACTGCAATAAACACCTATCAATAGCCAAAGAAGTCGGCGATAGGGATGGAGAGGGAAAGGCCTATGGCAACCTCGGCAACGCTTATCTCAGACTAGGGAAATTCCAAGAAGCCATAGAGTGCAACAATAAACACCTATCAATAGCCAAAGAAGTCGGCGCTAGGGCTGGAGAGGGAAAGGCCTATGGCAACCTCGGCAACGCTTATCTCAGTCTAGGGAAATTCCAAGAAGCCATAGAGTACTACAATAAATACCTATCAATAGCCAAAGAAGTTGGCGATAGGGATGGAGAGGGAAAGGCCTATGGCAACCTCGGCAACGCTCATTCCAGTCTAGGGAAATTCCAAGAAGCCATAGAGTACTGCAATAAATGCCTATCAATAGCCAAAGAAGTCGGCGATAAGGCTGGAGAGGGAGTGGTCTATTGCAACCTCGGCAACGCTTATCTCAGACTAGGGAAATTCCAAGGAGCCATGGAGTACTATAATAAAGACCTATCGATAGCCAAAGAGGTCGGCGGTAGGTATGGAGAGGGACGGGCCTATTGTAACCTCGGTAACGCTTATCTCAGTCTAGGGAAATTCCAAGAAGCCATAGAGTACTCCAATAAAGGCCTATCAATAGCCAAAGAAGTCAACGATAGGGTTTTAGAGGGAACGGTCTGTGTTAACCTCGGCAGTGCTTATGGTAACCTAGGAAGATTCGAAGAAGCTAAGGAATGGTTCCAATCCAGCGTGGACGCGTTTGATATCGTGAGGGCTAATCTTCAATCTGAGGATGCCTTGAAAATAAGTTTTCGAGACCTTCATTGTAACGCTTACAGTCGTTTATGGAATTCGCTATTATTACTCGGCCTGACTGATGAGGCTCTGTGTGCTGCCGAGCGTGGTCGAGCACAGGCTTTGGTGGATGTCTTGAAAATACAGTATGGCTTAGGAGAACTTCCGTCAGTGGCACCTGAACCTAAAGAAACAATTTCTTACATCTCCAACGAGTTTTCTACACAAACAGTGTTTTTAGGACTTGAAGGAAACACAATCACCTTTTGGGCTGTCAACAAGGAAAAAAAGTTTGAGGTTCGACAAAAAGAAATAAAGGGGAGAAGGAGGCCGAAAGATTCCATAACTGTCTTGTTGGAAACTACTTTAAAGGAAATTGGAGCTGGTGTTGGTGTTAGATGCGAGAACCGTTCACTAGATGAGCCCACTGATGACCTCCCGTCCAATAGAGGAGGTGATGAGGAACCAGCACAGACTTCGCAGTGCACCATCGACTCATTGCAGCCATTACATGATGCAGTTATTGGCCCCATTGCAGACTTGTGTCAAGGTGACGAACTCATTATTGTCCCAGATGGTCCACTGTGCCTAGCTCCTTTTTCTGCTTTGAGCGAATCTATAAGAATCCGCACTGTACCCTCGCTAACCAGTTTAAAGTTGATCATGGATTCCCCTAAGGACTACCACAGAACGACTGGGGCGTTGCTCGTCGGAGATCCGTGTCTGAAGGAAGTCAAAAAGCGCAGGTACAGCCAGCTTCCATTCGCCAAAGAGGAAGTAGAAATGATTGGAAAAATTCTTAACATTCCACCACTTACGGGAACCGCAGCAACCAAAAAGAGGGTGTTGGAACGACTCTCGTCAGTTGCCTTGGTTCACATCGCGGCACATGGGCGAAAGGAGACAGGAGAAATTGCCTTGTCTCCAAATCCGGGGTGGGAAAATAATCAAGATCAAGCATCGATATCAAAGATCATGAACCCCAAAGACGAGGACTACATTCTAAAAATGTCAGATGTGCAAGAAGTTCGTCTACGAGCAAGGCTTGTTGTGCTCAGTTGCTGTCATAGTGGTCGCGGAGAGGTGAAGTCGGAGGGTGTGGTCGGTATTGCGCGGGCCTTTTTGGCTGCCGGTGCTCGTTCTGTTCTGGCGTCACTCTGGGCAATTTCTGATAAGGCAACCATGGAGTTCATGAAGAGTTTTTATCAACACCTGGCAGATGGAGAAAGCGCTAGTGTGGCTCTTCACCAGGCCATGAAAACCCTACGGAATTCAGACTTTGCCGTGAAGCACTGGGCTCCATTTATACTTATTGGTGACGACGTCAGGCTTGAATTTGGAAGTCAAGCGTCTAATTATTGTAAGTGAAATGTTATTTGGAATTTTAACTACTGGGATAGGGAATATTGCACTTGAATGAAAGGAGAGTTCATATCCTTTGAAAAACGGTGTTTGTTGACGGTGAGATCTTGCCGTTTTTTATTTTGTGCTTGTTTGAGGAAAACCTTTCTTTTGGTTTGCTATGTATGAGGTTATCCTAAAAAGACAGTTATTTCTAATTAAAGTGCTGAAGGGTAAAGCAGCAAAATAAAAAAAGACCCAGTGGTTTATACACACAGTTTAAGCTAGATCAGTAGAAAACAACTTGTCAACACGGAAATTAAAACCATATTTTGAAGAACCTAGGCAAAGTCATTATGATTTGTATTTATCTCCCGTTATAGACGTTAGTTTTCGATACGTTTTTTCAATCGCTACTACTTTAATTTCCTACGCCTTCACAGACATAAATCGGAATACTCCATTTTGGAAATTATTTTATTTCGCTGCTGTCTCACCTGGTAATCAAACTCGCTGACACTGAAAATCTCCGTCCTAACGGAAATCTTAAAGTAACTTAAAGTGCCTATAAACCCAAAAAATTTCTTTTGCTTAAATAAATCTTTGTATAATTCTGAGAAAAATGGCGCAAAAATTTTTGTTTTTGGTCAAAACCGGAATTTTTTATGAATTTTTAAAGTCCGGTTTTGTCTGCCCCACGACCGGGTTGAAAGGAGACTGGGACTAGTGACGTAAAACCCGGACATTAGCAACAGGGAAAACAAAGCAATAACAGAGCAGCAACAAAAGCGGAGACGTAGTTTTTCCTTGTATGCGGGTGAAAACAATTTTTATTCGAGTGACATTTGTTATCAGCATACACGTCGATTAAGAAATGGCCTCGAACGACCTCAGTTTCTCCTCCAGTTCGGATTCTGAGGTCTCGGAAATGGAGGATTACGAGCTGGAAGTCGAAGGTTCGCCAAACTCTGGCTTCATAGCAGACATAGCCAGCGATGAGGAAGGCAATCTTGAGGCCTATGCAGACGATCCGTTAGCGGACGAGGAGTGGCTAAAATTGTATGAAAAAGAGCGAAAGGAGGAAGAGGCACTAGAGAAGACGCTCCAAAAGCGCCTTAATGGTACAGAAAATGTCCGAGATTGGTAAGTTGCTACGATAATCTTGCTCCCGTCGTTGCTATCAACAAGTGCAAGTTTGCTTTTGTCAGCTACATCCAAACTGTTACCTCTACATTTCCTTGTCCTAAATATTATTTCCATGTATTTAATGCAGGTGTCAGTGTGGAAACTGTGACCTTCAGTTTTTGCAAAATATCAGCGAGTGTTATTGCTGTTTCGAGTTAGAGGGATGCGTGGAAGCTCTGACTAGCGACCTGGTGCTTCAAGATCTTCCTGAGGACGCCAAGCTTACGTGTATTACACAGCATCCAGGCTTTAACCCTGTCTGCCTGCAGAAATGGAGCCTGCGATTGGCATCACATAAATACAGAACAAAAGGAAAGAAAAAATATGGCCAGACCGGATCAGAGGAAAGGTGAGCAATTATCGAGCGCATTGCTGTCAAGGAGAATTTCGGTAACTGGGCGTTTGTTTATATTAATTCTCGTACGGGGGCTTCTTCGCGCTTGTTCAGAAATTGGTTTTCGAAAACCAGTGGAATTCAGATGGAAAAGAAAACTAACTCGGGAATTCATGACTTAGATATCAGGGAGCAACTGTGATAAAGCAAAATAATTTCGTTTGAGTTTCGCTTCACCTTCTTTCTACGACTTCTACTGAAAGGTAGATTCACATTGTATTTACTGTGGTTCTAACAGCTCACCAAATTCAAATACCCAAAACCTCGTCTTTGTTAAGAATGATCAAGTGAAACTGAAAGTATATATGCACATTTAATTTTCCCCGATTCATGTGTTGTATTGACATCTATCCAAAAAAGAAATGTTCTAATTTGCGGTTTATTATAAATTCTTCATTGCTTCTTACTCATTATTATCCTGTATTAATTTGACCTTTTGTTTGTTAAATTCATTTGCAGTTTTCTAAGGAGTGTGTCCTATCGCGAGTTTTCTCGCCTGGTCTACGGATTATTGGGGAACAGGAGGATACCCTTGCCTGCATGTGCATATGCGGCAATAAGGAAAACATTTCCATGTGACAATGATGAGCAATTTTCTGGATTCAATCTTGAAGAGGAAGATGACTGAATATTTATAGTTCAATAGAAACCTGAAAATGTACAGTATTGTTTCATTTGGTAACCGGTCATTTCATACCCAAGTCGATTCATACCGAGTCTATTCGTACTCACATTCTTTCGTTTACACAACCATTAAAACTATTGGCAATCCACCCTCTACACCAAGAGTGGTACCGTAATTCACATTTCATCCTGAAGACGGTAAACAGTATCCCTCGTATTTTTTTTTATTAGGATTGTGGTGGTGAAAGCCTGTGAAAGCAGATGCATTTCCGGCGGTCTCTTGTCTCCGCCGAAGACAGTCTCGACTGAGACAAGCGACAGCTGGTATGTGTCTGCAAACGCAGCCTATGGTGGTGGTGGTTGTTTTTTCAACTATCATAAAAAAAGGTTGCATTGGTGCATAAATATCTGATGGACTTCAGTTTTTTGACAGATAATTCTAATTCCTCTTTTAGGGATTCCTTCTCACTTGTTTGGTGTATATCAAGACTTAGCGATATTATTGTTATAATTTCTCTTCTAAAGGCTTTCTGTCGACAAGGGATGGATATTCACCCTTGCCAAAACAGCTCAGTGGGTCTGCCACCAATGATCTCCACTTTAGGGAAAGATTGTTCTAAATAAAAACTGTAACTTGTATCAGCCATTTATGTTTCAAAGAAGGTTTTTATTCCTATCAAAAGGAGGGTGACAAAATACAAAAATATGAATGTAAAGAAAACCAGATGAAAACAGTCATGAAAGCTTATGTGATTATTTTAATAAAGGAATTAAATTGCAGACAACTATGTTTGTTTTTTCTGGTTCTTGGGACAAGTGGAAACGTTTTTGTGTCCTTTTACTGGGTGTTTGCACAGTGAACACTTCCTTGGTGTTTTGGTCGCAGTCCTTGGCTCGCTTTCTGGTTCTGGCTCTTGAACTTCAGCTACTGAAATGTAAAAATAAAAATTTTGAGCATTTGCTTACATCATACATAGATTTATGGTAACCTTTGTTATCCCTCAAATGAAATGAATTTGGGGTAGTAATAATGGTTGTAAGAGAAAATTAGGTTTGAGAGGTTTAACCATATATGGGATCTATCCTAAAATGTAATAACTGTACTGGAGTTGTCATTTTTCAAATTGACACAGACAAAAATGATCAATGATTGTGTGTAACAGCACAAATATGTTAGAATGTGGCTGCTGATGTATCATCAGTTTGCAGTCCTGAAAATTATTAAATGGATTTATCAAAATGAATATAGAAGTTTGTGTGAACTGCTGAAATGAGTACAAAGGAAAACATCATTTTTTTGTACTTCAACAAATCACCACATATATATGTGGCCACAGATGGGGTACCATGACCTTCTCATTGACTACATTCGCTACACCTATATACAATACTGAATAAAGACATTTTCGACTGCAATGTGCCCAAACACTTCTAACAGGGTGACATTTCAATCCTGGATGAAACATGTGAGAACAGTGTAGTGGGCACTTTATCAAGCATTTCTTGCTGGGGAAGAATTCTTTAACACTGGATTTCGCGGCAATATATCATATTTGGCGCGAATTCAAATGGCTTCAAAAGTAAGCATTGGATAGACTCACGTATTCTGATATCTGGAAAAGCTGCCATTAAATAAGACCTACCCTTGAGTTTCTTTTTAACTCTTTTTAGCTCTTCCCTCTTGTCCATCAATTTCGCCCGTAACTCCAATACGGTGTTGTTCAGCACTCTCCTCTCGTTTCCGAAAGCACAGCAACTGGCGCATTCCTCGGGCAGTTCGGATACCGGTGGACACGAACTTTCACTTACGCTGGTTTCCACAAGACCAGAAACTTCCATTGCTTCAACAACCTGCTCTGATTCTTCCCGTGTGGACAGCAGTGGAGAGGAAGGGGGTAATTTCTTACTTTTTTTCTGACGCTTCAGCTTTGGCTGATCAACACTTGTACTGGCACTTTCTGTACTTTCCATTGCATCTTTCCTTCTCTGAAAACATAAAAACAGGTCGCAGTTATTATATTTGAGTTATTACACTGCCAAACCTTACTGAACAAAAAAACGAGATAAAAATTCACGATCAACGAAATAAACCACAGCTTGTTTTGACAGGCAAACATACTCATGCTGAGAAATATCTCACCTTTCGTTTGCTTCGCTCACTTTCAGGTTTATCTGCAGCTTTGTCGTTCAAAACACAACGAGCGTGCTTGGTCGGAAAAACACAAACACCGATTTCATCTCTCTTCAACCTCTGAACCAAATCATCAGCAAATCGATTGGTGTAGTCTTCCTCTGTGAAGTGCTCAGAGCACACGGACGAATGCTTGGTTGGTTCCCAATGAGCTCGTTTCGATTTCACAAAATCGATCCACCTTTTCCTTCGTTTTTGCTTTTCGGACTCAATTTTACCGTAAAAGGGTATGGGATGAAGCAGTATCCCTTTCTCTTTGTTTCGAACGTTGCTACATCCAAAAACAACACATTTCTCAGGCATTGTTTTGGCTCTGACCAGCTCTGATGGAAGTCACAACACGCGAAGCGAAGCGAAGCCTGTCGAAGTCCGGGTTTTACGTCACGAATTACACTCGACCCATTCCCTTTCGGCAAGTTCTGCGGCTCGGTAATGGGTTTTCGAATCGCGATTTCCCGCCACTTTGAAAATTCATAGAAAATTCCGGTTTTGAACAAAAACAAAATTTTTTTCGCCATTTTGCTCAGCATTATACAAAGATTTATTTAAGCAACAGAAATTTTTTGGGTTTATAGGCACTTTAAGAGTTCTATAAATCATGTCAATTGCATCTCATTATTGCTTCGTTTACTGATAGTATTTTACTTTTTTTATTTTCAGACCCTCAATTATCAAGTTATGAGAAGACTTAAAGTATCAAAATTGGTCAAAGCGTTCTTTCGGTTGGCCGGACAATTTAGTTTTAGCGCAAATAACGATAATACTCAGGCATTTGGCATACGGCGATTTCTGAACGCCTCTTTGATTATGACTGGTCTACCTGTTTGTATCCTTGAAAGAATTCTGTGGAACCTTGTGCTATGAAGAATGCACAGATCATCGTCTATGCACTAGCTCCTCATTAAGCGGTTTATAACAGGCAAAGAATTTTTCGTAACACTCCGTAGCATCCTAATGACATTTCAATTAACTTAATTTAAGTCTCATTTCCTGAGAAAACGACCAAAAGACGACATAAAAATAGTGAATATTAAAGAGACGCAGAACAGCTTCACTTTCCTAAGCGGGAAAGCGTAATAACTATAGATTTTTTTCTTGTAAAGAACTGCACGGACCGTAGTTGCGTAGTATATGATATTACATATAACGTCTTTGCAACAGAGGAAAACCGATCTGTGAAAAGTAGTACGTCCGTAATTGCATATCCTAGTAATAGATAGGCTTCTGTGACATACATGTAGGCAAAAGCAATTTGCAAGGAAGGTAGGTCATAATGGCATAGTTCAGTAGTAGATAGCTTCTCGGCCATTGCAATAGACTAAAGCAATTATTCTGGAATAAAGTAATCCATACCAACCAATTTGTACAGTAGTGGAAAGGTTCTTTGCGATGAACAAAAGCAACTCTTGTGGCGAGTAGGACGTAGTTGTGTAGTGCAGTTCTTTGCAGTAGACCAAAGCAACTGTTGTGGAGAGGTGGGCTTTGGTTGCGTAGTAAAGTAGGAGTCGTGCATTAGAGTGATTTTACTTAGCTTGTGAAATAGAAACCAAAATATTACCCACTATTCAGACATACTTATTCCATGGTTTTCGTGTGTTTACTTGTGACTAGACTATTATAGACAGTAACTTTCACGGGTTAAGTAAAACCACTCTAAGAGGTAAAAGCAGTTTTTCTGGAGAGTAGGCCATAGTTTCCTACTACAGTAGCACATACTACATATTATTTTTAATTGACAAAGTAGGCTGTAGTTGCGGAGTTCATCGGTTGACCGAGTCAAACCCGAGTCCGAGTCATGGTCAAATGACAGAGTCAATAGAAAAACTCTCTGTATTTGCTAAGCAGCCAAGAGCACTAAATTTCCCAAAAGTACTCTTCCGAATGGACGAGGAAACCTTAAATATCGTCGTGAATCTTCGTAGGATTTTGTTTGCACGCAACGAAATAATCTGTTGAGACGTTAAAAAGGCAAAATTAATGAGATCACAGTAGCATTCAGAATCTGATTTTGTCATTCCAAGTAAAAGAAGTATTTATTTAGGAAAATGCAATTTTCGTTCAAGTTTCCATGGCATTGTTTAATCGACGGTACAGTTTTGAAGATGAAAAGCCATTTGCACAGTCGGCTTTGATTTCACAAATGAATTTATATAAATCGCTGAGGGCTTGAGAAATGACTCAGTGGCAAATTTTTCAATCAACTAAAGTACAACGTAACTTGCTCAGACTTTAGACTATGAAGACAGAAATCTTTCCAAGAGCTCCCAGTATTTATGGACCCAAACAGCGGAAAATTGTCTTGCTACGTGGCACATTCGAAGAAACTAGGCTAGGCTCTTTTGTTTCCTAGGCCGATAAAAAACACCGCTATTTAACTCGGACTCTTTTCTGACTTGGACTCTGTTTTTACTCGGGAAATGGATTTACTCGTTGTTCATCAATTAATGCTATACAGAGAAAGTCGAAGGAAAGATGCCTATAAAGTAGTTGTCAAACAAGGGTTGGCAAGTTATGTTTACCGAGAATTCTGTTGATAACAGAAATGGACCATGCTGTAAAGTAGAACTTTCGTTATACATGTATAGCTTTCGTGATTATACAGCCGTTCAATAGGTTCAAGAAAGAACTAGTATTGCGGCTAATAGTTTTCCAGCAAACTTCTCGGTTTCCAGAGTTAATCAGAAGGTGTCAACACTGACATTTTCATTTTCCGGCGAAATTATGCTGTCGTAAAAGCAATAAACTCGAAGTCAAATAAGCTTTGAATATAAAACAGTTTTAGAGATATGAAGAAGACATTGTCAATATCACTTACGAAGCATCAAATAACTATATTTATTGCTTAAATAGACCGGTGTAATTTTGCTCACTGTTTTGTAAGAAGAAACGTATATTGGAGGGTAACTTGAAGCAGCTGTTAATTTGCATGGAAGACAAATATGATAATCAATAAAATGGCTGTATGATATGCAAAAATATGGAGTAAAGGTCTTGTCAAATAAACTTGGTGGGTCTTTTGAGATGTGAAACGACAGAAGATGTGAGCTTTGTTTCGATGGTACAAAGCGAAAGCCTACGAACACCTCAGAAATAAAGAATTTCAAATAAGTGTGATAGAAAACTAGCATCTTCTATTTTGATATGTCACCTCAAACTGCCGTGACATGGATAAGTTTTCGAAGAGGAAAATATCTTGTTTACTGTGAGAAATAAGGTGGTCGGCTAGTTTTTCAGAGAGCCAACAGCAGTAGGGAAATTTTCTGCTGC
Organism: Siderastrea siderea; assembly: GCA_964030785.1. Taxonomy (NCBI): domain Eukaryota; kingdom Metazoa; phylum Cnidaria; class Anthozoa; order Scleractinia; family Rhizangiidae; genus Siderastrea; species Siderastrea siderea. Next base: position 11,761,117 of record OZ034976.1, on the reverse strand, counting down.
TTAAGGTCGCCGAACACAGTTTTTGTGTGTGTATGTACCTATGCGTTATTCACCGTTGTTTTGAACCCACTGGCGTCTGGAAGTCCAAAATTTGCAAGATGCAGGCTTACTAAAGAGAATTAGATTTTGATATTCTTTGTTGAACTAAGTGCCATTGTCATGGCAACATAGTTGGTAATAGCGCAGCCCGCGCGCTAGCGCGCCAGGGGAGCACCATTGCTAAGGAAATTTGGTAATCGATCGATCCGAGAAATTTTGGTTGTGACGTCAGCGTACGCCTGTACAGACTCTGGGGGAGGGGGAGAGGAGTCGCAGGACAACCCGACAGGAAGTGGAGAATGCCTGTTTTTTTCTTGGCAGGAAATCGCGCGGTGCTTTTAGGCAACCGGCGTTTTTCTTGGCGGGAAATCGCATGACCACCGTCGCGTTTGAAAAAGAGGTGTTTTTTTAAAGCTTAGCTTGTTAGGAAAACGATTCAGTTCGACATAAGTGAAGTTTAGAACTTTAGAAAAAATATCAAATAACTATAAATGGAAAGAAAGAGTTCAAGAGAGTACTCAGTTGTCTTTTTAGGAAAGCAAAAAGTTCAAGTTACTTTTAAAGACTTCATCTTTAATTTGTTGTCGGTTTCGTGCTGCGAACTGGGTCGGCACAACGCTTGAGTTCGCAGTATTTCGCAGCGTTTCCGATCTCAAATATAGCAGAGCTGGTGCCTTCTGGTTTTTTCTGTCCACAGCCATGGTTTTTGCGGCGGTCCGAATGCATTTTCCCAAGAAAAACACCACGACTGTTTATCGTAATTACTAGAAATACGTGACTCGCAGAACCTCGCGAAGCTCGGGCACGGGTGCACCACAAAACTGATTGATGGGGGTCGGGAGAGGATAGAATTTCGGTTTAACTGGAGGTGTGGATGGGTGGCCACAATGGTCCCGAATTGTGAGTTAAGATCAACATTCTGGTTCCCAGTCGTTTCCATGTAACTTGCATCCAATCCTCTGTCATGTATAAGAAAATACGTTCAGCCCCCACCCAACCCCCCCCCCCCCCCACTTCTCTTCATTCTGACATAAGGTCAATTGCTCTCTAGAGAGGATGTATATAGCATTGCTGTGGACCTGTTGTCAGGGCCAATGTGTGGTGTTTCTGTTTATTTTGGTTGGGTGAGAGTATAGGTTTATCAGAAATGCAGTTCAAATTCCAACTTGGAACTTGTTATCTCCAACATTTACCCAGCCATTTCCTTTAGATTCTGTTGTACAGCTTTTTTTCTATTTACTGGGTATTGACAAGTGTCAAAAGCTAACACAATTCATTATTTCCCTTGAATGGTTGAGATACTGTAGCAGGAGTCTACTACTGCTGAAGAGTGATGCAGTGTATTAAAAAAAATTATCCATTTTTACCCAAAAATTGAAATAAGAATAATACAGAATAAACTATCTATCTATCTATCTATCTATCTAGCAAGCAAAGCACAGAGTTCCATATTGATGTGGTAGCATGTTTATTCATTCCCCCCAACACACTATAAAAATTGGATTAGATAATTGTCACAATAAAATAATAAGTTAACCCTTGAATCCCCAGTTACCAGCATCTCTCTACAATAACAATGCTTTAATTAGGTCATCAGAATTAAGGAATTGATCACCAAACATGAATAGTGTTAATTTCAGTAGAAAGAAGTTCTCTGCACTAGTACTACAAGAAATGTATAAAGACCAGTAAGGAGAATTTGCAGGCTTACATTGGGGCTTAGGGAGGTCAGTTGGTATGGAAAGCAAGAGTAGCTAATTAAGGGAAAGGGTGAATGTAGATTATAGCAGGTAAAACCCTCAGAAGTAAGTAAACTTTCACATAGACAGATCATGCTGAAGGTGATCAGGATCTCAATTCCCCTGATTTTGGTGCTTGCTTGTGCACTGCGAGGAGACCTGTGATGCTGGTCACTGTATGTAGCATGAAATTATTGTCAATAATTAATGTTAAGCAGTAATTTTTGTTTCACATCAAATACATGCATGTATGTAGCTATACCCGCTACACATTTTAAAGTGGTAATTGCTAGGCAGAGCAGTACTTGTGAGTGCATTTCCAAACCAAATTGTGAACAGAAATTGTCCTTTCTGATCCATCTGAATATTATTTTTAAACTATTAATAGGGTCAATATCCATAACGGAAAACATAAACTTTTATAAATTCTTACTGATCCAATATGAATTATTTCTTTCAAGTATTTTTCGGGAACGTCCTAAACTTAGAATTTGAATTCTTTTTACTGCTCATACACAAATATGCAAATTGTTGTGGGAACTGAAACCTATTTTGTGAAATAATTTCATTTCTCTTGTGTAATCTGTAATTTTGATCATACTTGGAAAAGTAATTACATGTTGATTACATGTTGATAATAATTACTAGTACATCAAGAGTAAAGATAATGGTAGAGAGAGGAAATAATTTTGAGCCAACCTGTTCAGTCACCGCCCGTTGGAAAGGTAAATTTCTACCAAAAGTATTTTGATGATCGTGCATTTTTTGTCGCCTCTCGTTGCTTCTATAACAAAATCCTTTTGTCGAAGCACTTCTAGTCGGTGTCGCCGGTCCTGATCGGTTTCAGCACACATTTTCTCGAAGAGTTTGTAGCCGCTGAGTTCATTGTCATTATTCAATTGGTGTGACTGAGTTATAATTTCGAAGACCTTGTATCGCGCGATTCTGGCGTTGATGGGGAATCTCGTTTTGTGGCAGCGCTGTGCTATCAAGCTAAATTTAAGCTACGTTGTGTATGTTCCAAGATTTCTCGCCTGTAATATTCCAGTCTCCTGTTTGTGTCCTGCTGACGGCTTTAGTCTTGCTAGGCTATTACCGGTATTACCGGAAGGACAGGTACTCTCGTACGGAGTCAAACACTCAGTTAGCCTAAACGTATACCGACCGAGTCCATTGTATCCAGTGTTGAGGCGGTTCTGTCCCGTCAGAGGGAGCTTTCAGAATCAGCCAAGGATATCATCAGGAGTAGAATAGCTTCTGCTATACAATCAGCCTCTGCTGACTAAAGACGAACGACAAGCACTGAAACGACTGAAAACCGACGAAGACATTGTCATACTCCCCGCTGACAAAGGAGCAGTGACTGTTGTTATGGACAAGACAGACTATTATGACAAAATGGACGCACTTGTTAACGATAAACAGACCTACAAAGCACTTAAACAAGACCCGACGCCAGCACTTCGACGCAAACTTAACAGCAGACTGCTTGACCTCAAGAAAACTGACACTATTGACATTCAACGCTACAACAGACTGAGGTGCCGTGTACCACAACCGCCGAAACTCTACGGACTGCCGAAACTGCACAAACCTAACATACCCATGCGACCCATAGTCTCATTCTGTGGGTCCCCGACTTACAAACTGTCCAATTACTTGACTACTGTACTAAAACCTTTGACCGACGAATAACGACACAAACTACAGTCGACTGAGAACTTTATTGACGCAATCAAGACCGTACAAATACCTGTCGACTACAAACTAGTGTCTTTTGATGTGAAAACACTCTTCATTAGTATTCCACTTCAACTACATCTAGACTGGCTGGAACCGCCATCAACAGCTCTACTATTAAACTACCGCTACCTACAGACGACGTAATGGACTTACTGAACCTTTGTCTTGCTTCTAGTTACTTTAAGTACAACGACAAGCACTACAAATGGTCGCACGGAACAGCTATGGGCTCACCAGTTTCCGTTGTTGTTGCAGAAATCGTTATGCAAAACGTCGAGGAACGAGCCCTCGCAACTTACAAACGAACACTACCACTCTGGTTACGCTACGTTGACGATACCCTTACAGCCGTACACAAAGACGTAATCGACGATTTTCACGAACACCTCAACGTACGAAAGTCGAATAGACATATAGTTTACTAAGGAGATCGAGGAAAATGGTAAAATACCTTTTCTGGACTGCTTAGTTACCCGCGACAATTACAAACTACTGACGGTAATTTACAGAAAACCGACACACACCGACAGACTACTCGACCAATCATCTTACAACCCTACTTCTCACAAAGCTACGACTATACGGACCTTGACAAGACGCGCGCAACTAGTTTGTGACTCACCCGGCAGCTTAACGGACGAAATCAAGTACTTAAACAAAGTTTTCAACAAGAACAATTACAGCAGGGACTTTATTAGACACAACAGAAACTCCGAACCGAACGCTACGAACACTAACGCGACACCTGTCACTACTGCAACCATACCTTACATCAAAGGGACTTCTGAAACTATCGCACGAATCCTACAACCCTACAACATCCGCGTTGCTCACAAACCTATCACTACTTTACGACAGCTACTGACGAACGTTAAAGACAAAGACGAACCGAGCGACATGCAGACAGGGAGCAGTTAAAAAGATCAAATGCTGCGACTGCCAGGCTACTTATATTGGTGAGACCGGCAGGAATTTGAACATCCAACTGACTGAACACAAACGAGCAACTAGAAATGGTCGAAATGGTGATATCAACAATCACATTGCTGAGCGCCATTTAAAAGCAAACCACAGAATTGACTGGGACTCTGCTGAATACGTTACCTAAAGTACGGACTACTATCAATGAATCGCTCTAGAAAGGTGGCTTACTAACTTAGAACAAATCATACTAACTTAGAACAAATCACTGAACAGTTGCCAACAGCTACCTTCACCTTAGAAACGATTTATTGACGACAATAACAAGACAAACAAACAATAGACAAACCGACAGGCAAACGATAGACAAACCGACTAACTTTACTAACAATAGACCAACGGACATTTGACTAACAAAAGACGGATCTAAACGCACCAATCACGTTTTACAGTCTTCACAGCCAATTACATCACGGCTTAACTGACAGACAACCAATAACATCACGAGATCGTCGACCAATCAGGACAACGACCAGAGACTTATAACACCTACTGACGATTCACAGTTCACTTGACTCTGATGATGACTTCCGCTCAGGTTGTCGATCGAAACGTCAGTCAATGTCATCACAAACAGTCCTTCTCAGGACTACACTCCCCCAGACGATCCTAATTTACCGACCTATGGAATTTTCTTCAGTTAATGCTCCATCACTAGGGAGGCTTAAGAGTAAAATGGCATTATTTTTTTTCCATTTTCCCGAGAGTGGAGACTGACGTTGTACCTATACTAAGAGTTCATCAGAACGCAGCTGGTGTCTAACAATAATCTCCTCCTCTTTCTACTTTTTTCCCTTGCCTTTTTATAAAATGTCTTTTATGGCTTTCCCTAAAGTTAAACGACAAAGACTTGTGTTTCAGTAAAAGCTTTATTCACCCCCTCTCCAATTAGCCTCCATCTTGAACTTCGATGTTCAAATAAAACCCCTACCTATTCTCTCCCCGAAAACAAGGCAAAATAAGGGATAAAAAATCGCTTTGAGATAACTATAGCGTTTATTTTACAGGGCTACGTAAAAAGGGCAGAAAGCAAGTTGCAATTAATAGAGGACTTTAAAAACGACTATCAAATACCTAAAGAAGTCGGCGGTAAAGATGGAGAAGGAAGTGCCTATGGCAACCACGGCAACGCTAAGCTCGATCTGGGGAAATTCCATGAAGCCGTGGAGTACTGCAATAAACACCTATCAATAGCCAAAGAAGTGGGCAATTGGGCTGGAGAGGGAAGGGCCTATGGTAACCTCGGAAACGTTCATCTCAGTCTAGGGAAATTCCAAGAAGCCATAGAATACTACACTAAACTCCTATCAATAGCCAAAGAAGTCGGCGATAGGGACGGAGAGGGAAAGGCCTATGGCAGCCTCGGCAACGCTTATCTCAGTCTAGGGAAATTCCAAGAAGCCATAGAGTACTACAATAAACTCCTATCAATAGCTACAGAAGTCGGCGATAGGGCTAGAGAAAGAGGGACCTATGGTAACCTCGGCATCGCTTATCTCAGTCTAGGGAAATTTCAACAAGCCATAGAGTACCACAAAAAACACTTATCAATAGCCAAAAAAGTCGGCGATAAGGCTGGAGAGGGAGGGGCCTATGGCAACCTCGGCAACGCTTATCTCAGTCTAGGGAAATTCCAAGAAGTCATAGGGTACTGCAATAAACACCTATCAATAGCCAAAGAAGTCGGCAATAGGGATGGAGAGGGAATGGCCTATGGTAACCTCGGCAACGCTTATCTCAGTCTAGGGAAATTCCAAGAAGCCATAAGGTACTACAAAAAAGGCCTATCAAAAGCCAAAGAAGTCGGCAATAGGGCTGGAGAGGGAATAGCCTATGGTAACCTCGGCAACGCTTATCTCAGTCTAGGGAAATTCCAAGAAGCCATAGGGTACTACAAAAAAGGCCTATCAAAAGCCAAAGAAGTCGGCAATAGGGCTGGAGAGGGAATAGCCTATGGTAACCTCGGCAACGCTTATCGCAATCTAGGGAAATTCCAAGAAGCCATAGGGTACTACAATAAAGACCTATCAATAGCCAAAGAAGTCGGCGATAGGGACGGAGAGGGAAAGGCCTATGGCAGCCTCGGCAACGCTTATCTCAGTCTAGGGAAATTCCAAGAAGCCATAGAGTACTACAATAAACACCTATCAATAGCCAAAGAAGTCGGCGATAGGGACGGAGAGGGAAAGGCCTATGGCAACCTCGGCAACGCTTATCTCAGTCTAGGGAAATTCCAAGAAGCCATGGAGTACTGCAATAAACACCTATCAATAGCCAAAGAGGTCGGCGCTAGGGCTGGAGAGGGAATAGCCTATGGTAACCTCGGCAACGCTTATCTCAGTCTAGGAAAATTCCAAGAAGCCATAGGGTACTACAAAAAAGGCCTATCAAAAGCCAAAGAAGTCGGCGCTAGGGCTGGAGAGGGAATAGCCTATGGTAACCTCGGCAACGCTTATCTCAGTCTAGGGAAATTCCAAGAAGCCATGGAGTACTGCAATAAACACCTATCAATAGCCAAAGAAGTTGGCAATAGGGATGGAGAGGGAAAGGCCTATGGCAACCTCGGCAACGCTCATTCCAGTCTAGGGAAATTCCAAGAAGCCATAGAGTACTGCAATAAACACCTATCAATAGCCAAAGAAGTCGGCGATAGGGATGGAGAGGGAAAGGCCTATGTCAACCTTGGCAACGCTTATTGCAGTCTAGGGAAATTCCAAGAAGCCATAGAGTACTACGATAAATACCTATCAATAGCCAAAGAAGTCGGCGATAGGGCTGGAGAGGGAAAGGCCTATGGCAACCTCGGCAGCGCTCATTCCAGTCTAGGGAAATTCCAAGAAGCCATAGAGTACTGCAATAAATGCCTATCAATAGCCAAAGAAGTCGGCGATAGGGATGGAGAGGGAAAGACCTATGGCCACCTCGGCAACGCTTATCTCAGTCTAGGGAAATTCCAAGAAGCCATAGAGTACTGCAATAAACACCTATCAATAGCCAAAGAAGTCGGCGCTAGGGATGGAGAGGGAACGGCCTATGCCAGCCTCGGCAACGCTTATCTCAGTCTAGGGAAATTCCAAGAAGCCATAGGGTACTACAATAAACACCTATCAATAGCCAAAGAAGTCGGCGATAGGGATGGAGAGGGAAAGGCCTATGGCAACCTCGGCAACGCTCATTCCAGTCTAGGGAAATTCCAAGAAGCCATAGAGTACTGCAATAAACACCTATCAATAGCCAAAGAAGTCGGCGATAGGGATGGAGAGGGAAAGGCCTATGGCAACCTCGGCAACGCTTATCTCAGACTAGGGAAATTCCAAGAAGCCATAGAGTGCAACAATAAACACCTATCAATAGCCAAAGAAGTCGGCGCTAGGGCTGGAGAGGGAAAGGCCTATGGCAACCTCGGCAACGCTTATCTCAGTCTAGGGAAATTCCAAGAAGCCATAGAGTACTACAATAAATGCCTATCAATAGCCAAAGAAGTTGGCGATAGGGATGGAGAGGGAAAGGCCTATGGCAACCTCGGCAACGCTCATTCCAGTCTAGGGAAATTCCAAGAAGCCATAGAGTACTGCAATAAACACCTATCAATAGCCAAAGAAGTCGGCGATAAGGCTGGAGAGGGAGTGGTCTATTGCAACCTCGGCAACGCTTATCTCAGACTAGGGAAATTCCAAGGAGCCATGGAGTACTATAATAAAGACCTATCGATAGCCAAAGAGGTCGGCGGTAGGTATGGAGAGGGACGGGCCTATTGTAACCTCGGTAACGCTTATCTCAGTCTAGGGAAATTCCAAGAAGCCATAGAGTACTCCAATAAAGGCCTATCAATAGCCAAAGAAGTCAACGATAGGGTTTTAGAGGGAACGGTCTGTGTTAACCTCGGCAGTGCTTATGGTAACCTAGGAAGATTCGAAGAAGCTAAGGAATGGTTCCAATCCAGCGTGGACGCGTTTGATATCGTGAGGGCTAATCTTCAATCTGAGGATGCCTTGAAAATAAGTTTTCGAGACCTTCATTGTAACGCTTACAGTGGTTTATGGAATTCGCTATTATTACTCGGCCTGACTGATGAGGCTCTGTGTGCTGCCGAGCGTGGTCGAGCACAGGCTTTGGTGGATGTCTTGAAAATACAGTATGGCTTAGGAGAACTTCCGTCAGTGGCACCTGAACCTAAAGAAACAGTTTCTTACATCTCCAACGAGTTTTCTACACAAACAGTGTTTTTAGGACTTGAAGGAAACACAATCACCTTTTGGGCTGTCAACAAGGAAAAAAAGTTTGAGGTTCGACAAAAAGAAATAAAGGGGAGAAGGAGGCCGAAAGATTCCATAACTGTCTTGTTGGAAACTACTTTAAAGGAAATTGGAGCTGGTGTTGGTGTTAGATGCGAGAACCGTTCACTAGATGAGCCCACTGATGACCTCCCGTCCAATAGAGGAGGTGATGAGGAACCAGCACAGACTTCGCAGTGCACCATCGACTCATTGCAGCCATTACATGATGCAGTTATTGGCCCCATTGCAGACTTGTGTCAAGGTGACGAACTCATTATTGTCCCAGATGGTCCACTGTGCCTAGCTCCTTTTTCTGCTTTGAGCGAATCTATAAGAATCCGCACTGTACCCTCGCTAACCAGTTTAAAGTTGATCATGGATTCCCCTAAGGACTACCACAGAACGACTGGGGCGTTGCTCGTCGGAGATCCGTGTCTGAAGGAAGTCAAAAAGCGCAGGTACAGCCAGCTTCCATTCGCCAAAGAGGAAGTAGAAATGATTGGAAAAATTCTTAACATTCCACCACTTACGGGAACCGCAGCAACCAAAAAGAGGGTGTTGGAACGACTCTCGTCAGTTGCCTTGGTTCACATCGCGGCACATGGGCGAAAGGAGACAGGAGAAATTGCCTTGTCTCCAAATCCGGGGTGGGAAAATAATCAAGATCAAGCATCGATATCAAAGATCATGAACCCCAAAGACGAGGACTACATTCTAAAAATGTCAGATGTGCAAGAAGTTCGTCTACGAGCAAGGCTTGTTGTGCTCAGTTGCTGTCATAGTGGTCGCGGAGAGGTGAAGTCGGAGGGTGTGGTCGGTATTGCGCGGGCCTTTTTGGCTGCCGGTGCTCGTTCTGTTCTGGCGTCACTCTGGGCAATTTCTGATAAGGCAACCATGGAGTTCATGAAGAGTTTTTATCAACACCTGGCAGATGGAGAAAGCGCTAGTGTGGCTCTTCACCAGGCCATGAAAACCCTACGGAATTCAGACTTTGCCGTGAAGCACTGGGCTCCATTTATACTTATTGGTGACGACGTCAGGCTTGAATTTGGAAGTCAAGCGTCTAATTATTGTAAGTGAAATGTTATTTGGAATTTTAACTACTGGGATAGGGAATATTGCACTTGAATGAAAGGAGAGTTCATATCCTTTGAAAAACGGTGTTTGTTGACGGTGAGATCTTGCCGTTTTTTATTTTGTGCTTGTTTGAGGAAAACCTTTCTTTTGGTTTGCTATGTATGAGGTTATCCTAAAAAGACAGTTATTTCTAATTAAAGTGCTGAAGGGTAAAGCAGCAAAATAAAAAAAGACCCAGTGGTTTATACACACAGTTTAAGCTAGATCAGTAGAAAACAACTTGTCAACACGGAAATTAAAACCATATTTTGAAGAACCTAGGCAAAGTCATTATGATTTGTATTTATCTCCCGTTATAGACGTTAGTTTTCGATACGTTTTTTCAATCGCTACTACTTTAATTTCCTACGCCTTCACAGACATAAATCGGAATACTCCATTTTGGAAATTATTTTATTTCGCTGCTGTCTCACCTGGTAATCAAACTCGCTGACACTGAAAATCTCCGTCCTGACGGAAATCTTAAAGTAACTTAAGAGTTCTATAAATCATGTCAATTGCATCTCATTATTGCTTCGTTTACTGATAGTATTTTACTTTTTTTATTTTCAGACCCTCAATTATCAAGTTATGAGAAGACTTAAAGTATCAAAATTGGTCAAAGCGTTCTTTCGGTTGGCCGGACAATTTAGTTTTAGCGCAAATAACGATAATACTCAGGCATTTGGCATACGGCGATTTCTGAACGCCTCTTTGATTATGACTGGTCTACCTGTTTGTATCCTTGAAAGAATTCTGTGGAACCTTGTGCTATGAAGAATGCACAGATCATCGTCTATGCACTAGCTCCTCATTAAGCGGTTTATAACAGGCAAAGAATTTTTCGTAACACTCCGTAGCATCCTAATGACATTTCAATTAACTTAATTTAAGTCTCATTTCCTGAGAAAACGACCAAAAGACGACATAAAAATAGTGAATATTAAAGAGACGCAGAACAGCTTCACTTTCCTAAGCGGGAAAGCGTAATAACTATAGATTTTTTTCTTGTAAAGAACTGCACGGACCGTAGTTGCGTAGTATATGATATTACATATAACGTCTTTGCAACAGAGGAAAACCGATCTGTGAAAAGTAGTACGTCCGTAATTGCATATCCTAGTAATAGATAGGCTTCTGTGACATACATGTAGGCAAAAGCAATTTGCAAGGAAGGTAGGTCATAATGGCATAGTTCAGTAGTAGATAGCTTCTCGGCCATTGCAATAGACTAAAGCAATTATTCTGGAATAAAGTAATCCATACCAACCAATTTGTACAGTAGTGGAAAGGTTCTTTGCGATGAACAAAAGCAACTCTTGTGGCGAGTAGGACGTAGTTGTGTAGTGCAGTTCTTTGCAGTAGACCAAAGCAACTGTTGTGGAGAGGTGGGCTTTGGTTGCGTAGTAAAGTAGGAGTCGTGCATTAGAGTGATTTTACTTAGCTTGTGAAATAGAAACCAAAATATTACCCACTATTCAGACATACTTATTCCATGGTTTTCGTGTGTTTACTTGTGACTAGACTATTATAGACAGTAACTTTCACGGGTTAAGTAAAACCACTCTAAGAGGTAAAAGCAGTTTTTCTGGAGAGTAGGCCATAGTTTCCTACTACAGTAGCACATACTACATATTATTTTTAATTGACAAAGTAGGCTGTAGTTGCGGAGTTCATCGGTTGACCGAGTCAAACCCGAGTCCGAGTCATGGTCAAATGACAGAGTCAATAGAAAAACTCTCTGTATTTGCTAAGCAGCCAAGAGCACTAAATTTCCCAAAAGTACTCTTCCGAATGGACGAGGAAACCTTAAATATCGTCGTGAATCTTCGTAGGATTTTGTTTGCACGCAACGAAATAATCTGTTGAGACGTTAAAAAGGCAAAATTAATGAGATCACAGTAGCATTCAGAATCTGATTTTGTCATTCCAAGTAAAAGAAGTATTTATTTAGGAAAATGCAATTTTCGTTCAAGTTTCCATGGCATTGTTTAATCGACGGTACAGTTTTGAAGATGAAAAGCCATTTGCACAGTCGGCTTTGATTTCACAAATGAATTTATATAAATCGCTGAGGGCTTGAGAAATGACTCAGTGGCAAATTTTTCAATCAACTAAAGTACAACGTAACTTGCTCAGACTTTAGACTATGAAGACAGAAATCTTTCCAAGAGCTCCCAGTATTTATGGACCCAAACAGCGGAAAATTGTCTTGCTACGTGGCACATTCGAAGAAACTAGGCTAGGCTCTTTTGTTTCCTAGGCCGATAAAAAACACCGCTATTTAACTCGGACTCTTTTCTGACTTGGACTCTGTTTTTACTCGGGAAATGGATTTACTCGTTGTTCATCAATTAATGCTATACAGAGAAAGTCGAAGGAAAGGTGCCTATAAAGTAGTTGTCAAACAAGGGTTGGCAAGTTATGTTTACCAAGAATTCTGTTGATAACAGAAATGGACCATGCTGTAAAGTAGAACTTTCGTTATACATGTATAGCTTTCGTGATTATACAGCCGTTCAATAGGTTCAAGAAAGAACTAGTATTGCGGCTAATAGTTTTCCAGCAAACTTCTCGGTTTCCAGAGTTAATCAGAAGGTGTCAACACTGACATTTTCATTTTCCGGCGAAATTATGCTGTCGTAAAAGCAATAAACTCGAAGTCAAATAAGCTTTGAATATAAAACAGTTTTAGAGATATAAAGAAGACATTGTCAATATCACTTACGAAGCATCAAATAACTATATTTATTGCTTAAATAGACCGGTGTAATTTTGCTCACTATTTTGTAAGAAGAAACGTATATTGAAGGTGAACTTGAAGCAGCTGTTAATTTGCATGAAAGACATATATGATAATCAATAAAATGGCTGTATGATATGCAAAAATATGGAGTAAAGGTCTTGTCAAATAAACTTGGTGGGTCTTTTGAGATGTGAAAAGATAGAAGATATGAGCTTTGTTTCGATGGTACAAAGCGAAAGCCTACGAACACCTCAGAAATAAAGAATTTCAAATAAGTGTGATGGAAAACTAGCATCTTCTATTTTGATATGTCACCTCAAACTGCCGTGACATGGGTAAGTGTTCGAAGGGGAAAATATCTTGTTTAGTGTGAGAAATAAGGTGGTCGGCTAGTTTTTCAGAGAGCCAACAGCAGTAGGGAAATTTTCTGCTGCTTAAGGTCGCCGAACACAGTTTTTGTGTGTGTATGTACCTATGCGTTATTCACCGTTGTTTTGAACCCACTCGCGTCTGGAAGTCCAAAATTTGCAAGATGCAGGCTTACTAAAGAGAATTAGATTTTGATATTCTTTGTTGAACTAAGTACCATTGTCATGGCAACATAGTTGGTAATAGCGCACCCGCGCGCTAGCGCGCCAGGGGAGCACCATTGCTAAGGAAATTTGGTAATCTATCGATCCGAGAAATTTTGGTTGTGACGTCAGCGTACGCCCGTACAGACTCTGGGGGAGGGGGAGAGGAGTCACAAGACAACCCGACAGGAAGTGGAGAATGCCTGTTTTTTCTTGGCGGGAAATCGCGCAGTGCTTTTAGGCAACCGGCGTTTTTCTTGGCGGGAAATCGCATGACCACCGTCGCGTTTGAAAAAGAGGTGTTTTTTAAAGCTTAGCTTGTTAGCAAAACGATTCAGTTCGACATAAGTGAAGTTTAGAACTTGAGAAAAATATCAAATAACTATAAATGGAAAGAAAGAGTTCAAGAGAGTGATCAGTTGTCTTTTTAGGAAAGCAAAAAGTTCAAGTTACTTTTAAAGACTTCATCTTTAATTTGTTGTCGGTTTCGTGCTGCGAACTGGGTCGGCACAACGCTTGAGTTCGCAATATTTCGCAGCGTTCCGATCTCAAATATAGCAGAGCTGGTGCCTTCTGGTTTTTTCTGTCCACAACCATGGTTTTTGCGGCGGTCCGAACGCATTTTCCCAAGAAAAACACCACGACTGTTTATCGTAATTAAAACAGTAACTTGCGTAACTCGCGTAACATCGAATCGAGTCGAAGTACATCGCTTGAATTCGCGGCATTTGGCAATGGTTCGGACATCAAACATGGCGGAGCTAGTGCCTTCCGGTATTTTCTGTCTACAACCATGGTTTTTGCAGCGGACCGAACACATTTCCCTAAGAAAAACACCCGTGTGTATGTCAATCCAGCTGTGATCAATAAACACTGAACTGTTTAAGTATTAAAACTATTCCTCGTGTGAAAACTTAGCACAAGTTGTGTAGTGGTTAGCATTTCCCTTTTCATTCCAGCAGTTTTGGTGGCTCGTCGGTGCGACCCTGAGGGGGAGTAGATTTTTTTTTTCATTTTTTTCTTTTTCGTTTTTTTTTTGGTAATAACTTGAAAAAAATGAATAACTTCCAGCAATTAAAAAAAAGGGGGGCTCCGCTTTTAAGCTTGGCTAAATCTATATATTAAACCAGCATTAAATAATGAGTTTGATTTATATTCAGAAAATCTAGTCGTTAAATTTTTCCCATCATTTTTGCTCTGAAAAGCTGCAACAGAATACTGACGTGTTAACACTGGTCTCGTGGAATTTTGAGAAAGAGATCTTCCTTAATTTGGTGTTTCCAATTAACGTTTTTGAGCATGTCCTTTGTCAGATTTCAATTTTTGTTTGCGGGCGCGTTAAGCATGTTCTGAACCAGTACTCTTTTAAATTCGTGAATTTCTAATCATTGGTTCATTAGAAATCAGCGCATTTCTGCTAAAACAGGCAGTCACAATTTTCTGGTTAACTGTGCATACGTTTGTCAGGGTTTTCGCGGATCCACAGACCAAAAATGACCCAGAAAGGCAGAGTATTTTTCCTATCGTATTACCTTTTGTACATTATTGCAAAAAACGTTTTCACACATAACAATCTGATTGCTAAAAGGGAGAATAACCATGCGCCATGATTGTTTTTTCGAGAGCTTTGCATGTGCGCGAGTGGCGCGTTGACTCGCGTCGTCAGTCAAAATCGTAGAACCGTGTGTTCAGTTATCTTAAATTTTCAGCTAAAGCCATGGCCAAACGGAGCCGAAAGTTAACGCAAGTTTGGAAATGCGAACTTGTGCACACAGAATTGCGAAGGGAGGCCAAACAAACTTGCAAGTAGACGTAAGTTGGATGTAAGTTGGCAAAAATCCTTTTCAGTGCAGTAATGCACGCGCCCGTATACAAAGAAAAGCACTACTAAAATCAACTTGCGTCATTTGTGTTATGTGGCCAAATAGGTAAAAATTTGCGTTCACTTGCGTGCAAATTTGAGCTCTAACAAATTTGAGCTCGAGCAAATTGAAATAAGCCATTGCAACTACCTGCAAGACATGGCCAAACGATGTCGCCAATTAAGGTCATGCATTAAAATCAACCTTGTAATTCATATGGTCATGTAGAATGAACCTTTCCCTTCTGGGAAGATATCGAAATTAGTATGAAACCTCCAGGATGTTTTCGCGAACCAACTAAACGTTTGAAAGAACCACTTTCGATTGCTGCTTTTAAAAGTGGTTGTTTTTAAAAAAACGTAGATCACAAAACAATTTAAAGTGCAATGATCACAAAGGCTACTTTAACAAACATTAGAGTGCACTTCGCTAGTACACTCCATGGGCCACTGGGACACGCACATTAAACACAACTGAATGTTTATCATTTGTTTAATGTCACAGATAGCGCCACAATATTATAAAGCAATTTATCTAAAACATATGCATAAAATGGGCCATTAAAGAAGCATTGTTAGTAATTCCTTTACTGAGTGACAGGAAATAAAAAATGCAGACCCGCTAAAATGGATCCCTTACCATCTAATTTCACCGATGTGCAATTGTGCTTTGAATAATCATCTAATTTTCATCTGTTTGTCGTTTTTTCAGTTTGCCTACTCCTTTGGATGGACTTGTCTGCGTATGTAGTGTGAAAAATTTCTGTTTGTAGTTAAGAGCGAATGTCAGAAAATTTCGAGCAAACGTTGGCCACAGTTGAAAATTACTTTTCGCTCATATTTGGCGTATTGGTAGCCAATACTAAGTTAACAATCGTGATGTAGTTTGTTTTCAAAGAGAACACTTCCGTTGTGGGAAAATTGGAAAAATATATTTCTCACGTCCTTGGTCTTAAAACAGCCAAAATTAAGGGCGAATTTAGTAGTTACCAAAATATTACTCTCGTCCAAAAGCAAACAAAGCTAGAAAATATTTGCCCTAAGATATTGATTTGGGAGGTGTTTCACATTTCATCTGACATGGGATTGTCTTCTTGTCGACAACTTAAAATGGAAACAAACGAATTTTAGGACGCGGATTTTGGAAGGTGATAAAAATTTCGATTTTACCGTTATATTGCGATCAGATTTTTTTCCATGTGCCCAATGATGGATTGTTCTAGGATTCTCGCTGGAAGTTGCTTAAGCATTGAACTAAATCATATGTTAAAACTGTAATGGGTATTTTGATTTAAGTCTCCCTCGAGAACCTCAAAGCTAGAGAAATTTTGTGCGTTTGTTGAATAATTAATTAGTTACGATGTAAAGCAGTTTCTCGGTCCGACGAAATGAACCCTTAGACAACTTCTCATTGAAAACATTAAACTGACGATTAAATGAGAAGATTTAGACTATTAAATGACTTACCTTCGACGAAAGATACAAGTCCTCCCAGTTTATGAAATGCTTCATCAACTGCTGATCGGTTCAAAAGCTGATCGAGCGGGCCGAACTTGTGTCGGAAATCTGATTCGACGTTTCTATTCTGCTTTTTCGAAGCACGTTTCATTACAGAAGGGCACAGTTTAAAACAGATGAAGCCGATTTAAAACAGATCAACCTAAAAAGCAGGCGCAAGCCAGTAAACTTTCGATAGTTGACTTGATTACATATGTATATGTTTTTGAAGTTGTGTGACTGAAAAAAAACTCCTACGCAGCGGGGGGTAGTTGGGGCAATCTTACCAAAACAATGAGGCAAGCACAATATGCAGAAAGTAAAATATTAATTACTCAATTAATTAATTAATTAATTAATTTATTTATTTATTTATTTATTTAGTCGTTTATTTATTTTGGTTCGAAATACTTTCAAATATTTTGATTTTTTTGTTGTTGTCAAACTACCCATCATATATTTCTTGGTACGGGACTGGAATGTTATCAAGCGGTATGACGGCACTGACCCTGTTTAGCACGAAAAAATGTCCTAAAATACCAACCGTGTTTAATACAACACCTCGTTCCCTGTTTAGGACAAACGAAAAAGTACACACTCTCTTGTTTTACACAATTTTAAATTTTTGAGAGTCCGGCGAGCGTCTCCGATCTTGCTAAATACTGTATATGGACTATAAGCCACATTTAGCAGCGAAAAATCCGACTACCATACAACCGTACCCTGTTTAGGACAATTTCACATCCTGTGTAGGACTAACTAGCATCAAATTTTACACACTGTTCAGGAAAGAGAGGCCAAAAACCATACACTACCCAGCGGCAAGTCCCCGTATAGGTCAATAAGGGAGCACCTCCCCCCCCCCGGGGGGGGCTTAGATCACAGAGCGCATTTTTGAACTGGGTAAACTCTATTTAAGACAGGACGCCTTGTTTCAGAACGTACATGCTGCTTTTCCAACACTTATCCCGCACAAGTAGCCTCCAACTCATTTATTAACAAGAAAAGCCCCAGGGGGCATTAACCCCGCCGTTGTTCTCTCTGCCCTTGGGGTCCAAAATATATTACGGCCAGGTAAAAGTTGTTGATTTATCGTATCTTTTACGTGCTTGCGATGATAATATAAATCAAGACACGACTTGCCTAATCACCCTGTTTTAGCGTGCGTGACGAAGAGCGTGATGAAATTATTATTTTGATCACAGCGCGACTCACCCTGGCCTCGTAGCTCAGTTGGTTGAGCGACGGTGTTCTAATCCGGAGGTCGTGGGTTCGAATCCCGCCGGGGTCAAAGATTTTTCTTTTATCTTGGTTCTCATTTCTAATTTCTTACTTTTAAGGCCTGTGGTCGGGGGGAAATTATGGAAGGCAGTATTACTCACTTCTTGGCACTCGTACATACATACTTTACATCATAATTACTAAGTTCATAGCGATCGCGAGTTGATGCCAGCTTTCAAACTTAAGCTCCCTAGTACATTCGTCCTTGCTCTCGTCGAAGAAATGTTAACTCCATTGAATTCCTTGTACTTTTCTACACAACTTTCCCTAAAGATTTTGGCGAAGCAAAGCAAAACTGCCAAAAAAATGCTTGCATTTGACTGTTGAATTATTCAACTTGGCGAAAGCAAGGGACTTCCCCGAATCGGCTTCTGTGTTTCAGTAATGTAATGTTTACGTGCCACGGCAAGTTAGGCGAATTCATTCCAGCTTCAAAGCTCGCTAGCTCCTTCGTTCCTACTTTCATTGGACCCCGCCGTTTTTCTCCTCCTCCCAGGGAGCAAAATATCTTTCGATCACTCAAGATACGAGCTCAAGTGGTGTAAATTTTAAAGTTGATGATTTATCGTACCTGTGTTTGCTGCCATTTCCCCTTATGCATCTGCTCCGCACCCTTCTCCCTGTGGTAACATGAATCCCTGATAGTATGAACCCCATCCCTCATTCCTTGGTCATCCACTTGTCCTAGCTTTCGCGAAGAAGAACGTGACGAAATATTTTGACCATAGCGTGACTCAGTTAAGGCACGTTTTTTTTAAATAAACGAACTGACATGTCAGCGTAATTCTAAATAGCAAGGGCACGGAAATTTAAATAGATTTCTTGATAAAAAACTCATTCTAAAATCTAAAGGAAACTGATAGCTATGAAAAACCGTAAAAGTCTATTTTAGTCCGTGATTCGATGAGTGATTTGGTGCGAGCAAGTTTACTTCTCCGAATCGGCTTCTGTGTTTCAATCACGTAATGTTTATGTGCTACGGCACGTGGCATGAATCATTGGCTTTCAAAGCTCGATAGCACCTTCGTCCTTGCTCTCATTGAAGAGAAGTCAACTCCATTGAATTTCTTGTACTTTTCTACACAACTTTCCCTAAAGATTTTGGCGAAGCAAAGCAAAACTGCCAAAAATATGCTTGCATTTCACTGTTGAATTTTTCAACTTGGCGAAAGCAAGGGACTTCCCCGATCACCTTTTGTGTTTCAGTGATGTAATGTTTACGTGCCAGGGCAGGTTTGGCAAATTCATGCCAGCTTCAAAGCTCGCTAGCACCTTCGTTCTTGCTTTCATCGAAGGAATTTTCATGCCATTAAATCGCCGGTAATTTTCTACACCAACTTTCATGAAAATTCTGCCTGTGTAGCAAAAGACGCGACGAGTATGTTTGGCCGAGCAAAAACCGGAGGTCTGGGGCAAGTGACCACCAAAAAAATGGAAAACAAGAAAAGCCCCAGGGGGCATTAACCCCGCCGTTGTTCTCTCTGCCCTTGGGGTCCAAAATATATTACGGCCAGGTAAAAGTTGGTGATTTATCGTAGCTTTTACGTGCTTGCGATGATAATATAAATCAAGGCACGACTTGCCTAATCATCCTGTTTTAGCGTGCGTGACGAAAAGCGTGATGAAAATATTATTTTGATCATAGCGTGACTCAGCCTGGCCTCGTAGCTCAGTTGGTTGAGCGACGGTGTTCTAATCCGGAGGTCGTGGGTTCGAATCCCGCTGGGGTCAAAGATTTTTCTTTTATCTTGGTTCTCATTTCTAATTTCTTACTTTTAAGGCCTGTGGTCGGGGGGAAATTATGGAGGGCAGTATTACTCACTTCTTGGCACTCATACATACATACTTTACATCATAAATTACTAAGCTCATAGCGATCACGAGTTCATGCCAGCTTTCAAACTTAAGCTCCCTAGTACATTCGTCCTTGCTCTCGTCGAAGAAATGTTAAATCCATTGAATTCCTTGTACTTTTCTACACAACTTTCCCTAAAGATTTTGGCGAAGCAAAGCAAAACTGCCAAAAAAATGCTTGCATTTGACTGTTGAATTATTCAACTTGGCGAAAGCAAGGACTTCCCCGAATCGGCTTCTGTGTTTCAGTAATGTAATGTTTACGCGCCACGGCAAGTTAGGCGAATTCATTCCAGCTTCAAAGCTCGCTAGCACCTTCGTTCCTACTTTCATTGGACCCCGCCGTTTTTCTCCTCCTCCCAGGGAGCAAAATATATTACGGTCACTCAAGATACGAGCTCAAGTGGTGTAAATTTTAAATTTGATGATTTATCGTACCTGTGTTTGCTGCCATTTCCCCTTATGCGTCTGCTCCGCACCCTTCTCCCTGTGGTAACATGAATCCCTGATAGTATGAACCCCATCCCTCATCCTTGGTCATCCACTTGTCCTAGCTTTCGCGAAGAAGAACGTGACGAAA